>JAOANR010000003.1:44204859-44804859 GCA_030278955.1 Hygrophila difformis | reverse complement strand
GGAAGATGACGATCGACTTAGCACTTTTGTTTCTGGTCTAAAGAAGAAAAGGAGGGGTGGGAAAGAAGTGGAAGATGAGCGTTTGAATTCTACTGCAAATGAACCAACTGTCAATCTTTCTAGGAGTGTGGATGGAGGAGGAGATGAGCAGTTAGGAGAAAATGTGGATTTGAATGCTAGTGGAAATGAAGAAGCTGCCAATCTTTCTAGCTTGCAGCATATGTATTCACCTGTTGTCCATGAAGCTAATGCAAATGAGACAATTGATTCTGAACCAGTTGTTCATCTTTCTGATCACACAATGGACTCTATTGTGAACATTGCTTGCCAATATATGGATGCTGATGCTTCAGGCAATGTTGATCCTCTCATAGAAGCATCCAGAAATGATGTTGAACCTTCCCCACACCCCCCTTGTGATCAAGATGCAGGAGAACTGTTGATTAATGTGGGTCGACGTCGTGAAGGAGAACAGTCAAATAATCTTGATATAACTGCAAGCGAAGGAGAAATCTTGATGGGTATATTAGCAGGAGCAGGAAATGTTGTGATGAGTCAAGGGGGTCCGGAGGTGACAAGTTTGCTGGAAGGAGGTGATGTAGATGCTGGGAATGTAAAAGACAAACCTGAAGAGAGAGTTACCCTGGAGACTGAAAATTTACCTGAAAATGTACCGAAGGTAGTTTTATCAATTTTGTACTTCATAATATTTTTTGAAGGTAGTTTCTGACATTCTTTTTTCTTTTTTGCTTTTTCTGTGTTGTTTATTTTTATTGCAGAGATCTTTATTTCGATTCCGAATCCCTTTCAGTTTCGATTCCTTGAATGTATGTACAGTGACAAAATGTTTGCTATAGGGGTTACTGTAACAAAGTGTTTTGATATATTTTTCTTGGTGATTTTTAGTTAGCACATGATGGGGCTAAGAAAGATGTAGCACATGATGGGGCTGAGAAAGATGCAGCACATGATGTGGCTGAGAATGCAGAGGTACTGTAATAGTTTTCAGCGATGGTTTCTGTGTTTTTCAGCGATGATATTTACCACATTTCAGTGATTTGGATATGGTGATTGATATATTTTCTTGTGTGACTTTAGTTTTTAATAGTTTTTAGCTATATCAATTGTGATTTAACAAAATGTTTTGATATATTTTCCTTGTGTGATTTTTTAGTTAGCACATGATGGGGCTAAGAAAGATGTAGGACATGATGGGGTTGATAAAGATGCAGCACATGATGTGGCTGAGAATCCAGAGGTACTTTAATAGTTTTCAGCGATGGTTTCTGTGTTTTTCAGCGATTAAATATTCCACATTTCAGCGATTTGGATATGGTGATTGATATATTTTCTTGTGTGACTTTAGGTTTTAATAGTTTTTAGCTATATCAATTGTGATGTAAATAGAGGTATTTTCTCTAAATTACTCTAGTATGTGTATAGATGCATGCAAAAGATGTGCCAACCTTTTCTTTGGGCTTATCCGAGAATGAGAATGTTGTAACAGATGAGAATCCAGAGGTATGTCAATAGTTTTCAGCGATGATTTATATGTTTTTCAGCGATGACACTTTTCATATTTCAGCGATGATTGATATATCATCTGTAATTTTCAGGAACAAGCTAAGACAGTTGATAGAGCTAAGACAAATGAGAAATTGAAGGAGAAGTATATGCCTCCTAGAGTGATGATGATTGATCTCCAGCCTATTGAAAAATGCAACAAGTTTACATTCATGGAGATGACTTATACCCGATTTAAAGAATATCCAGAATTTCAGGCGTCATATACCTGTACTCCAGAAGAGTTGAATGTGGCTGTTTGGGCTATCATTACAAATATTCTAGGAAAGGTTGAAGCGAAGAACACGATTGTTTATGATGATAAAGAAATGAACTTGTCCAAGCTTGACATTGAAACACTGAGGGTTGATAGTGATATTGCGGATATTGTTATAAACTGTTACGCGAAAGTGATCAACCGTCGTGAATTCGAAAGAGCCAATGGGAAACCAATGCTGAAATATTGTTTTTCATCATTATTTGCTGTGAGTCTGATATATATATACATACATATATATATATTTAACTTCTTTTTGATGCATGATATGTTGTATCTTTTGAAACAGACATTTGCAGAGGCAGAGGTGGATGCAGATTTACCATTAAAAGATGGTGCAGAACTTGTTGATACATTCGTGAAAGATTTCAAGTTTTTTCCTGAAGAAATGATTGATGTGGTGTTGAATGCAGAGAGTGTAAGATACATTTTTGTTTTGATAATTTTGTTTATATTGTTGATCATTTTTAGATTCTAATTATATGTTTTCTCAATGTTCCAGTTCTTCTTCCCATATTGTCGACAAAACCATTGGGTTGCTTTTTCTGTTGATATGAGAAAAAGAAGAATTTTTTACTTCAACAGCAAGAATGCTGAAGGCGGGTGGACAGCAGATTATAATGTTTTGAATATGATATGGTATAACTTGAGGATGCTGGGAAATACACTGATGAAATCTGAAAAATGGTTTGCATCATATCGTATGCTTTTCTCGCCGTTGACAGAGTAGAAAGATGAGCACAGCTGCGGTGTTTTTGTCGTGTCATATATGGATTATTGGGAAGGATTAATTATGGATGACATGTTGGCAGAAATGAAGAACAAAAGGTATAATCTGGCAAAAAGAGCCAAGGTCTGCGCTGAAATATTGATGTCAGATGTCAATCAAAAGAAAGATTTTGTGCTAGGAGAAGTGAGTAGAGAGATGTAGTTGGTTGCCCAGCATAGTCAGTCATTTGAGGTAAAGAAACCAGCACCACCTAAGCCAAAAAAGGGTCGGAAAAAGAAACAATGATGAAATGAAATGTTTTTGATGAATGAATGAACTGTTTTTTTTTATGCGATGGATGACATCGCTTAAATGTAAATGTAATTTTTTCATTGCTGAAATGTACATTGTTTCATCTCTTAAATGTCTATTGTTTAATCGGTTATATATATTGCACTTTTTGTGATCGCTTAAATGTACATCTCTTTATTCTTACATGGGCATTGTAAATTATGGAGTATTATTCTCTATTTGGCTGATTTGGAGCGATTCGGTCAGGTTGGGATAGCTGAAAAAGGAACTGATATGGATCCTGAGGTTGGGATAGCTGAAAAAGGAACTGATGTGGATCCTGAACATGCTGAGCACATCAGACTTCTAAGGGAAAAAGTGCTACATGAGATAACGCGTAAGAACTGGCCAGTGCTGAGAAAGAATGCAAGACAGTACAGATTGATGAACAAGGCTGAGGCAGAGGAGTATCTGAAATATGATCTGGCACAAGATATGTCTTATTTAAAAGAAGCCCTGGAAAGAGACATGGTGTCCGCCATGATGGAGCGTTACAGAACTTCTTATCTCGAACTCCTCATGGAAATGGATCAGAAGGCCCTGGATTATTGTAACACAGGAAATAAAAAAGAAGATCATGCATTATGATTACAAATTCAGAAGTCTAATCTGCAAACGTATAAAAGGAGCATGGGAACTGATGCTGGTGAGGATCACCAATCCACAATTTGTGAGAGATTACTTGAGGTTTGTACATAAACAGTTTGGCCAAAAGTAGAAGAAAACAGTTTGTGAAAACGTTTGTAGATGTGATTATCAATTTTTCAGCGATGGGTATTAAGCATTTTAAGCGATGGTTATATATTCTTTTCAGCGATGTATATGTATTCTTTTCAGCGATGTGTATATATCATTTTTCAGCGATTTGTATATGAGCATTTTATGCGATTTTATGTATGTTTCTGAGTTCTGAGTTGTGTTGTGATATGTTTCTCTTTTTATGAGTTTTCTGAAATTTCATATTTATACATTCATTTAAGTGAGTTCTGAGTTATGTTTGTACATGTGATTATCAGCGATGTCAAGAGCAATTTTTCAGCGATGTGTACATGGCATTTTAAGCGATGATTTTATATGTTTTTCAGCGACAGAGAGCAAGCATTTTAAGCGATGGTGATAGATCGTCGTTTTTGATTTTGTATGTATGTTTCTGAGTTCTGAGTTATGTTGAGCGATGGACATCAAGCATTTTGTGATATGTTTTCTCTTTTTCTGAGTTTTCTGAAAATTTCATATTTATACATTCATTTAAGCGACAAAATGTTTGTACATGTGAATATAGCATTTTAAGCGATGGTTCTATATTGTTTTCAGCGATCGTTATTAAGTATTTTAAGCGATGGGTCTATGTTGTTTTCAGCGATGGAAGGAAATATATTTCATTTTTATGGAGTGGCCTAAATGAAATTGGCCTAAATAAAATTAAATGGGCCTCGGAAAATTTTTTAAACTGTGAGCCTTATGAAAGGAATCACATTCATTTCTCGAATCTTCATTTCTAAACCGTTTCTCAAAACCCTAATTTCTCAAAACCGTAATCGGAATCACCTTCATTTCTCAAAAATGTCATCCAAAAGAAGATGCACGGAAGAGAGTTCCAGTCGCACATTCGACTTGTTCACACAATGCTGGGAGATGTTCGGGAATTATCTGAAGGATACACATCCGACGTGTGACAATGCGCGCGGACTGAATAATTTAATAGAAAAAATGTTAAACGCTGGGTATGTGCCGAAGAAGCATCGGGATATTCTTATTGAAACACAGGTATTTCTTATTGAAATTACAACTGAGTATGCTTAGGAACCTTTTGATTAATGGTTTAAATTGTTTTATGGTTTTAATGTTTAGAATGGTTTTTGGTTGGAATTGTTTTGAACTGATTTATGGTTTTTAATGCTTTTTTGAATTGATTATAGTTGTTCTAGGGTTACGAATTGTTTCAGTGTTTATGTTTGAACTGTTTGAACTGATTATGGTTGTTCTAGGGTTATGAGTTGTTTAAGTGTTTTATGGTTGTTTTAGTTATTAATTGTTTTTTACTGATTATTGTTGTTTTAATGATTTGTTTTGAACTGATTATGGTTGTTTTTTAGTGATATGAATTGCTTTTGTACTGATTATGGTTGTTTTAGTGATTGTTTTGAACTGATTATGTTTGTTTTTGTACTGATTATGGTTGTTTCAAAAAATTGTTTCAGTGCTATGAATTGCTTTGTATCTTATATTTATATCTTATATGTTAATAAGCTATCTTTCTTATATGTTGAAACAGAGGAATTTCTGTTGAAAATTATAACTGAGTATCCTGATATTGAGGCTGCTGAAAGATCTTATAACATCATGTATCCCCACTTCGAAGCTCTGGAAATTCATATTGGTGTCCTCCAAAATGAAGGCACATCTAAAGGTGGTGATGTGAACAGACGTTCATTTGATCCCACACAGCTGCGTGAAATGTCGAAGCATTATCGCAGCGTTAAAATCTCATTTGCAAAGACTCCAGGGCAGTTGATTGAACGGAAAAAGGCTTTTATAAATATGTGGGAAGATCTGCTTCATAGGCTTAGGGCGATGCATCAAGCCATCTTTGAGCCTTCTCAGGAGTCTCCTCCCCCTGGCGATGTTTAATATGTTTCGAATGGTTTTTTTAAAACTGATTTGGTGATGTGTTTATAACTTTGAATGGTGGTTTTGTGACTTGTTTTACTGACTTTTTGAATGGTTTTTGTGATGTTTTGAGACTTTGAATGGTTGTGTTGAATGTTTTCGAACTGATTGAATGGTTTTATGACTTGAATGGTTTTAGTGTTGAATGTTATTGAATGAAATTTTTTGCTTGGAATGAAATGTTATTGAATGAAATGATTTATGAATTGTTTCAGTGATTATGTTTTTATGATGTATCGCTGAAAAGTATAGAGTGACCTCGCTTAAAGGAATAGATTTTCATCGCTGAAAAGTTATAACATATCTGCAAAGTGTATTAGTATCTTGAAGAATACAGTTGTACTTCATCGAGAGTGTAGCATTATTTTCAAGTCATCGCTGAAAATAATGCTACACTCTCGCTGAAATGAACCACATTCCATCGCTGAAAAGAATGACGTTGTATCGCTGAAAATAATGATACAAATTAATATAATTTGTGTCAGTATTATGTTTTAATTAGGAATTAATAATTTCGTTAAAAATAAAAACATATGATGTATCGCTGAAAAGTACATCGTGAACTCGCTTAACTAGTTTGTTATTCATCGCTGAAAAGACTACGTATTCATCGCTGAAAAGATATAACATCTCTGCAAAGTGTATTAGTATTTTCACAAGTCATCGCTGAAAATAATGGTATACTCTCGCTTAAATGAATCACATCTCATCGCTGAAAACAATAACGTTGTATCGCTGAAAATAATGATACAAATTAATATAATTTGTGTCAGTAATATGTTGTAATTAGGAATTAATGATTTCGTTAAAAATAAAAACATATGATATATCACTGAAAAGTACATAGTGAAATCGCTTAAAGAGTATATCATTCATCGCTAAAAAGAGTACGTATACATCGCTGAAAAGATATAATATCTCTGCAAAGTGTATTAGTATCTCGACGAAAACAATTGCACTTCATCGAGAGTGTACCATTATTTTCACAAGTCATCGCTGAAAATAATGGAACGGGTTCGCTGAAATGAAGCACATTTCATCGCTGAAAAGAATAACGTTGTATTGTTTAAAATAATGATACAAATTAATATAATTTGTGTTAGTAATATGTTGTAATTAGGAATTAATAATTTCGTTAAAAATAAAAACATATGATGCATCCTGCATTCTGCATCGTTGGAAAGATAATATCTCTGCAAAGTGTATTAGTATCTCGACGAAAATAGTTGCACATCTCCCAAATAATGGGGCATTCTCGCTGAAATGAAGGACATTCCATCGCTGAAAAGAATAATGTTGTATCGCTGAAAATAATGGTACACTCTCGATGAAATGCAGCATAGTGATGTATCGCTGAAAAGAAAATAATTTGTGTAACATGTTTTAGTGATTTTTAGTGATTTTTTCCGTTGTAAGATATTTTAGGATACAAATCCGTTTAAGATATGCAGTAAATCCGTTAAAGATACGTACTAATCCGTTAATTTCGTAATTAATAAAACCGTTCCATATTTTAATTGGACAACTTTACCCTTTTGCATTTACAACCCTTGGATTTTAATTGGACGATCAAGATTTTCGCCTTGATGTGCTGCGGATTTGTTCAATCGCACCATAACCGGACCCATGCATAAACCAACCATAACTTGAGAAAGAACACCACAAATTAATTAAAACCTAGTGGAATGTGACAAGGCCTTCACTTATTGATGTTCTGAATACATACATATATATATATATATATATATATATATATATATATATATGGTTGAGGAATGAGGATAGGCAACGACTGAGGAAGCTTAATTGACGTTTGCATTAAACTGAAAGGCTGAAGGAATGAGGTTGGTAACGGTCGGTGGTGAGGACTCCATTCAAAATGTTACCCAACTGCACACTGCAAAAATATCGAGAACAATCCCGATGCATTTGTTGTTGTGGTACTCGACACCGTATTCCCCCGCACACTGCAACTGCACCGCAGCATCTGCAGAAACAATTTTCATTCAAAATGAGAAAAATATGAACGAGTGGAAGGTTTTAATTTTTCTGTATTGTAACTTGGGAACTTACTAGCGAAAACAGACGTTGATGTGCCATTTACACCAATATAATGTTCCCATTAGGCGTGCAGTACACAATGCATTGGATACGAAGTAAGCCCAAAAGAGGGCCAAGAATTCCCCCGAGAAGCTGTGATTCAGCCAGCGGGAATGCAATGGTGGCAACCAAGAGGCTAAACAGAAGAACCGATTTGAAGGCCATCTGTTGTAGAAGAAGTATATCTGAGTTACACAGCGAATTTTTGCTTATGCTGATTTGGTTTGTATGAGCATTATCTGCAATAGCAGCACCTATTTTTTTTTATAGTGAAAAACAATGAAAAGGTCTATTTCTCACGCGCGCTTAGTTAACCGGTAGTCTCAGCAGTAATCTGATGTCAATACATGCAAGTTTTAAGTTCAGATTTGTCTTTGTTTTCCTCCTCCCAATATACCGGAATATCGGGTCGGGTTGTACTTGAAGATGAGCTTCAGCATATGCATATAAGCCACTTTCTGTGGGCTTTATTTACTTGAAGATGAGCTAAAAGTAGTGCTGGTCCATCCTTTGGGTTAATGCCTCTTTGAAAATTCAGCCACATTGGAAAGCTACTTTTTGTGCTTATATGTGCACATTAGCTGTAAGATGATTGCAACTTGATCTCAACTCGAGGGTTTCGCATGTTAAATAGCCACAATTTGCATTTCTGATTGAGATTTCAGGGTTGAATTTTGATTTTTGAGATTGTGACTGTTACCAAACAGTACATGTTTTTTTAAGTTTAATTTTTGAACCTTGCATTTTTGACAGCAAGGAAATGTGTTTTCGATACATTTAGCTTTGATTTACGACATGGGCCCATTTTAATTTTTCAGCCAGAATTTCCTTCAAGGATTCTGACAAAAAAGAGGAACACAATCTTTTTCAAAGAGAATACTGGTAGAAAAATCATTAACTTAACAGCCAACATAACAAAAATGCAGTGGTAAATATACCCATTTGAAACAAGAATAGGAGAAACTCCAAAATAGAATAAAATAAGAAACAAAATCATCACATACAAAATCAGTATCAATATCCAAAACTCAAAATAGTCTTTTCTACGCCATTGGACGAAAATTGTTCCCAGCAGTTCTCGGCCCTCCCACATTTCTGTCCCCTTAGTTTATATGGTTTGAAAAGATCACGTTTTCTGTCTTGAGATGTTGTGTAGATGCAGTAATTTCAACTAAATGGGGCAGGGTGGGACTTCAAGCGTGATTCCAGCTTGGATCTGACCCCATCCTATCAGACGCCAATGCCTATCGATTCTGCGGCTGAGTGCAATTTTCTCCCCTTTACTGGTGCACACAGGGGATGTGAGCTGCAGCTTTGCAAATACATTCTTCACACCAAGAACACGAGCTCCTGTGGACATAGATCCTATGTTCAGCATAAGAATCTCTCCCTTGGTCAGCTTCGAGACCTTTCCTTGCCTTTCTGTGTCCTTGGTCCTAACACCAAGCAGTCGACGCAACAAAAAGAAATTTACCTGCATTGAAGGGAGAGATATGGTTGATATCCATGACAGTAGAATTTGATCAGAAAGGAAAACTTTAATATAGCATTTCCAGGAATATAGATAGGATCTCGCAAATTAAACATTAATTGTAGAAACGAGTTGGAAAATGCAATGGAGAAGCAACTGATACCTCTAGTTCAACATACACTTCCGGTAGTGAACCAACTTCTCCAAGAACTTGACCAACCAATCTATCAGCACGGGTAAGTGTGGGGTCCATTGTCGTTCCAACACCAATAAGACCTCCAGGCACGGCAAATTGCAATTCATTTTGTTCAGCATATAAGGAAATTATCCTCGAGTATATGGGGGTACACTTGATGTTATCCTTTTCATCCTTGACAACTATTCCAGGACGGACCTCAATGTACTGATTTACCTTCAAAACACCCTGCAAGTATAGTTCCCAAACCATTCATATGGCAACAAATAAAAAGTTTAGTTTCAAGTGGCTACCACACAAATAAAGATTAGGGAGAGAAGAAGAGAAAATGACAAGTGAGTTGTGATAAGAAATCAGAAGTCAAGTTAACTTCTTCGCTCCATGCATATCAAAGCTAAGAGAACACTTAGCAAGAGAATTGAATAGACACTAGACAGTTGACCAAAGACTTCAAAAAAATAATAACAAATACTCCCTTTAATTTAATAAAGGCAATATCAAACAACTACCTTCAGAATACTTCCACCAGCAACACCCCCTTTAATTTCATCTACTTCAGAACCAGGCTTGTTGACATCAAAAGACCTGATTACAATCATATTAGGGGGTGAAATGAAGTTCCTCTCTGGAATAGGTATTTTCTTCACAATATATTCAGCTACAACATCAATATTGTACTTCAGCTGGGCAGAAATGGGCACAACTGGTGCACCATCTGCAACAGTTCCCTGAGGAGGCAATTTGGAAGATGGTATTGAATACAGGCACTGGCATCTATGACCATGATTATATTAAATGCATTGATGTACCTGAATAAATTTCCGAATGGCTTCATGTTGGTTGATTGCAACATTTTCCTGAACAAGATCAACTTTATTCTGAAGTATTATAATGTGTTGAAGTCGCATAATTTCAACAGCAGCTAGATGTTCGGATGTTTGGGGTTGGGGACAACTTTCATTAGCGGCGATGAGAAGTAGAGCTCCATCCATGATAGCGGCTCCATTAAGCATAGTAGCCATGAGAATATCATGACCCTGAGGGCAAGTATGACAAAAATAATAAACAAAAAGTAAATAAATTTATTACAAACATGAACATAAAGTTACTGAAGACTCCAAGGATAATTGATCCACAAATTACTCTATGAAACATGAAAATAAACCAGTGGACAAACAGACAAAAATTCAAAGAGAAGATTTATTAGTTTTAAGCATCATTCTTCTAAAATTGTCTAGAATAAAATCTTGCTACAAGCCTACAACCAGTGATGACAGTAAGTAACAGTAAGTCTTACAGGGCAATCAACAAAAGAGACGTGTCGAAGCAACTTCATCCTGCAATTCTCAAAGCCAGGAACATCACACATTGGGCTATCTTCTTTTCCACTTCCGTATGCCCTGCAAAAGAAAAAGGGACATTCAGTGAGTAAATGGAATGAGATCGGGTCTACATTCACATTCACATTCAGTGAGTAAATGGAATGAGATCGGGTCTACATTCACATTTTACATTCCAGTTCTTACTTGTAGCACATGGGTCGAGGGCATTTATCATCCTCACACTTGTATATCTTTGCATTGGCATAACCTAGCTTGATAGTAATATTACGCTCCAACTCATTCTTGAAGCGAACAGTCTGATTTAAAAAATAACAATCATAAGAACCCTCAAAATAGAGCTGATCTTGTCTTAGCCTTGAAACATAAACAATAAAACCGAGACCACTATATAAAAATCAATTGAGAAAAAGAAACTCGGGGACATAACTTAATTCAGTCAAAAGTTAGTAGAAGCACTAATTGAAGACGATCATTTCCTAAACTAGACAACATGCCAAACACATATACCCACACATGAAAAGAACACAATTAATACGAAGCCTAACAAACGAATAGCAGAAATAAACAACAAAATAATAATAATAATAATAAATAATTAAAATAACTATATATTTGTCAGATGTCAAGAATCCAATTACTTCTACCGCCTCAAGACCCTCTACCCCTTTTTATAAGGAAATTAAGGTGTCATACTATCATATACTGGAAGGGTGAGAAAAAGGGCTTCCTCCACTTAGTGAATTGAAGCAAAAATAATAACCGAACTAGTTTGATACCTGAACACCAGATATGGCCTTCACAACAGTTGACTTTCCATGAGCCACATGACCAATGGTGCCTGATGGATCAAATATGAAATAACTCACATTCAGTAAACACGCATGTTCTTCAGAACATGCAATAATCAGTATATAATATACATACAAAAATATAACTGCCAAAACATTCATAAGACCAAGGAGCTACCAATATTTATTGTTGCCTGGCGAGAAATGACCTCAGGCGAGAGCGGATGCAGCTGTGCCACATCCAGCTTGCTTAGATCCTGCTCCATTAATCCTTTCCTAGACATTTTTGCAAGCTCGCTATATGGCTCACTAAATGCCAAAAGCGCAAAATCTAGAAACAGAATATGACATTGAAAATTAATAATCGACACTAGGAGGAAATTGCACACAAAGAAAAACAAATCAATTAACCTAGTCTATTTACTCTTAATTCAGATATATTGTCCAACCCTGAACTTAAAACTCAAAACAAAACAAAAACATGACCTCATTGCCTCACCGTGTAAACATGAAATAATTTTACCCTAAAACCCTAATCACAAAATTAGCATCGACACGCCACCAAGACCGCTCTCTCGGATATTAAAATAAAAGTACCGACATACATCAATCAAACTTTTCAGGAAATCAAGAATCCATACAGAAAACAACGAACACATCATGAAAACACAAAAACCCAGCAAGAAAACCATTAAAAATATTAATCAAACTAACAAGAAATCGTTATAATAACCATTTTAATGCGAGAAAGAAACAGCGGCCTTCGCCTGTGCAGCCGCTTACCTTCCCTGTGCAGCCGCCGCAGCCTCGGAGTGCGTCTAAAGAGTGAGTAAGGAGGGATAGTCTAGAAAGAAGGGAAGGCCGGAAAGGGCTGAGCGGCTATGTGGTGCTGTATGGCCCTGTCACCTAACGTTTTTTATTTCAAAAGAAATACCACCATTCCAATACCTAAATACCTAATGCTAGTGTCAAATACTTCAATCGAGAGAAACATGATTAAAGAATTGTAAAATGTTAGAAGCTTCATACCTTGCTGCCAAAGTTGAATAGGAGACTCGGAGACGAAGCCAAACCACACGAGACGAACGCAGGGAGGGTAACGCGAAGAGCAGAGATGCCGGATCTTCACAAGCACGCGGCGCCGATGGATTTGGAAGGGTGTAGAATCGAAGTTACGGGAGAGGCACACTAGAGCCGCACAGAGTTTACGGGAGAGGCACACTAGGGCAGAACCCTGGAATGAACGAACTGAGAGTTGGACTGCTAGAAAATGGGTTTGGGCTTTTAGGTTTGGGCTTTAAAAATGGGCTTTGTTAATGGGTTGATGAAGAATATTAATAATTAGGGTGTAAATAAGCTAGGCCTAGCTTGTACGGCTTTGGCCTATGTCAATTTTTTAAGGCTCGAGTCTGGCCTATTATCTTTGATAGGCATATGTTATAAGCCTAAGTCTGGTCTATTTAGTTAAATATGGCGCCTATAAGCCTTTTAAAAGTCTATTCAGAAATAAGTTTAAATTTTTTTATATATATCCAGATGTAATCATTAGGTTGGAATATATAATTTCTTCATTTTGGCAACTTTTCATCGAAAACTATTTATATACGAGGTTGAACTATTTATATACGAGGAAAAAACTCAAAACTATTTTAAAAATTTATATATGATCAAATTAATAATTTATTTTAAACGATAGATTCCTATGTAATAAACATAGATAGGCTAATAATATGATAAATAGGCCGGACTGGTAGGCCTAAAAGGCTTTTAATGAAGCCTGGTCTGGGCCTATTTAGCTAAATATGATTTTAAATTAGCCTAAGCCTAGCCTGTTTATAAAAAAGGTCTGGCATGGCCTGGCCTTCGGTAGGTCAGGCCGTAGGTCCATATTGGGTTTCCTGGCCTATTCTCAACCCTATTAATCTATATATATATTAAAGCATTAGTGAACCACTTATTCTACATTTAATGTGGTGTCTCCATTTCAAATTTCTAATTTTTATAAATTTTTACATTTTTTAATTTATCAATTTTAGATTTTCACATTTATTTATTTATTATAGATTTTCAGTTTTTTGAAATATATGGAATTCCTACAATATTCACTTTTAAAAAGATTTGAAATTTGAAATTTTGCATATCTTATTTTATCTATATTATTTTGTATTTTTTAATTTACTAATTTTAGATTTTTGCAGTTATTTATTTATTCATTATAGATTTTAGTCTATCTTGTATAAATCTATCATTTACTTATAAATTCTCACTCTATCATCCTATGTGTCACTATATATTCACTTTTAAAAAGATTTGAAAGATGAAATTTTGCATTTTCATTTTATCTATGTTGGAGTTTATTTTTTTGCATTGTTTTATTTTATCTATTTTAGATTTTATTATTTTGCATTTTTTATTTTATTTATTTTAAATTTTATTGCTGCATTTTGTATTTCTTTATAGATTTTCAGTTTTACACCATAGAATTATTATGACGAAGTTTTGCACTGTAAATTAAGAATTATGTTGCGTTTATGTTTTAATATATGGTGAACATATTGTAATGCCGGTAATTTTGTAAGATTGGTCTCAATTTTGGTTATAATTTTTTGGTATGGTGAATGATGTAATCAAAATGTACATTGCATGTCAGATTTATTTATTCATCTTAAATATATATATATATTAATGTGTATATATTAGTTTTTAAAAGATACTCCATCAGTCCCACTAATAGCCATTTTTTGGGCACGGTATTTTATATGAAGATAGTTAATATTTAATGTAGGGGTATATTAGTGTTTAAAGTGTTGATAAAATATGAATTTAATGTATTTGAATTTTTAATTGATTTATTTATGAGTGATTTGATAGTTGTGTATTTGAAATTTTAATATATTTATTTATTAATATGATATGATGGTAGTGGGTTTGGTAATTAAAATATTTAATTATTTTCAAAAGACAAATGTGACAATTGTAGTGGGACGGACCTAAAAGAAAAATGGGATGGAATTAGTGGGAGGGAGTATTTAATTTCCAATTTATATGACGTTTCCACAATTTTTAGTTTTTTTAAAAAATAGAAGTTCAAATTTAAATGGAATTGCAGTGTATATATAAAATTTATATTATTAAAAGATATATTAATGAATATATAAAAAATATTTGTATATATTAATTAATGTAATATATGCTATATTTTCACAAAAATATGTCACTTCACTTTAAAGTAATATACAATTATATAGTTGCGAATAGATTTATCAGTAAATAAAGTAAATAAATAAGGAAAATTTAATTTTTTTAATCTACTCCCTCTGTCTCAAAACTTTTGGACACGCCGTACAATACATTTGTTTAACATTTAATATCTTAAAATGTACATACGTAAAAATTTTGTAAAATATATATTCTAAAACTACATGATTAGACAAATCTAACAAGATCGAATTTGACTATATTTTTATTGTATATAATTGCGATAACATTAGGTCAAAGCTGATTAATAAACAGCGTTAAAAAGTCAAAATGAGATACTTTGAGTGCGACGGAGGGAATATTTTTTAAGAAATACTCCATCCGTTTTATTAGAAGTATAACACTAGGAAATGACACAAGATTTAAGATAAGTTAATAAAATTTTTATTTAGTTGAAGTAATTAAATAAATAAAATAAGTCACATTTGACTTTATTCGTTTTGAGTTTTATTTTAATGAACATAAAAAATTAGTAATTTAAGTATAATTATTAAAAATTATTAACCTTCAAACATTTCAAATATGGTAGTGTAACACTTAATTCCAAACACCCAAAAAGGAAAAGTGTGACACTTAAAAAACAGATAATGTAATTCATTAATCTATATTTTAACATATTTGCAATTGACGAAAAATAAATATAAATCTAGCTTTGTTAGAAAATTGTGATTGTGAATGATCAAAGTAAGTTCATATTGAAAGACTAATTGCTGCAAATTCTATAAGTTTGAAAATTTTATCTGGAATGCCAGTACTGAATGGAGTTTTAACGTCTGAAACAAATAATCTTTTGATACTAGAAGAAACATATTATAGTAAGACAGAAATGAAAGCGGATCATGCTAATATTACCTTTGTTGATTGATGATGAGAATAATGTTTACAATAAAATAATGTCTGTAGTTGATAGTAATGGGTGTTGATTCATTTTTCTTTACGTGGTGGAACTGACAAGACATTTATCGATAATTTATCTAGAAAATATTATGTTTAACCCTTCATGGTAGATGTAATATTGTGTTGCCTGTAGTACCACCCTTACTCATTCCAAGAGGTAGGACTGCATATTCTAGATTTGGTATTCCACTAGACTAGATTGTGACGAGAATTCTACTTGCAAAAAACTTACCTCAGAAAATTATTTAACATCTCTAGAAAAATTATTTTACCTCTCTTCTCATTAAAACAAAGCTCAATATTTGAAATGAAAATTTTTTATTGGTAGAATGATTATGAGTCCGTCTGAATTAACCAAAATTTCCATTCGATTTCAGAGGAAAAAATTCCACTCGCAGTTTGTTTTACTATAACTAGAAAAAACAAAAAACAAAAAGTAGATGTCAACCTTTAAAGAAAGTTAGACTCTATCTTCAAAAATCAATTTTTACCCATGTTAGTGATATATTGCAATATCTCGTGTCACTGTAAAGAGGGGACTCGAAGTATTAATATGCAATTAAGATGGATTAACTTAAGATACTATAAGAAATGTTATTTACAATTAAAATTATATATGGCAAAAATTTGCACAATGAATACTTCATGTACGTGATCGTAATTGGTAAAGCTGGTATTAATATTGAAGATGCACAATTATATGTGACATTTCCAAATGATAATTTTATAAACTCTACGAGAGATTCTATAGCGGCAATTGTTGAGAGTACTTATACAAATATAAAGTGCACCACTTCAAATCCAAATATTTTTACTATATATTAACCCCTACCAATGAGATTACTGCTACAATCAATAATTACATCATGGAACGTATGTCTGCAAATGAAAATGTGTATATATATATATATCAGTTTTAACAATATTTGTCAAAAGGGTGAAAGCATAGATAATGCCAATTAATTATTTTCACTGGAATATCTCGACACGATCAATTGATCTGGATTACTGAATCATGAAATATAGTTAAATGAGCGTTCCGTAGTCATGCTTCTTAGGAATATATATCCATCAAATAAATTATGTAATGGAAGTAAGTTGATAGTAACCAATATGGGAACTAGATAATTGAAGTTAAACTAATTTTTAAAAAATCATGAAAGTAAAAAATTCTTGATTGGTAGAATGTTTATGAGTCTATTTGATTTAACCAAAATTTTTGTTCGATTTGAGATGAGAAAATTCTCACTCACAGTTTGTTTTGCTATAATTATAAACAAAAGTCAATGTTAATCTTTAAAGAATGTTGGATTTTATCTTCCAAAACCAATTTTTAGCCATGAACAGTTATGTTGTAATATTTCGTGTCACTAGCAAGATGTAGCTAAAAGTATTAATATGCAATTTAGAATGATTAACTCAAGATACCACAAAAAATTGTTGTTTACAATGAAATTTATATATGACAGAAAATTTACAAAATGGATAATTGATGTAGGTGATGGTAAAGCGGGTATTGATTTTGGAGATGTACAATTAGATGTGACATTTTCGGATGATATTTTTATAAACTCTATTGGTGATCCTATAGCAGTAACTTTTTAAAGTACATATACAAATATAAACTGCACCACTTCAAATTCTGACATTTTAAAAGATAGTGTTATACTTGCCCCTATCAATGAGATTTTCACCAATGAAATTTTCAGCCAAATGTTAGGAAAATTTTCATATTATGCTTCATACTTATTTTTAAAGTTATTTTAATAGTTATTTTTATTGATCTGTTAGATTTGTACTGGACAAGCCAAAGAAGCTAAAGAATACGGTATAATATGATTTCTTTGTTACTTTTAAAAATAACTGAATTATATTATCATATACATCATCCTTTGAATGTATAAAAAATCATTACACATTTTTCATTACTCAAAATGCAATTTATTATTGCTTTATATAATATGAGTATATATATTATATAAAATATAAAGTTATGCCCGTCGAGTCTCGACGGGTTATTTACTAGTAATTTAGAATAATATTAAAATTAATATTTCGGTATATCGGTATACCGAAATACCGAAAATTTCATAAGCTCCATACCGTTGTCGTACCGAATTTTTCGGCATACCTATATTTCGGCATAACTAAATTTCGGTATAGCTAAATTTTGATATTTTTCTGTAATTTTCGATACGGCGCGCTCGGTATACCGATTTTTCGATAAATTTTTCCACCCCCACTAATAATATATAAATAGGAAAAAAAAAGTTAAGTGTTTTTTCTTTTTCAAAAATTTAAATCAGTCATTTTTTATTGTATTACCCAAAATAATCCGCTACAAATATTAATTATGTCCAAATCAGTCATTTGTTCATTAATTATGCTCTAATTGCTGACGTGACAATAGTTTAAATTTAAATGTAATACGTGAGTATAATATTAGTCATTTTTCTTTTATCATTTGCCAATTCAGTTCCAAATTTTTGTTTTGTTCCCTTTATTCATCTACCCACATCAGTCATTTTTATATTAATTAGCCTCCAACCTTTCAAATTATTTCATTTTATGCTTAGAATCTTAAATTTTCTATTATTATTGTAACACCCCGATTTAATTAACCATAATTAAATTAAATCGGGGTGTTACAATTACTTATACATTTATCAAATAAATGCCTAACATACTTCCGTAAATAAAATTAAATACCAAAACTCATATATTGGGTTTGACTGCCTTGTTACTGGGTCTTCCAAGTTCCGGGATTTTACGACTCCCTCCAACTACCCGACCGCAACCGATGGTTCATTGGTTTTGGTTTCCTTCAGCAACAATCAGTGCAATTCTACTTTGTTTCCTACCTTAGGACGTAGCAATGTTTGAGTAAATAATTTAACTTGAATTTTTATGTAAATAATTTAATTTTACGTTTTGGAAGGTTTTGAATGCAGGACAATAAAATTAATGCTATTTTTTAATATTTTTAATAATATTTGAAAATATTTCAAATATAAATCCAGACTATTTTTTAATATTTTAATAATATATGAATACCATTTTTAATATTTTTTCAATAAAAATTCAGGCTATTTTTAATATTTTAATAATATTTAAATAATATTTTTAATATTTTTTCAATAAAATCAAGGCTTCTTGCATTCATAACCTTCCAAAAATTCAAGTTAAATCATTTACTCAAATATTATTACGTCCTAAGGTAGGAAACAATGTAGGATTGTGCTGATTGTTGCTGAAGGAAACCAGAATCAATGAACCATCGATTGCGGTCGGGTGGTTGGAAGGAGTCCGTAAAATCTCGTAACTTGGAAGACCCGGTAACAAGGCAGCCAAACCCAATGTATGGGGTTTGGTGTTTAATTTTATTTACGGAAGTATGTTAGGCATTTATTTGATAAATGGATTAGTAACAATAAAAAATTTAAGGTTCTTGGCCTAAAATGAAGTAATTTGAAATGTTGGGGACCAATTAATATAAAAATTACTGATTTAGGTAGAGGTCTAAAAGGAACAAAACAAAATTTTAGGACTGAATTGGCAAAAGATAAAAGAAAAATGTCTAATATTATGCCTACGTGTCATGTTTAAATTTAAACCATTGACACGTCAGCGATTAGAACATAATTAGTGAAAAAATGACTGATTTGTACATAATTAGCATTTGTAGCGGACTGTTTTGGTAATAAAATTAAAAAAAATGACTGATTTGGATTTTTGGAAAAGAAAAATAACGTATTTAACCCTTTTTCCTATATAAATATAATTATATATTTAAAAAATTAACATTTAATAAATATACGGTTCAGTTCGGTTAACCGGAGATAAAATTTCACAAAAACCGAAACCGAAACCGAACCTAACCAAACAAATACCTGTGTTGAGGTATTTGTAATCAAACCGAACACCCCGGTTAACCAAAAATTCGATTCAGATTCGATTTGAATCAACAGTTCAATGGTTCGGTTCGGATTTTTTGCACACCCCTACCACATTGGATTAAAAATGGCAAGTTATATAATTAAGTTTGATAATTTGAAAAAATGACTTATTTGGATATAATTAAGAAATGTAGAGGACTATTTCTAAAAATTAATAAAGGACTGAATTGGATAAATGAAATAGAAAAAGAACCTATATAGCCTTTTTTTCCCTCAACGAACACAAGAAAGCCAGAACAAGAAATTAGAAATATTACACTTGAAATTATGAAGGAAAAAAATAAATAAAAATAAAAATCCCCACAGTTGAGATGGTCTTCTAAACGACCATAAATAAATAAAAATAAAAATAAATTATGAAGGACCCAATAACACATTTGGATTCCAAAATGCCCTCTATTTCTTCGGGAAATTTGGATTGGGGCCGACCCCCAACACCACATTCGGATTCCTCAACCCATATGCCCTCAGTTTCTTCGACGAAGGTATCATATGCAGATCATTGGAGCGGAGACAGGGGAGACCGAGCGAATCATCCATCATATCCAGACCGAGCAATGGAGAGGTAAACGTGCACACTCGCGGTGAGGGGATAACATGATTTCCAGATTTGGATGGATTAGTTTTTCAAGCTTCGCAGACATCACACATGGAACAAACCTAGTCTTTTCTTCAAAAAATTCGATAACTGTTGTTTCATCAATAATTTGTGAAACTATGAAAGAATCCATTTTAGAATGATTAAAGAGTTAAATATTTTTTTAGGCCACTACAAGGAGTCATTTCCGTTTTTAGGTCATCAATTGTTTCTATTATGGTTTTCGGCCATCACAGGGCATTGGGGCCAAATTTATGGTCAATTTGACAAAGTCAACGCCCCCAATGGGCCACGTGTGTTGCACTCTCCACGCGATGACGTAAATGTGGAAATGCTCTCCTTATAATGGCCAATTTTAGTTTTTAAATTTTTGTATTTTTTTTTGCGTAATTGATATTTTATCCCATTATTTATGTCTCACTTTTCTTTCTAACCATTCTAATATTTTTGTCTCATTTTCATTATAAGAAATAATTAAATACTACTCCCTCTGTCCCACTTAACTTGTCTTGTTTCATTTCTGCACACAATCCAATGCACATTTTCAATCGTTAATATTTCAAAATATATACAACAAAAAATTAAATAGAATATATATTTTAAAACTACATGATTTTACGATTCTAACAAGACCCAACTCGACTATTTTTTTCAAATATATACTTGCAATAACGTTGAGTCAAAGTTAAACAATTAACAGTGTCAAAAAGTCAAACAGGACAAGTATACTGGGACGGAGGGAGTATTAATCACCAAACATACACCATCACATAACATTAATAAATAACTAAAATTTCAAACCCAGTACATTAATAAATTATACCCCATAACCATAACATCATACATAAGAGCACCCACATTGCATATGGTGAGTTCAATTAATAACTGACGAACACTGACAATGAATTGAATTCAACCGATGGGGCAATTATTTTGGTGTGGGGCCCATGAATTCAGTTCAACGTTTTGAACTGGATTAATTGCAGCAAACTGCCAAATTGTCAGCTACTTTTTGGGGTTTAGGCCCACCAAGATACCTTTTTTTAATTTAAAATTATATTATTAATAAAAATTTATTTTTTTAATCAAACGATGAAAAATCAGCTCAATGAGAAAATTGGCCATACAGCAAGCAATAAAAATTGGTCATACGACAAGCCATAAAAATAAAAATTTATTTTTGCAACGGTAATGTTTGGCAACGGTAACTTTTTATTTAAAACACAAAGTTTTTTTCATTCTAATATAATTTTTTATATAAAATTAATTGTTATTAAAAAATTGGAATACTCCTTGTTAATTGGTTTTTCCTTTATTTTTATATAAAATTAATTTAAATTACTTTTAAGACATTACATTAATTACACAAATTAATTTTATATGAATCATAAAATTAATTGTTATCAAATATTTTCTCAAAATACATAAATTAAACAATACATAAAAATACTTAATTTTTGTTAATTGACTTTTAGTTAAGAAATCAAATATATTATATTTTAATTAAAGATAACGGCTAGTTTTTTAAAAATTATTTCTTTATATTAATCAATTTCTTTTAATTATATACAATAACGGCTAGTTTTTACACTCTATAAATATACATATATCTCTTCCAAAAAATTTCACTCTCATTCTTCTACATCCAAACACACTTCACTTCTTCTTTCCAACCTATCTTTGTTTACATCAAACAAATCCCTCCATATTTTTCTCACAATGGCCGATAACAGTAGTAGTTTTTTCAACAATTGGTTCAACCAAAATGTTGATGATGAAAATCCACAAAATATTCAACCCTCTCAAAATGTTCCATTTCCCTCAAATATTTCTCAAAACTTTTATCCTACTCAAAATCAAAACATTCACTACAATAGCCCATTTTTTCAAAATTCCCCACAAAATTTCCATCAATCTCCATTCTTTATGCACTCTTCCCCGCCGATGTTTTCGGCCTCACAACCATTTGGCATTTCCCCAAATACTGGAGCATTCAATCCACCAAGCACTCCATCATTCGTACCAGAGACACAAGTTTCGAACTCAACTACACCGATTGATCTCACATCGGAAAAAGAGACGACTATCGGAAAAGGCAAACAGAGGTGGACAGTAGCAGAGGATGAACTCCTTGCAACATCATTCGTGACAATGAGTGATGATCCCATAATAGGCAATGGCCAAAAAATGGTTGCTTTTTGGGACAGAATCGGCGAGTATTGGAATAACAACCGCTCTTCAGACATGGCTTATCGAAGTGTAAGCACAATGAGGTCGCATTGGTACAACACTGTCGCAAAGAAGGTATCAAATTTCAATTCAAGTTATAATGCTGTATCAAGTGTTCACAGGAGCGGGAGTATGATGCAGACATACTACACATGGCTCACGAAAAATATACGTCGGAAAATAATGGAGTTGCATTCAATTTTGGGCATGTTTGGGAGATTCTGAAGGATCGGCCTCTATTTAGAGAGCAATGTAATGATGAATTCGGTTCTTCGAAGAAGGCACGAACTTCGGACTCCAACATAAGTAACAGCTCCTCAACCAAATCCCGAGCCTTAGATTTCGATCTTAACATTGATGATGCTAGGCCGATGGGGCAGAAAATGGCAAAAAGAAAAGCGAAGGGTAATAGTAAGGCACGATCCACATCAGACCATCCGAAGTTGGCTGATGCACTCCGTCATATTAATGAATACAATGAGGCGAAAAAGCTTGATGCACATGTTAGAGAGAAGCTCGCAGATGCAAAAAGGATCGAGGCAGAGGCAAAAAAGATCGCGGCAGAGGCAAAAAAGGTAAAGTAGAGGCAAAAAAAACAGCAACTCTTATGCAAGAATACGAGTTCGTTGCGCGTGAAACATCAACAATGACGGATAAACAACGCGAATTTCACGAGCGTGCATGTGCCCAAATTATTGCGAAGTGGGAATCCAACAATATTTGAGCTAGCAACTGATTCACTTTCGATGTTTCTGTTCATTAGGTCTTGCATTTTCATTTATCTAATGTTGTTTCATTAGGTCTTGTATTTTTATTTATCTAATGTTATTTCATTAGGTCTTGCATTTTCGTTTATCTAATGTTGTTTACCGTTTTCTCATGTATCAATTAAATATTTTTATAATGCAGTTTTTTCCAAACATTTAAAATTATTAACGGTCACTTTTCTAAAATAAATAATAATATAAACATATAATAAAATTTAACTTTCAAACGGTCACTTTTCTAAAATAAATAATAATATGAATATATAATAAAATTTAAATTTCAAACGGTTACTTTTCTAAAATAAATAATAATATAAACATATAATAAAATTTAACTTTCAAACGGTTACTTTTTTAAATTAAATAATAATATAAACATATAATAAAATTTAAATTTCAAACGGTTACTTTTCTAAATTAAATAATAATATAAACATATAATAACATTTAAATTCAAAATTTATAATAAAAGATAATATAAAAAATAATAATATTCAAAATTCAAAATCTTAAAAATATGACCGTTAGTTTATTTTGCCTATTAATACCATACCACTTCATTATATTTTTGCACAACAAAACACTACTTCCTCAATTATTTCCTTTCATTTTTCCACTCACCTCTTCACATATTACAATGTCTCAAAGTTCTGAAAGCTCAACATCTTCCATGTCCGAAGAACCCACACAAGATATGTCTGCACACGAGGAATCTACAGATGATGAAGCAGATTCCACGGCTGAAGCAATGGTGTCCATACTGTTCCGGTTTGTGGAAGATGAGCTGCAAATACCACGACGGAGGTTTATCGAAAGAAGTCGGGAAGATGGACATGCTAGGCTTATGAATGATTATTTCTCAGAAAATCCGGTGTATCACGATCGTATATTCCGTCGACGATTTCGCATGCGCAAGGATTTATTCCTTCGTATAGTTAATGCGGTTACAGGTCGATCTGGGTATTTCCAACAACGGAGCGACGCAACAGGGCGACAAAGTCTATCACCGCTACAAAAATGCACAGCAGCCCTACGTCAACTGGCATATGGAGTTCCTGCCGACTCTCTTGATGAGTATCTACGGATGGGTGAGTCAACTGCTATCAAATGCTTGTATAAATTTTGTGAAGTTGTCGTTGAATTATTTAGCCAGCGCTACTTGAGAAGGCCGGATCACAATGACATTCAACGTCTTCTACATTTGCACGAGACGAGACATGGGTTTCCCGGTATGTTGGGTAGCCTCGATTGCATGCACTGGGAGTGGAAAAATTGTCCAGTGGCTTGGAAAGGGCAATTCACAAGAGGACACGGGTCACCAACAATAGTGCTTGAAGCGGTTGCATCTCAGGATCTATGGATATGGCATGCTTTTTTGGAGTGGCTGGTTCACGTAATGATATTAACGTTTTGAACGAATCTCCTTTGTTCAACAATGTTTTGATGGGGGATGCACCGGACGTTAATTTCATGGTGAATGGGACTCAATATACGAAAGGTTATTATTTAACCGACGGAATATATCCAGAATGGTCCACATTCGTCAAAGCTTTCCCATGCCCACAGGATCCAAAGAGAATGTTATTTAAACAAAAACAAGAATCTGCAAGGAAGGATGTTGAACGAGCTTTCGGAGTGCTTCAAGCTAGATGGGCTATTGTCAGGGGGCCAGCTCGTCTTTGGTATAAGAAAAAGTTGAAAGCAATAATGTTGACATGCATTATTCTACACAACATGATTGTTGAAGATGAAGGAGATATAGTTACAAATTGGGCAAATGAGGAAGAAGACGAGCTTGCAGTACCGGCTCAAGGCGCCACCCGTAATTTTCAAGAATATCTCCGAAGGAATTCTGCCCTTCGTGACAACCAAGTTCATCACCAACTTCGGCATGATTTAGTTGAGCATATTTGGATGCACTTTGGCAACAACGTTGAGTAATTTTTTATATTCCTCGCAGTTTAATGTTTTATTTACTATTTATGTTGTAAGACAAGTTTGTTAGTGTTTAATATATTTTAGTTAATGTATTGTATTTCAAATTTAAATTTATGTATGATTTATTTAATGTGTTGATTAGATTTTTAATATTCCTACTTTCAAATATTATTAATATTTAAATGTATATTTGGAATATTAATTTTATGCATAATAAAATAAATTGTGTAAATATTTACAAAAGAATATATAATTTTTGTATTTTTTAAATATAAGTATGTATATAATTAAAATAGTATAAAAATTAAATTATTGTATAATTTAATATTGATATGAGATGATTAGATTGTGGGTCCCATTAAAAAGAAGATATGAATTGGTGAATGGATGTATGGATTAATTGAGAGTTAAAAGAGTGTTGGAATAAGTGAAAAGCTGATGTGGCGGAGAGAGAATAAAAAAGTGAGTTATGAATTGATTAATGGATGTGGGTGCCCTAAATATAGTGTATGTTTGGTGATTAATGTATGAAATTATTTATGTATGATGTTATAGTTGTGGGTAGAATTTATATATGTTGTTATAGTTGTGGGTAGAATTTATTAATGTAATTATTCCTTTTTATTTATATATGATGTCATAGTTGTGAGGTAGAATTTATTTTTTTGGTAAATAACCGGGTATTCCCAGACCAAATTGAACCCAAAACTAATCCCCCGAGCATCTACATGGGCAATTAAGGGCACCTCTCCCAAAATACTTTTTTGCATACACGAGGCTCGAACCCGAGATCTTGCTTAAGCGGCTAGAGCACCAATCCACTCAAGTCAACTGCTGTTGGTTAGAATTTATTAAGGTAGTGGGTTTGAAATTTTATTGATTTATTGATGTTATGTGATGGTGGGTGTATGTTTGGTGATAATATTTAATTTAATTACTGTTATAATGAAATTGAGAAAAATGTTAGGGTGGATAAAAAGGACAAGGAGACATAAATAATGGGATGGAGTATCAATTATACAAAAAAAAAAAAATTAAAATTGACCATTAGAAGGAGAACATTTCCACATTTAGGTCATCGCGTGGAAAGTGCAATACACGCGGCCTGTTGGGACGTTGATGTGATCAAATTGGCCATAAATTCAACCCAAATGCCATGTGATGGCCAAAAACCAAAATAGGAATAATTGATGGCCTAAAAACAGAAATGACTCCTTATAATGGCCTAAAAAAAATATTTAACTCATGATTAAATTTGGGCTATATAGGGTTGGACATTGAAGAAGGGGGACAAAAGAACTAAGAAGGGAGAAGAAGGCTGGGTTGATTTTTTTTTTTTTTTTTTATATTTCCTCTGTTCTCATATAAATGCACCATTCCTGTATTTCATGCAGTCCAAGACACATTTTTAAATATTTATAACTCAAATTGTATATAAGTAAAAAAAATATAAAAATTTGATATTCTAAAACTATGTGATTAGACGAATCTAACCAGATCTCACATGACTATGTTTTTTTATTATATAACTATGACTAAAAAATTAGTAAAGTTACCCAATAAATAGTTACTACTATGCAAATAGTTCACTTATATGAGAACGGAGGTACTATAATTTAATTAATGTTACTTTTCCAAAAAAATGTTGGATTAGTTTTTTTAATAAAAAAAATTAATTAGGTTTTATTAATTAAATTTATCTAAAAGTGGTCATTTCTTTTTTTTTTTTTTACGAGTCAAATTTCATGGGACCGGAGGAGTAGTATTTTATTTTACTTTTGATTTTTTTTTTTGTAATTGTAAAGTAAAAGATAAAAAATACTTTCTAAAAACTCTTGCAAACATTACACAAGTGGCCGAATATAAAGTCTACATTGGAAAATAAAAAACTATCACGAAGTTATAATACACCAATAACTCGATTAAGCCCACGCCACGCATTACCAATTTGTGACAAATTCTTGCGTTTTAAGGGTGCTACCAGCCTACCACTAAGAAAGAAGAGAGACCGAGACACAGATAAAGAAACCCCGTCTGCATAAACTATATAAACTCGCGTATGAAAAACACTTCCCGAATATGAAATTTTCACAGTTACAAAACCAATGTGTAATTGATGATGAATCCTACCTCAGTTGAATAAATAGCTTTTGATTTCATCATGCACGGACTAAACTAGAGGCCAAGGCGACATAATGGGTTTCTTTTAATGAGGCCAAGATCCACCTGCAATTCCATTGAATGAAATCATGATAACACAGGAGCAGATGAATTGAAATGGAAATTTGTAGGTTGCTTGTTGTTGTATGTACCTTGTGGCCAAAGAGATCTCTGATGTTATCGATCCCATAAAGAATCATTGTGGGTCTGGTAAGGGAAGTAGAAGCAGAGAGAAATTAGAGCAGAAAATAAAGTGCAGAGTTCAACTGTGACAAATAGATGTCTGTTTAATCATCAGAAGAAGAGATGAAAGAACAAGAAACAATTATCATTTCTCATTACACAGCTGAAAACAGCGAGGGCGGTCAGTTGGTTACCTTTCAAGTGAAAGCCCCCATGCTATCACCTGAACATCTTCAGGAAGCCCCATAGGAAGTAGCATTTCAGGTCTAAACATGCCCGAGTTTCCAATTTCCACCCATTTTTGTAGACCTTCATGATAACTATAATGATGCCACACATTTTATTAGTTCACATTCCCATGCATCAAGCCTGATAGTGATAGCCAACAGCTTTCTATAGTTAGTTACCTAAAGATTTCCATGCTGGGCTCAGTATAAGGATTGTAAGCAGGCTTGAACTTAAGCTTCGACATTCCTGAAATCAAGAGATTCAAGGTCCCATCCAATAGAGGAAGCCGAGGGATAACATAATATTAAATGACTATAAGTTGAAGATGCTATTTACCCAAGCGAGAGAAGAAGTCATGAAGAACTCCAATCAAGTGTCCAAGGGTAAGACCACGATCACAAAT
Source organism: Hygrophila difformis (assembly GCA_030278955.1). Lineage (NCBI taxonomy): Eukaryota > Viridiplantae > Streptophyta > Magnoliopsida > Lamiales > Acanthaceae > Hygrophila > Hygrophila difformis. The sequence goes on along the minus strand of JAOANR010000003.1, from coordinate 44,776,774 downwards.
TAAGCCTATGTCGGGCAAGAAGTCAATTTTGAGCATCAGGGATACTTAGGTAATATTGTCAGCAAAATATAAAAGACCATGTTCCCGAAAAGGACATGGAAGAAAATGCAGTGCTCACGAGAACAAATACCTTCTATCTGGTGAAATTCTGCCAGATGAGTCCGATCCACGGCTTCATTTCTGAAGACACGGTCTATGGAATAGTATCTTTTTGGAGCAAAAGGTCCCTAGCCATAAAATGAGTTTGCAAGTAAAAAGAGTGTGAAAGAAAAGCAACTTGTTGAAAATGCATCAGATATGTCCTCAAACGCATGACACATAATGGGGGAAGGGAATACCACACAATACAAGCAGAACAAAGAAAGTAATAAAATACGAATATATTAGAAAGGTAATTAACATTCAACAAAAGTGGAAGTGTGCGCCATATCCAGATCCAGGAACAACTATTAAGCCATCATTATGAAGGCTGAAAACTAAGGATTTTGATCCTTGTGGCATGCAAAAGTTCTTTCCAAACTACTTATGTTTAGCATCCAATATCAAAACATTGAAAAGGGCAACTAAAAGTTCAACGAATAGTCAAATTCTATAAGGTGCCTTGTAGAACATAAACATGATACACAAAAGAATGAAATGAATAGGAGCGGAACATAAAGGGAAACCAAAATGAGGCAAAGAGGAAAGGGCAACTGGGAAAGAAAAGTACAAAGACTTAAAAGGTTCAACCTGAGCAAGTGCATACAGCATCCTGGAGGAAACAGCAGTAGTGTGAGTTCGCAAAAGATTCTTGTTTGCTTCCTCTCTCTTCCAATCATACCCATATCTAGCAAAAGTATAACATCAATGACGTAACTTAAGGGATTGCACTAGTGCATTATATGCATTACATACCCCTTGGACCCATAACCACCAGATTCATGAACTTGTTTAACTCGTTCAACATAATCTTCAGGCAGCTTTCTTGTGGTTGCAGGCTCTGCAGAATGGTAAATACAATTTAAAAGAAGTCTCACATGAAATATAAAAGATACAAGATGACATTAAAGCAACCTTTCAAAAAGAAAGTATCATGTGAATCTCGGGCTGGATGTTGCTGTGGCTGGAAAAGAGCATCAAAATTCCAGAAGCTGCAAAGTAGCAAAAGATTGTCAATTCATAAGCTAAAATAATATTTTATAGATATACAAACTATTCTATCTTCTTCATGCTGTGCACTAATAACATCTCGAGTACAATGGCTAGTAATCTCCTAGAGGAAAACATATAAGGTGTGTACCAAAAATATGTATATAATTCAAGATTTTTCGTTGTACTAGATAATCAAATTAATGCACACCTGCTTTCCACAAAATTATTTGTTGGCATCTCTTCAAACCTACGTACATCAAAGAAAAATTAGGAATAAAAAACAAACAAAAGTATCTAAAAGTAAAAGAACAAAGATCAGCAATCCTAACCCCAATTGAAGAAATATCATCTGTATTTGGTGTTTTACCTGTGCATGCACACAAAAGGAAATAAAAATTAAATACAGTAAAATGCAATCCTAAATTGATCCACATTAATTAGAAGTTACTAGATAAAATAGATAACTAAAATACATGTAAGGGACCAATGGTATGGCTTACCTTGAGTAATGGATGGAGACAGCCACCTTCAGTTGGCTGACCTTTTGCAAGGAAGTTGTACTCTTTAAACTCAATCTCCTTCCATTCGCCCCTTCAAACAAAATGAGGAAGCAACACATAGATTGAAAGAAAGGAAGGAAAAAGGATCAAGTGCCAAATGGGATTTCTGCAATTTAACTAGGATTTTAGGTAACTTCATTTTCTTGCCAATATCATTTACAGATGAACATAATCAGAAAAGGAAAAGCATAAAAGTAATATTCAGGGGGGTTGGGAATACCAAGTGGAACAAGAACTTGCATGACGATCTCATATTAGAGTTTCATGGAGAATGTTATGAGGAGTGGGGGCAAGCTCCACGAGATGAATTTTGGGTTTTTGTAGCAATGAATTAGAGAATTTTATACAAAGCCAACCCGTCCTTTTATTTGTCACGATATGCTTTCACTCAATCTAAAGAAAAGAAAAATTGTCTAATTACCTTTGCAGATACTCACGAGTTAAATCCGTGGCCACCTTTTTCCTTTTGGGCGTATACTTTGGACCTTTCTTTATTGAATAGCCTTTCCATGTCCTTGCATTAGAAAAAAACAAACAAGTATGAACCATAAAAGTGTAAACAAAAGTATAAAATTGTAGTTGAAAGAAAATGATGACTGATTCATATAATATTTGATAAGAAACTAAAAGTCCAGGTAATTACTGGGAAGCAATAAGTTTTCTTCGTTTCAGAGCATCAATATCTTCAGAACCTACAGCCTGTAATTTAATAGTAATGACTAATGACAGTCAGTTTAAGCTGATCAACAGGAAGTTGGCAATATGAACAACATTCTGTGAGAAGTTGATAAATCCAACAAAGATGACGAGCACTGGCAAGATCCAGTATTTTACTTTCTCAGTTCCACCAAGAACACCAGGAGGGCACACATGACAAATTCTAACTGAAACTGCATCCAGATTCCAGAAGAATTTGTATAGTACATTTCCTTAATATCGACAATAACCAACATAAAAGATGAAAGATGATAATGGATGGATTGAAACCTTTTCTTTAGGAAATTGCAATTGTCTATTTAAAATAGACAGCAGAATAGCAGTTATTAGAAACTCCATCAAAAGTCAACATAATTTATAATTTAGGTATTTAGACATAAAAAAAAAAAAAAAAAGAAGAAGCTCTGTTTGGAAGTATCTTTGAAATGTTTAGGAAAAAAGAGTAATATTTGTATGAGAAAAAAATACAGCAGGATGTGTTGAGATCCCACATTAGATAAGGTGTGGATGTCCCCTTGCTTCAGCTTATATGGATAGGAGTTACTTCACCTATTACCAATTAATTGTGGATTGGAACCTCATGGTTCAACATGGTATCAGAGCTATGGATACCCGGATTAGGTATGTCTCGATCCTGAATGCGGATTCGATTCCAAGATGAATATCATCTCAAGGGGGTGTTAAGATCCCACATCGGATATGGTGTAAATACCCCCTTGCTTATATGGACATGAGTTACTTCATCCATTATCAATTGATTTTGTATTGGAACCTCCTATCCATGATTCAACAGAGTTCATAGTAATTACAGCGTGTTGTGGTTTATAATGAGCAAAAAATTCACATTTAAATTTAAATAGGGACTAGGGAGTGAAGACCATGTTATTTTTTTAAATTGTATATTTTATTAAAAAAATTAAGAAATTTTTAGTTGAAACAAAGTGAGTGTAAAAGTGCTCTTTTTTTTTCCTTTTCTTTTTTCTCTATTCTTTTTTTTTTTTGGGTGGGGTGGGGGGGGGGGGGGGGGTAAAAAACTTCTAAACACCTTAACTATTCTTCTGAGGTCTATATTCTATAACAGTTACTAGTAGATCTAAGGCAAATAGGCAATACTGACGGTAATTTTAAGTTATTGTATGATTTAATCAACACTAAACATTTCAATCCCCATTCCTAAAGAAGATATAGCTAAGGCAAAAAATTCATATTATCATGAAAGAGATAATAATTGAGTATTCATAACAACATAATACCTACAAAATGCATCCATTGTAGTAACAAACAATTAGTCATGATGCATAAATGCTCATGTATACATGTATACAAATCACTATCACTATTCAGTATTACATATAAGGAAAGAATTTATCCAAAAGTCATTACACACCTCACCATTCTGAATCTTTACAAGCAATTCCTTCACTTTGTCATCAACAAGCTCGACCTGAACCCAAATAAATAAAGCTAATAATATTTCAACACTCTGAAGAAAATAAAAAATCTCAAATATGCATTTCCAAATTGTATTACATGAGCTCCCATTGAAGGTATCCTAATATAAGCATATCAAAGAAAAAATGCATTCTGATAACATACTTTATATTTCTGATACCAATCAATTCTTCAGCATCTAAAAATTATGTTCAGTCAGAACTACCTTCCTTGATACTTGTGTTTTCTCAATTTCAATCCATTTGTTCTTTATGGCCTGTGAGCTGCCATTTTTGAAAATAGAAGACTTCAATTTCTCCTGTATCCAACAAATCATAGAGTTAATCAACGTATCTTCCAACTCCCAAGTATGAAAGAGCAAACAAACAGTTCAAGAGCCCTACATGACTTAGTACGAAGGAATAAACACACTGGACAGCTTCTATGCAATTCAAAGCGGATTTTAATTTGAGACATTATATAAATATTATACAGTGAGATTTATCAATATATGTAAAATAAAAAATAAAAGTATTACCGATATGGCAAGAGAAAACCAAAAACAGAGAAAAGAAAAAAACAAGGAATATGGCTGAAAATGGTTATGCATGGAAAAAAGGCCTAATCTGTGATTTGCTCTGAAAACCAAATAAACCTAGTTATAATTACCTCAATTTCATTTGGCAATCGTGAGGAAACAACTTTCTGCAAAAATAGCATTAAACCATAAGGCATCCATATTACTTAAGCAGACCAATTCAACGGAAGAAGTTTACTTATTCAATAACCTGTAACACTTCTCGAGTGATGCCTTTTGGTGGCACGGCTAAAAAGAGTTGGACTTCAGGAGATCCATATTTTGCATAAATTTCTCCCTCTGGGGTGAGGACCCATTTCTCTCGCTTGATGTCCTGTACAATTTCATACAAAATGTAAACTTCATCAGCTGAACCACAACTAGATCAAAATCCTTGGTGAAAAGAAGTGTTCCAGAATCCAGATGTCGCACTAGGTTAATTGCATCACTACTAAAAAATTGAAATATATCAATATTCCCGATACATTTGATGTAAGTTAACGTCAATATACTTTCTTTACATTCCACACTCAGAGGAAACCATCACTAGAGCAGAAGGACGCATGTTTTCAGGTGCAATCAATTCTCATAAAAAAACTATATTAACAAGTGTAATAACTGACCTCAGCATCAACGAGACGAAAACCGTTCAGGCTCTTGACAATGTTGACAATTTCATCGTGGCTAATTCCTTTCTCCTGGGCAAATTTTCCAGAATCTGGAATCTCCTCATTGTTTTCCAGGTATCCTAGCACAGCGTCTTCAGCCATTGATTCCTGAAGACGGAAGTGACACTGCCGCAACAGAAAGGGATGATGTCACAATTTGAAAAATAACAAGATAACCAAAACTGAAATCTGGAGCGCAATTTATTACATATCCAAGAAGATTAGTGTTCCTTACAGATCTGAGCATCCAAATATTTCTACTCTCTTAGGAATGGCAATGGGCCGGTGACGGGGTTCGGTCTCCCCGTCCCCGAAACCAATAACAAAGATACCCCTGAAACCAATAACACAAATACCCCCAAAACCGGCTAGATCCCCATCGGGGACCTTGAAAGGGATCCCTATTGGGCCCTGCAATTTCCCTGATCCCCATCAGGAACCGTTAAGGTGTAAACTTCACATTGCCCATTGCCTTACAATCCTCCATTTTATTCAACCCTATGCTAAAACATATTTCCTCTATTTTTACAAAAGTGTCACATTCACCTTATTTATGCAATCCAATGCACATTTTATCGAGCAACATCTCAAATTGCTACAAGTAAAAGTTATACTTATACAGATTAAATATTCTAAAACTACAAAAGCTTATTAAAACCAACAAATATCAGTCGTCTATATTTCTATACTTGCATAAAATTTGGTTCATACGATTAAACTATAACAAAAGTCAATGTGTCACTTTTAAAATGGAGGAAGTATGTACCAGTACTTCATTCCACAGAAAGTAGCTATAAGGCTTATGTGTGTGGGTTTCTGTCTTAAATAGTCAATTTAATACTACAAAGTAGTCAAATAGGTTAAAGTGATGCACACATTTGTTTAACAATTCACATTATCTAACCATTCTGGAGGAAATGCGCAATGATGTGTTTAAATGCTACAGGATTACACTTTATGCATATACATCAGTGAATTAGGGTAGCAATTAGATTGAGTATATCATCGTGTAAGTGTTTGTCCAAGTACGACTTACAACTTGGGGACCGAAGTAGAAAGGGCGGCGGCGGCGGCGGCAGCAACACAACGGAACAGCGGGGGCGGAGCGACGGTCGACGACCAAGAGGAGGGGGCTGAGGATGGAACGGCGGAAGAGAAGCTGAGAAACCAATTACGATTGGGTAGGGATGACAATGGGTCGGGTCTGGGTTGGTTCGTCAAGATCCAAGACCCGACCCAGGGCTGCGAGTTGGACTGGACTATTCATTTCTGGGGTGTGCTATAAAAATAAAATACTCCCTCCCTTTTTTCTGTTAGCTACTGTTGACTAATGGGTACTGTTCACTTATATACTTTGACTTAAAGTTTTTTCATGGGTATACAAGTTAAAATATGACCAAGTGTGATCTTGTTAGATTCGTCTCGTCTTGTAAATTTTAAATATCAAACTTTTAGAATTTTTATATGTACCGAATTTGAATTATTAATGATTTAAAATATGCATTGGACTACGTGTTGAGTGGGTCCGTAGCTATCTTTAAAAAACGGAGGAAGTACTACACATTGAGACGGTTTACAATGATAAGCATTTGAATGAATAAAGGCCTTCTTACATTAGCCCCTCCAATTTAGTTTGAAATTATACCCCCATCCCAAAACTTACCGTTAACCCCCATTTCAAGTTGCCTTTGATTTGACCCCCCTTCTTTCCACAAAACTTAATCATTATCTAACCACAAAACTTAAATATGGGGATTAAGAGCCCGTTTGGATTGGCTTCTAGGGAGGTGCTTTTGGCTTTTACTTCTGCCAAAAGCACTTCTAGTAGAAATTAGGTGTTTGTTTTGGCTTTTAAGAAAAAGCAAAAGTACCTCGAAAAGCGAAAAAGGTGCTTCTGGGAGAAGCAGCTCAGGGGTGCTTCTCCCAAAAGTAGAAGCCAAAAGCACCTCGTAAAATGTGCAAGGACTTAAATACCCCCACTACTTAATATAAATTACACTATAAATATATCATATTATCATATTAAGTAGCATGTCCTTTTTGGTAATTACCACACTCTAAAAGCACTTTTCATTTTTATTCATCCAAGCATATTTTTTAGAAAAAATCGCTTTTTAAACATTCCATCCAAACACAAAAGTTACAAAACCCGTTCGGAATGGCTTCTAGAGAGGTGTTTTTGGCTTTTACTTCTGCCAAAAGCACTTCTAGTAGAAATTAGGTGTTTGTTTTGGCTTTTATAAAAAAGCAAAAGCACATCGAAAAGCTAAAAAAGTGCTTTTGGGATAAGCAACCCAGAAGGTGCTTCTCCCAAAAGCAGAAGCCAAAAGCACCTCGTAAATGTGCAAGAACTTAAATACCCCCACTACTTAATATAAATTACACTATAAATATATCCTACTATCATATTAAGTAGCACGTCCTTTTTGGTAATTACAATATTCCAAAAGCACTTTTCATTTTTATTCATCCAAACATATTTTTTAGAAAAAGCCGCTTTTCAAACATTCCATCCAAACACAAAAGTTACATGCTTTTGCTTTTGACTTCTGCTTCTGCTTCTACTTTTGGCTTCTGTTTTTTTCAAAAGCCAATCCAAACGGGCCTTACATGCTTTTGCTTTTGACTTCTGCTTCTGCTTCTATTTTTGGCTTCTGCTTTTTTCAAAAGCCAATCCAAACGGGCCCTAAGATTTTAGGTTACCACACCAATACCTAGTTCTTACCATAAACACAAACACGTGGGACAATAAAAGGGCTACCAACAGAGATGAGAGAGAGAGGTGAATCCCACCACGAACGAAGAAGATAATCCAACCATGACTTCCAACCGAGAGGCTATTTCGGTGGAGAGTAAGCAAAAGCATTGATTGCCGAAGAGGAGCAAGGGGGAGGAGAGAGTGACGGGCGGCGACGGTAGTGGTTAGTGTTTCTATTTTTCTTGAGGTTTTTTTTTTTTTTTTTTGTGGTAAGATATTGTGCATTGTGTTGGGTTGTATATTGTTTTGTGATTTTGATTTGAGAATTGTGTGGGTTGAAGTGGTTGATTTGAATGGTTTGTTGGAAAGTGTTAGTGTTGGAATCTTTAGTGATGAATGTTAGTAATATGAATGTGCAAATAGGTGTTCAATGAAATGATGGAATGGATATAGTATTTGTTTTGGAACCATGAATTTGAGTTAGAAGTTAGTTTATGATGTGTTAGATGATTTGTATGGTGGAGAGTAATGTAATTTTGGAACTACAAAATTGGATAATGTATAATTTTCTTTTGCATGTTCCTAATCTATATAATAAATCCTGAATACTTTTTGGCCTGTGCAGACTGTATTGTCCTTATTAAATATAACTGATTCTTTTTAATCTTCAGGGCTTTATCAGTAATTATACCACCATTTTATAATCAATGGCTACAATTAATCCACATCATCGCTGATTAATCGCTGACTAATTCCAACTCACCTTCCACGTCATCAATATCTATATTTAGAAAATAAAGCTAACTATTAATATAATAAAATCTTGAGAAAATCTCCATATATATTTTAAAAAGATATAAAAAATTTATTACACTTAAAATATATAAATTGATTAAAACTATATAATATAAATTATTTATTTGTATATATTTTAATAAATATTAGTATAATATTATTAAATAAATTTAATTTAAGTTAAATTTATGTCTACAAGTATAATCCTATATCAACATAAGGAATATAATAACCGTATTTTAAATAAAAAATAATTCATTAAAAATATATATTGAATAATCAAATTAAAAAAATTAGTGAACTATAAAAATTTAATGAAATTTTAATTCTCATGTCTGCACAAGGCTTAATTTTAAAAATTTAATCTCACAAATACAATTTTGATAAACTAAAAAAAATAAAGGAAAATGGAAGTATGTGTTTTTTAGTAATAGTAAATATACTTATCATTTCAAATATTAAGAAATATAAAACTATATAATATAAATTATTTGATTGTATCTATATAATAAATCCTGAATACTTTTTGGCCTGTGCAGACTGTATTGTCCTTATTAAATATAACTGATTCTTTTTAATCTTTAGGGCTTTATCAGTAATTATACCACCATTTTATAATCAATGGCTACAATTAATCCACATCATCGCTGATTAATCGCTGACTAATTCCAACTCACCTTCCACGTCATCAATATCTATATTTATAAAATAAAGCTAACTATTAATATAATAAAATATTGAGAAAATCTCCATATATATTTTAAAAAGATATAAAAAAATTTATTACACTTAAAATATATAAATTGATTAAAACTATATAATATAAATTATTTATTTGTATATATATTTTAATAAATATTATTATAATATTATTAAATAAATTTAATTTAGTTTAAATTGATGTCTACAAGTATAATCCTATATCAACATAAGGAATATAATAACCGTATTTTAAATAAAAAATAATTCATTAAAAATATATATTGAATAATCAAATTAAAAAAATTAGTGAACTATAAAAATTTAATGAAATTTTAATTCTCATGTCTGCACAAGGCTTAATTTTAAAAATTTAATCTCACAAATACAATTTTGATAAACTAAAAAAAATAAAGGAAAATGGAAGTATGTGTTTTTTAGTTATAGTAAATATACTTATCATTTCAAATATTAAGAAATATAAAACTATATAATATAAATTATTTGATTGTATATATAATAATATTCAATAAAGATTGACATATTATAATATTATTAAATAAATTTAAATAATTTTAAAATTTGTAACTAATTAAAATATAATCTTATATAAATATAAGGAATTTAACAATTAACATCATAGATTTCAAACATTATTAATTAATGATAATATATTTTTAATATAAATATTTCATTTAAATTTATATGAAATAATTAAATTTATAAATTTTAATCAATTATAAAAAATTAATCAAATTTTTGTCACGAGTTTTTTATATCAGGTCTAATTTTGAAACTTAATCTCATAAATACAAGTTTGATAAACAAAATAATAAAAAGAAAAACTAAGTATTATAACAAACATATAATGCTATTAGTATTTTAATATATTTAATTATCTATAAATACCTATTGTATGGACTATATTATTTTTTTAACGTCAATTCATTATTTCTAAAGAAATTTGAAAAATTTTATTTATGGTGTAATTAGTTCATTGATTCTAAAAAATTGATTAATATATATGGATTCATCACCTAAAAAATAAAAAAACATAATATCCTTCATTGTTAACTATTTCGATAAAAAAATAAAAAACATAATGAAATTGATTCATTGTTAAAATTGATTAACATCATTTTTAATAAAAGATAAAGAAAATGAAAAAAAAAACACATCATAGTTTAATTATTAAACATGATATCCTTCATTGTTAACTATTTCGATATAAAATAAAAATGTATATGAAAGTCGGAGTAAATTGTTATACAAATTTTTATAAAATTTGTACTCTAAAAGGATATAAGAAGTATTTTAGTGTAAATTATACATAAAGATTTGTGGTAGGTAGTCATACATAGTTTTGAAGTAATTCGAATTTTGAATTGTTAAAGGTTATCTTTTTTTTCCAATTGTTCTTAGTATTTTGTCGAGGTAATTAACTGATTATTTATTTTGTTGCATATTTTATGATCAGATTGATACAGATTCTTATGGTTTCCTATGCATATGTTATGAATTTAAAGTAAAGTAAACTTTATACACAAATAATAATAAGAACACCGCCCGCGAAGCGCGGGTAAAGAATCTAGTGTATATAAATTTAGATGTGAAAGTAATTAGTAGTAATGATGTCATTCCCAACAACTAAAATTCAAATGAATTTAATTTTGTATATGAATTATAAAAAAAAATTCCCAAAATAAATCCATATATGTATATAAATTAAAATGGTATGACCACCATTTAAATCATTAATAATGTGAATTATAATCAATTATAGTATACTTGTAATAAATGTAGATTTTTTTTAGGTAATATACAATCAGGTTATGTATTACAAATTTACAACATAAAAAATATCAATCAATGGTTACCGGAAAAAAATATATCAATCAATTTATCCCAAATTAAATCAATTTATGTGTATAAATTAAAATGGTGGGATCAATATATAAACCATTCATTTTTTACAATTATAATTAATTATAGTCTACATTCAATAAATCTAGATTTTATTTTCTTTTTGCAAAGGTAATAATAAATCGGATAATGTATATTTTTTGTGTTTTTTATTTTTTGCAAAGGTATTATGCAATAATAAATTATTGTTTTGTGAATTGAATATATAATTTTTTTGGATTATTCCTAATATATATAAATTTTAATGTGAAATTAATCATGATTAATGATGTTATTCCAGACAATACAAATTCAAATGGATTTAATTTTAAATATGAATTTTAAGCTATATACTCCAATATATTACATCCATAAGCATATATACATATATATATGCACATCCATTTGAGTATCTCAAACTTTACGGAATCTATGAGTAATCAAAATACTTCATTGGAAGGAGATTTGAAAACAGGCACCGACTGTTTAGTTCGGAGAAGTCGTCGATTATTCGACATAGAAGAACACGTCGCGACAATTGATTTATTCATTTATAGTAATGAAGATTCTTTTATCTCCTCATCCCTTCAAAATGCTCTTCGTCACATGAGTTTTTACTTTCATTTTCCCGATAACTGTTACTAAAATGCAACAAAAGAAAACAAATTATTAGATGAAAAGATGATGGAGATGAGTTTGGAGATTATTTTGGGGAGGATGATAATGCACATATTTATATGCGGAATTGAAAGAAATGACATGTAGTGTTTAGTAGTATTGGAAAAGATTATTGGTGTGTGAGAGAGTGTTGGAAATAGGGGGAGGAGAGTTAGAATGAATATGTGATAGAGATTGTTGAAAATTGAGGATGAAAATGGAGAGAAAGTGTGTGTAGAATACTTTGGGGATCGTCTGGTTCGTGAGATGTGAGATTCACAATGGGAATCTTGGCTAAGGTATCTAACATTCCACTCGTTTAGTTGAAGGGATGTTTCCATTCGGAATCTAAGATTATCATCACGATGGGAATGTTGGGATTTTTTCATATTATATTATCTTTTTATACTCTTTTAAATTACTATAAAATTATTTTATGTATAAAAATTATAAAAGGATCTACCGCAAAATTTTATACGTATTTTCATTTAAAATTGTAAAGAGGTTCACCCAAAATTTCAACATTTATGTTTTTTTGCGAAGTAATTTCAATATCTATCTATATAATAAATTCTGAATACTTTTTAGCCTGTGCAGACTATTTTGTCCTTATTAATTTTAATTCATTCTTCTTAATTTTAAAGGGTTAATAAGTCATTATATGCTCATTTTTAGATCAACGTCTCTTATTAAAATACATAGGCAGACTGGGTTTACACGTATTCTGCTGACTAACTACACGTCATTGGACACATCATCAATATCTATATTTAAAAAATAAATCTTTTAATTAATATAACAAAATCTTGATAAAATCCTCATATATTTTTAAAATAAAAAGATATAATTGATTACAAATATATATAAATTTGATTGTATACATAATATTTAAAACATATTAATATTATAATATTATTAAATAAATTTAATTAGGTTAAAAAAATTACGTCTAAAAAATATATAATCATATATCAATATAAAGAATATAATATTATATTATAAATATTTCATTGAAAATATGATGTAAACAATAAATTGACCCTAAATATATTGATTAATATAAAATGACTAATAGCCTAAAAAATTTTATACCGTTCTAAACAAATTCTACATATTTTTTTCTTTTTAAAGAAGAAAAGAAATTAAGGAAAAAAAGACTAAAACAATGATAATTTAATTATTAGACATAATATCCTTAATCCAGTACTCCTCATCTATATGGAAAAGAAAAAATTGGAGAAAATATTATAGACTAAAATAATATTTTAAAAATGAACAGATAATCAAAACGTAATTATAATTAAAATTTATTTTATAAAATTAAATATTAGTCCATAAAAACTAATCATAAAAAAATTTAAATACATTACGTAATAAAATATAAGTTTTAAATGATGAAAATATAACAAAAAAGTATAAATTATATTTTTTAAAAAACTTTGGGGATAATAGTCAAAATGTACAACAAATTAGGGAGTAAACTAATATTTTTTTAGAACCTTAATAATGCAAAATATACTCCATCGGTTCCGGTAATACTGTCCCAAAACTTTTGGGCACCGTATTTTTTTTTGATAAACATGACGTGACAACGTCGGCTAAGCAGAAAAACTAGAAAAAGCTACAGCAGGGGGGTGGGGGAGAGGGACAGTCGGAAAAATAAACAAAAACAGAAACAAGCGTCAGACGCGGGGGAACCAGGTCCCCGCAAGATCTGCCGCCAGGTGCGGTCGGGCATAGTCCGGAGGGTATGCCCAGGTCGTGAAGAACTCTACAGAGTGAGCCCCGCGCTTGGCTAGAGTGTCTGCCACCATATTCCCCTCCCGAAGAATATGATTCCACGTGTAAGCTGGATGGAGAGTAAGCATGTCCCTGATATTACGCACTAGGGGAGCCAATGTGAGAGAATGAGGGACTCCCTCCCTAGTGAGACGAATAGCTTCTTGTGAATCGGAATAGCATGTTGCTGTGTCCACCCCAAGTTGTTGTAGCACCAACATGCCCTTCCATACCCCATAGAGCTCGGCTACCAGGTTCGAGGAAACTCCAACAGAACCCGAGAAGCCTTGAATCCACTGCCCATCACCACTTCGAACCACGCCACCAAACCCAGCCGGGCCTGGGTTTCCGAAAGAACTTCCATCAACATGTAGGATGATCCCACTATGTTGTTTAGGATTCCAGGTCACGAGTCTAAGCTCACGGCGAACCAACTCCCGTCCATAAGTTCGATCAAGCGCGGCTCCCATGAGCTGTGTTATACGTCGAGTTAAGGGGACCGAGAGGGTTTCCCCTCGCATGCAGAAAGCATTTCGCGCCGTCCAGATATTCCATAGAGCTGCCAAACCCACTCCTCTCCATTGCTTGCAAAGCTGTCGAAGAATGGGAGAAGGATCTTCGGGGATAGTAGTGTTAAGATGTTGGGCATTCAATCCCAGACTTCCCCAAAGCTGAAGCGTCCAGGGGCATTGGAAGAAGACATGCCATGCATTCTCCTCCACCATACCACAGATACTACAAGCAGGTGAGGTTGCCATGCCTCTCCTAGCCCGGAGGGCGTTAGTTGGGAGGGCCTCACGTAGCAATAACCAAAGAAGTACCTTCACCTGTTCTGGAGCCTGGGCCTTCCAAACCCAAGCCAAACCCTCCTCATTACTGGTACCACGGTTCTGTAGCAGCCAAGTGTAACCATTGCGGACTGTGTACAGGCCTGAGGCCGATTCCATCCAACAAAATCTATCATCCTCCGCGTGATGGAGGGCCAGAGGACCAAGCTGGTTAATTTCCGAAGTAAGCGCTGGTGGTAGGGTCGTCCACAGTTTCTCCAAACACCACCTATGCCCATCAAAAACATCCTTCACCTTAAGCTCTGTGTCGGAAATGTGAACATATGGAACACGGGGAGCGAGAGCCCCTCCCGGCAACCACTTTTCAGACCAGAAGTTCGCATTGCCTGAGCCAATACGCAGACGAAAACCGGGCTCCAGGATGGGCGCGATCCGTTGCATGGCTTTGTAGAATGGGGAAGCAGCAGGTTTTTGGGGGAGGTAACCATTGTGACACTGGTACTTTGCCACGAATAATGAGGTCCAGGCGAGCGGATCATTACACAAAATATTGCTGTAGAGTTTCCCAAGGAGTGCCACATTCATATCCCGGCTCTTACGGAGCCCAAGCCCTCCCCACTTCCGGGGCTTCGCAACCGCATCCCAATTAACTAAGTGGATGCCGCGGCCTTGGGAATCTTTCCAGATGAACTTTTTCATGACCTTATCAATTGTCTCACAAATGGAGGACGGGAGCCACATAATCTGCATGACATAAGAGGCGATGGAGTTAAGAACAGCCCGAGCCAAAGTGGTGCGACCTGCTTTATTGAGAAGGGCACGTTTCCAGGTCCCCATTCTAGAGTGGAGACGTTCGATCAAATATTCAAACTGGGAAGCTCGTGGTACACTGGATGTAAGTGGGAAGCCAAGGTAGTTTCCAATATCCCCAGTAAACCTGTCATTCAATATTCCCTCAATGTGGTTGATCACAGGCTGAGGAACCGAGACCGAAGCTATAACACATGATTTTTGAGGATTGACCTTCAATCCAGATTGGCCCGCGAAGCATGAGAGAGTGTTGTCCAAGCACTGGATACTGGACACCGTCGCACTGGAGAACAATAGTAAATCATCCGCAAAGATGAGATGAGATGAGATATTGGTGGTACCCCTCGGCCTAAAACCACAGGTTCCCATAGGCCTTCTGTAACTCGCGCCGAGATAGTTCGAGAGAGTTTTTCCATGACAATTATGAATAAGTACGGCGATAAGGGGTCACCCTGACGGAGACCTTTAGCCGGAGTAAACGGTTGAAGGGTCGTGCCATTCCACAAGATAGAGTATGTAGGAGATCGGACACATACCATAATGATACGGATCAGTGTCGAGGGGAGATCCATCTCTCGAAGGCAATCCTCCAAAAAGTCCCATTGGACATTGTCGTAAGCCTTTTCGAGATCAACTTTCAGAAGGATGGATTGAGCTCGTCTATGTTTATTTTTGAAGACGGAAAGGACCTCTTGTAAAATAATAGCATTACTGGCCGTCCCTCGCCCGGGTAGGAAAGCTGATTGGAACTGATCTATGTAAGTTTGGAGCACCGGTCGCAACCGATTCACTAAAACATTGGTCAAGATTTTATAGCAAACATTACATAAACTGATGGGCCTGAAGTGTCGAATTTCTCTAGGGATATCGAGTTTAGGTATCAGACACACGTAGGTGGCAGCAATAGTTGGATCAATGGAGCCCTCAGTCACTGCATTTTTAATATATGACCAGACAGAGTCCCCGAGAGAAGACCAGTAATGCTTGTAAAAAATTGGGGGGAGGCCGTCCGGCCCCGGAGCCGAATAGCTCTTCATACTGTTCAGGGCCTGCTCAACCTCTTCCATCTCCACCTCTTGGTCCAGGGAATGGTCTGTCTCGATAGGGGGCAGAGCCTCTAGAGCGTGAACCTGGCCTGGAGGACGAGGAGTATAAGTGAAGCGAGAGCTGAAATATGATCTGGAGTGATCCCGGAGGGTGGGTTCATCCGTTGTCCAAGTACCATTGATTTCCAAGCCCATGATTGTGCTCTTCTTCCTGCGGATGATGGTTTGAGCATGGAAATATCGTGTGTTGGCATCCCCATGTCGTACCCACTTGTCTCTAGATTTCTGAAACCATAGTAACTCCTCTTGCCGAAGTACCTCATCCAAATCCTTAGCCAATTTAGCTTCCAGTGAGGTGAGAACCGCGGAGTCCACTCGGGTGAGGACACGACGGATGCCAGCCATCCTGCGAAGGATGCGCATCTTCCTCTTGCGTATGTGCCCAAAAGTATATTTGTTGAAAAACATAGAGGCCTCCTGAACCTGGTGAATGCGAGGCAGCAACCCCTGACCCCCTCCATGCCAAGCGGCGTCAACAATGTGTTTATAATCCGGGTGCATGGACCATGCTAATTCCCATCGAAAAGGCCTGTCCCCGGCAGCACCAAACGATTGATAGCATTTCATGAGTAGAGCATTATGATCAGAGACTCGACGGGGTAGGACTTCCACCAAAGCCCTAGGAAAACTGGTGATCCACGCCTCGTTTGCAACCGCCCTATCAAGGCGTTTACGGGCTAAAGGGCCTCCCGAGTTGTTGCGTTGCCACGTGAAAGCCTCGCCAATCGTATGGATGGTGCGGAGGCCACAGTCATCTAACATGTCCCGAAAGAGGTTACAGCGTCTAGCATCATGGGTGAGGCCATCCGATTCATTCATAAAGAGAATATCATTCCAGTCGCCTAGGGCAATCCACGGCCCAGATACGAGGGAACTGATATGGCGCATGTCCGCCCAATCTTGATTCCGGGCGTGAGTACTCGGGTTAGCATAAACCGCCGACAAATGCCAAGTGGCCAAGCCCGAAGACACACAGAGTGTGATAATTCGGGGTGTAGCAAACCTCACTGAGAAAGTAGCATGAAGGCCAATCCTTTGGAGGATCCAAATACCCCCTGCTTGTCCCACACTCTCAGTAACATGGACAGCTTCATACTGCCATCTATACAGCTGAACTTGAAGACGATGAAACGGGCCACGCGGCTCCATCAGAATTAAAACCGATGGCCTGGTAGACCGTAGAACATCCGCTAGGTGGCGATGGGTGTTTGCATGCATGGCGCCACGAATATTCCATTCAAGAATCGAAAAATCATGAAACTCAATCATTGGGGAACATCTGGGGATTGATGTTCCGAACCGTCGCCTGTGCGATTTTCATCACCATCATTTCCTTTCCAGGTGAGAGCCAGAAAAGAGTTCTGATGAGTAAAGCTAGGGTTTTGTATTTCCGCTATAGGTGCTGAAGTTTGTCCTGATTCCAGGAGCCGGCGCTATCGTTTTCCCTTATGTCTCCGACCAACATGCGATGGTTCTGTGTCCGTTGGGGGAGAGGTTATGGCTATCACCTCCTTGCCTTTGCTTCCAACCTGTACCTTAGCAGCGGGGTTGGTGTTTTTGTCAACATAATTAGTCTTATCTTGTAAAGGTGGCCTGGTCAATTTCTGTTGATTTGCATGTCGGGGTCCACGTGGGGGTCTTGTTACCATAATCCAGTCACCATGTGTGGCAACTGGCGTATTTTCTAAATTTGGAAGGTTCCCATTCTGTTGCGGATTTGAATCTTTGATATTATTTGCTGCCAACGGTGTGTCCCCTCCAGAAGGAAGGTGAATCCCATCATAATTGGAATTCCCGTCATTCGCGCCAGCCAATCCGGCCTGATTATCCTCCTCCATCGCCACGGCCGTTGACACGGCCACTGGCGCCGCCGGAGTTGGTGTTCTCGATGCCCGGTCGTGGTGTTGGCATTCACCCAAGTCAAATCTGAACCTGCCACAAGATGTACATATGTGATGAAGCCCTTCGTAGGCGACATCCTGCCAACAATCATTTACCATCACCCTTCCAATTACCGGTTTACTCAGATCCACAGTTACACATACTCTAGCAAAACGGGCGCGATTTAGATCCTTGGAGTTGACGTCCACACGGATCGGTTTGCCCACCATAGTAGCAATAAGCATAAACATCTCTTCATCATATAAAATTGGGTCTAGCCCGGGAAAGCGAACCCATACCGACGTTTTGGTGATCTCTCCAGCCGTGGCATGAGTATCCTTCGACCAAGGAGCAACTGCCAAGTGGTGGCCGAAGATCGACCACGGGCCGTCATATAGTGCATGCCGGCGATCTTCTTCGGAGGAAAACTTCACGAGAAAATAGCCTTTATCGCTGTCAATCACCCTAAAGGGGCTTTTTGGTTTCCACAGCGCTACAATTTTTTCTTGCATGATAGTGAGACTCACACGCTTACCGAGTATACGAACTACCAACGCATCCGCGAATGGTGCACTAAGGCGATCGATAACAGCAGCATGTATTTGGATTCTGGGCAACAGTGGATTGCCATCCACATTCTCAAAGGAGACCAATTCACTCAAGGGGACGTTAGCGGCAGCCAGTGGTGGAGCATCCGGGGAACGGGGAAGAGCAATGTCACGGAAAAGGGGCTTGGGGGGCGGCGGTCCAGGGTCCGGTGGGGCCGGAGGTGGAGCCGGGTCAGGGAACGGCGAGGGTGGTAGAGAGAACGGAGAAGAAGACATAGTTTCGTGGGGAGTAGAGATTTGGGGCACCGTATTTTAGGTATAATGAGTTATTGTTATAAAGTGGAGTAATTAGTTGATCCGATGTTTTAGTTGATGTTTATGGAGTAAGTTTTTTCTAAAAAGAGAATGTGACAATTGTAGTGGGATGAACCAAAAAGGAAAGTGGAACAGAATTAGTGGAACGGATGGAGTAATTTTTCTAATTTTGAATAGTTAAGGGTATTTATTTTCCACTTGCTCTCATCATTTTAGATATGAAAGAAAACTATATATATTTAATTTTTAACAATAAAAATAATCTATTTTATATTATGTCCACCTGGGTTTGAATTTCCTTAATTCATCGTATTATCTCATTTATTTTCCTTTTAATTTTTTATTGCATGTATTACAACCACTATTTAAGCAAATGACTTTAAATCTCACGTAATCCAAAAAAACACTATATTTTCATTTATATCATTGTATTAGTTCAACATCCGTACGTAGCGGGCGAAAAAATCTAGTTTATTTAAGAGTTTGTTATTATTCATTTAAACCCAAGAACATTACTACCAAAGAACATTGCATAATAAGTGTATAGAAGGAACTACATATAAATATAAAGTGATGCACATTTTGATCCTTAAAGCTTTTTTAGTTGATGCACTCTTTTGACAACATCAAAGAAAGTATTCAATGATCTGAAGCAATGATCTGGTAGTCAATTTTGGAACAGCTGAAACAGCTTATTTACATATATAGACCATGAGGAATCGTGAATAAGCCAGCCAGTATAGCATTCATTATTTAGAAGTTATCTGTCAGGTCTTGCTCGGTGATTCTTGAATCAAGGCCACCCACATAAAGGCTTCTTATGCTCTATCTTGTGGAGGCTCCAGGGATGACATTTCTCCAGCCTTATTAAGAAGCTTCAACGCCACCGGATCGTTGTTCCTGGATTGGAGCATAAAAATCAGGCGAAGTATTAGCACGCCAAGAAAAAGTCCAATTTTGGTAATATCCCAAGCTTGGAAAGAAGTTGAATATCTGATATTGACAGATATAACGTGTGAAGTGAACTGGATTGAATCAGATTCATAATGAAAGTGAACAAAGAAGTTTCCCAAAAAAAAAAAACAATGGACAACGTAATTTCATACAATCCATACATTAAGCAAAAAAGAAAAATTTTGCTGATACATTAAATACTACCACCATCATATCTAAGCTAGACTGTTAGGAAGCAAGAAATTGGGCTTAGGCCCAATTATGGGCTTGTGTTGATTAGGGTTTACTAGTAGTTATTATTTGTTATTAGGGTTTTGTTATGCTAGTATTTGAAGGGTTGTATTAGGGATTTGAGATATTATTGAGAAGTTTATTAGAGATTTGAGCCTGAGGCTGGCCAGCGGGTTCTCCCGTTTGGAGAATTTTCTTTTCTATTCTATTATTCGAATTTGTTTCTATCAATTTGGTCCGACCTGCCGGATCTCCCTATACCCTGTATCATGATGCGTTCAATCACGGAAAGATTGGATCGTCTGGAATCTGATCAGGCAGAGATGAAGGCACAATTGGTGGTTGTGAATGCGCGGTTGACAGATATCACGACTATGCTAGCGGAGTTGTCGCGAGCGATTCGAAAGCTGGTTGACAATAGATCAGAGGATAATTTGGAAGTGGTTACCGGAGGTTGTCTGTATCAGAATTTCATCGTTTTTGCACCACAGACAGGAACTTTGTCTCGGCCCAATTCACCACTTCTGTGTGCAACACAGGGCAGCGGCCAAGGGGTTTCCACGGGCGCTCTCCCTAGGCCATCTAACCGACCACCCACAACACCAACACGATCGGAAGCATTCGGGCAGTCTACAGATTGTTCTCGTTTCACTCGTCTATCTCCACAAGATTATGTTGATTTACGAACAAAGGGATTATGTTTTCAGTGTAAGCAACCATACAACCCACGCTATGATTGCTCGTTGATGCAGATGAGAGTGTTAATTGAAGAGGAGAATGAGGTCTTAGACTTTCGCGAAGCGGAATTTCAGGAAACCGGGGAGCAAGACCATCTAACGGAACCAATGCAAGAGGAGGGAAAGATGGAAGATTTCAACCTTGAGGACAAGGTTGTTTCGAAGGAGGGAGGAATTGTTAGGAAGCAAGAAATTGGGCTTAGGCCCAATTATGGGCTTGTGTTGATTAGGGTTTACTAGTAGTTACTCCCTCCGTCCCACCCCAAGTGTCCTGTTACTGTTGGGCACGGGAATTAAGGTAGAGTTGGTTTGTGAGTATATGGTGGGGTCCACATAGTGGTTGGAGGAGAAAATTATTTCTATTTATAGAAAGAAGACATTTGTAATGGGACATCCAAAAATAGTAAGTAGGACATTTGGAATGGGACAGAGGGAGTATTATTTGTTATTAGGGTTTTGTTATGCTAGTATTTGAAGGGTTGTATTAGGGATTTGAGATATTATTGAGAAGTTTATTAGAGATTTGAGCCTTGAGGCCGGCCAGCGGGTTCTCCCGTTTGGAGAATTTTCTTTTCTATTCTATTATTCGAATTTGTTTCTATCATAGACATTACAAAAACTCTGTCAACTATAGGTATTAGCATTCAGACCTGGTTAGCCAGGAGAATGATCAAGGTAAACTGTCTCGTATTTCAGCATTCACTTGAAGGCTTCCATAAATCATAAATGCAAAAGGATAATCATAGCAACTGCTTGAATATGAAAATAATGTTGGGGTGTGTACATACCCGTAATAACGGTCTTTGATATTTTGCTGAGATGATTCACCTTCCTCAGGCATATCATGTCTGTAAGGGCACTCTGAACCCCTTGTACACTGACCGCGGATATAAAAATTGCAAACATGTGCTATGTTTCTCTTATAGTATGGTGTGGGTCGTTGGAGCTTCAAGATAGTATCATTTGGTCGGGCCTTTTCAAATGAAGATTCACAATCGATCCCAGCTCAAGCCTGCATAGAACAAAAGTTTTTTCAGGGCCAAGATAGACTAAATTAGTTGAAACAAAGTTTACACAAGTAACTGCGAATGCTGGAGCCTTTTTTGGTGAAATACAAACTGCAATGTGGTCATGTGTGTGAATAATAAGAACGTGGCTCTAGGGCACAGAAACATACCTTGCGATCATGCTCCTCTGCAAAGTACTCCCTATTCACATCACTCTTCGGAATGGGATCATTTGAATTTATACTTAGAGCAGTGTCTCGAACCTGAACAGGCAAACCATATTCAAGGTCCAAAAGACAAACTTGACAAACATTCTTCAGCTTACAGCAAGTTTGGCAAATCTCAGTTTTCTTATATCTTGCATCCCGACCAGGCCTCCACCTAAACAATGTGAAGGGCCTAGTACAGATCTTACACTCCTTGTCATAATCTGCTTTTGCCTGCACCAAGCAAAAAATAGGCATGTACATGAGAAGCAGCCTAACTAAATCACTCCACGTATGAAAATCATAGTGATTATCTCCAACGAATAAAACATCTAGAACATAAGTTTACAGAACATCCATTTTGGTTGTTGGCACATACCATTCGAACGAATGGATTATCTCCAAGGCAAGATTCACAGATAATCGGAAAATCAGAACGCTCCCAACCATTAGCGTCTGCGTCCCTCAGCAACATATGCGCCATTTTCTCCCGAACAAAGATTCTGTATTTCAACTTGGAACTGCCAAAGATAGCATATAACCAAACCGAGACGAAACAACATAGATGCACAAATACTCCGACTTTCAGGTACAAACGAAAAACCCTAAAATTTAGGTTTTCAAGTAAGGTACCTTGAGGTTTCTCCGTTCACGCGACGGCGGACTCCAGTAGGTCCGAACTTTCAATTAAAGGAAGGGTGATCACGGATCTGAAAGAGAGATAGAGACGGGGTGCAGGTTACGGCGCAGAGGCGGTTTAGGTAGTTACAGAGAAACTGCCGGAAGTAGGGAGATGGATATAGATCATAGAGCGCCAATTATCTATTTAAAAGTTTGGCACATTCTAAATAGGTTTGTACACAAACCGAATGAAATCAAATACTGCTACAATATTATCAAATCAATTATTCTACTACACATACCACCCGCGGTACCCGCGGGATTTTATAATGAATTGTAATTTATTTATATGCTAATATAAAAAATAATAGTTGATTAATATTATTATTGGGTCCTGTAATTAAGATATAAATTATATGTTAGCCTAATAAAAAAAAATCATAATTTTAATATTTCTTTGTGTGAACAACACATTATCCGTAGATTTGCTTCATTAATTTTACACATTATCCGTTCGATGTAAAGTTTATTTTAAAATATATATATATATTTCATCTCAAAAATATGGAATTTGTAAATAAGTAATATTTTTTGTAGCATTTTTAACAATTTTGAATGGAATAAGCAATTTTGGTCCTCTAACTAATAACAGTAGTGTATATAATATATTCAAAGTTCTATATTAAACAATATAATATGCGCATTATGTCTATGTAGGGGAGTGAAGTGAAACCTGAATAGATAAATTATTGTAAGACAACATTTATATTATATTCAATATGAGGAATATTATTGTCGGTATAAATAAAAGAGATATATTATTATATAATTTATTGATGCATAACATAAATAAATACTATATTGTTACTGAAGAGAAAACTAAAATGTTGAATAATCTAAATAAATGATATTGCACGAAACGTCCTGTATATTAAATTTTCTATAAAGATATATCAATAAAATCAATGACTTAAATTTGCATAGATACATTTGACTTGTAATGAATAATATTGCGATGCCATTCTTGTCGAAACCAATGTAATGTCAGTCAATACTTCACCCTCCAAGATATTTTTTCACACTATTGTCGGAACCAATCTACTGACGGTCAATACTTCACCCAGGACATTTTTTCTCATTCTAGTTTGAGCCAATATAATGCCAGTCAATACTTCTCTCTCTAAGATATTTTTCACACTATTATCGGAATCAATGTACTGCCAGTCAATACATCACCTCCCAGGACACTTTTCCCAGTTAACACTTCACCCTCCAAGATATTTTTCCCACATAATCGACATGTCAACCGTCGTGTCTAAACAACACGTCGAACAATGGATGATCGACAATCAAACAATCCCTCCGGTGATCCCATTATCATATGCATTGATTTAAAATAAAAAATCTAACTATTTGCTTACATGAACAGTACTTTCAAAAGCATGCCGCATATAAACCAATTTTTACCATTTTCTTATATTATAAAATTTCGAGAACCCCAATAGTATTAAAGCCCAATTTCACAATTCACCAATTAATCAAAATGAGCTGGTCAAATTGCATTGCTAATATGATCGTCAGTCAATCACTCCATTCCCATGATCTCATTGTAAATTTTAAAAACATATAATATAAATTTATATAAATCTATTATTATTATTATTATTATTATTATTATTATTATTATTGTTATTATTATTATTATTATTTCAAAATGTAAAAAGAAAATGTATACATATGATGAAATTTAATAGTAATATATATGAAATTACAATAAATTATTTGTTATGTAATATTGATAAAGATTTATCCGAACGCCTTATTACACATGATGCAACAATATATTACTATCGTGTCTAAAAACTGGATCCTTCAGTAATACTTCAATATGCTTTAGAGATTGATCTCGGCTCTTGTTGATAGTCATAACATAGCAAAAAATTCGTGGAAATTAATGTCTTGAAAATTTAAACGGTATTATATGATCAAATGAGATCAAACTCATTCGTGGAATAAGCACTCTATCTCCACTGATTTTCAGAGTC
Organism: Hygrophila difformis; assembly: GCA_030278955.1. Taxonomy (NCBI): domain Eukaryota; kingdom Viridiplantae; phylum Streptophyta; class Magnoliopsida; order Lamiales; family Acanthaceae; genus Hygrophila; species Hygrophila difformis. The sequence goes on along the minus strand of JAOANR010000003.1, from coordinate 44,751,911 downwards.
AATACTTCACCCCCGGGACATTTTTTCCCATTTTTGTCGGAGTCAATGTACTTCCAGTCAATATTTCCCGAGTCAATACTTCACCCTCGAGGATATTTTTTCCCACTCTTGTCGGAACTAATATACTCCAAGTCAATGCTTCAACCTCCAGGACATTCTTTCCAATTTTTTCGCGAGTCAACACTTCACCCTCCAGCACTCTATTATTAGACGTGTGCTGCCACACTTTTCCATAGATCACCAGGATAAGTTATGAAATGCGACAACAAAATAGAAACAAAGGAATTTCTCAAAATAGGTGCATAGGCCAAATGATATCTCATATAACACAATTCACCCTTTACCGTAATGCCTTATTACAGTGATGCAACAATATATAACTGGTTGTGTCTAAAAATTGAATCCTTCAGGAACTCTCTAACATGCTTTAGAGATTGACATTGGCTCTTGTTGATAGTCATAATAGCATAGCCAACAATTAGTGGAAACTGACGTTTTGAAATTTTAAACGGTATTCTATGATCATATGAGGTCAAACTCATTCATGGAATAAGCACTTTGTCTCCACTACTTTCGTGAGTCAATAATTTACCCAGGACATTTTTATCATTCTTGTCGGAGCCAATGTATTGCCAGTCAATACTTCACCCTCAGAATTCTCATTCTTGTCGGAACCAATAATACTAATCAATACTTCACCCTCCAGGATATTTTTTCCCACTTTCTTCGTAACCAATGTACTGCCAGTCAGTGCTTCACCCTACAGGGGATTTTTTTTCCATTTTTTCGCGAGTCAATAGTTCACCCTCCAGCACTCTATCATTACACATGTACGGCCAACACTTTTCCAGATATCACCAAGAAAAGTTATAATGCACGACAACAACATAATAGAAATAAAGAAATTTCTCATTATACATGATATGTATATACATAACTCCAAAAATATTACAACTCTCCACTGAATGGAGTTTATAAGTGTGTATAATATTGATATGTACAATCCATTTAAATAAATTTATTTATAAATTCTAATAAGGTCTATTCTTTAAAAATAAGTTTATAAGGTTAAAATTAAAATAAAAACAAAATAATCATTTTCAAAATTAGAAATTATATAAAAGAAATATTCATTGAATCATGATTAGAGAAAAAATTGAATTTATATTCATGTTTATTCTTATATTTAATTAGAATATATATTAGTGACTTGTAATAGAATTATAGTATATCAATAATCTTTTTTTTTTTGTTTTGCTGAAGCCAACTAATTAATCAAAATAATATGATCAAATTGCCATGATGTTGACCCCCCTCGTGATCTTATTGGAATTTTAATAAAGATGATCGCGAGTCGAACACACACCACCCCCTTCAAATCTCATTATCATATGCATTGATATAAAACAAAAAAAAAAACCAACTATTTGCTTACATGCATGAATGAAAGTACTTTCAAAAGCATGTCATATATAAAATTAATATTTTACTGTTTCATTCTAATATAAAAAGCCCAATAACATTGTAGTCCAATTTCATTCACCAATTAATTAAGGGTTTATTGTGCCTATTACATACCTCACGTGTGATCATTGAACTTTTTCAACCTATCCTTTGATTAGATCATACAGTTTCTGTACCTTTGGGAATCTAAGGAATCATATATGAATTTTCACACAACAAAATTGTTGGGTGTTGCAAATTTTGTGTTGAGATCACTAGGGTGTTGGAAGGTTTGTGAAAGAGAGAGGGGGTGAGTTGATCAGTGAAAAATTGGGTGGTTTTATGATTGATTCCAGGTTTGGGTTAGTCGACAGTCTAGTGGTGGTAATGGCTTCCTATTCTATTGTCTCTGGTATTTGGGCACCTCCTATGAAAAAAAAAAAAAAGAGAAGAAAAAAAAAAGAAAAAAAAAAGAGGAGAAAAAAAAAGAATATCGATCAAGTTTGAAAGATCATGTAGATTAAAAAAAAAAAAAAAAAAGTTGTAAAAGTAGAAGAAAGAGGTAGATTTTTAAAGGGGTATGTGATTCATCAGTTTTGGAGACTGTCTCTTTATGTAGATACTTGTAAGTTGGTTTTGAGATTAATTCTGATTGGTTCGGAGTGCTATGTGGGGAAATCTTTTTCGCATTTTGTCTGTAAACACTGTGTGCTCATTCATAGATGATTCCTTATATCCCAATAGCCGATTCCTCCTCGTCCCAATTTTTGTCATAACCTGTCTTCACCTTTTTTTTCTGTCCTTCTGTTTCGGTGCATTGGACTTGTATATTATGAGCTGGGGTATGTGATGTAGAAGCATCTGTAGGGATTAACACTTTGATTCACCATATGAGAGTTCATTCCGGCAGTGAGAGGGTACAGTTTTGATTTTGGAAAAACGCTGACGCTGTTGTTCTTCAGACACTTTGTTGCAATTAGCGGTTGATCTGTCTTGGGATAGGCCGCTGCTGGACTTGGAGCTTTGGAATGATCAATGCTATTGTGTGTAGAAGTAGGATGACTACTTGCATTTGGGAGGAAGGTAAGGGGAAGTTCTGAAATGGATGAATTAAATGGCTTGTTTTTGTATTTTTGTTTACAGGCTATTGGTTTGATTTGGGATTGTTTGTTGCCTGAGTGTCAGTCGATTAGTCATGTTATTGTCCATTGTCATGGAAACTAGCGTATTGTTGATTGATTATGCAATAATATATTTTTTCCTCAAAAAAAAAAAATGACCTGGTCAAATTGTATAAATATACTTCTACAATTAATGGGATTTAGACATGCATTCATATTGCTACATTGTACTATTTGATAAGATACATGTAAAATTAATTAATTAAAGATAAAATCTTTATGACAATAGAATCAATCTTAATTTTTAATTTGCTTAAATATAAAGTTTTAAATACAATAGCAGATGCATCAGTATTGTGCATAAAGCCGAGCAAAATACATCCCATTAAAAATTGTCACAACAAAAATATAAGCCATGACTACAATTTTAATTAAAAAATAAACTAAATTTTAAAATATTCTAATGAAACTAAAACTATTTCTCTATACAAACAGCCAAAAATAATTTTCAAACAAAGCATGATCATGAAAATCTTGGGAGAAATTGTTTATTAAAAACATGATTTTTATTAAATTGTATTTAAAATAACTAAAAATTAAAAACCTATTAATTAAAAATACAGAGCAAACAGCTTTTGCGGTGTGTATATTTAATGTTTAATAGAAATAAATTTTTTAAAGGGACATTTTTTTAATTAAAATTCTAACATAGACTTACAATAAAAATAAATTTAATACAAAAGAATCACCATGAATGATATGTGAACAGACGAATAGTTAGTTGTAGTAAAATTAGACAAAGTACTAAAGAAACTCATATAAAGAAAAATAATTCATGGATCAATATATTGGATCTGTCTGAGAATTAGTTGTTAGCTGTTAACTGATTGTGTGTGTAATTTAAGCAATAAATTAGTTAAAATTAGTTGTTTGACAATTTGAGGTAAATTTTTTGCCTATAATAAGCTAATTCCAAAACATTGCTATTTGCAGCGGTTTCAAAAAGAGCTGATTGTACACTATTTTAAGTTATTTTGTATTTTTAAATAAGCTAATAACTTATCTTAAATTGAATAGAATAAGTTAATACTGTTTAGCTTATTTGCCAAACAGTGCAATTATAATCCCATACAAATATATTAAAGAACATCGCTCCATATTATTTTATTTGATGATAATATTAATAAATGTTATACCTTAATGAAAATATAACTTTATATCATCAAACAAAATAAATTGCATCATTAATCACAAAAACTCATATTTTATTGGTAGTAAATTAGATTTTAGAACAATTTTTATGCATTATGTTGAAATGTACTAAAATTTGAATAAATATTTCTAAATCTTTTTGGGCTTTAGTTTATACTTCAATATAGAATAAACCTAAAAGAGCCGAATAAAACATTTTAATTTCTTTTTGGGTTTAATTGTAATATAAATTAATATTTTACGCCAATAATATTTGCATAGAGCCAAACAAAATATATATTTTAATATTCAATGATTATTATAATTATCATCAATAATCCCATAACGTAACATAACTCATACACGTGCATTATGGAGCAACAAATGCATGGAAGACAATATAAGAAATCAGAGCATGCTAAATACATTTGTTTATTCTTTTTTTACATTGTATAATATGACAATGAAAAGTGATCAAATGAAAAATTATTGAGAGTGATAAAAAGTACAAATAGAAAAAACATATAAAACGTGGGGGAAAATTGTGAAAATAGTCCTATTATTAATATACCTAACTAATTATAATCAAAATTTTAGATATATAAAATTATGGTATAAAACTTTAGATATATAAAATTATATGAAACTTTATACATTTTTTATTATATTTGCAAAAAAAAATTAGAAACTTCCGATTCTCAAATAAAAATTATTTAATCGAGATACATAATCTTAAAATTTTATTATAATAAAGTTGAACATTGTGCATATTAATAGTGAAGTGACTAATACAAATGATTTTAGAATCCTTATATAAACTCATTTTTTATATAAATTTAAGTAAACTCTATTTTCAAAGTAACTTAATTCTTTTAAGTTCTTATTAACTTTTCTTAAAAAACGTATTAGATAGTCAAATTTAAATTAACTACATAAATTATTATATTCATAACACTCATCACAATCATCACACATATTAATTCTTTAAAAATATTATACTGCAATAATAATAAATTATAAAATTGCAATGCAATACAAACATAAAGGTGATGTGCGATCGGAATTAGCATACAATTAATGGTGGAATCGAGAAAAAGAAATTTTAGTGGAACCGCCGTACGAATAAAAATTAAGTATTACTAATTACAGTCGAATCTGTACAAAAATAAATAAATAAAAACCCAAAAACTAAGACATATGCACGATTATATTAAATATTTTTAAAAGAATTTTTAATCGTGTTTGATTTAAATAGATTAACATTATAAGTCTGCGAAGATTTCTTTTATACTTGCTTTATTAGGAAAAAATGTTTGTATACATAGAATATAAATTATAACCATGCAAATTAGATACTTGCTTTATTAGGGAAAACAAAGAGCATTTGACGATTACAGTAAACCCTAAACTACCACTGACAACCCTTTATTTCAGGACAATCTAAACCCTTTATTTCAGGGCAATCTATTCATTAGGTAACGATTATTAGGTTTGCATATTCTTGGATTGTGGAATAAAGTAGCAGAGTTTAGTGATAATGGATGAAGCAATAACAATAATTATCAACTGCCTAGCAAATCACGGCAAAAAAATAAAAATTTTAAATTTGAACCAAAAAAAATCCTATAGAGTCTTGATTGAATAAACTCCACTAAATCACAAAATCCTAAACTATGTACCACATATTATTTTGTATTATTTTAATTCGATTAAACAACATAATTGGATTAAACTGTGTGCCTAAAAGACTATTTTACTTTATTGAGAGTGATGAAAAGTACAAATAGAAAAAAACATATAGAACGTGGGGGAAAATTGTGAAAATAGTCCTATTATTAATATACCTAACTAATTATAATCAAAATTTTAGATATATAAAATTATGGTATAAAATTTTAGATATATAAAATTATGGTATAAAATTTTAGATATATAAAATTATATGAAACTTTATACATTCTTTATTATATTTGCAAAAAAAAAAAGTTAAAAACTTCGGATTCTTAAATAAAAATTATTTAATCGAGATACATAATGTAAAATTTTATTATAATAAAGTTGAACATTGTGCATATTAATGGTGAGGTGACTAATACAAATGATTTTAGAATCCCTATATAAACTCATTCTTTATATAAATTTAAGTAAACTCTATTTTCAAAGTAACTTAATTCTTTTAAGTTCTTATTAACTTTTCTTAAAAAACGTATTAGATAGTCAAATTTAAATTAACTACATAAATTGTTATATTCATAACACTCTTCACAATCATCACACATATTAATTCTTTAAAAATATTATACTGCAATAATAATAAATTATAAAATTGCAATGCAATACAAACATAAGGTGATGTGCGATCAGAATTAGCATACAATTAATGGTTGGATCGAGAAAAAGAAATTTTAGTGGAACCGCCGTACGAATAAAAATTAAGTATTACTAATTATAGTCGAATCTGTACAAAAATAAATAAATAAAAACCCAAAAACTAAGACATATGCATGATTATATTAAATATTTTTAAAAGAATTTTTAATCGTGTTTGATTTAAATAGATTAACATTATAAGTCTACGAAGATTTCTTTTATACTTGCTTTATTAGGAAAAAATGTTTGTATACATAGAATATAAATTATAACCGTGCAAATTAGATACTTGCTTTATTAGGGAAAACAAAGAGCATTTGACTATTACAGTAAACTATCACGGACAGCCCTTTATTTCAGGGCAATCTATTCATTAGGTAGCGATTATTAGGTTTGCATACTCTTGGATGGTGGAATAAAGTAGCACAGTTTAGTGATAATGGATGAAGCAATAACAACAATTATCAACTGCCTAGCAAATCCCGGCAAACAAAATGAAAATTTTAAATTTGAAAAAAAAAAATAAAAATCCTATAGAGTCTTGATTGAATAAACTCTACTAAATCACAAAATCCTAAACTATGTACCACATATTATTTTGTATAATTTTAATTCGATTAAACAACATAATTGGATTAAATTGCTGGCGTAAAAGGTATGCAGAATATTTATATTACCTATGTTGAGTAGTAATTACTATGTACTTCACATTTTTATAATATATAACAAAATTATTTTGAATCTTCAAGATTTATTGTTCTCGTTCTTAATAAATACTTACACAACCCAAGACACGCTCACAAATGAATGCCAAAATATACAGATGTATTATTTATTATAAGGGGAGCGGTTCCAGTTCTGAATGTGGGTTAAGTAGATACTTAAATGTTGTTTTTAATGATAAAATTATGTGGGTTATGTGGTGACCTGTACAGGCGATTTATTGCACATTTTCCTTATATATATTACAGTCATTTGATATATTTATGCTGGTAAGTGTCCTTTTATAGAATTCCCACTTACCGTCCATTCTCAATAAAATACTAAAAGTAAAAACAACCTCATCATACCATATGAAACGGCATTTTAGGATTCTCATTCGTCTTGCACCAAACATCACATTGTTATCATTTTGGAGATGCAATCGAGCGCACTTTCGGGTTTAATCACATTTTGTCTATGGGAATCCATTGTAGTGATTCTTTTAATAAAAATGATTTCCGTTGCCAGACTTAAAAAGATCTATTCAATGAACTGAACATATAAAACCAATTATTTCTTGGATAAATGAGTCAAGGAGTGCATTTTGTAGACTCATATCGGGTAGAAAATAAAGTATCATTATATATAAATTCAAAAGATGGCAACTTATGTATAGAACAGGTTCACTGACATTTCTTGTCATGCACCTTACAATGCAACAAAATAAAATAACATAGCAGAGAAAAGGACATCTGATGGAATTACTTTAAAGACTTCAGCAAGAACATTAGACTTGTGGTGAAACAATTGAAAATGTTATGACAAACACTCGGGATTCCCACATGCTTGAAGGTAAGAAGCAATTTCCAACCTTGCTTTAGTCAGAAAATAAAGTATCATGATAGTTATGCCTCTCATTTGTATTAGCATCTTCAAGATAACTTCTGAAGAGCCTTGATATTGTTCAGCCTTGATATAGGAAGACATTATCAGAAAGGGGAGCAAGCATCTGTTCACTGCCCACCAGCGAAAAATCAGAAAATGGGCAGAGTATCCCGTGAACTCCCGTTGTGTATCCACATATGTTTTCATCTATATAAAAAACATAAATCAGCACAGAAGAAAGTCATAAAAGACCCAATTGATTTCATCAATACACTTTTTACTGCAATTCTAATTTAGATAATTGAATCTAAAGCCTATCTTAGCGACGAAGAAGAAACCAACCACAATTCCCAAAAGGAAACTGGAGATCAATCAACATTAGTTGTAGAGTCGTAAAACGGAAGCAACAAAATCAATAAATAATCCAAATAACATGATGCAATAAGGGAAAAGGATCAAATAAATTACAGATAGCAGTTGTCAAGAACTATTATAGATTTCCCCTATTTCCAATCATCAATGGCAGACCATTTCTCATATAAGGTAAGAGCATCCCCATTTCCAATATCTGTATTGAAGAATTGCAGTTACGGAATATATTAGCATATCTCTAAGCAATAAACAATCGAAAGACAAATTTAAAAATAAAAAATAGAAAATAGGTCTAGTCCTCCTTTTATTAGCCTCAGAGTTCCCTTTCCCTTGTTTCATCATACAGGTCTAGTCCTTCCAGGCCTAACATATACACCTTAAATCAAATGGAAACAAAACGTAAGTGAAGCATCCAAAATCCAAAGAAAGCCACTCACCTGACATGTTAACAGAGTCAGAATAATGAGAGAGTGTAGAAAATTTGTTTCATCCTCAAGCTCAAGATAACTGGTTAGAAAACAAACATTAACACCAGAGTTGCACTCCACATCAATAAAATAATCAGCTATAAGTCGTAATGGAAAAGATGAGCATTGAACAACTCATGTACAAAGAAGAGCATTGAACAACTCATGTACAAAGAAGAGCATTGAACATACCTTTTCTAAGTTAATCAGTTGTATTCAACCAAAAACTATTTTCAATGTTAGGGCAAGGTTTTTTTTCTGGATATTCCTCCTTCATCCCTGACCTGCAGGAAGAAAACCAAGAAAAAATCTTCAAATCGAAAATCAAGAAAAGAATCGTGCTTAAATATCATTAATCATCATATTTGAACAACTGAAGTAGAATACATTCTCATGGAAAATAATGCCCACCTTCAATCAAAGCATTCACTTCCCCCAAATAATCTGAAAACATAAGAAAAAGGAGAATATGACGAATGTTAGAATTAAATAAAATACCAAAAAGATAACCACAGAAATAAAGATGAATCCATTACAGAAAAGGTGAGAGGAATCTATACATTGTTAAGTAACATTGAATCCATTAAATCCAAAAAAAATACCACATTTCAAAATAAATAATCCTGAGAAGGGTTGAAAGATTGTGAAGAAAAGGTCCTCTTTAACAGGATTAAGAACCTTTGTTGTATAAGGGTAGGATCTTGAGTCCATATGATGAAACGAATATACGCATGAGACATTAATGATTTATACAGAATATTTTAGATATAAAAAAGATAAAAAAAATTAAAAAAAAAAAGAAAGAAAAACACCACAGCTCTAAGAATACAATGAGATTAAATAAATCATAGCATCAGGTAGTCAAAACAACTAAAGTTAAAGAAGAAACGATCTTGCAAGCATACCTCTGTCTGTTCATACTGATACATTGTAGTTCTCTATATAAGATGAACAACATCAGTACACAACCAATAGCCATAAACCCATCGAACACTTTTCTTCTGTAACCACAATGCTAATGTGTAAGACAAAAACAAAATTTCTGCTTCCTGTAACTAAATTTCTAAAACCATTCACGAACAGTGAAGAAAAATGAATATGTTAGGGATAGAAAATGCTTATACTCCTATAATCAGGAATCGGAACATTCTCGCCCAATCGCACCTCTGTGAAGTTCTACCCGCAATCGTCTGTATCAAAAAACAAATTTGAGCAAAAACATAGAAGAAAAATCGAAAATCAGTAAAATAAAGAAGTAAATAAAAAAATTGTCGATTGTTCTGTTTAGGTTACCCAAATACCAGGTGAAAGGGGGTAACTATCGGAGGATGGTGGCGGCGAAGTGGACAGCAGAAACGGAAGTGAAGAAAGTAGGCCATATATCAATAATTTTTTAAAAAAAAAAATTGAGCACTCACGATTGAGAGTAAAGTGGCTTTCCACATTCAAGTTGAGCACTCCTCCGACGGTGCCGGCGGAGGCGCGAAGGACGAACGACGACAGGAAGACGAACGCGAGGAAAGGCGACGCGAGGCCGCGAGCAGAGGACGGGGAGAGGAAAGGCTACACCAGGAGCTACACGTGAGACCGGGGAGGCGGCGCCGGAGTGGTGGGGGAGGATCGAAGGGAGTGGCGGTATTCTGGAAGTGAGATGGGCGACAGTGAGACTTCGAATGTGGGAGATTTTGAATGAGGGAGATACTTTGAATGTGGGAGATTGATGGGCTGATATGGGGAAGAGATGATTTTTGGGAAGAGAACCGATTTTGGGAAGAGAGTTGTTCCCGGAAGATGGCTGCAATTAAGGGGAAGGAGATGAGTATAATTTTTTCCTATTTTTTTATTTTTGAAAATGGCAGTTTTGTAAATAGATAGGTGTGTGAGAGAGATGATAGAAATGGTTGAATTGAGAGAGGGGGAGGGATGGGCGGGAAACTGTGTGCGTAAAAGGCTATTTTACTTTATTATATTACATGATATATACACGGATGTTAACCGAGAAATTTTGCTGAAGGAAGAAAGAACAAGAATTGAACTGAATAAACTTGAAGGATTCCAGAAGTAAACTGAAATTGAATTACAATGCTGGAATTTAGAGAAATCGGTAAATAATTTAAGACAGAAAGCAGTAAAGGAATGAACATTGCGGAAAGCTAGAAAAGAAAGTAGAAAAACTAAAAAATAAGGCGTCTCTTTGAAGAGTTGTGTTGAGGTGTCTTGTATCGCTGATGGATATTATATTTATAAGCAGATGGTGAGTCTTCAACCGTCCTCCTCCATGCCTCTGCTTCAATCGCCTCAATGTGGTTACTCTCTTCATGCTTCAGAAACCTCTTTGTGGTGTGCGACCTTATCCTTTGCTTGGTCTGGAAACCGCCCTAATGGTGTGCACAGGCCTCAACAGCCTCATTATATATATATATATATATATATTTATATTTATATACTAGAAATCTCTCGTGTCGCGCGCCTACGCTGCGCGCACCAGTGAGAAAAAAATGTATTAAAGTATGTCATGTTAACTAATATGTGTAGGAAAATTGCAAAATTTATAAGCAAAAGAAAACAACTGTAATCAGAACAAAAGAAAACTTGTTGCACCCTTATTGAACATAAGCCTAAAAGATGAAAAACAACTGTAAAGAAAGTGCGCCAAGAAATCTGAGCAGCAATTAACATAGGTGCAAAGAGGGGCGGCTGTTTTTTTATTGATAGAGAATTCATGCACCGAATTCCAAAAATAAGCAATACCATGTTTTATATAGAAGATTATGATTATTTCGATCCAATCTCATTTTCAAGCCAGGGATCTTGTTATTAGCCTTCAGATAAATCACCAAAGTGATAAATGAACACAAAAATATAGAAGTATATAAGCATTTAAGTTTTTACATCCCGTTCCCTCCAAATGAGCCGTTTTCACTCGGTTCCCTCAAGATGAATACAACTATCGAGGTAATTTTATAGCCTAATGAAAATCTTAATTGTTGGAAAAGAAATTGCATATGAAATCACAATCCAACATGCTCTTATTTATTCTCGCAGCTACATTATAAACATGATAATGCTTACCTGCTTTGACACACATTCCACAATTTCATCATTTGAAAGAGGCATGTAAGGATCCCCAGGTGTAATTACATCCCTAAAGACAGGCAAATAAGTAAGGTTTGAGCGACAGTGTATTTAAACAAAGATGACTTGAAAAACATTTTTCGTTCAGTGTCACTCTAGCTGGGAAAACAACATATTAGCTTAAAACATAAGAAAAAATTAAAAGAAATTTTACTGAAGCAATGACCCTTGCCATCAAGGTAATAGTCTTCGGGGGATGTGAGTGCGAGGTCTGCAAAGCATGAAAAATCAATATCTAGAGTCTAGAGCAGATTATACAGACCCACAGCTTGGTTCAGTTGCCTGACAAACAAGATGTATTTAAATTAGCAAGTTCGGCTATCTAAAAATAATGAGGAACCATGTGAATGTAACTATAATTGTGTTCAACATTAAATAGTCCGAAACCCCCATGAGTCCCAGACACAACTCATGGTCATAATTTTCATAATCGTGCATGCTCATTTTTATGAGTAAAGTAAAACTATTTATGGAATATTGTGTGCATATGGGCATCTCTACACAGTAAAGTTACATATATTATAGAAAATATTTCTAAAAGGGCATAAAAGATATAAACCGAAACAACAAATAACATATTACCTTGTTCCTCTGATTCTTACCTGAAATTCAAGTGTGTTAAAGGCAAAGGAGAGTCCACAGTAGATCGTGCTAGAGCTAAATGTTGAAGTTCATCATTTTCCACTCCCTCATAAAAATTCACTGTGCAAACCAGCACCATTCCATGAAGGTAAGGATGAAGAAGCTCACCAACCATCAGGTTTCATTGTTTATTGAATGTCATCCCAAGCTGCGCACTTTAGACAGAAAATAGCAAACACGAACATCATGCAGTTTCGTCTACTCATACTACCAACATACAATTAAGAAGTCAGCACTCAAAATGATATTGAAAGCACAAAATTCAAGGTAAGCTTAACAATATGAACCTGAACAATGAGCATTACAGCTGAATGTTTGCCTCGGGATTGCCAAACGCAGCCATTTCACAAGGTCATCTTCCTTGACGCACCTATGAAGAAACATTTGAAACAGTGACTTAAAAGTGGTTTTGTATCTTTGTATTCACTTTTGTGTAAATAGAAATGCTAATGTTCTCTTTCTTTTTTAAGTTTTCATAATTGAAGTAAATAAGCATATTTTTTCCTTCATCTAGTTAATAACTAAACAAGAGTATGTCACCTTAGCATCCAGTGTTTCTCATATAAAGTGAAATATATTTTAAGTTGCAGCAGAATTGAGAATTGTTCAGTCTGTTCCACAGAGACAATTGAGAGTGTTGCAAAATTCTTCAAGATGTATATGTTCAAGCAAGTGTTGAGATATTTGGACAGTCTTCAGTTCTTGAACAACAGTCACACCCTCTCTACACGAATTAGCCTATTATTTTTCAGGGTAAGAACCAAAACAGACTTCGATCCTAGCTTCCTCAGTCCTCACCGCCAAAGAAGCCTTCACCGGAAACACAAAAAAAGTATAAATAAAGTGTCTCCAAGAAAATAGTCCCAAATCTCTTTCCTAGAAACAGACCAATACACAAACATCTAAGTACAAAAACAGATCAAAAGATATATCCCCACATTGATGAAATAACTTATCAGTCCTACTTATTTAAACATGATCCTCTTAAAAAATCCCTCATGTTGCCTTTCCTATGTAGGGTACTGAAACCATAATTAAAGAAATCTGGAACATTATTATATCAAATGCAGCAAGAGACACCTTCATATGTTACAAGGGTATGAAACAAAGAGGAAGTTAATTGCACACTTAATTTACATTAACACTTTCTAGTAAAAGCAGGCAGACATGGACAGAATTCATCACCTGCCAAATTCAGTAGGTTAACTTTCACCGGACAACCCAAAAGAGCGAACCTGGCTAAAGGAAAACCTTTTCAAACATAATCAGCTGTAATCAATAAGGAAAAAAAAGAAAAATTTGGAGGAGCTTACCTGAAATATTCTACTGTCAAAAGCTGAGTAATCTCTTTAGAAAGCTCTTCATTAACAGATGCAAATAGTTCATGATCCTTTACAAGAATGTCAACAGCTTTCAATCAAATATGCCTACATATAAAGGATAACACAGATTTTAAATTGTCAATGTAAATCTATTTCGAATTTACATTTTTTGGTAAAAGGATTCATCGGGTCTCACTTATCGAGCGGTGCAAGATACTTCTGTTTCTTAAGCTCAAAAAAATCTTCATTGAATACCTATTATCATCCACTTTGGTTACACCAGAGAGGTTTTTCTAAACCTCCTCCCAGTTCCCATTGATTACTTCATCCTAGAAATTGTGCATGTTAAAGAAGAATCCAGATTCTTGATCACAGTGAGGGAAACAACCCAAATGCATATACGTTAGCAGATCTAAAGAACACACAACATAAAAAAAGAGGATTACAATGCAGATAAAGGAATTTCCAGATGGCTAAGTCTTGGGAAACACGAGTGCATGAATTCTTTAAAGAATAAGAGAACATAAATAAGTAGCTACAAACAATAAGTTGAATCCTATGACAAAACATGATGGTTGTCCAAGTATAGAGAGTAGAAGCTCAATTGAACACACAGCACCAGAAATAAAAAATTTTAAAAAAATTTAAAATTAAAAGAATTTAAAAAACTCCTAGGACAACAAATGAGCAGCCATCCCAAAAGAAGTTCCCTGAACAAAACTTTAGCGAGTAAGCATTTGAGGCAATGGAACATGAATTTTTTTTCAAATATCAGTAATTCAATAATGCTTAGAACAAGTAAAGAAGCATTGTTTGAGTAAAAAAAATACAGTACAAAAAAATCGGCATTCTAAAACACAAAGATAAACAAATAATTTGCAGCAATTCTAAAGCAGCATTGTATATTCATATTTCATTACCACACAAGTCCTTCAATTGTACAAAACAAGGCAGGAAAAAAATAAATAAATAAAAAGACAGGTTTAAAACATTAGAAGGAAAAAAACACACAAAACCCGTGGATTGAAGAAGAATCTAAGGATATGTGTGCCTGAATCGCCATGGAAATTTGAAACCCGAAGCGAGAATTCACGATGTAATACCCCGGTTTTTGGTCACCAGGTCGGGATGTCACCGCCACATCTCCCTAGTAAGACACGGTTTCTCCGAGCTTACTAAAGAGATGCAAGGCTAGGTATTGCAGTATTTAAAACATTTAAATCATTCAAAATAGCCCATACAATATATTTCGAAAATTATAATATCATAGCGCAGCGGAAATAATTGTTTTAGTATAGTATTGCAGCGGAAAATATAAATAGGGCCGACATGGCCAAAACACGGGTTAAACAGGCCCGTTCATAATATAGTCTAAAGTACGAATTTAAAAGCAAAATAATGTTTCCCAAAATCCCATGCATGAATCGTGCTCACACATGCTCATTCCACATATTCTGTAAGAAAAGGAATAAAAACGGTTTTGGTCAGCAAACTTGCTGAGTAAGTTAACACATGCATGATCGTAGGGTTTAAAAGCCATTAATTTAATACTTTAAATAAAAACATGATAATAACATAATATTCAATTTAATCTAAGCAACTATCCAATTGCATAATTTATTCCAGGGCTCTATTTAACAACACATTTCGCATGGTTTACGATAATAGCCATAATTTAAATAAAACATTTAAATAATTTATTTGGACAACATAATTTAATCTAATTTAATTAAATTTAATATCCCCATTACATCCCCGATTTGGTATCTCAAAGTTTCACGATAGTATCGCGATGTCAACAAGTTTAGCCGGTAGCCCGGCGGCCGCAACCGTATCAGCCATACCCAGTACCACTCCGGAGCCTCGGGAAACCCATGTGGATATTCTCGAGAGTGTAGGCTCTATATTTCGTCGTTTTGGCAATATCATATCTCAAGTTTAGCGCGCGGGGTCACCATCGTCCATTAAGGCACAAAGTGAAGCAGTTAGGGGCATCCTGCAGAGCACTCACCCCTAATTTTAATTTATCAAGTTTGTAAGGGGATTTAATTTTAAAAGTCTGACTTCAATTGTATTTATTTAAAAATAATATCTCAACTCATTTCAACCCTAAAGGTTAATTCCATGTTTCAACAAGATCTCAAGATTTTGTTCCCGGTAAACTACAGTTTACTCTAAAATTCGTCTAAAATCAGATTTAATTCCAAAAATTCCAAAATTTCACGACTGACTCAGAAACGTCGAAATCTACAACTTTCGTGTTTTAACTTTTTCAATCCGAGATACCTAAACAGGTCAAAATCACCAATTTTCGTAGAAGAACAATTCTGTCCGAATCTAATGTATCACAGTTTAAAGATTTCGAATTCTACCATAGCAATTCAACTCCAAATTTGATGAAATTTTACAGAGATCATCTTAAGACCATTATCTACGACTTTCATGTTCGGCCAAAGATCTAAAACGGTCTGGAACCTATGTCAAAAACGTGATCAAGATCATTCCTAAGTTCTGTCAAGAATTTCAAGATCTAGATTCAAGCAGTTCGGTTTCGGTTGGTTTTCACATATCAAATAGTCTCT
This sequence comes from Hygrophila difformis, assembly GCA_030278955.1. Lineage (NCBI taxonomy): Eukaryota > Viridiplantae > Streptophyta > Magnoliopsida > Lamiales > Acanthaceae > Hygrophila > Hygrophila difformis. The sequence continues at coordinate 44,735,679 of JAOANR010000003.1, read as the reverse complement.
AAAAATTCTCAAAAATTTACAGTTATTAGATCTAAGCCTTAGGAACGTTTTTCGTGTTTTAAGTTTTTCCGTTTGAAATCGTTTTAAGGTTCGGAAAAATTCATCAAAACTGTTGCGTCGGTAGAAAACAAAAGTTGACAGATTTGAGTTCTTGTTAAATCTTTTAGTTTCGCATGTTTTAAAACTTCCCAAAACCATGTAAGAGTTAACTTACAGAGTTTGTGAACGTCCGGGATCGTCTATTTCGAAGGCGTGGCTTCCAGTCCACCGTTTCTCCTCTCCGTTCGTCGGGTTCTACGATCTAGATCTAATACGAGGTGTAGAAGAGAAAAGAAGAAGATTAGGATTCGTTTTCGAATTGTATGTAGAACAAGGCTTGGATCGAGACTTACCACGACTATGGAGATCTTAGAATTTTCGTCCAACAGTATTCGCCTTGGTTTCGTGCCTCCGACGACTCCGGATTTAGGGTTTCGAATGTGTAGAAAGTTGTAGGGTTTTGTAAAAGTATTCGGAGCTCCTAGGAGGTTTTATTTATAGATAACTAAGACCTAGGGCGTCCAAAATCTGACCCTAAGGGTCTTGAGTTGAAAGATGTTCAACCGAAAGTCGAAAAATCCGCGTTCGGGCGAGAGATTCACGCAACGGGCGAATCTGTCGCGTGGCGCGGTCGTGGCGCGCCCAATGCCTATGGACCGCGCCGACTTCGCCTGGACTTCGGTCCGGGCGGGTCGTGCGATCCGTCGTGCCTTTCCTCCTCTCTTTCGGATTTCTATCCCTCTATGCTCCCGAATTCCGATTTCCGGGGTATCTTCGGGTTTCTACTTTCTCTCTAAATTTTTACTCGGGTCTAATTGAATGTTTGGACTCGAATTCTCGAGTTCATTAGTGTCGGATTTCGGTGTACAATTTATTTACCTTTAATAATTCTTTTTATTTAATTAAATTCATTTAATTCCTTTTTTAGTTAAATCTCATTTTTCATTTCCTTATCTTTATTTATTTATTTATTGGCTGGATTTATTTATTTATTTATGGTATTTATTTTATTTATTTAATTATTGTTTTATTTTATGTTGGAAAATTCTCGGGTATTACAGTCTACCCTCCTTAAGAATCAACTTTGTCCTCGAAGTTGTGTTACGGCCTTTCTCGTGCTAAGGTCTTTTGTTTTGTTTGTTTTGTTATTTTGTGACTGAACTTAGAATTAAAACTTCTAAGCTGCCTACGTATCCGGTAAAGGGATCAAGCCATAACGTAGTTCAAAAGTTTACAAAAATGCACGAAAAATAGGTGGTATGACACAGGAAGACCCACGATTAAAGACTGCGATTTTCTTTTTTTCAAAACAAAACTATCCTACATACAGAGATGAACCTACACCTATTCATGCATTGTGTGGAGTGTTCAATTCTCTTTCTAGATCATCAACTTGGTCCCGCCTTTGCTCATGGAGCAAGAACCCTGCAAATATTGCTACAAGTGGTTATCGTTACAAAAAAATAATTCAAACATTTTCACTTTCGGTACAATATGATCATTCACTAAGGTACCTTTACTTGCAAATTACAGTGAAACCAGGTAGAACATAGTTTTGCAAATAAATATGAACAGGGTTAACATGCCTAAACTTGTTTGTTTTTTTTTTTTTTCAATGCAACCAATCAAGAGTGATTGTTTGATAAGAAAGGTACAACCAAACAAAAAAATTCTTTAAAAAGTTTCAATTTGACAAAACAAGCTAATTAGGATAGTTAATTTAATAAATTAAACAATGCTTCATCAGGTGAGACGTTTCATGTTTGAATTCTCCTATGAAAATCTTTTTGGGAAAGGCCCCACCTACTTGTGAGGGATTGTGCTGTGCATTGGAGGAATTCATAGTGTATATGCTTAAACCTATAGGTAAAATGGTAATAATTTGACAAATCCTTTTGGCTGATATTAAAATTAAACTCCTCTTTGAAGACTTAGATAATTTTTTGTGAGAAACAGTAAAGGCCTTGTTCCTCACTGAGTGGGAAACCATAAAACAGTAATGAACAAAAGTGCATCTTTTACAGCAAATAGATGATGATATTATAAAACAAGTGCTTTAAAACTTAATCAAACAACATATTCATGCATCAAGATATCTCCACTACTACGCATTCTAAAACAAGTGCTTCTAGTACTCGCTGCTTAACCAAATAATTAACTAAATATGAGTTTTATACTTCTAATACATTCATAATAAATGTAAGCTTCGCATAACATGGAGGTTTGCTATCTTAGTTAAAAGAACATATTCAAGATAAAATAGCCTACAATATAATGTGAATAAATAGAGTATTAGAAAATAGCCAATAGATTTCTCTAAGAAGCATTTTATCAAACACTTCATGGGCAAAGGCGGAGCATAGCATTTTGTAGAAATAAAATTAAAAAATTCAGATTAGTGACCAAGTGGCATAGAGAAGGCATAAACAGTTACTTTCGTTGCACATGTGAACATGAGCCGAGGGGATTTATCAGAAAATGGTTAGAGAGGAATCAAAAACTCAAGAATTGCAATTCTACCTGTGAAAATTCGTTCGACCCCAATGGATTGGGAGGTAGCGACGACAAGGGTAGAAGTGTGTCGGCAATCACAAGCTTCCCAATTTGGACACGAAAGGAGAGTAGAAGGTTAGTGCTGAGGCCAGTGTTGAGGCCGCCGAGAGTGTGCGGCCGACGGTAGGCCGACGCTGGTGGACTTAGACGGCGCCGATTTAGGCGGCTGGATTTTGGGAACCGGCGACCAGTTGGTTCTCTTTGCTCGCCGCTGTTGTCGCCTCGCCGCCGCCACCCGTCTCCGCGATTAGGGTGTCCCAATCTTCATGGAGAACAACCTTCCGGACTTCCAGCATGGACTACGAAATTTAACCCTAAGAGCCTGAAAGTCAAAAGTAACTGAAGGAAAAATACTTACCCGGATTGAAGGTGTTCGGTGGGAGGTGGACGATGAATTGCAGTGCGGTAGATGTCGGAGAGACCATGGAGGTCAATATTGGTGAGAAAAAAGCCGGATTCACGGGAGCTTGGGATGAGACAGACGAGAGAAGAGGGAGGCGCCTCACAAAAATGGTAGAGGAGGAAGGATATAGGGTTTTAGGGATGAGACGGGTCGGATCCAACAAAATGGGTCTATGGTTCAAACAGGACCACGTCGTTTTCGCTTTTCGCACTGAAGGTAAGTCAACACCAACAAAAACAAGGACAGAACGGGAATAACAAGTGCATCGAGAGTGTGCAGATGAATTTAATGCTGCACGGAGGGCAAATTCGACAATTCAGGCCGCCAAATACTATTCATGTCTACAGTGATTCTGTAAGGCATTTATATATATATGATATATATATATATCACAATGATACTTCGTACACTTCATTGTAGACCGAGCTTGGGCTCAAATATTTGTTGGGTTAACAGATGCCCCCCTCGCGCAATTTGTTTGATTAGAATTTTTAAGACAAATATGCGCGTTCAAAATAGGCCTAGCCCGTCTGTTTTTTTTTTTCCTTCTCAGCCGCCATCACAGTGTCCCTGCCACCATCAGCATCTGCCATGCCGCCATCCGTCTCAGGCTGCCATCCCCCTTGCTCAGGCTGCTATCCGCCCTGCTCAGGCTGCTACCTGCCTTGCTCAGGCTGCCATCCGCCTTGCTAAGGCTGCTATCCTCTTGCTCGGGTTGCTACGCCTTGCCCAGGCTGTTATCCGCCTAGACCAGGCTGTCATATGCCTTGCTCAGGCTGTTATCCACCTTGCTCAGGCTGTCATACGCCTTGCTCAGGCTGCTATCCCCTTGCTCAGGCTGCTACGCCTTGCTCAGACTGTTATCCGCCTAGGTCAAGCTGTCATCCGCCTTGCTCAGGCTGTCATCCACCTAGCTGAGGCTGTCATCCGCCTTACTCAGGCTGCTCCAACACGCCTCCAGCCGCAACCGAACATTGCCTGGCCACCACCTGATCGGCCTCAGCCGCCGTTCAAGGCCTTCTAGCCACCCTTGTGCTCATCTTGCTCATCCGCCATCCATGCGCGAAGGAGCTCGAGCCGCCATTCGACTTCCAACTTCAGCCACCGCGAGGTCAAGTCACGGCCGCCATCCACATAGCCCCAACCGCCACTGGGAGTCTCTAAGCCGCCACCATCACCCTCTCAGTCGCCGTTTCTTGCTTCGCCAGCCGCCATCGTTGTCTCATCTAAGAGTATCAGCCGCCTTCGACACATGAAGCAGCCGCCGTCACAAGGTCACCAACCGCCATCTAGGAGTATCTAGCCGCCAGCAGCACCTCCCTTGCAGATAGCCGCCACTTGTGCTTGTTATGGCGTCACAAGTTCGTATCTTGCTTATTCTTGCTTATTTTACTTGTACTTGTTCGTTGGCCTGTATCTTTTCAAACACATCTAATATCATTCTTTGATGACCTAGGACTTGATGAAGTCAACTACAACAGCCGCCACTTCGCATCCTCGGGCTTCCACTGTGCAACCTTCAGGCCCTGTTGCTCGGCATTCCGCTACCACTCATGCATCGAACGGGCCTCGACTTTCGCTCAACAACTCAACCGCCCAGAAGGAGGTGCCAGCTGCCACCTTAACAGCTCCAACCGCCACCTTGACAGCTCCAGCCGCCAACTCTCAACTGTCAGCCGCCACTCAGCCTGTCCCGACCGCCAGGTCTGGCTTCGCTGCCTCTTGAAGGTCTTAGAAGCCATGGCGGCCTCTTGGATGCCCTAGAGGCCATGACATCCTCTTGGAGGCCAAGACGGCCTCTTGAAGGCCTTAGAGGCATGACGGCCTCTAGAAGGCCTTGGAGGCCATGACGGCCTCTTGGAGGCCTTAGAAGCCATGGCGGCCTCTTGGATGCCTTAGAGGCCATGGCAACCTCTAGGAGGCCAAGGTGGCCTCTTGAAGGCATTAGAGGCCATGGCGGCCTCTCATAGTCTGTCAAAGGTTTCTAGCCTGGGTTGTTTCACCCAGGATCATTGCAAAAGCCACCCCCATTGGTTCATTTTCCTCTTTACCGAACTTCACTTCCTTGAGATGAGTTTCTTGTAGAGGCTGACGCTTCTCATCTTGTTCCTCAAGGAACTTTTCCCAGCAGGCCGCCTTCTCGGCCAGCTGGGCAAGGTCATTGGAGTCATGTACAATTAAATGTTCTTTTAATTTAGGCACCATATTTTCCACTGTGATGTTGACTATCTCCCTATCAGGGATATACATTGTGCACCGGCCTTTAAGTCGTTGCAGCCTATTAATAAATGTGCTTGCCGCCTCATCGGCAAACTATTTAGTATTAGTGAGGTCTGCGAGACTGACCTGTGTTAGTGGTATGTAGAACCTGCCAAATGCTCTTTCTAAATCGCCCCAATTTTGGATAGAGTTCGGCCGCAAGGATGCATACCATTCAAAGGCGGATCCAGTGAGGGATGAGCTGAATAGCCTCAACTTCAGCCAATCATTGGCCGACGCTTCACCACACTGTGCGGTGAATATGGCCACGTGCTCCACAGTGGACTTGACATCGTCCCCAGAGAATGCGGTGAATTCGAGCATCTTGAAGCCCCGTGGGTATGGTTGCATAGTATCTACCCAATCAGGGTAAGGATTTCTGTATGTAGGCCGCTCCATCGGCCTTAGTTGGATCCCAAAGTGTTGCTGCATCATGTCTGCAAGCAATTCGGGTGACACTATCGTTGCCTGCGTAGGAGGCATAGAGGCTGGAGGTGTAGCAGGAGTAATGGCGGCTGGTGTGGCAGGAGTCGCAGCCACTCCACATGGCTGTAGCGTCTGCCCCCAGGGCTGTGGTGCCTGCCCCCCTGGCTGTGGCGTCTTCCCCCAAGGCTGTGGCGCCTGCCCCCTGGCTGTAGCGTCTGCCCCCAAGGCTATGGCGTCTGCCCCTAGGGATGTGGCGCCAGTACTGGTGGGTAGTTAGCCACATAGGGCGTAGTTGGAACGTTCGGCACATGAGGTTCCGCTTGTCGTGGCAGTATACTAAGGCCACCAGGAGTAGCACTGGACGCCATCAGGCATCCTGGTGACGCATAGATCGGCACTGGAGGTGCCGCATAGCCAAGGTTCTGGCGTAGTCGCCAGAACCAACGGATTAATTATTTCGACAATCCCCGAAGGACCAGTTTCCAAACAAAAGGCCAAGAAATTTGCTGATACACTATATAAATTTTTCTTGCATGAAACAGATAACTTGGAACCCCAAGAAGCCCAAAAACTGCAAATAATGATCCGGATAGATCAAGGCCGGATAAGCCCGGAATCCATTAACATGGATTCCCCACATCGGACTTAAATAAAGATGGAAGAAGGCTTTAGCATGCACAAAGAAAGCCCAACAAGCATAAAGAGGCCCAAAAAGGAGCTCGTCGGAAAAGTGGCAGGAGTTCAGCCGGAACCACCGCCGGACGTCGGATAATATATTTTGTAATAGTGTAGAAAATAAGAGCATTCGAAAATTCACTAAGGCATTGAGATCAATGCGGAATAGGTTAATGCGGTTTAAACCACATGCGGTATAAACCGCATCGACCCCAATGCGGTTTAATACCGCATCACCTTCCGCAATGCCTTAGTATTTTTCCCATTGCCCCTCAATGCGGTATTATTCGATGCGGTTTTCCCCTAAACCGAATCCTTTAAATCCGCATCAGTTATTATTATTATTATTATTATTATTATTATTATTATTATTATTATTATAATTATTATTATTATTATTAGTATTTTTTTAATACTTCGATGCTCTTTTATTGTCCAATGCGATATAAACCGCATTGGCTCAATAAAACCGCATCACCTCAGTTATTATTATTATTATTATTATTTGAAAGTGTTCAATGCGGTTTTGATGTCCAATTCGGTATAAACCGAATTGCCACATTAAACCGCATCGACCTTATACCCTTTGTAATAGATAGGTTTGTAGAGACCAATGCGGTCTTTTTCCTCAATGCGGTTTATACCTTATCGATGCGGTATAAACCGCATCGCTCCCTCATAAACCGCATTTGGTCCATTTTGATGTATTTTTCATTTCTTTTTGCTTTCCAAGGGGTTTGGCCTATATATATGACCTCCCCCTTCATTTGTAAACAACTTTGCTTAATATTGAAATTCATTCTCATATTTTCAAAGTTCATAACCGAGAGCACTCTTTCAAAAAGTGTTCTCCCCCATCCGTGTTTGTCTTGAACTTATGTTCATTTCCCTCACGCCATCAAGTTGGAAGCTTTCTCGATGGATTGTCAATGAATGATGCACTTGAAGGAAGCCATTTGTCTTGAGTTACTCTCATTTCCCTTGGCAAGTTCGGGTCCCCTTCATTCATAACCTTTCTTAATCTTTATCTCATAATTTAGTGTCATCATCTTTTGTTATATCCATCTTTGTGTGTGTTCTTGTTCTTCATCACCTTCTATTTTCTTATCACTCTAATCATCATTTACCTAATCCTAAAATTCATTACCATTAATCCAGATATTGTCACTAATTAAGTTTCGATCTACGACAGGTTTGGCATGGTAGGTGCCGCTGGACTGAAGGCATATACAGCCTAATATGGGAAGACGAACGGACTAGCCAGGCCTCTAGTCTCAGGGAGTGGCGGCTGGCCAGGTGTGATTCCCCAAGTCCGCTGTTAGCCGCCTGACTGCCCTGGACATGAGATATTTGGCAGCACAGTTGTGCCGTTTGCAGAGACGGTTACTTCTGGCTGAATGCGCAAGGAATTGCACACTCTATCAATATGATCGGCCATGGCAGGCCGCAATACATCCATTAGGTGCCTCGTGAGTAAATGCATGAACTCAGCAATCGATTCTGTCATCGAAAGCCGCATTTGCTCCATCAATGTGGGGGTCTACTTAATCCCCTGTTGTGGTTGAGAAATACTCGCCGTCTCAGCGGCGTCCTCAGACAGTGTTCGCACTGAAGTCTTCTCCTGTATTGACATTTCTTCAAATTTCTTTGTCAGATCACTAACAATTTTTTCAGATCTGAGACGCATACCTTTCTTCGAAGCGGATATGACTTCAATATCGGGTCCCACTGGGCGTGCCAATTTGTTAACTGAAAAATTTTGCAGAAGGAAGAAAGAACAAGAATTGAACTGAATAAACTTGAAGGATTACAGAAGTAAACTGAAATTGAATTACAATGCTGGAATTTAGAGAAAGCGGTAAAGAATTTAAGATAGAAAGCAGTAAGGGAATGAAAATTGCGGAAAGCTAGCAAAGAAAGCAGAAAAACTAAAAAATAAGGCGTCTCTTTGAAGAGTTGTGTTGAGGTGTCTTGTATCGCTGATGGATATTATATTTATAAGCGGATGGTGAGTCTTCAACCGTCCCCCTCCATGCCTCTGCTTCAATCGTCTCAATGCGGTTACTCTCTTCATGCTTCAGAAACCGCTTTGTGGTGTGCGACCTTATCCTTTGCTTGGTCTGGAAACCGCCCTAATGGTGTGCACATGCCTCAACAGCCTCATTTTATATATATGTATATATATATATATCACAATGATACTCCGTACGCTTCATTGTAGACCGAGCTGGCAATTAAGTGAAACATTGGGTCGAATGCAGATTGGGCTCAAATATTTGTTGGGTTAACAATGAAGTACCACTGAAATTGATAAAATTGTAATTTTAAGCTAATTTTTTTTAGATTTTGTTTGATTTGGCTTTGTGCAACCACTGATTTTTTGTGATAATCAATTATAACATAGTTTTGAAAAAAATTCTGAATCCGCGGTTGACTTGTCATCCATCTCTACTCACGGAAACAGGGGCTACAATAGAGAGAAAACTTAACTAACAGCAGCCAGTCACACAGAATATGGGTAATTGGCAATGCAAGTCATAGAGTAAACAGAATATGAGAGCTCTAAAATTCTCCCACCCCCATGAACGAATTTATTTCAGTAAAGCTTCATTTGATTCTACAAGTGACAATCAACCAAAAAAAAATATCAGGGAAACCGGAAGAAAGCCAAAATATTAAACAAGTGCCAATAATAGTGTAGCTAACATAGAAAATCGAATTATGCAATAGGTGTGGTCAAGCATCAAGACCAAGTAGCAGATACAATCAAGCAATAAAAAAAGGACATGCCAACACACTTTTACTAGCTTCCACTTAAACAGAAACACGCTTGGGAAAAAGAAAAACAAGTTGAAGGTCCACAAGTCAATCCACTTACTCAAGCTACATTAGTTGACCACCATCCATCCAAAATATTTCAGTTCTATGTTATCTTTATTTAATCACCAAAACTTGTGCTGCCATTGAAACAATTCACTAACTTTCCACAAGCAATTCTTAATGCCTTCAAAGATCCACAGTTCAAAAAATCATTTAACCAAGTTTGGCTGAATTTTAGAGTAATCTTCCAGTGTGTTTATTTCTGATTTCCTGCTTACCCTGGGGTGGTGTAGCATGTATTGACATTTATGTCAATAATGTATCAGAGTGCATAGTTTTTCTAGGGCCTGGCATTATTTACTAGTATCATTGACAAAACAGTAAACACGTATGTACATAATTTTTAGGTGACCATCTTGCTAGATTGGTGGAGGAATAACAAAAATGCAAAATATTTCCACAACACAAATTTTCATAGATTGCTTCCACCAGGCAGCATCAACTTATGAAAACAAACCTTTGGTTTCATCTCTCAAATTATCTGAACCTTAATCCATTTTGCGGGATCAGCTTTAAGTTTAAATATCATGTGATGTCTTTTATTGTTCTTCCCAATTTTTAAGGTTTACGCACTCTTTCAACACAAATAAATGAGTCAATATTCTATGATGTAGAGCGTGTCGATGCGAACGATGACTCAAGGCCTTCATGCTACAGAGTGGGTGAGCCATTCGACCGTTGGGATCACATGGTCTCGAATGCCGAACATAGGGGCAGACCCGTCTAGTACGATCATGAGTGTGATCCATTTTACATGGGTTGGTACGATGCACATTCTCACCCGCGGGTCGGACAAGATGAGGAGAGGCCGCATCCGCACGTGATGCCCATACCCTGTGTGGTGTGGTGTCATTCTACACACTAATACATGGACCCACATTTGGACCAACATGATCCCGACGTATTGCTTGATTTCTTACAGACTGTGTATCGTATTTTGGGTGGGGACGATGGCGCAGGACCATCATCTTGATTTCATTGTAGTGGATGTTATTTTAGACATGTAGTGATGCACTTCATCTTTATTTTAGAAACGTATTTTGGATGATATGTTTGAATCGATGATCTGATTGAATTGATGATATGTTTGAATTGATGATTAGATGGTAGGGGATTTTTGTAACGCCTCAAAAATTTAAAACCAAATTTCTGTGACGTCACGGCCGTGTTACCTCTCTTAAACTGTTGGCCAATCAATTTAAGATCAATAACACGTAGCCAAGTAACCAGGAAGCCAATGAATCATAATATCAGAGTACAAATCCAGAAAAGAAACCTCACATCATAACAGACGTCCGGCTTACAAGCCTTATTTATGCGACATAACAGTCGACAAATCAGTCTCATCTCACCTGTCAGAGATATCAAGTTAAACACAAGACAGAATATAGTGTACCGATCCGTACCACAACAGTACGAGACTAGGTAATAAGTCATAGCATATTATTCAAGTCAAGCACATAAGTCCACAACATGCTAATGCATCCCTAGGTAGATCACTCATCCCCAAACCCCACATCGTGCTCAGGCTCTGCGTCCTCCCCGGGAATTATCTATACATGAAAACATAGCAAGGGTCAGTACAAGGTACTGAGCAAGAATAGAAGAATCGGCATAAGGGGAAAACAAGAATTAACTTGATTCCCTAGAAGTATATTTATACATATAGGTGGAGATATATTCCGTTATTAAACATTTGTTAGGCATAACATAAAAATTGAGCAGAGCAAATAAGTAAACATCACACCGTCCCATACCGGTGCTTCAACCACTGCAAATAAGATGAATGATGGATGATGAGATGAAATGTTATGACCTAGAATGTCTATCTACCCTAAATGCAACACATAAGCATGTCTAGCGCGCACCTAGGTACCATGGTCGGTATTCCCTCCCATATAAGGGTCCACACCCCTTAATGGTCGAGAGACATACCCACAGTGCCCCCGCCGCGGACACTAACAGCTGAAATCGTGGCTTACGGCAAGCGGGTCAGGCAAAGGGTCATGAGCCCTCTCCAGCCAAAATCAGACTAGGATATAAATCCTTTCCAGTCTCAATATATCATCACAGATATTCACATATCATCACAGATATTCACATATCATCACAGATATTCACATATCATCACAGATATTCAGATTCAATTCAATCACTCATCTCGAGTGAAGTATTTTCTTTAAAATAAATAGCTTTAAAATCAGACTAGGATATAAATCCTTTTCAGTCTCAATATATCATCACAATTATTCACATTCAATTCGATCACTCATCTCGAGTGAAGTATTTTCTTTAAAATAAATAGCTTTAAAATAGTCAGGGCTCTTTGAAATATACTACTAGTTTATAAATGATAACTTTAAAAATAATAATACTTGAAAATAATAGTTTTTAAAAAGAATAATCCGGGCTCTTTAAAATAGTAGTTTTAAAATATTCCGGGGTGTGCCAAGTCCCACATTTCGGCACCAACACATAATCAGATTCCACACATGTCAATACGTAAATTACGTGTCATGACAAAATAAACAACTCATCGCGAGTTAAGTGTCAAGGGTGTGCCAAGCCCCACATATCGGCACTAACACTCACATCAACATAGAAGCGAAACAAGACTCGATCTCAACTAAGGCATAGTAGATCACCGCTAATCGCAACTAAGTTCAAAGATTGTGAGCATAATGATGGTTATGGCATGCTAGAAGCATAAGAAGAACTAAGGAAACACGAAGGACAAGAATCGGAAAAACGAGCGAACGAACCGCGCGGGCAGGGGGGGTGGCGCGCACCCGGCGCGGTTTTTACACAAAAACCGCGCCAACCCCGCGCGGGTTTCGTCACGGGCGTCGTGACGTTCGATCGCGCGCTGCTCGCGCGCTGTTTGGCAAAAAGGCGCCCCAACTGCGCGCCGACACAACAGAAACGATGGAAATGGCGGTTTCCGGCCATTCCACCGATTATGCCCCCATTTAGGCCTATCTCTACCCTTGCCTGGTATGTAGATGAGTCCCCAAGCTCCTCTTCTCAACCTGCAAGCTTCCAATCTACAATTCCAAGCCTATATTACAAGAATCCAATCCAAACATCAAAAATCAACTCCAAGAACATGATTTCTTCATCATGAACCATTGGAAGCTCAAAAACTGAAATTACTCAACCAAAAGCATTACCTTAACTCCCAAAACTGATTTGCAACTCCCAAGCAAGGATTTAACACAATTTCCAAGCCGATCTATAAGAATTTCAACCAAAATCATTCAATCCCGTCACTAACTTTCATCACTTCCAAAACCCACTCAAACATCCTCAAAATCAAGTGTTGAAGCTAGGAAAATACTTACCAAAGCATATATAAGCAATCCCCCAACTTGATTGGAGCTCAAACTTGTCAATTCCTTCCCGATGGCACCATTTTTCTCTCTTCCTCCACAAAAACGGGATGAGCCCTAAATTTCTAAGTGTTGGGTGCAAATGAAAGGTCATGGCTGATTTGGGGGTATTTTGATGAGATGTGGGTCGACCCGGGTTGGCAAAAGGGTCGGGTCGGGTCGGAATGTGGGTTAAAAAGGGTTACACCACTTGTCTTGACCACATTGCACCCATTTGAGCACTTGACTCTTATTATCTTGTGAGTTGAACTCACTTATTCCCCCACTTAAATCTTCATTCCCTACAAAATAATCCACATACTAAGTCTTTTGTTAATTAACCATAACTAAATTAAATTAATTATGAGTTAATTAAATCGGGGTGTTACAATCTCTCCCCCTTAGGATCATTCGTCCTCGAATGAAACAGTATGGATTAAGGTCATTACTTCACTGAATTGGAGTCAAATCCAATTCAGGATAACGCCTCGCCATGCTTTCCTTTGTCTCCCAAGTGGCATCCTCTACGCCATGTCTCGACCAAAGTACTTTCACTTTGATCACCTTATTGCGAAGTACCTTTTCTTTAGTGTCGAGAATCGCCACGGGGTATTCTTCGTATTCTAGGTTGTCATCCAACTCCACCTCCTCCGGTTGTATAACCTTGTTAGGATCCGATATAAACTTCCTCAACTGAGAGACGTGGAAAACGTTGTGCACCTTTCCCACCTCAGTTGGCAATTCTAACCGGTAAGCGACCTTCCCAATCTTCTTAGTGATCTCATAGGGGCCTATAAATCTGGGACTCAGTTTCCCTTTCTTCCCAAATCGTCTCACGCCCCTCATGGGTGACACTCTCAAAAGTACCCAATCTCCAACCTCGAATTCAATGTCTCTCCTGGACAAATCAGCATAACTCTTTTGACGATTCTGAGCTTCCTTCATTCTGTCTCTGACCACTCTCACCACTTCAGTGGTCTGTTCAATGAGTTCAGGACCCATCACCACTCGCTCTGAAGGATCACTCCAACACAAGGGTGTCCTGCACTTTCTTCCGTATAAGGCCTCGTAAGGCGCCATACGAATACTCGCGTGATAGCTATTTTTGTAGGAGAACTCCATCATATGTAGATGTTCCTCCCACGATCCTTGAAAATCCATCACACACGCCCTCAACATATCCTCCAAGGTTCTAATGGTCCTTTCGGTCTGTCCATCAGTCTGAGGGTGCCACGCAGTACTCATACTGATCTGCGTCCCAAAGACTGTCTGCAATTCCTTCCAGAACCTAGACAGGAATCTGGAATTTCTGTCGGAAATGATTTCTCGAGGAATACCAAAACGTCTAAGCACATGTTGGATGTAAGCGCCAGTGAACTGTTGCATGCTCCAGTTCAATCTCATTGGTATAAACACAACACTCTTGGTTAGTCGGTCCACAACTACCCAAATAGTATCAAAACTGCTCCGTGTCCTGGGTAGCCCGGTGACAAAGTCCATAGCAATGGACTCCCATTTCCAAGTGGGAACATCCAAAGGTTGTAATAAGCCTGAAGGTCTCATGTGCTCGGCTTTCACCTTCTGGCAAGTGGAACACCTAGACACAAATTCTGCCACTTCCTTCTTCATGCCTTTCCAACAATAGTTTTGCCTCAAATCCTTGTACATCTTTACTGCTCCCGGATGTACGGAGTAAGGTGTGTAATGTGCTTCCTCCATAATTTTTCCTTTCAGCGCCTGATCCTTCGGAGGCACACACCAACGGTCCCCAAACTTGATCATATTCTTGCTATCAATCACAAAGCCTTCCGCTTTACCCTTATGAATCTGAGCCTTCAAATGCATCATCTCTTGACTTACAGCTTGGCTTAGTCTGAGTTCCTCGAGTAATGATGGCACTACCGTCATAGCATTCAACCTTGCTATCGTGTCGTAAGGAACAACCACAATACCTTCCTTGCCCAACTCTTGCCTTAACTTCCAAGGGAGAGTAATTGAATTCAGTACATGTCCCTTCCTACTTAGTGCATCAGCCACCCGGTTGGCTTTCCCTTCTATGTACTGAATACTCGTGTCGTAGTCCTGCAAAAACTCTAACCACCTTCTTTGCCTACCGCTCATCTTATCTTGCAGTGTAGAGACATTTAAGGTTCTTATGATCCGAATAGATTTGACACTTGGCTCCGTAAAGATAATGCCTCCAAATTTTTAATGCATGTACGACCGCTGCCATCTCCAGGTCGTGAGTCGGGTAATTCAGCTCGTGAGGCTTTAATTGCCTAGATGCATATGCAATCACCTTGCCATACTGCATAAGCACACACCCAAGTCCTCGATAAGATGCATCTGTGTATACCTCATATTCCCCGATTCATCAGGTAACACTAAGGCCGGAGCCTCTGTCACCTTCTTCTTCGGTGAAGGAAATCCTTGGTATCCCGTAGTCTAATCTGGCTCGGTACTTAGACAGCCAATCCATTCCCAAAATCACGTCAAAATCGGCCAAATCTAGCACCACTAGATTCGCTCTGAACTCTCGCTCTTTGATGATTATCTGTGCATCGGGTTTAATCCACTGGCTCCGCATGAGGTCTCCCGAAGGTAGCGTAACAGGGAGTTGATAAGCCTCCAGTGGTCCCATATCATTATTAGTTACAAATTCCGATGATATAAACGAGCATGATGCACCAGAATCATATAAGGTGTAAGCAGGCACATTATTAACTAGTATAGTACCTACGCATTTAATAACATAAGGCACTACCTGGGGTACTTGTTACAGGTGGTTAAGTCGATCAAGATTGAAATTGAACAATGGGCAACTTACCAGTCATGACATCATCTCGCCCATCTAGCTCAGCCCGCTCAATCACATTGAGACGGCCCCCACGGTCCCCCTGGTGTCCACGACCTCTGTCTGCACCTCGTCCACGCGACGCATTCCCACCAGACGCATCTGAAGTAGATCCTCCTACTCGACCCACCAACTGTGGGCACTGTGACCTCAAATGTCCTTGCTGCCCGCACTTCCAGCAGTGGGGTCCGCTTCTATACGGTGGCTGTGCATAAGTCCGAGGCCTAGAGGTCTCTCCACCGCTTCTCGGCCTCGTCTGCCTATGATGGGGTCTAATCGGCCCCCCTGACTCCCTGCGACGAGCGGCCCTCACGCGCTGCATATAAGCACGAGCTCTTTCAATGCATAAAGCCTGATCATATGCTGAAGCTAAGCAGGCGTGTTGGTTGCTAAACCCAGTCCGGATCTCAGCCTTCAATCCATCCACAAACTTCGAAATCTTATCTTCCTCATTAGCAACTAGCATTGGTACGTATGACATGAGTTCCACAAAACGACTATAGTATTCAGACACTGTCATATTTCCTGCTTGCTCCAGGTTGAGAAATTCCCTCTTTTTAACATTCATCATCTGTGTAGTGAAAAAGTGGGATCTCAAAGCATGACAGAAAACTTCCCATGAGAAGTTGGGTCTCGCCATAAGCTCACTCTTACGCGACCTCCACCAATGGAGAGCTGGTCCAGTAAGATACTGCTGTCCCACCCTGACCTTCCAATTCTCTGGGCAGTCTATATTCTCGAAGATCTCCTCCATATGATAAATCCAAACAGTCAGAGCAACCGGGTCTACTCCTCCACTAAAGACCGGCGGTTGATAATGCCTTGCTAGATGCACGTAATCCACGGGTCTGGGTGGTGGTTGTGCAGGTTGATTCGCCTGCCCCTGATACATCCCATACATAGCACTAAACATATATTGCATAAACTGAGGGTCAAATGGCATCTGTACAGGTGGCGGCGGTGGTGGTGGCACTGGTTCGTCCTCATAGTTCCAGTCACCCTCCAACTCTACAGGTTCCTCAATTGGAACATCTTCCACGTGATCATTGCCAAGTCCACCATTCTCATGGTACTGTCCACGACCCCCAAAAGTTGGCCCCTGATTCCTACGAGGCCTTCCCCTCCTCCTGGGCTCTCCATCCCGGCGCGGCGGCATCCTATGTTCGTAACGTAACGAGATATTCAATAACACTCGGTAAATAAGAATAATTCTTTACCGAACAGCAATTATTAAGTATAGAATTCCCGGAATATCCCCAAGGATTGATCCTGGTTTGATTCACAAACCACAATCCACCCCTATAGGGGACGCAGATAACCAAAAACAATGCAATCTACAAGAATATAAGCAGAGTTAGATGCAATTCCTACACTATATGCTTTCCCCCACACATCTCACCACATGCTTGTGTTAGAATTCTAAGCACATACGAGCAGACATGGCTCTGATACCAAATGTAACGCCCCAAAAATTTAAAACCAAATTTCTGTGACGTCACGGCCGTGTTACCTCTCTTAAACTGTTGGCCAATCAATTTAAGATCAATAACACGTAGCCAAGTAACCAGGAAGCCAATGAATCATAATATCAGAGTACAAATCCAGAAAAGAAACCTCACATCATAACAGACGTCCGGCTTACAAGCCTTATTTATGCGACATAACAGTCGACAAATCAGTCTCATCTCACCTGTCAGAGATATCAAGTTAAACACAAGACAGAATATAGTGTACCGATCCGTACCACAACAGTACGAGACTAGGTAATAAGTCATAGCATATTATTCAAGTCAAGCACATAAGTCCACAACATGCTAATGCATCCCTAGGTAGATCACTCATCCCCAAACCCCACATCGTGCTCAGGCTCTGCGTCCTCCCCGGGAATTATCTATACATGAAAACATAGCAAGGGTCAGTACAAGGTACTGAGCAAGAATAGAAGAATCGGCATAAGGGGAAAACAAGAATTAACTTGATTCCCTAGAAGTATATTTATACATATAGGTGGAGATATATTCCGTTATTAAACATTTGTTAGGCATAACATAAAAATTGAGCAGAGCAAATAAGTAAGCATCACACCGTCCCATACCGGTGCTTCAACCACTGCAAATAAGATGAATGATGGATGATGAGATGAAATGTTATGACCTAGAATGTCTATCTACCCTAAATGCAACACATAAGCATGTCTAGCGCGCACCTAGGTACCATGGTCGGTATTCCCTCCCATATAAGGGTCCACACCCCTTAATGGTCGAGAGACATACCCACAGTGCCCCCGCCGCGGACACTAACAGCTGAAATCGTGGCTTACGGCAAGCGGGTCAGGCAAAGGGTCATGAGCCCTCTCCAGCCACAATCAGACTAGGATATAAATCCTTTCCAGTCTCAATATATCATCACAGATATTCACATATCATCACAGATATTCACATATCATCACAGATATTCACATATCATCACAGATATTCACATATCATCACAGATATTCAGATTCAATTCAATCACTCATCTCGAGTGAAGTATTTTCTTTAAAATAAATAGCTTTAAAATCAGACTAGGATATAAATCCTTTTCAGTCTCAATATATCATCACAATTATTCACATTCAATTCGATCACTCATCTCGAGTGAAGTATTTTCTTTAAAATAAATAGCTTTAAAATAGTCAGGGCTCTTTGAAATATACTACTAGTTTATAAATGATAACTTTAAAAATAATAATACTTGAAAATAATAGTTTTTAAAAAGAATAATCCGGGCTCTTTAAAATAGTAGTTTTAAAATATTCCGGGGTGTGCCAAGTCCCACATTTCGGCACCAACACATAATCAGATTCCACACATGTCAATACGTAAATTACGTGTCATGACAAAATAAACAACTCATCGCGAGTTAAGTGTCAAGGGTGTGCCAAGCCCCACATATCGGCACTAACACTCACATCAACATAGAAGCGAAACAAGACTCGATCTCAACTAAGGCATAGTAGATCACCGCTAATCGCAACTAAGTTCAAAGATTGTGAGCATAATGATGGTTATGGCATGCTAGAAGCATAAGAAGAACTAAGGAAACACGAAGGACAAGAATCGGAAAAACGAGCGAACGAACCGCGCGGGCAGGGGGGGTGGCGCGCACCCGGCGCGGTTTTTACACAAAAACCGCGCCAACCCCGCGCGGGTTTCGTCACGGGCGTCGTGACGTTCGATCGCGCGCTGCTCGCGCGCTGTTTGGCAAAAAGGCGCCCCAACTGCGCGCCGACACAAAAGAAACGATGGAAATGGCGGTTTCCGGCCATTCCACCGATTATGCCCCCATTTAGGCCTATCTCTACCCTTGCCTGGTATGTAGATGAGTCCCCAAGCTCCTCTTCTCAACCTGCAAGCTTCCAATCTACAATTCCAAGCCTATATTACAAGAATCCAATCCAAACATCAAAAATCAACTCCAAGAACATGATTTCTTCATCATGAACCATTGGAAGCTCAAAAACTGAAATTACTCAACCAAAAGCATTACCTTAACTCCCAAAACTGATTTGCAACTCCCAAGCAAGGATTTAACACAATTTCCAAGCCGATCTATAAGAATTTCAACCAAAATCATTCAATCCCGTCACTAACTTTCATCACTTCCAAAACCCACTCAAACATCCTCAAAATCAAGTGTTGAAGCTAGGAAAATACTTACCAAAGCATATATAAGCAATCCCCCAACTTGATTGGAGCTCAAACTTGTCAATTCCTTCCCGATGGCACCATTTTTCTCTCTTCCTCCACAAAAACGGGATGAGCCCTAAATTTCTAAGTGTTGGGTGCAAATGAAAGGTCATGGCTGATTTGGGGGTATTTTGATGAGATGTGGGTCGACCCGGGTTGGCAAAAGGGTCGGGTCGGGTCGGAATGTGGGTTAAAAAGGGTTACACCACTTGTCTTGACCACATTGCACCCATTTGAGCACTTGACTCTTATTATCTTGTGAGTTGAACTCACTTATTCCCCCACTTAAATCTTCATTCCCTACAAAATAATCCACATACTAAGTCTTTTGTTAATTAACCATAACTAAATTAAATTAATTATGAGTTAATTAAATCGGGGTGTTACAATTTTTCACTGTTTTGATTATTATATGCGGATGTTTTTTATATTTTTTATAATTCAGAGTAGATTGTTTAAGCTAATTCTGAACAAATGGTTTACAAGATTTCAGACTTCATTTTTTTTTTTGTCTGTGTACAGATTGCATGACCATGTTGGCCATGCAGAATTAAAGTATTTTTGTGTTGTGAACACATATGTTAAATTATTAGGGGTGGGGGCGTCGGGTCAGGTTCGATGGGTTCGGGTTAACCGGCTTTGGGTTTGAAAATTTATTACCCAACCATTACTGATAATGGTGGGTACCCAACATGTCGGGTACTTGATCGGGTCGGGTACCAACCAACTTTAAAAAAAATAATTTTTAAACTTAAAGTTTTCTAATGTAAAAATGTGTAAATAATAATGAAAAAAAAAACAATGATCTCTACAACCACATCATGAAACAAAACAAACCCACAATATAATGAATAGATGATTGCAATGCAAAACGAGCAGTTTATCTTTAATTGATTGAAATCATTGTTAAATATCTATATAATTTTATTAAGAAAATTAAAAAGCTTAGAAATTTTTCTATATTGACTAATTGGATCCAAACACTCACTCAAAAGATCAAAGTCTCTCTTCCAAATAGGAACTGATCTTGGATGGTTGGATATAATTTAAAAAAATAATCGTGTTAGTCAGGTACCCGATCGGAGAATTCAGCTTACTTATAAAACTCGATACTCGACCCGACACAATAGTTTCGGGTTTGGGTAACCGACTTCGGATTTTCCTTTTAATAACCCTACACGATCACATTATTTTTCGAGTTAGGGTTGGCTGCCCGATTAACCCGACCCATTTGCCCACCCCTAGAAATCATCATGAATTACGTCTATACTTAGCTCGTTCCAATGGGATTTTCTCCAAGCGGTGCAACACTACATTTAGTGTCAGCTGAAGGAGGAGCCTGCGTATAAAAACAGAAATATCAGTCCAAAAAAAAAAATTCAGAATATATCGCACATCATGACGGGTTGAGAAGCCCGTGCACCGCACCGCACGCCTAGGGTGATGCATGACGCACATGGCCGTGTGTTGCGCGCGGTCAAGCTTTCCGTGCGACTTGTTTTATCCGCGGCCCGACATGCCGTGCGCCAAGCATTGTGCACGGTGGACCAGTGCCGAACAACTGTGTGAAATAGCGAATTTCAAAGTTTAAAAATCATTACCTCCACATTCCAAAGTGATTTTACTTCCTCTATTGGTTTGGTAATGACTCCAACTCCACTCCTTCTTTGATTCTTGAGAAATATTTATTGTGTTTATTGATTTTTGGTGGTGTAAGTGTTTTGGGTAGAAAATGTTAGGGTTTGAATGATTTTTAGGAATTAGGGTTTACTATTGAAGATATTTTGGGGTGAGTTTTAGTGTTTGGGTGGGGTGAATTTAGTAGGAATAGAGTGTATGATTTTTCTTTTTCCTAAGTTAAAATGTGTAACGGCATTAGGGGTGGGAATAGGCCAGACCACCCGACAGGGGCCTACAGTCCTACCTATTTAAAGCCTGGCCTGGCCTTTTTACAAAATAAGCCAGGCCCAGATAATTTTCAAAGCCTATTTGTTTATATAAGTAGGCCGACCTGTTTAAAGTTTTTTATATAATTTTTTATAATTCATTATTATTTTTATTATAAAGTTTTTTATATAATTTTTTATAATTCATAATTATTTTTATTAATATTTTTATTTATTATTTATGTAATAATTAAATTGACTTAAACGGACCTCTAAAAGATCTAAAATTCTGGCCTATTTAAACAAAAAGAAACTAGGGAAAACTAAGGTCTTACACCCACTACCAAAACATTATAAGAG
Organism: Hygrophila difformis; assembly: GCA_030278955.1. Classification (NCBI taxonomy): domain Eukaryota; kingdom Viridiplantae; phylum Streptophyta; class Magnoliopsida; order Lamiales; family Acanthaceae; genus Hygrophila; species Hygrophila difformis. Next base: position 44,714,248 of record JAOANR010000003.1, on the reverse strand, counting down.
TCAAAGCCCCACCATTTCAAACATTATGTTTTAGGCCCCATGTATTAGGAAAGTTAAGCAAAACACATACCAAGCATTTGGTAAAACACATATCAATAACCTGGTAAACAACATAGGTATTTGTGGTAAAGCACATACCAAGAACTTGGTAAATACCATATGGTATATGTGGTAAACCAAACTGGTACAATGTGCTAAACCACGTACCAACAACTATGGTAGTTGTGGTAAAGCACATACCAATACAGTGGTAAGTCACATATCATCAACCTGTTAAACACCATATGATATTGTTGGTAAAGCACATACCAAAAACTTGGTTAATACTATATGGTATATGTGGAATAACCTGGTAAACACAATAAGATATTTGTGGTAAAGCACATACCAAGAACTTGATAAATACCATATGATATCTGTGGTAAACTACATACCAAGAACTTGGTAAATTCTACTACATAGCACATGTGGTAAACCAGAGTCAAACATTTAATGGGGTGCAAAGTGTAACAAAATTGGGAATGACGCGTAAAAAAATGGAAAGAATTTAAAAAGGGGCTTGGGCCCTAGTTTACCGAAGAAACTAAGCCTATAAAAGGCCATAGGTGAGGCTCACGCCTTACAAAGTTAAAGTAAGCCTAGGCTGTTCAAAGCTAAACCTGGCCTATTTCCAACCTAAAGGGCATACTGGGTATAGGAAATAACGGGTCTTAGCGCGCACTCATAAGACTAAGTTTATCCATTATCTTTGTGGAGAGACCCAACCATGCCACATCATTATCTGAAAAAAAAATAAAAATAATGGGATGTGATTAGGTGGCCAAGGTCGACCAAACACCAAATGAGACCACTTGGTCTCATCTCCTTTAGCCAATGGGATGGGGATATTTATCTTATTCTCATTGGTCAACTAAAACTTTTAAACAAACCTCATTAAAATTATTATAATTTTTATATTTTAAAATAAAAATAAATAAAAAAATATACCATATTTTATAATTTTTCATTGTTTACAAATAGAGACCACTATTACTATATATATTTTTTTAAGTACCTAATGTATCAATTTTGATATATTTAATTCATTTTAAAATTTATATAAAATAAAAATGAATAAAAAATCTATTAATATTTTAGATTTTTATTCTTTATAAACAAGATAAATATTTTATATTTTTGATAGATTAATTTTTTTATATGTCAACATAATTTAAAATTGTATAAATTAAAATAATTATATACTTCCTCCGTTCCCGTATCTTTTTGACATGCTCACTTGGCACGGGAATTAAGGCAATATATTTAAGCACTCCATATATGAGATTAAGTACATGAGAGAGAATGATTAACTTTTACAAATGCAAAAAATTTACACACACCAAATTCTCTCTAAAAGTACAAACTTAAAACTTTTTAAACTTCCCACCATTACATTCATTTGAGTGACAAATTCAAAATGTCTGAATTTATCACCCCAAAATCAAATCATGCAAGAATAAAATCATTCTTACAAGATCAATAACAAGAAAAAGAAGAGAGAGAAGAAAAAGAAGAAATAGAAGAAAAATTCACAACAAGAAATGAGACTTGAAGCCTTCAAGAATTGTTGCAGTTTGCTGACGAGATCACTACTGGGAGCATGACTCTTGCACTTACTTGGCCAGGTTTGCTAGAGAATTTCCCTTCTCATAGCTTTTCACAACTTTGGGGAAATTGATGTAGAGGAATTATTGCAACTTCAAGCATATTGGGATGATAATGAACTTGATTTTGCTGAATATGGTGCTTCAAGTTCCAACTATGCTATTTCTGAACCTGTTTCTGAATCTACCTCTACTGTTGCTGCTGCTGTTGATTCTGATCCGAATGTAGCTGCTGTTGATTCTGATCTGCATCTTGGTGCTGCTGATGTTCATTTTGATCCTCATGCTGTTGATTCTGGTCCTAGTGTTGCTGTTGATTCTGTCCCATAGGAATTTGTTTATTTTTTTCTTTATTTTAATTTGTAAATTGATAGTATTAGTAGAGATTAATTGGTATATTAATTAAACTAACATGGATTATGTTAATTAAACTTGCTATTTTAGGTAATGTCAAAAACATTGTGACACATCCCAAAATAGAAAAATGTCAAAAAGATATGAGAACGAAGGAAGTATAATATTGTGGTTGGATGATTGGGTGGTTATTGATAAAGTATGTAAAATTTGGGTGGTTGGGTTGGGATCAATATTGATAAGTTGGAGGAGAGAAAAATTAATTAAATAACTAGATGATTGGATGGTTGGGTGGTAATTAGTCTAAGTCTAAGCAAAATGCTCTAGGTCTCCTCCCCTCGTCTGCGTCTGTTGTATCCATTCCAACTCTTCAGTCTTCACGGCTTCGGCCTCTCATCCCGTGCCACCGTCCTAGCGCCGCCGCTGCACTGCCCGCGTCGCCTCTCCCTGCTCGCTCGCCCTGCCGCTGCTCTCCCTCTGCCGGCCTGCATTCCCGCTGCATTCCTGTCGCTCGTCCACGCCACCACCCCTCTTTACGTGCTCGCCTCCGTTGCTGCTGCCACTTGTAGGATTGAGGATTTTGTGAGTTTTCTTTCATTTTTTCTATCATCATGTTAACCCAATAAATTGAAAAAATTAAGGTCCATTGTGTTTCAGCCCAATAACCAATTAACCGGCCCAATTAATCTTATCCGAAGGGAGATGATCTCAGAGAGGCTGCATTCAGGAAAATCCCTAAGATCGATGATAAGATACCATGAAAGGAAAGAAGATCGTGATAAGGTACCATGGAAAGAAAGAAAATCATGACGAAGTGCCACCAAAGGAAAGAAATCGCGACGAAGCACCACCAAATAGAAGAAAATCACAGTGAAGCGTTGAGAGAAGTAACAATGGGCTTTGGGGAATGAAGCCCTAGAGGGGAGCCATACCCCTATAAAAACATCAAGGTGGCATCAAAGCAGGGGACCTTCAACACTTCTCAAGAAGCTGCATACTTATTTTATAGCTTTCTACAAATTTTACTTCATTTACTGCTTTCTGTATTTCAATTCCTTTACTACTGTCTTTCAATTCATGTAATTTGCTTTTCATATTCCTTGTAATCTTTCCTAAGTTCGTCACAAAGAGAGGTTCTGCTTCTCCAAAATTTCACTGATAACAAATTGACACACCCAATGGGACCCGATTTGAAGCCATATCCGTTTTGAATAGTGTATACATCTCAGATCCGGAAAAGTTGTTGATTTGACAAAAAAGCTTGAGGATATGTCTCTACAAGACAAAACAATCGCATGAATATTGGATGAGAACGCCGTTAAGACGGCAAACAACACTCAACCACAGCAGGCGATAATGCAAATCCCTACTCTGTCTGAACAAATGCGCCTACCGATGACTTAATCGATAGCCGAATTCATGTCTTTACTCACGAGGCACCTAATGGATGTACTACTGCATGTCATGGCCGACCAGACTGACCGAATATGCGTTTCCCTGCGTAGTTAGCAAGATGGAACTGCTTCGGCGAATGGCACCACTGTGCCGCCTAGCATCCCATATCCGGGGCCGTCAGGAGGCCAACGACGGACTTGGGGAACCACACTTGGCCAGCCGCCACTCCAGGAGTCCGGAGGCGTGGCCAGTATGTTCTCATTCTCATATCAGGTTGTTCATGCCTTTGCTCCTGCAACACCCAACATGCTGAGGTTGGGTTACGTGACATCTCCCGTGCCAATTTATGCTCCATCGAGTCCTTTGAAGGCGACCAGCGCTACGACGGGCCGTACGGCGACCGAACCTAGCATGGCGCCACATCAGGCGGCACCTCATTTGCCGAAAATTCCAACCACACCCTATGTGGCGGCGCCTCTAAACCCTGCGTGGATGCCAACAATAGGGGGCAGGCGCCACAACCATATGGAGTGGCAGCGACACCCATCGCACCAGCCGCCATGCCTACTCTAGCCGCCATAGGAGGGCAGGCGCCACAACCAGGCGGAGTGCCCGCGGCACCTGTCGCTCAAGCCGTCGTACCACCTCCAGCCGCCATGCCTCATACGCAGGCGTCAGTGATCTCACCCGAGTTGCTTGCAGATATGATGCAGCAACACTTCGGGATTCAGTTAAAACCGGTGGAGCGACCCACGTATAGGAACCATATCCTGACTGGGTAGACACCATGCAGCCCTACCCAAGGGGTGTCAAGATGCCCGAATTCACCATATGTTCAGGGGATGATGGCAAGTCCACTGTAGAGCATATCGGAAGGTTCACTGCTCAATGCGGGGAAGCAGCGGCCAATGATTGGCTGAAATTAAGAATGTTCAGTTCGTCCCTCACTGGAACTGCCTTCGCATGGTTTGCTTCATTGCGGCCTAACTCAATTCAAAATTGGGTCGATCTCGAACGGGCATTCCATGATAGGTTCTACACTCCACTATCACAGGTAAGCCTTGCAGACCTTACTAATGCCAAACAGTATGTCAATGAGACAACAAGTATTTTTATTAATAGATTACAACAGCTTAAAAGACAGTGCCCCATAGCAATCCCGGATAGGGAAATAGCCAATACAGAAGTGGCTAATATGTTGCCGAGACTAAAGGAACATTTAATTGTGCAGGATGCGGCTGATCTTGCCCAGCTGGCCGAGAGAGCGGCCCACTTGGAAAACTTACTGGAGGAACAGGAAAGGAGACGTCATACACGTCGAGTTCACTCCGAAGAGGTGAGATTCAGCGACGAAGAGGACGAACCCGTGGAAGTGGCTGTCGCAAAGCTAGTCCAGATAGCCAAGCCACATACTTGTGCGGCTCTCAAGCCGCCAAAACAAAAAGAGGCCAAGTATAAACCTGAGGATGACCTCATTGATATGAGCAGGGCGGATCAAGTGTTCGAAGCCTTACTCAAAGATGGCGTGATTAAGCTGCCTGAGGGGCAGAAGTTACCAGCGGCTGAGGACATTCGAGGCCGAGCATTTTGTAACTTGCATAACTCATACACTCATAGCATTACTAAATGGCGGAGTTTTAGAACTGCCATACATAGTAAAATAAAAGAGGGACGCTTAAAAATTACAGGTATGAAAGTGGATATTGACCCGTTCCCACAGCTTCACGTTGGTGCTTCTGGATTTGTTCCAAACCCAGAGGATGGTGGTTCTAATAGTCGGATTGGTCAAGAAGGGGAACGTGTCGAAATGAATGAGCAAGATGAGGACTTGCTATCTAATGAATCTGATACTGAAAAAGAGAAGGAGCTGTATAAAAAACAACCAAAAGTTGAAAACATGACCAAAGAAGATTTTAAGAAAGTCCTCGAGACCGAAGAGAAAGAACATCAGAAGAAGAAGAATCCTCTGTTAAGGATTGAGATCCCAAAACCTGCCTTGGAGATCTGTGACAACGGGAGAGACCAACCTATCACTCGGGATTACAGGCACGGAGTAGAAGTGGTGCCAACCTTATTGAGACGTCCAGAGCATTCTGTCGAGGCTAAGAGGTGGATGAGGAATTGGGCAGGAAGCAAAGTTGCTCAAAAGGAGCCGCCACCTATGACCAGAAGTTAGTATAGGCGGGCTCAGAGATGATATGCCGAGGAGATGCGGCAATGAGAAACTCAGATTCATAAGTTGGAGTCTTCTAAGCCTCAGAAACCAATACAACCAACTTATTTCAGATCCTAATGAGAAAACTCCGAGCTGCGAAGGCCTATTCATGAGAGGCTGCAGCATCCGGATGGGAGGCCTCTGGTTAGGAAGCCTAGTTCGCCCATACCACCTCGGAAGCCAGTTCATGAGCGGCTTGAAACAAGCCGAAGAGTTGATAGGGGAAGGTCACATGAGGTTTTAAGGAAACCACACTCACCATCACCTTCCACGAGAAGACCACATCCACCATCACCTTCCACAAGGAGGCCACATCCGCCATCACCTTCCCACATGAGACCAGTGCGGGAAAGGCTGCAGTAGGCAGAACGACGGCCGCCAGTACCTCGGCCTGAGGTCACAGAGTCTAGACCTCCTCAGACAAGGACTCTGCCGATAACTTCTAAAGACAAAGACAAAGCGGTCGCCTTGGCCGAATCAAGTAAAGGGAAAAACGTAAGCAAATCCTGGGCGGATAAATTCATGAAAAAGTTTAATCACATAGGTGATCCGGGTATAGCCTGTATGAGAGAAATGGTTATGATAAAAGTGCTTACCAGATTCTTTGATTACGTAGCGGCCCACCAGGCCGGTGAATTGGGAAGTGAGCCTGACAACTACGAAGGGTTCATGGCTTACTGCAAAACTCTTGACGAATCCGAGAAAACAAAAGTGCAGCCTGGGATCCAACCAACCAATGAGGTTGCACAAGTAAACTTCGGAGCGGTCACTCCCAAAGACATGGCGGCTTGGACGAGAGTCACGACGCCCGAGCAAGTCGCGGCCCCCGGAACAGGTTGAGATGGCGGCCCCCAGAGGATGAGAATGGCGGCCAGGAGCGACTCCAATGGTGGCCTGGAAGCGATCTTGATGGCGGCTCGGATGCACACTGGTGACGGCTTTGAACTAGCCTTGGGTGAAGTGATGGCGGCCTGGGAAGAGATGAGAGGTGGCGGCCCTGGGATGAGACACTGGCGACTCGGGAAAAGATGAGGGGTGGCGGCCCTGAAAATGGAGGTGGCGGCACCCTGCTCAAAGGAGGATGCCGGCCCTTTCATGGGATGATGGCGGCGGCCCCCGACAACTCCAATGGCGGCTCGCGGCAGAAGGGATGGCGGCTCGTAGGCGAATGGTTGGCGGCCTGAGACGAGATGGTGGCGGCCGGCACCCGGAGCAGAAATGGTGGCGGCCCTAGGCGAAGTGGATGGCGGCCCGTGGATTCCAATGGCTGGCGGCCCCAGGTGCTCGAAGGAGATGGCAGCGTTCCCTCAATTCGCGAATGAGGATGGCGGCTCGTGGATGTGGCGGCCTAGATGGATGGCGGCCTAGGGCGGCGGCCCAAAGGGGAGACGGCGGCCTGAGCATAAGAGCAAGGCAGCCGGGCTCAGCCCCAATGGCGGATCGCGGACAGTGTTGGCAGCTCGAGACCGGACAGCAGCCGATTGATGGCGGCGGCAGACACGACTCTCCCAACGTGTGGCCAGGCCGAACACAAAAAGAGAGAGAGAGAGAGAGAGAGAGAGAGAGAGAGAGAGAGAGGGAGAGAGAGAGAGAAGTGGTGGCTTGCCAAAAAAAAAAGGCCACAAAGTGGCGGCTTGGGTGCTGCCATTGACTTTTAAAATTGCATGTCATGCAATTTTACTTACAAAAAAAAAGCCACAAAGTGGCGGCTTGGGTGCCGCCATTGACTTTTAAAAATTGCATGTCATGAAATTTTTACTTAAAAATATATAAATATATATAAATGTGAAAAATAAAAATAAAAATCAAGAGTGATATGCACTGTTTCTTAATTTCAAATGCCGACGACGGCATTAACAAAACATATGCACAATTTCAATCTCAGTTCCATCGACTGAAAGCGCAAGGGGGGTATCTGTTATCACCAAAAAAGATATTTGAGCCCATGGGCTGAGGCCCAATACTAATCGACCCAAATTTTAAAATTATCCGGAGAAGAATGACCGCCAGCAAAAGAGAGGACGGTTACCTTGAAAAGATCCATGACACTAAAGCAGCGCAGCACAACTGGAGGAAAGCCATGACATTAAAGTACAACGCAACATTAGGGGAATTCATTGGAGGGTAACACTTAAGCCATTAAGGCTCAAGAGACCGCCTTCTTTTTTACCAAGCTGAGCGCTCCTATAAGTACTGGAGGCAACAATTCAAAAAAGGAACCTCAACTCATGCAGAAGGATTCCGTACTTTTTTTTTTTTTTTTTTTTTTTTACTTTCTGCACTTCAAATTCTCTGCAATTTCTTTTTTGCGATTTTCATTCCGCAATTTCATTCCTTTATAGCTTTGTTAATTTTATGTAATTTCCTCTTTGCAATTCTTGTAATCCTCTTGATACTCATCAATAAAAAAAATAGAGGTTCTTCCTCATAAAATATCTACGGTTAACACCGGCTATTCGTATCTGGTTATGTATTGGGCAAAAAAACTATGGGATAGGATACTCCGCTCGTATCCGTGGGTGATATCGAGTCGAGTATCGAGTCTGAATAGTGTAATTCGAGCTTGTACAGTAAAAAATTTAAAGTTACCGAATTTAACTAGGCTAGATAGTATATAATTTCAATTTAAATTGACGTTTACTTACTTATTATGCTATAAGATATAAGTTTGTTAGGCTTGATAAAACTTAGGGGGTATATTCAATCTAGAGTCTGTAGGATTTTTTTGGACTTTTAAAGTTGGGGTGTATTCAATTTAGATTTTAAAAAGTCTTTAAAAATCTAGGTGTATTCAATACAGATTTTAAAAGTCTTTAAAGATATAGGTATATTCAATACATATTTTAAAAAGTCTTTAAAATTTTGAGATATTCAACCGTCTATGGATTTTAAATCTTTATAGATTTTAATGAATTTTAATGGAACATCCGGGATATTTGTGGCAGCATATTCTTCGAGAGGGCAACTCGATGGCAGACTCTCTAGCGAAGCGAGGAGCTCGCTCGGAGGAGTTCTTTACATCGTGGGCTTTTCCCCCGGATGAGACTAAGGCTTGCTTGTAAGCGGACCTTCAGGGTATTTGGTTTCCGGGGCATTACTAGCTATTTTTTGATTTTGGTTTTGTTTATTCCTTTTTCCTTCTTTTTTCTGTAGCTTTTTTAGCTTTTCTTTTCGCCGACGCTTGTGCGTCACTGTTCATAAAAAAAATCTCTTTAAACAATCTAAGATTTTTAAAAGTCAGTCAAACTCTACATAGAGTCTATACAAAACAAAGCAACTCTAGGCAAGTCTATAAGACTCTCTAAGTCGACCAACTTTTTAAAATTCATCAAATTCTGAATTGAATACACCTCTTAAAAGTATATAATAATTTTTATATTTTATATTTATAAAATTTAATAATTTAATGGAATTTTAATTGAGAGCGGAGAGGGTGAGGACCTCACCCAATTTTCAACCCACGTATTAGCGTCCCCAAAATCCATGATTCCCTGTCCGCTGCCACGCTCCTCCCCATCGGCACCGCGCTAATTTCTCAAGTCTTCCTCATCCACCTCCCTTTGTCCCATCGACCCCTCCCCCCCTCATCGCCGTCTTCCCACCTCCCCCAGGCCGCCTTCTTGCAGTCGCTGCACCGGGCCGCCCCCTGCCCTGACTCGGTGGAAGTTCCCCTCTCTATTACAGGTAAAATGTCTCTTATCTTTCTTTCCCTCCCCAATTCCATGTCCCCAACTCTCCGGCCATTCCTTTTTTCCATTTTCAATTTCTTATCCTATTACTAGAATTAATTAGTGGTCTGTAATGAGTGTGAAAGTTTTTGCTCCAGGTGAGTAATTGCATATTGCTTTCCCCATTTATCTCGGAATGGTTTTGTTTGTAAAGAGTCAGTGTGATGAGCCTCATGTTGTTGTGTGTCTCGCACTTAGTTTTTAATTTCATCTGGTACCTATTTAAATATTGATTTATTTACTATTATTGTTAAACATGACGAAAATCTTCAGCCCAGAAAGTATTAAACTCGGAATGTTTGTTGGGGATGCTGAGTTGGGCTGAGGGTCTGACCAGTGGCGGAACTAGTATGGCGCCAGGGTATGCACCTGACGCCCCTGACTTTCATTTTTTTTTTTTTTTTTGTACTTATGTATATACTTATAAGATAAATAAAAAAAATAATACTTTATTACATATTTTCCCCCAATTCTAAACCCTATTGCGTCTCCGCTCCGTATCTCCATTGTGGTATCGATCTCCCTCCGTCTATCTCTTTCTGCGTCTCCACTCACAACAGTCCACGCCGCGCCGCTCTACATCTCTTGAAGCTATTTGCAGCTGCCGAAAACTCCCAAATTGTTGAGCAAGCATCGGTGCTCAGGTTGCAGACCTGCGTGTATGTATATTGTCTGGCTTGATTACTCCTTTTCTTTCTTGTGAGCGTTCCCCAGATTGCCGCCGTTCAAGGTATTTGTTTTACACTTTTACTTTCCTTTTACAATTACCTGCGCTTAATTGCACATCCTTCCTACAAACTGTATTCTTTTTTGCATGTACTTGTCCCTCTTTTTTGCCCGAGATACTTCAATGCGCTGCTGAGGTTTTTTTGCTGTTCGAAGGAAAATTACTAGTTGTTGACTGCGATTGTTTCATGTGAATTCATCATTTGTGATCTAATTGCCAATTTCTATAATGTGTTCATCTTTTTTCCCCATTCGGTGCATTGACTACCTCAAGACTCAAGTTTAAACTTAGTTAATCCAGACATTGGGAAAAAAGGATCAATAATGTTCTTGTCCACTCTGTAAAATTAGTTGCTCACTGTCTTCTTAGTCGTCGTTGTAAGAAGTGGTCGAATCAAATAGAGGTGAGTTCGAGGTGGTTGTAAGAAAAGGGGTAGAGTACTGAGTATTGCGGGTCTTGACTCACTCAATCCTTTCAGGGAATGGATTCTAGGAAGTGACGAAACAACGATCTGTTCTTAAGAATATTATATTGTAATCCAATTTTTACCATTGATATTTCTTGAACTGTGGGGTGATTTGCTGCATAAAGAGCACTAATTGATCATTGTTCTATTAACCATTGCGAATAGATATTAGAATTGCAGCCCTTAATTGTTACCAATTTGCTTTGAAATGTTTAACTTGTTAACATAATTGACTTTGTTATGCAGGTATCTTTTGCCCAAGCTGTTTACGACTCAAAATCTCATCTACTTTTTATTCAAATTTTGAACAATGTCTAAGAAGGCTACAATACACTCTAATTATATTACATATTATTTGGACATATATTTGTTATTCAGTTACTGATTTAAATTTTATTTAAATTTCCGCACACCCTGGATTGAAATCCTGGTTCCGCCACTGGGTCTGACCGTTTGGCAAGTTCATTACTTCTTCTACGTATGAACGTAGACTGTTGGATTAAATACCTAAATGTTGTTGCTAATTGTTCGTTAACGAGCGGTGTGATTGAAATTGTAATTCGGACGAGGGAAAACTTGTGAATTTAGTTAGTTAATTGTTTGTGTTGCTTGGTTCTCTCCTGTCTTTTTCTGAATGGTTCTTTTCTATCTTGAATCATGGCTCAGACCTTATTTAATCATATTCTTTTCTTTAATATTATACTGACACTTTTGTAAACACTGGGCAGCCATGTATTCTTCCTCCAGGTTTACTTTTTAGAAAATTTGAACTTTTTCAGCTGGAGATTGACAAATATGAATCTGAGCATGTTTGTTTCAATTACCTTCTATTGCTGTTATTGAGTTGATATCCGGTTGACTTTGGTGAATAATTGAAGATAATGATTCAGATTTTTGTGAACTATGTTTATACTCCATGACAGGTGGAACTTTTGCCCTGAATGTCTTTGGAATTTGCTATGAAATATTATTTTACTATGTTATTCTGATGTTAACCAAATTTCTATAATTGGATTACCATCCCTTTTCCCATTAATGCCTATAGGAGATGACGACTTGCCCAAGTGACCAAGTCCCTGCCTTCCAACCTTATGGTTGGGGTTAGATTCCCCACCCGCCCCCTATCCCTTCCCTTTATCCCTTTGTAATTTGTGTTGCATGGGCTCCCACCACCCCTTTCTCTGGCTTCGGCTTCGCAAAAAAAAAAAAAATAAAAAAAAAAAATAAAAAATCAATGCCTATATTTTGAAGATTTTAATGAATTATGACCCTAGACTTTGATGCAGTCTTTATAGTTCCTATACTTCTCTGAAAGAATCCTTTGATATATTAATTGTTTCTTTATTCCCTGATTGCAGCAATAGATATAGTTCTACTTGTGATGAGAATGGACAGGGATGACCAAGGAAAAGACATCTATGTGACAATTCCACTTGGTGGTCCAATATATGTCACTGACATGGTAGGGCCACTCACAAGAATCCCAGATTTTGAAACTTCTGTATTTCAAGAACTTCAGGTACTCTATTTTGAGTCTTGTGCTTATGTGCTTGTAAACATTCACATCTTTATCTACTTTATTGAGATGGAGTTATTTGACTGATTTCAGATTTTAGGACATCCCTTAATGTGTTTTCTTCATGCAGTGCCTGAAAGAGGAGCTATTGAGAGACTCTTCAGAGAGAAATAATGAAGAATTGTTGTGAGTATTTATTTGTTGCCTAATTGTTTTTCCTAGAAAACTATCAATATTGGATGGGCTTTGAATGGTCAATGCATCCAGCTATTGCAATAATTATGCCTGGTGTCCTGCTAAATTACGCATTATGCATGATACTGGTATTTGTAATTATCCATATTGATTTGAAGCAATTCATTCTAATCTTGGAAACACATTAAATATGTAGTTCATGTGGGACGATGTTCTTTCAGTCTTTCCTATATGACATTATCTAGTGAAATTTCACTTTAATTCAGAGTTGGGTAATTAAATATAAGACGCATTATTTGCTTATCTAAGCAACAATACAAATTCCTGGGTTTTGAGCTGTTTAACTAAAACATCTCCGTGCAAAGTGTTTTTTGTTACTAAGGGACCATGAGTGTGTAACAGGTTTTGATGATGTTTTGCTTAATTATCAATATTTCTTTATTGGTATTTGTATCGTATGCTCTCTTGCATGTCGGGTGTTTTACTGACTTAAAAGTAGGTTGATGTTCCTGCTTCTTTTGGCTATTGCTATTTATGGCTACACCGCTGTTAATTGGCTGACGCCATGCATTGGGAATTAATTAGGGTTGATGAACTCAAAATAATTACGGAGGATGAATTGGTTAAAAAAGCATTTGAAGAAGCTTTCCAGGTGACTATTTTGAAATTTACTTGAAATGTCTTGTTCTTGACTTGCTATCTAATACCAAGAACTGTTTTTTTCTTTCGTTATGTCTTTTTAAATAAAAATATATGACGCAGGATGGTGAATTGGTGGGTGATAATTCCAAGGTTATAGAAGAGCATTTAAGCCCCAGGTCAGGTATAAAGGAGCTTGTTTACCTTTCATGCGTATCTCTTTCCAGTTACTGCTTTAACATGATGTATTGACATTTTAAAAGTGTCTGATATCTGGTAATATTTTCAGGGGATGATAAGTGTGCATCTGGCCCTGAGCTTGAATGCGCACAAAGTTCTGAAAGGGATACAAAGGCAATAATATTATGTCAGTCCTTGGATGCATTGCCGGTTAGATCTTGTGACAATCGGAAAAGAAAAAAGCACACCACAGTAAAGAAGAAACAGAGGACAAATAAACAGAAAAGCAATACCACTTTCGATGTAAGATTGAATTTTGTTCTATAATTATGATTTGATCATCTTCCGTTTTCTTGGGATGGAGGCTCAGGTATGATAGTTACTCCTGTTTTTTCTCAGGAAAGTTATATTGCGAAAGTGGAACATCTTGCAAAAATTAAGGAAAACCAAGATGAAGAGAAAGCTTCTGTGAGATTGCATTCATTTGAGTATGCACTTGGGAAAAGATCTTTTTTCATCTATTTGATCTAGCCATGATTTCGAATTTTACCTTATGTCTTCTCCACAGTGGTAGCTCTGGAGTTCCCAGAAGCAGAGCAACCACCAAAGCTGATAAGATCAAATCTCTGAAGTCTGCTAGTGTCTCAACACAGGTTTGCATCCTTTCTTTATCCGAATTCCGAATTTTATGAGCTAATCAGGTTTCTGCCATTATGCGATTGATTTTCTAATGTTGGATCTCTCATTAGTTTACTACATTTCACGTTGAGGGCGTCTAATTATGAAAACTAAGCCCTAAGGTAAACTATGAAGAAATGAAGTCAATTGAAGATTGTGGTAAAAAGTTGTAATTTGATGAGGTAAATAAGTATACCACAATTGGATATGAAGAAAGAAACCAATTCAATTGAAGTGTTATCGTGCATAGAATTAATTGAGCTGTTTCCTCTTCCTTTTTCATTCATTGAATAGAAATTTGCAGGTAACCTGTTTAATCGTTTCTCCCTCTTAGTGAAGTTGTTACCTCCTCTTTGTTTTTGTTCATGGAATAGAAATTTGCATATAACAATCTCTCTCCCCAACCTGCCCTCCTTTAGTTAAATTCATTTGTGCCCCCCTCTCCTTTTCTGTTTTTAATTTTTTATGTGCTTATGAAAATATTACCAGGTGAGAGCCTCAAATACTTTTGGTAATGTACCAGTGCATTTTCCAGAGACTCTCCTTTGTTTTGAAGTTTATCATAGCAGAAAAAATTGGCTGAAGGTAAGAAACCTAGAATGCATCATGTTTCAAAATTTGTCTATTCTACTTAATGTTGGTGGTCATATGGTCTGGTCTTGAACTCTACTATTATTTGAATTGATGCACTAATCAAGCCAATGGAACATGGTAAATTACATGACCCATAAGGAAATGCATTTCTTATGATACCGTTGGCCCTAAGCCCATGCTGCATATATTATTTGAATTATTAATTTAATGTATGTTTTGTTGATAGCGAATTTGAAACAATATCTCATGCCACCGATACATTATATGGCAATATTTCCAATTACAGTAAAACCTCCATAGCTTAATAACATTGGGACCATGGAATTTTACTAATTTAGAGAGATATTAATATAATATATCGATAAATTTAAATTTATTAAATATTAATTAGAAGAGGAACTTTTTCAATTTAGCAAATTTAGTACATATATTGAAAATAAATGAATTCATATAAGTTTCATTAATTATGTTCATTTATCAACCAATCTTTGTAACTAATTAAATATATTCATGTATATATCAATTCATTGGAATTACTTAAATTTACATGCTTACATGTTGCACTTAAATAACTATCATAGCCAATGAAATATATTAATGCATGATGAATGAGACATACTATTGTAATATTTATGAATTACTACCTCCGTCTCGTTGAAACGCTACGTTGGGCTCAAACATGTTTGCCAAAATGCACATTTTTAACGATCAATAACTTAAATTGTGTAAAAGTAAAAATTATAAAAATTTGATATTTTAAAACTACAAGATTAGACGAATCTAACAAGATCTCACTTGTAACAAAAAGCCTGATGTAGCATTTTCATTGAGATGGAGGGAGTATTAATGTAGAGTGTAATGGGACATACTCTCTTCGTCTTAACATATGTAAAGTAAAAAATATACTCCCTCCGTTTTTCAAAAATTGAAACGGACCCACAGTGCACGCAGTCCAATGCACATTTTAAACCATTAATAACTCAAATTCGGTACAAGTAAACATTATAAAATTGAAAAATTACTCGACGAGCGAATCTAACTAGATTCCACTTGGCTATATTTTAGCTTGTATAACTATGATAAAACTTTAAGTCAAAGTGCGTGTGTGAATAGTGTCGAATTTTGAAATGTTCCAATTAATGGAAAACGGAGGGAGTATAAAATATATTTCCTCTGTCCCATTTATAATTTTGGGCATGAGAATTAAGGTAGAGTTGATTTGTGAGTATATAATGGGGTCTACATAGTTGTTAGAGGGAATTTTTTTTTTCCTATTTATAGAAGAATATATTTACGATGGGATATCCAAATATAGTAAGTAGGATATTTTAATTGGGACATAGGAGTACATTCTAACATTATGTGATTAAGGGAATCTAACAATACCTAACTTTTACTTTTTAAAAAAAAAATAAAATTATATGCTCCCTCGATCCAATTTGAGATGTCACATTTATTTTGGGCACGGTATTTTAGGTAGAATGAGTTATCGTGTTAAAGTGGAGTAAATAGTTGTGTATGTTTGAAGGAGTAAAAATTTTCTAAATAAGGAAATGTGACGGACTAAAATAGAAAATGTGACATTTGAAATGGGACAGAGGGAGTAGTTACCATAAAATTGTGTAAAAGTTAAATAATAAACAATATCAAATAGTCAATTGTAACACTTTAGTTGGGACAGACGGGGTGATATATATAAAGGGATTTTCCAAAAAATAACCATCTTATCAAATTTGATATTTTTTTACAAAGGCCCAAGTTGGGACTTGGATTTTTTTTTTATTATTTTTTTTAAAAAAAAAAATTTATAGTCTATATTAAGTTATAGTGGTTTCTAAAACTACAAGTTTAGACGAATCTAATAAGATCTCGCTTGACTATGTTTTTTCTTTCATACTATGATAAAATTGAGACAAAGTTAAAATGTGAAGAGTGCCAAAAACACTAATGTTGCAAACCTAGAAAAAAGGAGGTAGTATTTTGTAGACATTGGTCTACTTCCAAGTGAATGAATTGTTGTGTATTCTTTCTTTGGATCCCCAAAAATTGTATTCCCTCCGTCCCATTTAAAATGTTTTGTTTGATTTCTGCACACAATCTAATACACTTTTTTAATCGTTAATATTTCAAAATATATAAAACTAAAAATTATGTAAAATATATATTGAGTCAAAGTAACAATGAACTGTGTCAAAAAGTTAAACAAGACATTTTTACTGGGACGGAGGGAGTAGTTATTTTAGGAGGGTGAATTCATTTAAGATTTTGTTACATTTTTTTTTTGACTTTAAAAAGTCGGTGGATTTAGTAAATCCATAGACTTCATATAAAGTTGGCTGAATTTGTAATAGACTATGTACAAAGTGTATGTAGAATTTGGGTGTCTTGTATAAAATCAGTTGAAGTCTTTGGTCGTTAGGAGATATTTTGTATAGTTATATTTTTTAAAGAGAATCTGCTATATCCATAAGACTGCTGAATACCTAAAAACTTTTTAAGATTTTTTAAAATCTGTATTGAATATATCTAGATTTTTAAAAACTTATGAAAATCTAAATTGAATACACCAAAACTTTGAGAATCCAAAAAAATCTTACAAACTCGGATTGAATACTTACTTCTTTTAGATTTCCCAGTTTCAGCGTTTGTTAATAGAAGGTAATCCATCCATCGGACATTACTAGTAATGTGTTTTTACATCCTTGGGCCCATTCATAAAGAGTATTTTGGTAGGGGCTAGGGGGTAATGTGTATACTTGCGATTCCAAGACACGGGTAATTGGGTATCCATATTACAACCTTTTAGGAATGTGACAATTTTCTCCCAGAGCATTCCCACACCCTTTTAACACCTTTTCCACAATTTCCATGTCCTTTCGACACCGTTTTCTTTAGTATTAACTATAAAGCCACAAAACCTTTTGACTGTGAATATGATTTTACATATTCTGTCAGACAGGTTATCCCATGTGTATTCCATTTCACTATCTATTTACTTGTCTCATCATTGCCTTCTGAATTCTAATAAGGATTTCTCTAAATACTTTTTAGACTCGCGAATTCCTGGTTCTAGGGCAGCAGTATTTGACTGAAGTGAAGGATAAAATATATTGTTCGACAGACGAGATAATGAAGAAGGCTGGGAAATATAATTCATCTGGCTACTTTTTGATTGAAGTAATTTTCTGACTCAGTGAGATATCTTTCTTGCCTTTCCACAATAGTTACCCTGCTAATGATTATTGCACAGGATGTTTTCTATAATGATATGAGGGACGACTCAGCTGTAGATTACAGTAAACCAATACTTGATTGGCTTGAAAACTCCAAGGATGATGCTCATGAAAAGTGGGAATTTGTTGTTTCCGGTGAATTGCAACAGAAGCAGAAGGCCCTTCTAGGCACTCAAAAACAACATTTGCCAAGGTTCAAATCCATGTCCATGCAGACTACGCGATTCTGTGACCTGAGATTTCGACTTGGAGCTGGATATCTCTACTGCCATCAGGTACATTTCCCTTATATTTCTCACCTAGATTTTGCTTGTTATGTTCCTAGTGGGATATTTCCAATGAAATTTTTACAGAAATGGTGATAACTTATACAGTTGCATGTTCTTTTGCTGCCTGTGACTCTATTGCTAGTACACGAACTGTTCTTTATCCAACTTCTGGGAGTTTTAGGAACTTTAATTTCTCTAGTTTCTCTACCAAAATAAAAAGGGCCGTGTTTTACACAAGGTATTGAAGGTTGTTGCTGTGAAAAGAAAGCTTTGCAAAGAAAATTTGCAAACAAAAGCTACCCTTTCAGAACTTGGAGCTAATTTTCAATTTAATTAATTTATTTCAACTGTTTTAAAAACTATAATTACATTTAGAAAACACTTTATATAAAAATAATTGCTCCAATCCCTAGCAAAAATCTACAGCTTTTGAAGTTCTAGCTCCCTCACTCCAGCACGCAACTAAGCTACTACAACTACAGAACCCACCCATAATATGCAACCTGGTTACGGTACAATCCTTTCAAGAGTATGCATGTGCAGATGTCACAAAAAGCACATCTCGCATCACAAAAAACATATCACCTATCACATTTTTGGGCATCACACAAAACACACAATTTCATCCATTATATACAACACAACTCCCACATCACACACATACACATGGTGGCTACATGTGCAGCCACCTGCACACAATCCCTTCCCCATAATATGATAAGTCGAGTTGACTGCTACTTCCAACTCAAATAAGGTGGCTAAACTGATTAAGGCTCTGCTATCTTTGGTAAAACATTGAAACTGAATTGACAAACATGTCTTCTGAACGAGATATTCTAAATTTAGATTTTTTTTTTCTTTGGCTCAAAGTGAATATGTTTATGATTTTGGATTAATGCTATTGTTTTTGAATTTCCAAACCATCAACATTTCAGCTGTTTGCTCAAATTCTACACTGGTGTTTATTTTGGATAGCTTTTAAGAAAAGTTCTGTTATAATTAGTTCATATTTAAGTATTTGATCCATATTATCATGATTCATAAACATTTTCAAGGATCAAGGACGCTGTGTTTTTGTTTGGTTGCTTGATAGTCATGAGTCTAACTCCTAATCGTTTGTTTGGAAAATTCTTGAGTTCTCTGAGAATTGGGTGACTGGAATACTTATTTTTAACTGAAGCTGTGAAATTGTATGGTTTGCATGAGTTTGTACGGCGCAGAGGTGGCTTGTAGTTTGTATGTGGTGGAATGTTTTATATTTAAGTTGAAATTGATTCAATTATATTTGTTGGGTTCTTGTGGGCCTACTGAAGGGCCATAAGGCCATTGTAAACAGAGGATCCAAAAATTTCTCACTTTTTTTTTCCCTTTTGTTGAATGACTTCACCAGAAACTTTTCCTGACATGAGAATTTGTAAATTATGATTATGTTTAGATGTGTTTATGTCTCCAGCTGGAACGCCTTTTTCATGCAAACAAAACTCTACTACCTCTGTTTTTTTGCTTAATATGTTTTTCGCTTTTTGGACGTTTGAAATACTTATAAATTTCCTTTTTGGCCGCTGATATACAAACATGCTATTTCCACAAAAACCCAATTTTAAACACACCCAACACATAATACTTCAAAATTGTAAATGTTATACACACAAACACATAAAACTATTATCCAATACACACTTTTAACCAAAATCATGCCCAAAACCATCATAATGTTATCCATACCCTACTTGAGGTTAAAAACACCCAATTCACATCTACACCAAAACCTATTCCTCTCCCAACACACAGCGTGTACACATTCCTTTCACTTCCAGTTGTAATTTAGTGTTTGTATTGTTTCAGATTCGTAATGGTTTGTGAAATGGATTGATTTTGGTGGAATTTTTCGTGTTTCTATTGACGTTTCGCCGGTGGAGGCTGGAAGTGTGAAATGGTAGGGAACTGGGCATGAAGATTTCAGCCATCCATGGCCAAAATTTCATGTCAATTTCGGCCATGAGTTCTCATCCATAGATGGGAATGGTGAATTTCATCCATTAATGGCTGAAATTTCAAATAGAAAATATGGCCGAAATGTCAAATAGAAAATAAAAACGGTACTGGTGACATACGAGCGTTGGTAGACAAGTTCGTATGGAAAATTGGCTGTTGGTAATGGTGCATGTATGTTTTAGTGTTTTCACCCAAAAAAAATTGGTCCGGTACGACAAGTTTGTCATCCTGAGTCTACTACGACAAACTTGTCGTACCAAGACTAGAACTTGTCATCCCAAGGCAAACTTGTGGTACCAAGACTACAAGTCATCCCAAGTATGTCTTGTCGTACCAAGAGTCCAAGACTACATCCCAAGGCCCTTTTTTGTTTGTCTAATAAACTTGTCATCCCTGAGTTTGGTTTGTCATACCAAGAATACAACTTGTCATCCAAGTATGTCTATGAAGTTTGTCATCCTTGAGTTGGTAAGAAAAACTTCTTGTACCAAGACTATAATCGTCATCCCATGGCTATTTTTTTTTGTCCAAGAAACTTGTCATCCCTGAGTCTGGTACCAAGACTACAACTTGTCATCCTTGAGTCTGGTACGACAAGTCCAAGAGTATAACTTGTCATCTCAAGGCTATTTTTGTTTGTCCAAGAAACTTGTCGTCCCTGAGTTTGGTACTGACAAGTTTGTTGTACCAACATGTCATCCCTATGACAAACTTGGCATGTTTTCCACTGTGACTTCCATTCATCTATGGATGAATCCATGATGCATATCGTCCATAGATGGATGAAATTCAACAACCGAAATTTCAGAATCTCTTTCCAAATGTCAACCAAACTGTCACAACAATGTCGAGCATAATAGAAGCTTATAACAGATGAAACCTAACCTTTATCTCCATGAATTCCGTTCGGTAACCACCTTTCCATGTTTGTTTCTTCTTCGCTCGAAGGTCCAACTTTTGTAATGTGCTACAAGTTTGGAAGAATATATGCGGGTTTGAGGATTTGAGGGAGACTATGGATAAGGGTTTTGTGTGAGGTGCCTATAACATTATGTTTTTACCCTTCGGTGTTATTAACGCAGCTTATCGAAAAATTGTAAATTCGAATAAGGGTATTGTGGGAAGTTCGTGTATACATTGGGTCGGAATAAGGTTTTGTGTGTTTAGATATAAGCAAGGTTTTAAATATCGGTTTCGATATCTATATCGGACATATAAATTTAGGGAAATTTCGAAGATATTTGAAATTTCGGGGGAAATTTCGGAGATATTTGTAATTTTTTGAGGAAACTAATTCGAGTTTCTGAGATGATGAAAATGAAGATATTTCAAAATTCCTCATCTCTATTGCTATATAAATTAGTAATATGCTAACAATACTCATTTAATGATATAATATGGTAGTAATATTATTGATATTATGTACCATGTTGATTGATAAGAGGCTTAAAATTGATAAACAAGTTAATTGGATAACATCATCAATATGGGTTGAAACATAAATTTTATTTTTAATTTTTTTAAAAAAATATATTTTTAAAATTTAGAAAAAAATATTTTTTTTAAAAAAAATTTCGGGAAATTTCGGTCAAATTTCGAGAAATTTCGGATTTCGGGGCAAAATTTCGATGGAAATTTTGCAAAAAAATATTGCATGTGAAATTTCGCTTCGGGATGTCCCGAAACCCGAAATTTCGGTCAAAATTTCGGAAATTTCGGGATATTTAAAACAATGGATATAAGTGGCCTTCTTTTTATTCACTAATAGATATTCTTTTTTCTCTTATATCCATTGATGAAATATTTTTACATTTTGTCTATTTACGGTACTAATGAAATATATATATATATATATATTTTCACTTTATTGAATCTTGTGTTTAACTTGTATTAAATGACCAACTCACCTTAGTAATAGTGTTGCTGATGGGGGAGATGATTGTTCTATGTGCATTTCTTTTAGTTAGTTTATTCCATCGTCTATAACTGATTGGTTACAATACTGTTGGTGAATGGTGAGGCACCCTGACAAAATGACTTAATTCATGAAAACATTTTGGATCAGCTGTCGACACTGATATATGTTTGGCTGCCCCGACTGATTCAAAAATGCATGTTAACTTCAATTTTTGAAACAAGATTATTCATTTTTCTTAATAATGATCTGCTATGGTTATATTGCTTGTGTTAATTTGTGTGGAGTTTCATGTGTCTTTAGTGATGTTTACTATGAAGCTGTTGGTCTTTTGTTCTCATATGTGCATTTTGTCTCCTCAGGGGGATTGCAAACATGTAATTGTGATACGCGACATGAGGTTGATTCATCCTGAGGATGTACAGAATCGAGCAGCTTATCCGCTCATAACTTATCAAGCAAAGCTGAGATACAACAAATGCTCGGTATGCAATATTTATAGGGCAACAAAGGTCACGGTAGATGACAAATGGGCTGCGTCGAATCCTTGTTACTTTTGCGATGCGTGTTATTATATGCTTCATTATGTAGATGGATCTTTGCTATATAGTGATTTCAATGTATATGATTATCACCATGAATGAATGCCCTCTAAAATAGAGGAGTTTGATATAACCGACGAGTAATGATGGTGCATGTTCTGGTATAGTGGTATGTGGGATTGTTTTTGGTTGATTAGGTAAATTATTCAAATGTTTGGTGATTTAAAATTGATATTGATTCAAATTCCAAGTTGATGTAAACGAGCCGAGCCGAGCCCGAATAGTGGTAAGCTCGGTTTGAGCTCATAAGAATTCGACCGAGCTCGAACAGTATGATTTTCATCACATACTACCTCTGTCTCAATGTTTTTATTACGGACTTACCTAGCACGTTTGTCAATACACATTTTTCAACAGTTAATAACTTAAATTGTGTACAATAAAAAATTATAAAATTTGATAGTCTAAAACTACATGATTAGACGAATTTAACATGATTTCGCTAGATTATGTTTTTTCTTACATAACTATGATAAAAATTGTATTAAACTTAAATAGTGAATAGTAAAAAGTCATGTAACAATTATACCGAGACAAATGAAGTAATTTATAAAAGGAATTTTATTTAATATATTGCATATATTTAATTATATTTTATTTAATCTACATATTTAACTAATTTTTAAAATATATATTTATAATTTAAAAATTAAAGGATATAAACAATAATAACACTTATACTTTTAATATTTTATATAATTTCTATACTTACTAATAAATAAATATATGTATAAAAATCAATCGAGCCTATTATCGAGTTTTCGAGCCGAATAGTAGTTGGCTCGGCTTGAGATCACGAGTGTTACGAGCCGAACTCGAGCTCGAATCGAGCCATTTCGAGTCAAGTTTGAATCGAATTTTGGCCGAGCCGAGCTCGAATAATTCACGAGCCTATCAGTTTCATTTACACCCCTAGTCCTGCATTAGTTTAGAAAATTTAGATTGAATATTCCTAAACTTTGAGAGTCAAAAAATTCTCTAGACTTGAATTGAATTACAAAGGTCGCTTTGATTCTATCATTAAAAAAAATTAAAAAGATTACCGGTTTGTCTGGACATACACGTACGGACCCATATTTTTCCACTACGGCGTGCATTTCATGTCATTGCTCGTGGATGATGTTGGGTGGTTGGAAGGCCAAACTACTCAATAAAGCTGGCAGGACTACTTTGGGTGACTTGGTCTTGAGTACCTTTTCAATAAACCCTGCAAATAATTTGGATCCCTAGAGTTACACCTGTGGATTGATTGGCAGAACAATCAACGAATTTATATGGGAGTGTGGGCGTGGACATTGAAATACTACACATGGTTAATTGGAAAAAAAGTTTAATAAGGATTTGATGGCTGGACTTATTTCCATTTCTTGGGATCTTTCATTTCATCTGCATTTCAATGACCTCTACACTTGGAAAGGTAACAATTTTTGCTTTGAAAGGCTATAATTGACTCAAAAAATGGGGAGATTGGAATTGGATTTGGCTTTAAAAGTTGCTGCCAAGTCCCAATTCTTCCACAAGTCTTTACCTACCTACCATCAACGCTCTGCGCTTTGATCGATAAATGATTTCCTTCCCTGTTTGCACTAGTGGTTTTGTGGATGGTGAGGATTATTACATTCATTGTCTCTCCGGTTGTGAATGTAGCAGAAGATTATGGTTGGCCTTTTTGTTTCATCACCTATCCCCTCCCAAAGGTATTAAACATAGAATTTGGCCGAAGCACACAATAAGAGGGAAAATGTATGTTATTTATTGCCATTTTGTGGGTTGTTTGGAGGGTTTGAAATGAGGAAGGCATTATCAATAATGTGTTTCCTCGGGAACAACAAAAATGTTGGTTTTGATTGCAATCTCCGGATATGACTTTGCTTCAGGGTATGCAAGCTACACATCTCCCAAAAAAATCCGCATTAATTCTGAATGTGGATGGATCCTCACTCAGCAACCCCACACTTGCTTTGGAATTGTTATTCGAGATTATTTGGGTAACTGCTGTTTGATCTTGTGGTATTTAGGATATACGTTTTTTTTTTTTTTTTTTTTTTTTTTTTTTTTTTAAATTTTAAATGTAACATTTCTCATTTGTATGTATGTCAATGTACATTTTAAACTATTAATAACTTAAATTCCGTACAAGTAGAAATTCTAAAAATTTGATATTTAAAAACTACATGATGAGACGAATCCAACAAAATTCAACTTCGCTATATTTTTTCTTGTATAACTAAGATAAAAATAGAAGTCAGTGCTACAATGAACAGCAAAAAAAGTCAAAATATTACACTTACAAAAAAAAAAAAAAACGAAGGGAGTATTTGACTTGGAATCTTGGGGGTATTTTATTTACAATGATTTCCCCTTCCATTAGTATGATTTTTTTTAATAATATAAAAAACCTTAATATTCCCATATTATTCTTAGTTTCTTCTCACTCTCACATTCATTTATTGAGTTTTTCATAATTCGTCCATCGAAGGATAAAATAGCTAGTACTTCCTAGTTCCTCCGTTCTTTAATATCTGCACAATTTCGGCATTTCATGCAATCCAATGCACATTTAAATCATTAATAACTTAAATTTTATATAAATAAAAATTATAAAAATTTAGTATTCAAAAACTACGTTATTAGACGAATCTAACAACATCTCACTTGACTATGTTTTTCATATATAACTATATTAAAAATTTTGATTAAATTTACATAATGAACATTAATCACTATGCAAAAGGAACAAATATTAAAGAATGGAGGGAGTATGATTGTATGAATTATACTCTTCCTAATATTATTTATAGCCTTAGGTTATAGCCACTTCTAAAGTGCTTTATAAAACATACGAGGAAATACTTAAATAAGAAAGTTGTCTAGTTACTTCTAACAACTAGCTACCCTTTAAATGACTATTTATTATTTTTTGTTACAATATAATTGATCATAAACCCTAAATTCTCAGGCACCAAAGGGTGGTTAAAGACAATACTACATAAATTATAAATAGTATAGGTAAATGAAAAAGGTGTCGATCCCCTTTAGATGATGAGAACTAATGCCATAAATTATAAAAGAATAAATGAAAATGAGAGGGATAAGGAACTAAATCGAAGTTTGGAGACTAGATCAAGCCATCGATCCCCCTTTAAATGATTATTACAAATTCGTTGGATTATATATACAACAAATTGACGTAACTCAATAATACACTGAAATACAACGACTGATCTCTCTAGAACAATGCAGCCTATTTTAGCCAAGACCATACATGCCCTAAAATGATCATTCGTCCTCAAAATCAAACCCTTGTTTTCTCCAAAAAAAAAAAAAAACTCAATTCAATTCTCGACAGGCTGACGATGAAACTCCTCATTGTCCTTGCCATCGGTGAACACACACCTCCAAACAAGCTCAAAAGGTTCAAGATCTTCGATTTTGCATGAGGACCACAAGAAACCCTCCCCATCATCAAACCCTAATTCCCACATACTTCCTTTTAGACCCGAATCCACATCGGGATCAACATCATCCAAGCACGTCGCGAACATGTCCAATTCAATGTCTAAGTAATCCTTCACTTGGAACACCACACTACTCTCTTTGAGCCATGGGAAATCGAATACCCCAATACCCTCATGATAAAGGTAAGAATCATCATCGGTGTCCTCCTTTTCATCCTCGATCCAATCGATGGCCAGGAACTCTTGTTTCTTGCTTTTATGTGATAATGATGTTGACAACGATGATTCTGACTTTTCGTCGTCTTCCTCATCCTCATTGTCTCTCCCTCTCTTGCTCACCTCGGTTTTGTCATCCATCTCCATTGATCTTTTTTTGTTGGTACACACAATTAGAAAAGAAACAAAGGTGAACACATGTTATGAGAAGTTAGAAGAAAGAATGGATCTTTTCCTGGTCTTAGCTAGGGCTTTATCACATCAGAAAATGAAAGTGAATTTGTGTGTCTGTGTGTGTGTGTCTGTATGTATGTATATAGAAAAAAATTTAGAAAATAACAACATTCAATGATGGTAAGAAACTGGAAACTCTCTGCCTCTACTTTCAATCTCCCTGAAACTCCTGTTAAATGTAATAAACATGGATATATTTAATTGATGGATACAACAGTGTATGTGTTTTAATAGATATACATAGTATTTATTTAGATCGATCCCATAAGTTCGGTTCTTTTCTTTCGGCCTTGAAGTTAGCATATAGGAAGGCCATAAAAAGTGGCGGATTTTGTGTGGATTCAGAAAAATAACTTGTTTTGGGCTTTTTTCCCTAAATGCATGACTATTTTTTTTTTTTGATATTTTTCTGTTTCTTTTTCTCTCTTTATCTTTATTTATTTACTTGTGTTGTGTGCGTGTGTCTTTTATTGATTAATACTAATATCAATCAATAGTGTCTACTTTCGGACCTTTGCATATAATTTTTTTTTTGAGGGATTATTCTCGGACCCAATCTGGTCTAGGATATCCACGCCAAAAAAAAGTACCTTATATATATATCCCTCCGTAATTTAATATTATTAACATTTGCATAGTAAACACTATCTATTAATTGAGTAACTCTGATTTGACTTTTAACATAGTTATATAAGATAAAATATATATAGTCAAATGAGATGTTGTTAGATTCGTCTAATCACATAGTTTTAGAATATTAAACTTTTATAATTTTTACTTTTATACAATTTGAGATATTAATCGTTAAACATTTATATTTGATTGCGTGAAAATATGAAATATTAATATATTTTGAGAATGGAAGGAGTATATAATCAGGGACGCTACCAAGAGACTAGCTGGCAGTCAAATCCGCCGACATCAATTGTGTATGCGAATACACATTCATTTATGATCTTTTCAAACAAAAAAATTACTATTGATTTAGGAAATGAATGTGAGTTGAGTCTACTTCCTTTTGCCCTTAATTACACCTCAAGAGTGGCTAGACTAATACTATGCCGAATTTGTAGATCAGTAATGAACATGAATCTCCCAAGAAGTTGTCCCCTGTTTAAGGGTTTTGATTTTCAAGAATTGGTTTTCCCTGTCATACTCATACTCCCCTTTGTCCCCATTCACACTGCACATCTTTGGTTCCAAGCTGCACAACCCTCCAAACACCCCTTCTCCTTTGCCCTTGATCCGTATCATCCTGGATTTCGAATCATCCACGCCCTCAATCGAATGTATTGCTCCCCCTGAGTTGTACATATTGATCAATCCAATGCCTGCGAATTCCATCCCCTCATGGAACACCTGCAACTTTTTCATTTTCATTTATATTGTTGCCACCCAAATGTATGATGTGATTGTAAAGTAGATACAACTACTACCTGGATGGGGGACACGGTGAAGATATTGCATTGTAAGGTTTTGTATACCACGTTCAGCTTTCCATGTTCCGACAGGCGATGGAGGCTTCCTGCAAAATAATGGTGATGAATGAATGTATTGAATGGAGAGAGTGTTAAAAATGGAGATGATGAGTTTGGGACCTGTTTGGAATGAACCCTGGTGAGATTTCTGTGAGATACTCGATGTCAGATGGAGATACGCTCCCTGACACGTCAATTCCCTGGATTTGGCCCTGGTTTCCCAATAGGGGCGGATCTATCCCTGGCCCGGTGGGGCCCTCAAATTAAAAAAAAAATTTTATTACTTTTTTTTTTATCAAAATTTTTTTAAATTTTTTATTTTACTTAAGATTAAAAAAAATAGACTCCAGTCCTACTTTCCAAAAAATCTTAGGTCCGCCACTGTTTCCCAATCCAGACCAGGTTCCAGCCCCCTGGCAGTTGAATGCCGCCAGTACTCCAGTTAGTTTGTTCAGGTTCCATATCTTCATAAGCCTGTTGGCATGGAATTGACAATAATTAATAAACAGGTTGGGATCCATCCAGGGGGGGATTCTGTTCGATTTTCTTTTATTTCAAAAGAAATACGCACGTTTTCCCATCCATGACAGGATCGCAGAATAAACAATCGCGAGTTGGCCTTCCTGGATACTTCGCTCTAAGCACAGATCCATCAGGCAGCACCAGCCTTTTGAGTATCTTGAAATCATGGTTTCCAGGCTTGTCACTGGTTTCATCAGGCATGTTTAAGCCATCAAACATTGACTGATAAATCATTTGAAGGGAAGAGACTTAAAAAAAACTTGCAATACCTAACATAGACTGCACAACCTCCGACAGCACGCGCAACAGCATGAAACTCAGCTGCCTCATGGAGGCTCTGCCAAGGAGACAATGGCGAAAAATAAGTGGACAGACTGATGAATCATAAACATAAGAACAGTTTTTCAGTCGTACGTAGAACATGTCCCAGTCTGGGACAACTACTTCGCCAAAGAACAAGCTGTTGAAAGCCACAGAAGCAATGTGCAGCGTCTGTGTCATTGGTTTCTTGGGGGTAATAATCATCTGATGTTCGCGTTATTGCACTTGTTCTCCAGATATAGATCGAATCTGTGCTATGCGCCATACAACAGATTATTCCATTGCCTGGAAAGTTATTTGATATAGACTTCTCCAGGGATTGTTGGAAGTGTCTGGTAAGGGAGACATGCCCGCCTAAACCTGTGGCAAGCGTTTCTAGAATGTTCTGAGCATCAACCTTGACTCCATCAACTTCCTGCGAGACAAGGTAGCTGTGCAGATCATTGTAGAACTCGTATGCCCTATTGAGATCGATCATGCCCACGCCATACACCTCCATGGAATCCATTGCTATGTGAGAGATTGCCAAGGGACATCTGGGGAAACTTTATTGTGGGATTATACTTCCTGGTTCCTCGGGGAGTTAGGATGCAATCCACCCCAGTATCCCATCAGCGCATGCCAAACGTATACAAACCTGTTGCACGCCAAAAGTGATGATTATGAAGGCCCCAAACACGCAAGGTAACGAGGAATAGAGAATAAGGAATGAGAAAGCATACTTCATGCCGTAAGTGTTCTTTATGTCCGTGACAAATTCCTTCAAACTACAAGGTGTGCTTGCTGAATCATCGTCTGATGTTCTTCGGAACTTAGGATTTTCCGTTATGCTCATCAATCTCTCTCCAAACCTACATTTCTTGTGTTTAATTTTTCCAACAAGCCTCACTGTGCAGACATTGCAGTTTATAAAATCTAAGGGGTGGAACCATTCCTTTTCTCATATATAAATATATATGAGTGGTTGGTTCTGATAGAGTATACAGTAAAGCAAACTTTTAATGCGCTTTTGCATTTATTCGATTTCTATATTGACTGAAATAAATGGTTATTCACATTGTTGCTTTTGTATGGATGCTTGTATGTTTTCTATATAATTGCAAGTATGTCCAATTATCTAATATTGTAGACAACATGGTGTGTTAGGAGTCACACAGATCATTATGTCGGTTCCTTATAAGATATAAACAGTATTCACAACTGAGATAGTTTGGGACATAACTATTGGTTTATGTTGTACTGGAAACTTGTAATTAGTTTATCTTGACTATTAGTTTGCAGTAGTGCGCTGCGTTGCATTGAAAGGATCACAGTTGAGATGCATTCTTCTATTCTGGCATAAGAAGAGTCAAGATCTCGGCGACTCTGATTAATTCTTAACCCTAGTAGAGATAAATCTGACACATGGAATATTTGTTGGTCGCTTTGATTTACCATGAGTGAGAATCCTAGTTGATTCAATATGCTTCGTATTTTGGGCGCCAATATTATTTGCATGGCGTCTATTTATTCTCACTAGGGCACTGTGTCCTGGTTATCCGGGTTGATGACGTCCCCTTAAGAAGCTCAATAAGGATCATTGTATGAACCCTGCAGGTGGATTTATTCCGTACAATGATGAAGTTTGAGTGGTACTACTTAAGGATTAAAAGAGATTAATTAATTAAAATTGTCAGAAGTTTTAATTAATTAATGGATGTGCGATATCTTAAACATAGGGAATAAATTAAGTCTAATAGAAGCCCTGATTCAATCTGGATCAGGTCGGGAGTGTAAAATTAATTATTTAGTGGAATTAATTAATGTTTTATAGACCAAATTATGTTCTGGGCTGAACATAAGAATTTGAGCCTGTAAAGGAGCCTGAGCCTGATACCTTCTAGTGGATCCCCAGTCTGGCCCAAAGACCAACTAGGAGAGTTTATAAATAGGTCTTCAAGAAACCCTGGCCTCCAAAAGAGGATAATCATAATTCTTCCCAAGAGAGTGAGAGGGGCGGCCAAGAGGGTCTTCTTGGAGATCCAATTTTCTCTCCATCCGTTCGATAGATATCTGTCCATCCGGAGTTCATACGGGGTCAGGAACAGTCTGGAAGATTCCTAGTGTTGAATCCGTTCGTGTGCAAGGAGGGAGATCCGTACGTGCGCCCGTTCGTGTGCTTGGGAGATTGTTCGTGGTTGAATATTGCAGATCTACGGACATAGACGAAAAGAATCAAGTTTCCAATCAGACGTAGTTGCAGATCTGCTTTGGAAAGGTATTTTTCGTAACCATTCTAGTAGATATATATTATAATACCATGTATGTATGTTCTGACATCCAATAACGATCCCTGGACACGGACCACCTTCATAGGTGTGTTCCTTCAATTGGTATCAGAGCCATGGTTTCGTGATTATTGGCTCTGTCGGAAAACACATAGTTGGTATTTAGATTATGTATTTTCTAGCATGTTGTTGGATAAAAAAATAAATATAAATATAAATTTAATTTATATTTATATTTATTTTATTGTATTCATGTGTTGTATGTTTTCCGTCGCAGCCCTATTGTTTTGTTGTAAACGTTTCTCCAACCAGATAATAAGTGTGGTTAGATTAGGCATTTTTCGTAAATTAAATGTATATAGGATTTCATGTAATTTTCATATTATATAATGTAATGATGGAGATGGGCATGAAAAAGAGCAAACGAAGGCGATTTCACATGAAAAGGTGGCGGTGGCGGCGGAATCGGTGGCTGGGCAGATGGCGGGGCTGGTGGTGGCGGCTGCAGGGTTGATGGAAAAACTAGGGTTTTGGCCCAATGGGCCGGAATACTAGGGTTTCCGTCGGCAGAAACTGTTTAGGCTGTAACTTTTGCCTCGGATGTCCGTTTTGGGCCCATGATACCTTTTCGGAAACGTCGCGGCGAGATCTACAGGCATCATGGTATTACCATGACCGAAAATCGCAGCCCCAGATTCGGATGTTTGACAGACTTTATTCGGCAATCTTTAACGTTGGACGTCCGGTGAAGTTTCATCGCATTGCATGAGAGGCAGATCCAGGCATCGTTCGGCGCCCTTTTGAATGTTGTAATAGTTATTTTAGGCTATTAGATAGGTTCTTGGGGCTGCACGTGATTGCTTTATTTTATTGCTTTCTTTATTTGCTTTGTTGATGTGATATTAAATTTAAATTTAAATTTATCTCTATAAATTTAAATTTAAATTTAAACATGCTAGAAATCACGTTTTAAGTAGCCTTGACTTATGTTGTTTTAATTCTAGTGGCATGCTAGGGCTTATGTGATTTGCATGTTAGGAGCATGTTAGGAATTTAATTATTTCTTGATGCATGCTACGGAAAAACCTACAAGTTAAATGACTAAGTCAAAATTATTGAATTTTAATTAATTCATGGGCCTCCACAATTGATTCCTATGTAAAGTGATTGTCATACGCGTGGCCCATGGGGTCTCCTCCCTAACGGATATTGACTTTCACAAGTTTACTAGATGAGATTTCTAATTTAATGATTTAATTTTAAGTAAAGTATGTGGCATACGCGTGACCCATGGGGTCTCCTCCCTAACGGATGTGCCATGCATAAGTTTACTAGAAAAATTATTTCAAGATAACTAGAGGAGAGTATTCACATGCGATATGACTACCCCATCGGTCGCGTATTAATTGTGCATAATTATCCTTAAGGTTAAATTGTGATCAAGACTTAGATGTGAATTTTAACATAACCCCCAACGGGGTCCCTGTTTTTATTTACATGGCCAGTTTTAAAAGATCGACAATTAATTTCATTCATCATAAGGATAAGTTGATGAGATAATGAAATTAGAGGCTGGGTGCCTGTTTAATAAATGCATGTGTAAACGTCCATCCTAACATGGCTTGCATATTCATTTATTGAGCTGTCGAGGAATGCATAATTTCAATGGTTTTGAGGTTTTTCATGTTATTATGCTTTCATGAGAATGTGAATAAATTGCTTATACTTATGTGTTTGCATGTTTTATTTATTTCAATCGTCAATATGTCGTTCAATCCACTTATGACTATTCTCGCTCAAAATAAATTGACCGGTCTAAACTACTTGGACTGGAAATGAAATCTGGATATTGTCCTTGTCACTAAAGAGTGCAACACTACTCTTACTCCACAGGCTCTAGTTTCTGTGCAGGCTGAACCTTTTTCGTCTAAGGGCGGGAAGAAGAAGAAGCCTATTAAGAAAAAGAGCAGTGGAAATGCTGGGAGCAGTGGGAGCATGTCGGTTGCGCCTTCTGGTGGAGTGAAGAAACCGAAAGGAAAGTGCTTCAAGTGTGGCAAGACGGGACACTGGAAAGCTGATTGTCCTCTTCTAAAGGGCAAAAATGGTACGCCTCTTGTATTAGTTGTCGAAACATGCTTTGCGGCTAGTTCTACCAGTTCATGGGTAGTAGATACTGGAGCCACTGATCATGTTTGTTGTACTTTGCAGAGCTTTCTGCAAATAAGGCAGCTGAGTGAGGGTGAGGTTACCATTCGCTTGGGAAATGCATCGCGGGTGGCAGTGGTTTCAGTGGGAGATGTGCACTTATCTTTTTCTGATTCTGTTTTAGTTTTGAAGAACGTTTTATTTGCGCCTAGTTTTCGAAAGAATTTAATTTCAGTTTCAAAACTTTATAAGGATGGATATTCAGTTTTTTTAAATATAGATTCTTTTATGATTATGAGAAACAACAGTGTTATCTGCTCTGGCACGATGGAAAACGATCTTTATTCTATTACTTGTGCACAACAAGCTGAAACTCAAGTTCATGCATCTACATCATTAAACAAGAGAAAATAACCTTCTAAAATGAATCAAACATATTTGTGGCACCTTAGACTTGGTCATGTCAATATAAGGAGGATCTAAAGACTGGTAAGTAGTGGTTTTATGGGATCTCTCCAAGTGGAACCATTCGCAGTCTGCGAATCCTGCCTGGAAGGAAAGATGACCTCAAGTCCTTATAAGCCCAAGGTAATAGGGCCAATGATGTGTTAGAATTGATTCACTCTGATGTATGTGGGCCTATGTCAATTCAAGCTAGGGGTGGTTTCGAGTATTTTGTCACTTTTATTGATGATTACTCGAGATATGGATACATATACTTGATGCGCCACAAGTCTGAATGCTTTGACAAGTTCAGAGAATTTAAGGCAGAAGTGGAGAACCGTCAAGGTAAGAGTATCAAGTCTCTGCGGTCTGATCGTGGTGGCGAGTACCTTAGCACTGAATTTAGGCAATACTTGTTAGAGAATGGGATAAGATCCCAGTTGACTGCACCTGGTACTCCGCAACAGAATGGTGTAGCCGAGAGAAGGAATAGGACTCTGTTAGATATGGTGAGATCGATGATGAGCTACGCTTCCCTACCCATCTCGTTTTGGGGATATGCCTTGGAAACAGCGGCATACATACTGAACTTCGTGCCTTCTAAATCAGTTCCAAAGACTCCAATGGAATTGTGGTCCGGGCGAAAGCCCAGTATGAACCACATTCGGATTTGGGGTTGCCCAACACATGTGTTGGACAGGGAAGCTGATAAATTAGCACCTAGGACGGAAGTGCGACTGTTTGTAGGATACCCCAAAGGAACGAGAGGGGGTTATTTTTATAGTCCTAAGGATCATAAGGTAGTGGTTAGCACCAATGCCTGGTTCCTAGAGGAAGATTATGTGAGTGAGTATAAATCCAAGAGTGAGATTATTCTCAATGAGCTAAGAGGAGACAATAGCATACCGAGTGTACAAG
Source organism: Hygrophila difformis (assembly GCA_030278955.1). Taxonomy (NCBI): domain Eukaryota; kingdom Viridiplantae; phylum Streptophyta; class Magnoliopsida; order Lamiales; family Acanthaceae; genus Hygrophila; species Hygrophila difformis. The sequence continues at coordinate 44,679,901 of JAOANR010000003.1, read as the reverse complement.
AAGATATACCACAAAATACTGCACAACATGTTGACACTGATGTCACCACACATGAATCGCCTCGACGTAGTGGGAGGGTAACTCGCTTACCCAGTCGTTTCTTGTTAGTGGGAGAGTCTTCAGACTCAGTTCCCAGTGATGAACAAGAACCAGATCCTTGGACCTACAAGGAGGCGATCCAGGATGTCGATGCAGAAGCTTGGCAAAATGCCATGGATTCTGAGATTGAATCCATGCATACTATGGATGTATATGACCTTAAAGACCTTCCCAATGACAAAAAGGCCATTGGGTGCAAATGGGTTTTTAGGCGAAAGAGGGGACCTGACGGGGAGGTTACTACCTTCAAAGCCCAGTTGGTGGCAAAGGGTTTCACTCAGAAAGAGGTCATCGAATATGATGAAATTTTCTCACCAGTAGCCATGCTAAAGTCAATCCGGATACTCTTATCCATAGCTAGTCACATGGACTATGAGATTTGGCAAATGGATGTAAAGACAACTTTCCTTAACGGGAATCTGGATGAAGACATCTATATGCAGCAACCTGAAGGTTATGTGAAGAAAGGCCAAGAGCATCGTGTATGGAAGCTAAAGAAGTCCTTATATGGACTTAAACAAGCTTCAAGGTCTTGGAACATTCGTTTTGACGAAGTGATCAAGTCCTATGGATTTGATCAATGTCCAAATGAAAGTTGTGTGTACAAAAGGTGCAACGGAAACGTGGTGGTATTCTTAGTACTATACGTAGATGATATACTTCTCATTGGAAACAGTGTCAAGGTATTATCAGACGTAAAGGTATGGCTTTCTGAGCAATCTCAAATGAAGGACATGGGGGAAGCATCGTACATTCTAGGAATGAAGGTCATTCGTGATCGGAAAAAGAGAATGTTGTGCCTTTCTCAAGCAGCCTACATTGACACTGTGATTGCTCGTTTCAGCATGCAAAACACCAAGAAAGGATTCTTGCCTTTTAGGCATGGAGTTCCTCTATCTAAAGAAATGTGTCCCAAGACACAAAAGGAGACAGAGGAGATGGCTAAGGTTCCTTATGCCTCGGCAGTAGGAAGCGTTATGTATGCCATGCTGTGCACGAGGCCTGATATCTGCTATGCAGTTGGCATGGTGGCAAGATATCAGTCTAACCCTGGGCAAGGACATTGGATTGCGGTGAAGCATATTCTCAAGTATCTGAGAAGAACTCGGGATTATATGCTAGTTTACCAGTCAAGCAATCTAAGTCCTTTGGGTTACACAGATTCAGATTTTCAAGCTGATCGAGATGAGAGCAAGTCAACCTCGGGATATGTGTTTACCTTGGGAGGTGGAGCAATCTCATGGAGGAGCGTAAAGCAGAAATGCATCGCAGATTCTACCATGGAAGCTGAATATGTTGCGGCCTCTGAGGCAGCAAAGGAGGCAGTGTGGCTCAAGAGCTTCTTGTATGACTTGGCGGTTTCTGAGAGTATGCCTGAGCATATCATAATCTATTGTGATAACGCTGGTGCAGTGACAAACTCAAAAGAACCTAGAGCTCATAAAGCTAGTAAACATATAGAAAGAAAGTACCACATCATACGAGACATCGTAAGGCGAGGAGACGTGGCTGTGACAAAGATTGCGTCGTTGGATAACTTGGCAGACCCTTTCACGAAGACTCTGGCAATAAAGATCTTCGAGAAATATGTAGAGGGTCTTGGTTTACGATATCTTCCAGCTAGCTAGACTTTAAGTATAAGTGGGAGACATGTTTGTGTATACTAAAAGTTTAGCTTTAGTATAAGTGGGAGATTGATAGAGTATACAGTAAAGCAAACTTTTAGTGCGCTTTTGTATTTATTCGATTTCTATATTGACTGAAATAAATGGTTATTCACATTGTTGCTTTTGTATGGATGCTTGTATGTTTTCTATGTAATTGCAAGTATTTCCAATTATCTAATATTGTAGACAACATGGTGTGTTAGGAGTCACACAGAAGATCATGTTGTCGGTTCCTTATAAGATATAAACAGTATTCACAACTGAGATAGTTTGGGACATAACTATTGGTTTATGTTGTACTGGAAACTTGTAATTAGTTTATCTTGACTATTAATTTGCAGTAGTGCGCTGCGTCGCATTGAAAGGATCACAGTTGAGATGCATTCTTCTAGGCATAAGAAGAGTCAAGATCTCGACGACTCTGATTAATTCTTAACCCTAGTAGAGATAAATCTGACACATGGAATATTTGTTGGTCGCTTTGATTTACCATGAGTGAGAATCCTAGTTGATTCAATATGCTTCGTATTTTGGGCGCCAATATTATTTGCATGGTGTCTATTTATTCTCACTAGGGCACTGTGTCCTGGTTATCCGGGCTGATGACGTCCCCTTAAGAAGCTCAATAAGGATCATTGTATGAACCCTGCTGGTGGATTTATTACGTACAATGATGAAGTTTGAGTGGTACTACTCAAGGATTAAAAGAGATTAATTAATTAAAATTGTCAGAAGTTTTAATTAATTAATGACGTGCGATATCTTAAACATAGGGAATAAATTAAGTCTAATAGAAGCCCAGATTCAATCTGGATCAGGCCGGGAGTGCAACATTAATTATTTAGTGGAATTAATTAATGTTTTATAGGCCAAATTATGTTCTGGGCTGAACATAAGAATTTGAGCCTGTAAAGGAGCATGAGCATGATACCTTATAGTGGATCCCCAGTCTGGCTCAAAGACCAACTAGGAGAGTTTATAAATAGGTCTTCAAGAAACCCTGGCCTCCATAAGAGGACAATCATAATTCTCTTCCCAAGAGAGTGAGAGGGGCGGCCAAAAGGGTCTTTTTGGAGATCCAATTTCCTCTCCATCCGTTCGATAGATCTCTGTCCATCCGGAGTTCATACGGGGTCGGGAACAGTCTGGAAGATTCCTAGTGTTGAATCCGTTTGTATGCAAGGAGGGAGATCCATACGTGCGCCCGTTCGTGTGCTTGGGAGATTGTTCGTGGTTGCATATTGCAGATCTACGAACATAGACGAAAAGAATCAAGTTTCCAATCAGACGTAGTTGCAGATCTGCTTTGGAAAGGTATTTTTCGTAACCATTCTAGTAGATATATTATAATACCATGTATGTATGTGTTGGCATCCAATAACGACCCCTGGGCACGGACCACCTTCATAGGTGTGTTCCTTCAGGTTCAACATGATCATGAGATGTTACCACTTTAAATAAAATGTTCGATTTATAATGTAGTGATGCATATATCTCTACTTATTCGTATTTAATTCCTACAGTACTAAGAAAGAAAGATGAAGGGAAATTAAAGTAACTCACTGCATTCCATCAACAAAAGACTCCCCATCCTTCTTGAACTCATTGACAGTGTCTTGCCAGCCATCATCGATGATCAAAAACCTCGCTGGTGTACCATCTTCAGACAAGCTGTGCGAAAGAAAGAGGAAACCAGGCATGGAAGTTATCCTATTAACTATTCTACTTAAAAAAATTAGGACAGTGAGCCAAGAATCTCAAGGAGGACAGAACCACAGAGATGACACCTCTTAAGTCCATCCCTGATGCCCTGAGGATTAACATCATGGTAGAAAGAATCCCACGTGCACCAACCAAACCAATCCAGGATACCTCGCATCTGTATCAAGCCAAAACCCTCAATTCAGACAACATGTTTCTGAACTTAACCATTTTCGAACAAAGATAGCTATGGTAGTATGGTGTTTGTTGTTCTTGGCTTGCCTGTTTGGTCTCTCTTAGACAGAACGTGCCTGTGTGCTTCTGCAATATCTTGTGCACAGAAGATCAATTCCCTTTACCAATTTGGCTTTCGTGTTAGAAAAAAGTGAATCTCATTCCTAAAGTGAGTTAAGGGAATTGGAATCCTGCTTCTGGCCCAACATACTTCATAGAGTCCTTGATCAATTCATAAGGATTTTGTCTACAGTTCACAAAAACCGCCTTTGGAAATTCAGATGCAATAATGGTGGAATCACCTGTATAACCAGAAGCCGGAATCAAAGCACACAAGACACACACACAGATACACACATATATATATATATATATCTAATATATATATACACAAGACTAGGGATGAACAGTATCCTCAGGTTAAACAGTAATCATCGACATGCTGTGGCAATTTTACCCTTCTGCTGCGATTCTTCAATTTTACGTCTTCTCAAATATGGCCAATGCGAGCCTCTTTCTCTGCCCTAATCCAGATTTGGCCTCTTTGCGTCTCTGCCCAGAGGAAATCACAGATCGACTTACCTCACTGCAAATCGCCGCTGTTTGAGTGGAGAAGAAGAAGAAAAGGTATGGTTTTAATTCAAATTTCATTCATTTTTCCCCCTTCCCCGTTCGTTGTTCTCATATTCCGGCCGGTGGGGGCTTTCCGGCATCAAATTGAGCCGGTGTCGGTAGGAGGAGCAGCCCACGATCCTTGACGCGGCGTGGTGCAGTCAACGTCGCGCCGCTAGGCTGCGCCGGACAGCAGTACCGGACTACTGCTCGCTGTCAGGAGCTGTGCTCTCGCGCTGCTCCATTGGTCAGGCTTTCACCTTCCGGCAAGGGTGGCCTGGCTTTCACGGTGGTGATGATGTCCGGGCCTGATGGTGGTGGCTGGGACGGTGTGCTCTGGTGGTGGTTATGGTGTTTTTCTCGCTTGGATGCTCTTGAATTTTGGGAATTTTAGGTTTAATTGTTGTTTTGTTGGCTTAGATTAATTGGGTTTTTTCATCAGGATGTGTCTTCGGTGTGAATTCAAAGTGGGCACAGCAAAAAGGTTCCACGCCCTCCCTCCGCTGCCATCCCTTTCCTGCTTCTGCTCGGAATTCAAAGTGGGCATCGCTGAATTCAAAGTGGGCATCAGCGATGTATACTAGAGATCCTGTTACAGTATGCTACAACTGTTGCCCTGCTCGCCCCGCGCAGTATCTTCGACAGTTATGCAGGATCTGTGCCCGTATTAATTGTGATTACTATTTTTAGTTTGAGTGGAAGTGTTTAGGCCATTGGTATTTAGATGCCGATGTTTCTGGCGAACGTCTAGGATTCTCTTGCTTTGTTCCTTTTTTATGTTGTTGTTTGGAATGCCTAAATCATAAGTTTGGCCTTGTTGGTTTTCGCACCCAAATCCATGAAATTGATATTTGTTGGCCGTCCAGTAAATTCAATAATACATGTGTTCTATATTAAGATTCACTCATAATCCTTCCTCTCTCTTTCTGCAAGTGTTCTACATATGCTATTTTATATATTTCTTTCTGACAATGTTCCCTGGTATGAAATTTGTTCTTTTTTTCCTGATTGATGCAGGCGATGAATTTCTTTGCGGGGTTCTCACTGCTTCTAATGCCAGAGGAGAATGCATTTTGGTGGGTTGAAATATTCAAATATATTTTGCATCATATAAGGGTGATTTTTTGTTGAGAATGTAAAGTGTTTGAAGCTTTGTGTGTGTGACCTACCTGCTACATATCTCTCGATTATCTTTACACTACATTTCTCATAGGACTACTCAAGAGTAATGCCTGGTCTGCCTACCGAAAGCGCACGGTATCAAGCTTGCAGTATTTATTTATAATTGTGGGGATCGTTCTCTGGAGAGTTACACGATAGAAGTGTTTTAATTGGATTATTGGTTCTAGAACTTGTTTCTACTCTTAGTTTAAGGATGGTGTAATGATGATGACTGAGAATTAAATGCTGAATAGTAAATGCATAAAACTGTAAAGAAAATACAGAAAGCAATTAAAATGATGTTGAATGATATGAATATATTCATGAGTTAAGGATAGTGTGGACTAAGACAAACAGATGAAATAGGAATATGATGAGATTCTCTGAAATTCTTTATAACAGATTTGCATCTTCAATCTCCCGCTGCTTGAGCTGATCCCCCAAGGGTCTTATTTATAGATGGACGTTGTAACTGCTTCCGCCTTGGATAATAACCGCTCGCATCAGAATTGCTCTCCTCTCGCTTTGTCCAGTTCATTCAAAGCGAGAGTCTAAAATGGAATTATCTTTCTCAACAAGGTGAGATTTCAAAGTCTTCTTCCAACAGTTCGCTTCTCGCCATAACACTTAAGGCTTCCTGTCTTGCACAAACTTTCTTTCCTCGCGATGTCAAACAATCGTCGCGTGGACTTCAGCTTCTGAACATTTTTCCTTAGATCTTTCCTGATTTCATATTTGAGTCCTCGCACCATTCATTTTCTTTCCTCGCTACGTTCATTTCCATCTCCCGCAGCCTTTCAACTTTACTTTCTGCTGAACGACAAAGCGTGAGTCAGATCAACTAGAAACATAGCGTGCGAGACTTGTAATAAAAACTTAGAATTTCAGGCCATTTTTATGTAATTTCCAGTTTCTTCACAATCTTGGTTCTTCTTCCATCTTTTTACATCTTCCATGATTATTCATTAAAAACTTATGGAATTAAGAACAAAAGATCATCATTAAGACACTAAATTGGACGCAAATGACAGTTATAAAAGGCTGTCATCACCATCCTCACATTTAGAAACACTTGTCCTCAAGTGGTAGGAAACTTGCAAAGTTTCAAAGAATAAGTCCAATTTAGTGGCTTCCAAGATTTAGATGTTCATGTAAGATTCTCCTGGATCAATACCTTCTCTTTTCCAACTATCTCAAGCTCAACTATTTCAACTGATTGATGCTTCATACCTAACTTTGAGTTTACCAGACTTCATTAAAACATTAACAAAAGTGATTTGCATTTATGTGAACTATTGTTCAGCCCTTTAGTTAGTCAAATTTCTCTTCTCACGCTCAATCCTATCCAACTTATGTGCATATCTTGTGGTTCTGAATCCTTAGCCAAAAAGAATAAGCTAATACACACTCTCTCTCTCTCTTTTTTTTTTTTTTTTTTTTTTTAAAATTAAGGGGTGGCTTTCCATGGCTTTCAATAGCTCGGTTTCACATTATTAGGAGGAGTCGCATGGCCTGACATTGCAGATGAAACTTCAACTCCCCTGCCCTTGACTTTGCTCTTTTAGAGTTCTTCGACTCATAAGTCAGAGGGGCAGCTGTGCCAGCTAGTTATATCCACATTATTTTACCACGTCTGTTTCTGAAATTTCCCTTGCTTTTTAGCTTGGACTCATACTTCACTCAATATGCACACTCATCTTCTAAGAGAGACTAGATTAGATCAATCCTTCTAACTTAGTGCAGTTGTTGTTTATGGTATACAAATCACTAGAGTTAATACAATCATAAAATCTTCAAACTGTTCATCTAGTAATGACATAAATCAATCTCAAAGTTTACAGCTTAGAATAGTTTTCAAGAGCGGCTCATGCATGCAGTCAAAATCTATAAAGTAAATGTTTCTATGGTAGCCACTTTAGACTAATCTTCTATTCCTTCATCAGTTTTCTGCCCTACTTGAGTTTCTAATTAGATTAATCTCAACTTGAAATTCAGTCTCACGATACAACTTCATATTAACTCTATTCTAAATCATATTCACAATTTGAGAAATAAATGAAAACATAAAGGAAATAATGAAAGAAAGAAAGCAATAACAAAAGAAAGAGAAGGTTACAGAAAACTCCCCTGTGATCTCAGGATGGACCTGCATCATTGCCTGAGTCTTTTGGTGGTATTGATGGAGACTTCTTCAGGTCTGAAACTAGGTTGGCAAGAATGTCTACCAACCTTGTACTATTTTGCTGCTCATGTCTCCTCAGCTCCATATCCCTTTCTCGTTCCTGTCTTCTCTCCTCAAGTTCTTCTTTCCTCAATCTTTCAAACCTTTCCATCTCCTCTCTTCTCATTCTCTCTTGCCTACCACACTCTTCCTTCCTTATCTTTTCTTGTCTATCCATCTCCTCTTTCCTGAGTTTCTCTTCAGTTTGAATCCTGGCATGCTCAAGTTCAATCCTCTTCTGCTCCATCTCTCTTTGAATGTGCTTGTCTTCTGACATAGTTTTCACTAACATCTCCATGGACTGTGCAAAACTTTGAATTGAAGTACTCATATTCTGAGATTCATCCACAGACACTGTGTTCCTAATTGGTTGTCTCAAAGGTTGAGATGGTGCAGAAGTATTCTCAAACTCCTCATCTTCTGGAATAGGATTCAATGCAGGAGATGCTGCTGCAGTCTTTGTCCTTTTCACTGTGGCTCTTGATTGAGATGATCTTGATTTTGAAGGAAGCTTTATCCGTTTTGTCTTAGGAGATGGTACTTTTGATCCTGATCCTTCAGAAGTTTGTTCCTCTAGATCTGGCATTTGGTAGACCAATTCTCCCCTCAAGGTGTCTACTGGTAATGGAATAGGAGGATCTATCTTTATGATCTCTCCTAAGAATGGGGTGATTGACACTCCTTGTTTCTCATAGAGCCTTCTGATTAAATTTGGATAGGCTAATGTTGCATCTTCTCCAACTCTTGATTTAATGACATTGAGAACATGATGTGCAGCACTACATTTTGTTCCTGACCATAATAATGCAAATCCCTCGAAAGTTCCAGCAGAAGGTCCTTGAAAATTTGTAGTGGGTCTGAGCTTCGAGTAGTAGAAATCAAGTGTTGGCAGATATTCAGGCTTCAAATTCTTCAATGGAATCTTATTCTTCTCAGTTCCTCTGTATGTTGAACAGAATCCTAATGCCATTTTTCTAGCATTGGTAAGCTTATTTCCTTGAGTTTTCTTTGTCAAAAGAACCTCAGACTTGACTTCTGGCTGTTCTAGCAGAGGTGCCTGTATCAAATCATTTAGAGTCTCCACAGTGACTTGACTGTTTTTCCTCTAATCCATGTTGTTTCAGCCTCAACATCGAAGTTAGCATAGAACTCCCTGGTCAACTCCACATAACCACATTTGTTGTTATGTCTCATGAAAATATCCCATTCATTGATTCTTCTCCAATAATTGATACACTTGTGGTCCAACCACTTGGGATGAAACCCCTTGTCTGGGACAATCATTTTGGACATTCCCAGGTAATTCTCTAATGCTTCATTTCTTCCATTAAACTTAATCTTGATCTCTTCTTCTGTGAATTCAGTCTTCTTTTCAATACTATCAGGGATTGATAGCCTCACCTTTGGACTATTCTTTCCCCAATAACTCAAAGACAACAGCTCTGGAATTTCTTTTCCTGGTGAAGATCCTTCAGAAGTATCTGATTCACTTCCCTCAGACTCATGTGCTTCTTCCTGCTCATTCCCAACATTCTCATTTCCTTCTTCTTTTGATTGACCTCCTTCTTGAGCAGGTTCTGCATTTTCTTCCTGAACTTGTTCTGGATTTTCTTTATGGACAGGTTCTGGATTTTCTTCTTGAACTTCATTAGCATCATTATGTTGTAGATTACCTACGTCTGAATCATGTATCAATGGTGTGCTGGTATCTATCTTTTCAGTGACTTCTAGGCCATGCTGATTTAGGATCTCTGTGGGATCTTCCTGTACAAGTTCCTTTAACAAAAGAAGAATAGCAGGAGATTCTGAATCTTCAAATCCTTGGGTTCCAAAATGTTCTTCTGCTTTCTTCTTCTGTTTTGCAACCCACTCAGGATCATTCATCCTTGCAACTGCTCTCTGAGTTACCTCATCCCTAACTTGAGATGGTAGAACCCATTGATTCATTTGATCCTCAGCATTTGTCTGTGATCCGAGATGTTGATTAACAGTGTCCTCCACCAAAAACTTTCTCTGTAGATTCTCTTGAATTTCATTCCTCTGCACTTCTTCTTTATAAGCTTGGAGTGCTAATGGAGATGGCTCCACTGTTTGCTCAGAATTCAATTGTTGTTTAACTTTCTCCAATTCTAACTCGAGTTTAGCTGCATATTCATTTGCTTGTTCTACCGAGGTGCGTGCATTTCCTCCTTCCCTGGCCAATTTTCTGAACTTTTTGATCAAACCTTCCAAAGAATAGGTCATGTTCCCTACAGTAGTTCCATGCAAGTCATATCTTCAAAATCTTGCAAATCTTCAAGTGACTGATCTTGAACTGTATTCACCACTAATTTCTCCATTTGGTTTCAAAATTCTTGCTCATCTGAAACCTGTTCTGGTGGTGAATCTTGTTCAATTTCTTTTTCTGAAGATCCTTGTAAATCGATTTGACTTTGGACAAGAACCTTGTTAACCTGAGCTTGTTGATCTTCATCCTGTCATTCCAAATCATCTCTCACAATAATCTGGGTCTGTTGAAGTTCAGTGGTCGGCTGAGTTGACCCTTGTACATCAGGTTGATGTTCATCGATACATGCTCTCCAGCCTTCTGGATCTATATCTCCCACTTCCAAATTACCATAAGGAGTGAGCTCCAACCTCTCTGTATAAGGTATTACCCCTAAAGTTGGTTTGACTTTCTCTTCATCAGAGCTGGTATCATGCACCACATACTTAGGCTTCCTAGCCTTCATCTTTATTCTGAACTTCTTAACTGGTTTTTCAGGTTTTTTTTCTTGTTGTTTTTCTTTCTCAGGATTGATTCCTGGTTGTTCTACATTCTCAAAAGAGGATTCTTGCTGCTTAGGTTTCTCAGGGTTAGTCTCCTTCTGCTCAGAAAGTAACTTTCCTCTCCTTTTTTAAGTAACAACTTCCTTCTTTTCTTGAGCTGGTTGTAATGTCTCATTATCCTCATCCATCAAATCCCTTGGCTATGAAATTCCTACTTTCAAGTCCAAAACCTCTTTGATTGCTAGCTCATCTTCATTCTTCCTTTTCTTTGGAAACTGGCTAATTTTCTCAGACTTGCATTCCTCCACCTTGCTCCCAGTCCTTTTCTTAGCTGAAGGTGCTTCTTCTGAAGTGCTTGAACTAAGATTATGTGACTTTCTCTTCCTGGTGGATATTTTCTTTTTACCTTTCTTATCTTGGGTTTTAATGTATTCTTCGAATTCATGCTTTTCCTTTTGCCTGCTTGCATAATAATGTTCCATACTCTCTTGCAGGATCGGATGGAGTTCATCATTTCCTTCATTCTCTTCTCCTACAATGGTTGTAACTTCATCCACTACTCTCATTTTCTCAATTCTTTGTTCATCATCTGTACTATCTTCACCTGAATCATGTTTCTTGACATAAAATTTTTTACCCATACCTTTTAACTTCACATTCATTCCCTTTCTGTTCAGATACTTCTCATTCCATGCATCCCAATCATCAATGATTACCTGCTGAATCCTTCCTTGTGTTTGATCAGTATAAGCTCTATGCTCCTTGTATGCATTTTCTCTGCACATACTATCATATCTGATATATTTCTCAATGAATTCCTTCTTTCTCTCCTGAACATATCCATGAACTTCTTGCTGGAGAGTTGGGGGTAATCTCTTCATGATCTTGTTAGGTCTGTCTGTAATGAGAAGATCTGCATCTGCTGGTGTTATTGATGGGGCCGAAATTTTCATGAAATTCTTTATAGGTTCCAGTCCTTCATTAATAACAGATTCTCTGAAAATGTTCCTGACTATATTCTGTGGTGTCTGCTTTGCATCTGATCTCTGCTTCCTGTTTTTCCCTGATCTCTCAGCTTCTCTCTCTTCTGGATCTTTAACCCATGCTTGCTGTTCTGGCATTAAGTCAGCAGACTCTTCTAATGGAAATTCTTCATCAGGTTTCCTTTTCAACCCTGGTTTAAGAATTTTCTTCCTCAGATTTTCTCCTTTAGCCCACTCATTCGTATGCCTGATCCAGCTATTCCTAGCTTCCTGAATGGTTCTAAGAACATCTCTCCATACCATCTTGCCTTGTTTAGCTTTCTTAAAATAAGGCTCGAGGTCATGTCTCAAATTGATCCGAGAATCAATAATCCTGTCCAGGGCCAAATTTGTCAAGAAATTTTGTTCAATAGGCCCCTTCTTGTTCAAGAATGTTGGAGGCATGTATGCTGGGAGTGCCTGCTGAGCACCATAAACTCTAGCATTTCGGATTTCTTGAAGTTTGCAGCAGTATTTGGTGAGTCGTTTCACATATTTAGGTAGTGGTTGAGGATCAAAGTAATCCAGCTCCAACCCTATTTGATCTTTTGGATTGATGATTCTATAGCATTCCTGGTTCCACTCAGCCATGCATTTCTTTTCTCTTTCCAAAAGTCTTTCAAGTCTGATTCCATTGGGAAGATGCTTATCATTAATAAGAAATATCATTTGGTCTTCCCAAAATTTACTCATCTTATCCCAGAATGCTTCTTCTAAATCAATCATCAATGATTCCTTTTCCTTCTCTGGTATGTGTTGAATCGTCATTGGATTGACATAAAAGATTGGAGGTGAAATTTCCATCCCTAACCATCCACCGCTATTCTGAATATATTTCACAATTTTCGCTGTTTTCCTCATCATCAAGAATGATTTTTCTTTCTTATCTGATTCTATACCACGAGCTTGAAGTTCTTCATAGGTCATCTTATGAATCCTTTAGAAAGAAAATAAGATAAAACTGATTAAATCGGTGTCACCATACTCACATTTAGAGCTTTACTCTAAATGTGCAGATGGTAAAAGAAGGCATAATATTAGTTTTTTTTTTATATTCATCATTTTTGCATGATATCTCCATACTCACATTTAGAGATTTGCTCTAAATGTGAAGATTTAACTGCTGATTAAATTTGCTTATTGAAAAACGAGAATACCAAAGAATTTAAAAACATTGTATAAACAAACAAAACAGAATATAGAATTCATCAGATTCTTGCTAATATTACGGAATTATAAAGCATGATGGTTCTTATGACTCCAATTTGTTAATTACAAATAAGGAGGCATCTCCCCATCAACTCCAAATCTGAGAAACAAATTACAGTGCTCAGAGACTAAACACCTCATGCAGTAAATTGAGGTAACACCATAAGAGTTCCTTGAAAGGCTGTGATTATTATCATAATAGTTCCTAAAATTGCAAAATCTCTTCTTAGGTTGTCCTTGAAAAGGTGAAAGAAATTCATCCTGATTTGATAGCCACCCTCTGACTTGGAGCTGAAGATCTTTGAGCCTTCTTCTATTCTTACACAAAGTAGCAAAAAGCCAAATTCCTTTCTCTTGTTCTTCAACTTCATCCTTACTCAAAAGCATAAGGGCTTTTATGTAAATGGATGGGGGGTGATTATCAGTAATTGCAGGTTTTAAGAGATCAAATGCTGCTTGTTCATTCTTAACTCGAACAAACAGACGCAGTGCCTCTGGTAATTGGTACATCCAATTTCCTGCATGTCTACAGCTTTCAATAAAATCTCTCTGTGTTTCTTCAAAAGTCCCCCATCCCCATGCAGAGAATTCTTCAAGAGAGGCCCTCTTCAAGACTAAAGGATGATGGGTGGCTTCTTCTAACTCCTTGCAGACTAATTTAGAATTAAAAACAGTCTCAAGGTGATCAAATGCTAGTCTCGACAAAATATTCCCAAGAATCTCATAAGGAAGATCTGTGATCTGAGTTTCCCCTGATCCTGATTTCTTTATTGAAGTCGGTTGCTTTGAGGAGCTTCCAATTTCACAGCTGAGTAGGATTAAAAACAGTAGCCAAATTAAAAGCTAAGGAATGAAGATCATTAATGTAAAAGGAATGTACAGATCTAGTCATAAAGAGAATTCATTTTCTAGAAAATAAGCACAAAAGATTACAAGCAAAAAGAAACATAAACTGCTTGGTTACAACACTAATCTAATTCTAGCAAATCATCTTCATTTTGCTCTTCTTCTTCATTGTTCCATTGCTCCCAATCGAATAATATACCTTCCTCTCCAGTTGCTCTTCTGAACTGGTTGACTATGTCAAATAGTTCACATGGTATGCACTCCATCCTTTCAGTCAAGGGTAATTGCTGTCGCTCGATAAGGGAGTGATTCTTACAGAAGCTCCTTTCCTCTTGAGCAAGGAATGGATTTGCGAACTTTTCACAGTAAAGAAGCCAGTGTAGAACACTTATATTAAGGAAGGCCAAATCAAAAGAATCCTGGGTTACAGATTTGATCAGTTGAATTCCTTCCTCATCCAATTGTTGGTCTTGCTTGGAGAGCAATATGAGACATCTTATGAAAGCAGATGGTTGGTGTTTATCATCTAATTCAGGCTTTAAGAGTTCATAGGCTTTTTTCTCATCTTTATTATCAACAAAGGCTATCAGTGCAGGTTCGATATTAAACATATAGTTTCTTGCATCGTGACATTCTTTAATAAATTTAACCTGATTACTGGGATAAACACTTTCTCTCCACATAGCACAAGCTTCCAGATTAACTCTCTTTAGAGCTAGTGATGATCTGCTTGCTGAAAGAAATTGTTTGGATGTCTCTGATGCTCTAAAAAGTTTCTTTATGCTATCCTTTCCCAATCTCGACAGAATGTCTCCCAACAACTCAGTTGGTAAATCAAATATTTGAGTTTCCAAGAGTTGAGGAATTCTGACATTTCTGTTTAAAAAGAAGAGGAAGAAAAACACAGAATTCAGAGAAGAACTTATTGTTTGTGCAGTAATTACAAAGTAAAAGATTAGATTTCATTGACAATACCAAGCTGCCTTACAAAGTATAAGAAACTTGGATTGGTAACAATTTCAAAATCTAATAGTAGAAAGCTTTTCACAAACATTAATCTCTTCCTTCATCATCCAAGAAATCTCCAGTAATACTATGGTTATAAGAGACCTCCTTTGCCGCCATCCTAAAGTCAGCTATTGCCCTAGTTGTATCACAACAAAGACAGACAATCTGACCTACTCCATGATCGAAATATGGTGGCCTATGGATGATTTCCCAGTCATGCTTATCAAAGTTGCAGAATTCCCTCTTTTTCTGCCCTAAGAAAGGATTCGGAACATATTCCCACTCTGAGAGTAAAGTCAGAAGATTATATCTAAAATCATAGCTATTTAACCTATTATTTAATATAGAACTCATTAAACAAAGCCCTTTTTCTATTTCCTTTTTAGAATCTCTGCTTATACTGGGAAAACTTATGATTGTCATTAATTCCTTCTTCCAGAATTTGAAACGCTTTGTTCTCCTCACCCTGCGTGAACAGTTCCATAGCTTTATGAAGGTTCAATATGTGATTATTAGCCCGTCTGCAGGAGTGTAGGAACTCAGCCTTACCAGAGGATTTGTTAGAAATACTCTTAAAAACTGGATCCTCTACATTGAATCTCCGGAAGACAATAGGATAGTTTGAAACAATTCTGAATGTTGAACATGTTCCTTTACAGTGGAGCAAGTCTTCAAAGCTGCTCTGCCCTACTCGTGACACAATCTCTCCAATGATGTCCAGTGGAAGATCAGTCATTTGTAGTGCAGAGAACTCAGAAGCCTGCTCTCCAAAGTTAATGCTGTTTAAGCGAGTTTTAAGGAAGAAAAATTAGTTGTTTGTATTAATGAAATTCTAATACCAAGATTCTACGAGTTTTCAGAGAAGTGTAAATGAGTGAAGAAAGATTATGCGAAATGCAGAATACAAACCCTAATGCTACGAATCAAGCATTTAGACGCGAAATTCAGAAGCAAAATCTGCAGAATTTAAACACCAGTAAGAAGAAAATGAAATAAGCTTGAAGGCTTACGGATTGTTGCCTGCCATTTTCTGAGTGAGTTCCTGGTGTTCAAAATGTTGCGAACGTTTCTGGATGGAAATGTTGCAAATAGGATGAGAGATACTTGACGATGGCGGTTTCTTCTTCGAGAGAAAAGATATGGATAGATTTGAGAGTGATTTGAAAAGATATGGAAGTTACAAGATATAAAAATGGGCCGGCCTAGTCTAATGACTGCAGAGTAGGATACTCAAGTGTTATTCTTCTCCTAAATTCTAATGATTAAGTCTAGGCTTGCCACATCAGCGGATTTGAAATTAACTCAAAATTTGAGTTAATAAACTTATGCAGGCAAAAATTTGTAGATGAGAACAAGTTATTCACAAAAAAAAAACAACGCGAAAATTAAAACTACACAAAGATTCATTTATACAAGAACATAGACTGAAAGGGGTTACATGATAACAAAGAAATGCATTCAGTCTAATTAGATTCTAAATCAGACTCAGAGTATAAATCTAGTTCATCTACATACTCATTAAAGGCTACCCTCAATTCCTTAATTAAGGTTGTAACCTCACAACATAAACAATTAATGTTTGTAGCACCATAATTGTAATGCGGAGGTTGCAAAACTAAATTCCTAGCATGAGGGGCTAAGTATTCACAATAATACCTATGTTTTTGCCCTAAAAATGGATTTGGTTCCTCCTCACTATTGGCAAAAACTTTACTAATCTTCTCCTTCATCCTCTGGATGTGCTCCTCTTCTTTGAAGATTGATCCCATCAAATAAAGGCCTTCATCAATCTTCTCAAAACTCTCTGAACTCATCAGAATAAACGCCTTGATGAAGATTGAATTTTGATGTTCATCTTCTATTCCTGGCCGCAAGATTTCAAATGCGGCTTCCATGAACCCTGTGCTCCGGAAGGCTTTCAGTGCGGGTTCCAGGTTGAGCATATAGTTATTGTCTTCCCTGCATCTTCTCAAGAATGCTCGATATTATTGATCAGAGGTTCTCTCAGCAGTGATTTCCTCGACCACGTTTGCTCTTCTCCGCACAACAGGAAGTTCACTTGCTCTGTGGAATTTTCTGCAAGTTGGTGCTGCTCTGGCAACATCTTTGAAATCTTCCTGCCCCATTCTTGACAAAATATCCCCTAAAATCTTATCAGGGATATCTAAAATGGAGGTTCACGATTTGGGGGTAATCCAGCCATTATCTGATTTCTAAAGAAGGTTATAGGGTAATCGTTCTAATATGGGAGTGTTTGAGAGTAAGGAGAGAAAGAATCAGTTAGATTTATAGCAGAAAAACTGAATTCTGCCATAATTACAGGCGGTTGAAACGACGTGTGATGGTTAGTGCAGAGGAAGAAGAAGAGTCTGACAAAGGGTATTTTAGTCTTGAAAAGTTTGAAAAATCTATCCGTTTAGTATTCCCAAACTCTCGCTTTGTTACTTATTATCGCGTGATCATGTAAACTGTCTCTCGCTTCGTAAATTACAAAGCGAGAGAGAATTCTTGTATATTCTCCAGAGGAAATGGTCACGCTTCATGTTTCAACAAAACGTAGACATCAAATTCTTTGACATTCATTAACAAAGTAGGATGGAGTTAATAAAGATGTGACGGATCAAATTTTCATAATAATGAGAACTTGAACTTATCACCTCGCTTTGTAATTTCTACAAAGCGTGAACGAGTGTAATTCATCTTTAACCACACTTTGTCAATTAGCAAAAGCGTGAACTCAGAATTCATTCATACTTTATTTCCAAACACTTAATACTCAAAACCTGGTTGAAGGTTTCCTTCTCATCCCTCTTCAATCCATCACAGCTTCATTTCTCGAGTTCCTGAAAATATATATAAAAAAAATTAAAAATTAGAGATAAAACAAATATCAAAAGAAAAAGGGAAATACTACTCAGTTAACCTGGGTAGTATTCACCACCTATATATATATATATATATTAAGAAAAACTAGGGATTATCCAAATATTCAGCCTGGATGTTTAAATCTTATTGACCAATATATTCTTTAAGCCTGTGTCCATTTACAGTCTTTTCTCCTTCACTGAGCATGATTGTGACTGCTCCATTGTCATGAACAACTACAATGGGGAATGGGCCTGTCCACCTTGATCTGAGCTTACCTGGAAATAATTTCAAACGAGAATTAAAAAGTAAAACCAATTGACCAACATGAAATTTCTTATGTTTAATTTTTGAATCATGAATTTTCTTGGTTCGATCTTTATAAATCTTGCTGCTTTCATATGCTTCCAGTCTCATCTCTTCCAACTTAGACAGATCGAACTTCCTCTTGTCTTATCCTGACTGAACATCCATATTAAGCATCTTAATGGCCCAATATGCTCTATGTTCAAGCTCAACTGGAAGATGACAAGCCTTTCCAAAAACTAATCTGTAGGGAGACATCCCTATGGGAGTCTTGAAAGCAGTTTTGTATGCCCATAAAGCATCATCCAGTTTCTTTGACCAATCTTTTCTTGTAATATTCACAGAAGCTTGTAAAATATGCTTAATTTCCTTATTAGATACCTCCACTTGTCCACTTGTCTGAGGATGATATGGTGATCCAACCTTATGATGAACACCATACTGCTTGAGTAACTTCTCAAAGAGTTTATTCACAAACTGAGATCCTCCATCAGATATGGCACGAGGGGCTCCAAACAGCTACTAGAAATTTAGTAACTTGTTTAGCTTCATTATTGGGTAAAGCCACTGCTTCTACCCATTTTGAGACGTAGTCAACAGCTACTAGAATGTAGTGATTACCATATGAAGGGGGAAAAGGTCCCATAAAATCAATTCCCCAAACATCAAATATCTCAACTTCTAAAATTCCTTTTTGAGGCATTTCTTCTCTCATTGAAATGTTTCTCAATCTTTGGCATCTGTCACACATCTTTATAAGTTTCTGGCAATCCAAAAAGATAGTCGGCCAGAAGAAACCACAATCTAGAAGAAACCAAGCTGCAATTCTGATTTAAAACCACCATTTGCTGCTCTCCCGCACTTCGTTTCCCTGAAATCAATTATTTCAGAAACTTAGCGTAAGTGGGCATTTCTGCAATTAATTCAACCAAAGGGATTGAGATTTCAATGGCCTTAATCTTTTCAAGAAATTTCTTAAATTTAATTTCTTGAAGATCATTTTTGAGTCTCCCAGGATATGGTATCCTGGGCATGTGTTCATCCAGTGAATCCTTTTTGTTACCTGTAGAGTTAGGGATATCATTACCTCCCTCTTTTTCCTTTGGAAAGGAGTGTCCTGAGACATTCTTTTCCAAACCCTTATCCTCAAGTATCCGCCTTTATTCAAGCTGATCATCTTCTTCCATTGTCTGGACATCTTTGAACTTTTTCTACTGTAGCAACCTATCTAGTTTCTTTTCAAATTCGAGATCAACAACTTCTTTCCCTCCCCTCAACGTAACTGCCTTACATTGTGGATTTGTTTAAGAAGAACTTGGTAATTTACCTTTTTCTCTCTGCTGTAATAACTTGGCCATCTCTGTTACTGTATTTTCAACATTCTTGATTGAAGCCTGCAGTTGGTTATTCGTCTTTGTCTGCTTAACAATGAACTCCTTCAGAGCATTCTCCACCTTTAAAGAATAAATATTATCTTGAACAACAGGATAAGGGCCTGATGGCACTGGTTGCTGTGGAAAATTTGCAGGCATTGGTGCAAACGGTCCATATGGTCTATTCTGTTGATTCATTTGTTGAGGAGGTCTCTGAGGATACATTTGCTGCTGAGGATAGAATTGTTGCTGAGGACGAAACTGCTGCTGGTTCTGTTGAGGAGGATTCAGGAGATGTGCATTCTGTGCATTTTGAGTGTTACCATAGCTCAAGTTTGGATGCTTGTTCTGGGAACCAGTGTAATTACAGCTTTCATCTTGTTTAGGTGCTTCCCGAAGCTGCGGACATTGATCATTATGATGTGGCCCAGAACATATTCCACATTGATAAACTGGTTCCATGGGAGTGGGTTGAAGGATAACCATAGGTTGTTGTTGTTGATGCTGAATTTGTTGACTTGTTTGCTGAGCTACCTGTAACTCAGTAATCTGTTTTGTGAGTGCTGCAAATTTTTCTTCATTCTTGTTTGTATGGATAACAAGACTCTTTCTTGTAGGTGACGGAGGGTCATCATCTTGGAGGACTACTCTGCTAGCTGTCATGGTGTCTATTGTTGACCAAGCTCTATCAAGTGGCATCTGAAGTAATTGTTCCCCTCTAGTGGCATTGATCATCATCTGCCAAGTATGAGTAAGTCCTGTGAAAAAGATCTTCAAGAGTCTTCTTTCTGTGATACCATGCTGCGGGCATCTTTTAAGCATATCAAAGAATCTGTCTCGAGCATCCTTCAAAGATTCTCCTTTTCTCATCTTAAAGCTAGAAATCTTATCTACCCATTCATCTACTTTACTTTCTGGAAAGTACTTGAGTAAGAAGTTTCTGACCAGTTCTGGCCAAGTAGCCTTCTGTTGAGCATTTAATGAGTCATACCATTCCTTCGCAGAACCATCCAAAGAGAATGGAAACATTGCTAGTTGAATGGTTTCCCTTAAAGCTTTACCCTTCTTCATTGTCTTACTCAATTCAACAAACTTTTTAAGATGCAAGTGTGGATCTTCAGCACTCAACCCGTAAAAAGCCCTAGAAGATGCCAAGTTTAATATACCAGGTGGTATATCAACCTCTTCATCTGTTCCAGCCAAGTACTGATCAACATTTGGTTGCAAAGGTTGATACTGTTCTTCTTGAGGATTTGGAGCAGGATTAGCAAAATTAGGTGGAAAGTAATGCTGATGAACAAATTGTGGCACAGCAGCCCTCTGTGGTGCTTGAAAATGTCCTCGAAGTGGTATGTTTTGCTGATTCTCTGGCTGTCCATTTGGTAAGTTTCCAGGTCCGTCATTTTGTCAATTGTTAGCCATTCCAGTTATCGTTGAAAGATTCCCTTCTACAAAATCTCTTTGTCTCCTTCTAGCGTTTGCTCTGATCAGCCTCGCTGTTCTTTCAAGTTCACAATTAAAAGGAAGCGAAGGTTGCCTTGAAGATCGAGTTGTTCTTTCGTTCATAAACTGTTGAGATTTCTCTGTGAACAAAATGAAAGAATTAATGAATTTATTCAATATGGTAAAAAGTAAATAATTACAATTAAACCAAAGAGTATATATATATATATCTAATATATATATACACAGATACACACACATATATATATATCTGATATATATATATATATACAAGACTAGGGATGAACAGTATCCTCAGGTTAAACAGTAATCATCGACATGCTGTGGCAATTTTACCCTTCTGCTGCGATTCTTCAATTTTACGTCTTCTCAAATCTGGCCAATGCGAGCCTCTTTCTCTGCCCTACTCCAGATTTGGCCTCTTTGCGTCTCTGCCCAGAGGAAATCACAGATCGACTTGCCTCACTGCAAATCGCCGCTGTTTGAGTGGAGAAGAAGAAGAGAAGGTATGGTTTTAATTCAAATTTGATTCATTTTTCCCCCTTCCCCGTTCGTTGTTCTCATATTCCGGCCGGTGGGGGATTTCCGACATCAAATTGAGCCGGTGTCGGTAGGAGGAGCAGCCCACGATCCTTGACGCGGCGTGGTGCAGTCAACGTCGCGCCGCTAGGCTGCACCGGACAGCAGTACCGGACTACTGCTCGCTGTCAGGAGCTGTGCTCTCGCGCTGCTCCATTGGTCAGGCTTTCACCTTCCGGCAAGGGTGGCCTGGCTTTCACGGTGGTGATGATGTCCGGGCCTGATGGTGGTGGCTGGGACGGTGTGCTCTGGTGGTGGTTATGGTGTTTTTCTCGCTTGGATGCTCTTGAATTTTGGGAATTTTAGGTTTAATTGTTGTTTTGTTGGCTTAGATTAATTGGGTTTTTTTCATCAGGATGTGTCTTCGGTGTGAATTCAAAGTGGGCACCGCAAAAATGTTCCACGCCCTCCCTCCGCTGCCATCCCTTTCCTGCTTCTGCTCGGAATTCAAAGTGGGCATCGCTGAATTCAAAGTGGGCATCAGCGATGTATACTAGAGATCCTGTTACAGTATGCTACAACTGTTGCCCTGCTCGCCCCGCGCAATATCTTCGACAGCTATGCAGGATCTGTGCCCGTATTAATTGTGATTACTATTTTTAGTTTGAGTGGAAGTGTTTAGGCCATTGGTATTTAGATGCCGATGTTTCTGGCGAACGTCTAGGATTCTCTTGCTTTGTTCCTTTTTTATGTTGTTGTTTGGAATGCCTAAATCATAAGTTTGGCCTTGTTGGTTTTCGCACCCAAATCCATGAAATTGATATTTGTTGGCCGTCCAGTAAATTCAATAATACATGTGTTCTATATTATGATTCACTCATAATCCTTCCTCTCTCTTTCTGCAAGTGTTCTACATATGCTATTTTATATATTTCTTTCTGACAATGTTCCCTGGTATGAAATTTGTTCTTTTTTTCCTGATTGATGCAGGCGATGAATTTCTTTGCGGGGTTCTCACTGCTTCTAATGCCAGAGGAGAATGCATTTTGGTGGGTTGAAATATTCAAATATATTTTGCATCATATAAGGGTGATTTTTTTGTTGAGAATGTAAAGTGTTTGAAGCTTTGTGTGTGTGACCTACCTGCTACATATCTCTCGATTATCTTTACACTACATTTCTCATAGGACTACTCAAGAGTAATGCCTGGTCTGCCTACCGAAAGCGCACGGTATCAAGCTTGCAGTATTTATTTATAATTATCGGGATCGTTCTCTGGAGAGTTATACGATAGAAGTGTTTTAATTGGATTATTGGTTCTAGAACTTGTTTCTACTCTTGGTTTAAGGATGGTGTAATGATGATGACTGAGAATTAAATGCTGAATAGTAAATGCATAAAACTGTAAAGAAAATACAGAAAGCAATTAAAATGATGTTGAATGATATGGATATATTCATGAGTTAAGGATAGTGTGGACTAAGACAAACAGATGAAATAGGAATATGATGAGATTATCAGCTACTTGATTTATACTAGTTCGTTCGGAAAGACGCACTCTTCTTAATCAAAGCATTCCTTTTAGTTTAAGCTTGACCTACTTCGATCTTCTTAAAGCGAAAAAGAAAACTTCAATGATTAAAAACAAAATGAAAGCTCATTGAGATAAACAAATCCTATATGCAAGTTAACCAAATCTTCGTGTCTTAAATCACTTCCCAAGACAGGTACTTGTGATTCAATGTCATGACATTCTAAGCACTGAAATCATGGGGTACTATTATCATAGAATGATCGGTTAGACTCACTCAGCAACAACAGCTTTTAGAACTGTCACTTAATCTGTCTCTTTCAGATTCAGATTAAGCCTTTGGCAACCCAAGGTCACATCTAATCCATCATACATTCATCTGAACTTAAAGTTATTCTCTTTATTACTCTGAGATGAGATAAGAACCTCATGCCCCTATAATGGATGTCCTCTACAAGAAACAAGAAAGCAAATATTTAAATCTATCATCTATTGGTTACATGAGCTTTAACTTCTTAGAGTAACTCCTTCAAGTATTTGTAAGAAATAATAGTGCTGTAAGTACATAAAGATAAAATTGCTAATCAAAATCTTTGACTTAACTGTACTATTCAGATTCACATTGATGTTTTAGCGTGGGCAGTCTCTGTAAACAATTCTGAATACCCATTACTTGACTCAGGATTAGTAAGACTTAGAAAGAATATTTAATCTCCTACCCATAGCATATAGTGCAAACCATAAAGCTATGAACCCTGGAAATTAATCTTCTTAGAATTCCCACTAATTATTGGGACAAAAGATGGTTTTTGAAACATCTTTCACTTTTAAACGACAGGTACTGAATGCCCAACTAAAGAACAAGTTTGTTCTTCATTACCCTGAGTAAATAATGATTGAGAAAACTTATATCATCATTTTTCTCAATGTGCTAATGAAAATACTAACATGAATTCCAAATATGAATTATGAGTCTATATTTAAGAAGTAGGAGTGCTCATCATATATAGGGAAATATCCCAAAATATCATACGTATAAGTAGTATTATCTGTATAAAGAAACGATGAGGGTTCTGAGTCCTCTTAATCAAAATGCTAGGGTGTTTCCAAAATATAAACTGGAAACTAGACAGAATTAGGAAATTACTTCCTATGAAAAAGATTTGAGAAATAATTCTGCAAAATAAATGTCCAAGATAGCTCGCAGTAACTATTTTGGGTTTCAAACTATGAACATTCCAATTTTCCGCACGCTATGTCTGTACAGCGTGGAGGGAATTATTGTTCAAGGAATGTTCCTCAGATTTAGTTTATACAAAGAACTGAATCCCTCGCAATATAATCTGAAAGAATGCGGCGAGATTATTCAATTCCTACTTATAGAATAGGGGTTATATATGTATAAGAAATGAGTAGTTGATATTCCAAAGAATGGAAATCAATTCTGTTGCTATTTCAAGTTGGCTCTCTCGCTTTGTCAAAATGACATCGCGAGAGCATTGAAATAACTTCTTTTGAAACAAAGTTGTATGGATAATTCCTCGCGTCATCTTTTAAGATGAAGCGTGATTTTATCCTTATATGAAGTAAATGATCAAATCCTGAAATTATCATAACTACCTTCTGGAACATTTATTCAGAAAACAATGTAAAACAGAACCTTTTACGTCCAGGTTTGAGAGTTTAGAGTTGTTTAATTCTTAAAGATTATCATGCGATGGTTAACACTGCATGGGTCTTTAGGAACTTCTTAAAGTTCTGAACATTAATTTCTGCGGGTTTCTTCTAAATTTGTAATCAAAGTATAATATTAACAGAAAATTGAATGAATTCATAATTCTGTCAGTTTCATACCTAACTCGGTTACAATATCCAAACTTCTTGAGTAATTATGGTAGACGAATTACGAATTAAAGATATGATAGTAGCAATGATCTCGAAAATCAAATTATCGACGTAATGCAGATTCCAAGAAGCGAAATATTGTGTTTGAGGTCTATACTTCTCTAAAACAGAATTGAAGAACATCAAATTCTGATAAAACCTTTCGAAATTGTAACCAGAAAGATAAGAAATACACGATTTGATAACTGATCGTCCTTCATATATCATGAATAGCAAAGAAATTAAAAACGAATACACCTGGAAATCTGATTGCAATCAGAATCATGCGAATTTGAACGAAGAAGTCGGAAACTAGATGGCGATCGTCATAATGGATGAACAAAGCATTCCGATAGCAATCCTTCTTCCAGGGTACCCTCAAACTAATCTACTAAAATATTCTGAAGAAAATCTACTGCGAAATCGAATTACAAATCTGAAGAACATGAATTAAATTGCGGCGAAAATAAACCTTAGCTAACCTACCTACTGAATTCTAAAAGTGAACTGGAGAGTAAAATGAGCTATTCTCTTCAATCTCCCGCTGCTTGAGCTGATCCCCCAAGGGTCTTATTTATAGATGGGCGTTGTAACTGCTTCCGCCTTGGATAATAACCGCTCGCATCAGAATAGCTCTCCTCTCGCTTTGTCCAGTTCCTTCAAAGCGAGAGTCTAAAATGGAATTATCTTTCTCAACAAGGTGAGATTTCAAAGTCTTCTTCCAACAGTTCGCTTCTCGCCATAACACTTAAGGCTTCCCGTCTTGCACAAACTTTCTTTCCTTGCGATGTCAAACAATCGTCGCGTGGACTTCAGCTTCTGAACATTTTTCCTTAGATCTTTCCTGATTTCGTATTTGAGTCCTCGCACCATTCATTTTCTTTCCTCGCTATGTTCATTTCCATCTCCCGCAACCTTTCAACTTAACTTCCTTCTGAACGACAAAGCGTGAGTCAGATCAACTAGAAACATAGCGTGCGAGACTTGTAATAAAAACTTAGAATTTCAGGCCATTTTTATGTAATTTCCAGTTTCTTCACAATCTTGGTTCTTCTTCCATCTTTTTACATCTTCCATGATTATTCATTAAAAACTTATGGAATTAAGAACAAAAGATCATCATTAAGACACTAAATTGGACGCAAATGACAGTTATAAAAGACTGTCATCAGTGTTCTCCACTCAAGAATGCTGCTCTGAATCATTTACTGATTCAAGTGATCTGGTAGGAAAGAATGGACCTGCTAACCCATTCCATGGTAAGAAAGTGTGTGTACTTATAGAAACATTAATATTGATGAAATTTTTCTGTAGCAACTGGCAACTGCTATTATTTTCTCACATATCTGATACATGCTTGCTTTTCTTTCTAGAATATAGAATTATTGGAGACATATATATACACTAGAACTCGTGCGGTGCGTGCTACGCCGCGCGGGTATAATGTGAGTTACAAGTGAAGGGAAGAGCCTGGCATAGCAGATCTCAAGAAGGAAAGAATTGGAAATGAATAATACAAGTCTGTTTCATCCTTGTGTTTTCTTGACAGTATCAAACATAAGCTATCTATTTAATATACACTGACCATCTAATTAAAATTGAAAAGTGAATAATACACTACTGATAATGACCATCTAATATACACTGACCATCAAACATAAGCTTGTGAATAATACACTACTGATAATGAAAATTGAAAAATGAGGGGTGAATACATTTTGCTACGGGAAGGTGAACTGTGGCCATCTAATTAAGTTGTTGAATGGCATGTAGATACAGTTAAACATTTTCCCTGCATTAAAATATTCAAATGGTGTAGTAAATTTTCTTGATGAAAAGCATGCCATTATGAGATCGAAGTATCTAAATATGAATAGGTTTGCTTTAAGATTGTTAAGTATTGCACTGACCATATAGGAGTGGATGCAAGAGGCTCCATTCTGGATGATTTTCGCAACAAAAAATGCTAAATGTTCAGCTGGAGAAACACCAAGAACCCCAAAATGGTGCACCATGTTTAGACTGTTGGTGGTGAAAACATAAAGCCCTGCTTCGTGCACAGGCTTCACAAACACCAGCAAGTCATATCTGTCCCCAAAATAGTACGACACAAAAACCCAAAACAAGGAATCTGAGAAGTTTATCAGCATGTGAGAAACACCAAGAACCCCTCCCCCACACAAAAAAAAATATCAGAAAGAAGCACCTCATAAAGCAAGCACATTTAAAAGCAAGCACCTCATATCAGAAAAGGTTATACGCCTGATAGTTGAGTTGAGGAGAGAAATACATTTACATAATGATACCAAGCACAAGCACCTCATAAAGTAGAATGATCTGGAAATAAAATTTTAAAAAATTTAACTTCCAATGATGTACGTTTTCATCGAGTAACTTCACCTCGTATGTTGACATCTCAGAGCTTGGAAACGCTTGATGAAACGCGCTTTATTGGCCAGCATATTTAAATACGTAAAGTGCATCCGAAAAAATAATTTGGAACCCTAAAACTACAGAGAACCCAGGTTCTTAGCAGTAAAGTAAGACTTACCAGTATTGTCTTCCTATATGCCTAGCAAAAATAGAGCGAGCTTTCTATAGCTAAGAGAACCCAGGTTCTTGAAAAACATTAATTGAGGGAAAGGTTTCAGAATCTGGTAGCAGAACAAAATTTAACAAACAAATAATATGGGTAAGGGATTTACTTAAACCAAGACATTGGAAACGTATGTGCAGCAAATTAAATTAATTGTCAAAATTCTAAAAGGCTTACTGAAATGAAACCTCACATGTCCATTCTTTGATTAGTGCCAAGCTTATAACTTGCCCTTTTGCTTGAAGTAGTCGTCACAAACAACACATGGGTGAGAACTGTAAGGACTGCAGTATTAACCCAAACAACTGTGCATGCATTTCATGGTGTCAAAGAACTTGGCAGGCAGTCAGGATCAACCGACTTGCTGAAATAATAAAAAGTGTTAGAATTATGAGTTCTCTATATAAATTCCTATTCTTTCTGTAGGTGGATTTGCGTTTAATGGTCATAAAATCTCAATTCTTCTTTATGTGTATATTAGTTTCAATCTACTACAACACTATTAGATTTGAGGACACTCTGCACCTTATTCATGACATTTGAGTTTGAAAAGCAGAACCAGAGGCTACAAGCTAATGTATAATAATCTCTACTTTTATAGAGTAAAAGTTTGACCTTGAAATGGCTTCAAATACATACCTGGATTTTGCCTGCACTAGGTGCAACGGCTAAATGTGTGTCGCGATGTGACCACCCAACAAAACAGACATAATCATCAGATCCTAAGCCACACATATTCACCACCTGTATATAACATGTAAAATTCATCAGAGGCAGAATTGCATACAACTATTATCAAGTTAAAATTCAGAACCAATGCCTCACTGAGCTGCTAGAAGAATGCCATAGATAAACCAGCTGCCAAACCCCATTGCCAGAACATTCTTTGATGATCAGTGAACAAGGTTCGGATAGAAATCATCCTGTAATGCTGGAGAATCCAAAATCTACAACACAATGGATTTGGTGCATATTTCATTGTACAAAGCAATATTGTCATAATCGACCAAGAAAGAAGACCAAAACCAATTTTTCTGTTCAGTACTATCAACACACATTTCATAATGGAAATGAATCAGCAATTGAGCGAGGCCACTGAATTCAAGAGCCAAAACTATCTCAGCAAAAGAGACAAGAAATTGAAATCCTGAAAACAAGGTATTCTTAAATTCAGGAAAATCGAAACCAAAATTGCTATTCTAAAAGGATATCCCACGAAGAAAACATCAAAAGCCTTAAAATCCAGAGGAAGGGAAAAATACTACCTTGGAATTGTTTTTGGAGTCTTAACATGGTTACGGAGTCCCTATGAAAATCAACAGCAGTGACAATGATGGAGTAGCAGGATGGGAGCAAGCAAATGCAGCGACGGGTGACAATTTCCTGCAAACGACAGAGGGCAAAAAATGATACAAGGCAAAATCAAGAAAGAGCAGACATCATGATATTTAACATTACAATGAAGATTACTCACTATAAAAGGGGGCAAGTCTATTGCATTGCAATTAGTTTGTAACACCTGCTGCCCGTAAAAGTTCTTGATATACTATATTTCGTGTCCATTCCCGAACAATTGTTTCTTTTGCCACCATTTCATCAGGTGGACGAATTGTTATGTGCAGAGTGTCAAAGGATCTTGCACGTGACAACGCCACATATAATTGCCCATGCATGAAAATAGGTTCTTTAATGAATACACCGACATGTTGTAGTGTTTGGCCTTGTGATTTATTTATTGTCATTGCAAAGCACAATTTTACAGGGAATTGAATTCGAGTAAATTCAATAGCTGTTTTATTTGTTTCTTTTGGTTGTAAGGGTATTCTAGGTATAAAGCAGGTTGTTCCAGAACATGGGCCAGAAATGATTTTAGCTTCAAGAAGGTTATGTGTCATGTGCTTACAAATAAGTTTGGTTCCATTTGATAGACCGTTTGATGGGGCTAGATTGCGTAATAACGTTATTGGGACACCTTTCTTTATAGAAAGTATGTGAGGCGGCATGCCATTAGGAGTTATTGTACAAAGCAAATCTTCATAATGAGCTTGTTGACTTGGATCTTTTGTTTGATTCCTTGAAATAGATGTCATAATCTCGCCAAGGATTTGCTCTAAGATAATATTATTAATGTGGTCAACAATTTCATTTGTTGTTGTAAGAATTGATCGTGATACAAAAGCTTGAGTAGAAGGTAACTGGAGTGCATCAGGTGGATATATTTTATGAATTAATGTAGCAATGTCATCATCCTTATATGGTATTAAATTATTATGAGGAATTCTTACTTCACCATCAGGTGAGTTTGGACATGTATTATTTCCAATGCCATCTAGGAATGTTGCAAAAGCAGGATCATTTTGAGCACGCATATTTTTTTTAGATGGAATTTTTGTGCATTACGAAACAAATTTGAGGATACAACACTTGCTTCAATATAAATGTCTTTTGTGGCATTTGGTATGACTGGTATAATTTGTTTGAAATCACCACCAAATATGACTACTTTTCCACCAAATGGCTCTGCGACATCGGTGATGTCTCTTAAAGTAAAGTCCAATGCCTCAATAAGTTCTTTGCGCGACATAGAAATTTCATCCCAAATAATTAATGAGAGTTCTTTCAAATGTGCTGCTAGGTTTGATTGTTTTGATATGCAACAAGATTTATGTTCAAGTTTATCTAATGGTAATTTAAATTTTGAATGCGCTGTTTGACCGTTCGGTAGTAAAGAAGCTGCAACGCCAGATGATGCCACGGGAGCTGAAATAAGATTCAATTTGTGTGCATAACCAAGAATGGAATTATAGAGATATGTTCTACCTGTGCTAGCTGGACTATCAATGAAACATATAAAAGGCAATTTATAATGTAATTTATCTGCCACAATCTGGAAAATTTGATACAGTTCTTCATTCAATGTATTTGGTAGTGGAAGGGTACCATATAATGAAGAATTTGTGAAAAGGTTCTGTTCGAAAATGTTCTCATTTCCATTTGAGGTTGGATCATTATTTACTATAATACCAAAGTCTGCCAAACTATTTTCAGTTGCTGAAAGATGTCTGTTCACATTAATAGCAGCATGTATTTCGATAGAGATGTCAAGATTAGTAGGAGATGATCCAAGAGTTGTGCAAAATTGGTAGAATTCAGTCCACAATTTTTGAGGTTCAGCAGGATTACAGAAGATGAGGATCGATGCGAAGAGTTGCGAGAAGGAATTTGGAAGCTGAAAATGTGATGCTTCTGTTAGGCAATCGATGATGGCTGTGTCACTCTCTAGCAAGCCTAGGGCAACGCATGCAGATCGAAAAGTCTCACACAATGTGCCATTAACAGTTTTAATGTCATCAAATGATGTTGGTGCTCGACGATGTTGTAAAAGCAGTCGTAGATAATATCTTTCATTTTCATTTGGCCGTACAGTGACATACGCCCTACTACAGTACCGCACTTTCTTTGATGCCATTCTTTCTTTCTTGAATCCCATACAAAATGTTCTGGAAAATCTTTATATAAAAGGTTTTTTCTCTTTAGCAAAACTATTATGGTTATTGATGTGGAAAAATTCTGTAAGCATGGTACGGTGCGCTTGATTATTTTCTACAACTGTTTGAATAGGAGCAGTTGTAGAAAAAGTAGTGTACTGATAATTTGGCAAGTGTAACTGAAGTGCTATAACAGCAGGGCGCATTGCATTCATGAGAAACCCAAAAATACGCCAGCATGCCTCTGGGGGTGCAACCCAACGGCCTGTTTGAAATGCAGTAATTTCATCAATTTGTTGACCTTGATCAGAGGCACGTACTGAAAAGGCAATACGGTCATGACCTTTGTATACATATTTATACAAATACTTGACTAATTTTATTTTGGAACAAATTTCAACATTAATATGGCAATCAAATTTTGCAAGCAAGTATGGGTTGTAAGGCACAATCCATCTGTTGTCTAGTAAACGGTTTCGTGAAAACACAACTGAGCCGTTATTTCGCCTACGATATAAAGGATAGCCATTGGGAGCATGTGTTGTAAGATCATTGAATTCTTTAGGGTAATGATTTTTGCATTTTCCATCACCCATACAAGCATTGTTTGGATTATCTGTTCCACAAGGGCTATGAAGCATATGTTTGGAAACTAAATCGTGCAAGTACTTTTCTGTAGTAGGATCCGGAAGTTCAGCAGAAATGAAATTATCATATTGTGAAGGATCTTCCATTTTATCTTCAGAATACATAATTAATAACATATGGACATGTGGTAAGCCTCTTTTTTGGAACTCAACCACATATGAGTAAGCACAAACACGGCCCAATAGATCTTTGTCGAAAAGTTCATGTTTAAGCTCTTCAAGTTTCATACGGAAGATTCGTGCTGTCAAGTCAGGCCGATTAGTGCAATTATCATTTTGAGAAAGATGTTGTGTAATTTCAATCCATTGCGGATTACATGTCATTGTAATGAAGAAGTCAGGTTTTCCGAATTTTTGAACAAGAGCCATAGCATCCATATAACGTCGATGCATATCACGAGGTCCACCGATAAAAGAAGAGGGTAAGACAATTGGTTTTCCAATTTGATTTAGATCATCCAATCCTTGTAAATTAAAAGCATCCTGAATTCCCTGCATGGTTTCAATTCTTTGTTTTTTTGATTTTGTTCTAATCTGTAAAAGTCCAAGCGTTGAGTTTCTATTTTGATATATTGGTCAACAACATATTGTTGAAATAAACGGCCAGTCTTGAGCAAGATGCCTGGCAAAGATGGACGAATCTGCAGCCGGTAGGAGTAGTACTCACGAATGGAGACATACTTTTATCCATCCGTCTTTGCTTTTTTGGGTGGCGCTGGTGGAAAGGACGAAAAGAAGGCATTAAAGCAAGAACGTAAATGCATCAGAAAGAATAAAGTAAAGGTGTTAAAAGAACATACGTTCTTGTCCTATTTCAAGAGACTGCTCATTTAGGCTGGCAAAAAAATTTTCGGCGGTGTCAGCAGCAACACCATCATTTGCATTACGTTTTTTCTTAATTATATCTGGTTGCCAACCCGGTTGTCCATATGCATGGATTAAAGGGTACTGAACAGGATCATATGCAAAAGAGTAATAAGATACTTTCTTGGGCATTCCATCGAATGGATACACTTGTATATCACGAACTAAGTCAGCATCACTTGATTGTCCATCTTGCCATATAATAGAAACATCATCAACAGTTGGAAGGTTATAGACTCGTTTGTCCAAGCGGTTAGATGTTTTTAAGAATATTTTATATTCATTCAGACATGGGATATGATGAAGTTGCCTGAAGAATCTTGCGTAAGGATTTGATGCTGTAATATTTATTAGTAAACCAACAAGATCTTTTTTTAAGTCCGGCTTGTCCTGCATTCGTCTTTCAAGTTCAATTCCAGGATCATGATAATAAAGTTGGAGATTCTTGTGCGATTCAGCAGTTGGGAATAAGGAACTAATGAAATGGTGCATCGTTCCATTGACACAGAATACATACACATTTTGTTCATTGCGTTGCAAATTAACATCATATTGGACTCCCAAGATTGAGAAAGAGAATGAATTGTTGTATGTGCGATATATGTAAGGAAATGATCTGATAAGGCATGTTTGTGAAGGAAAAGGTCTTGAAGAATAGGAGGTGCAAGTAATGGATCTAAGGCAAATGTTCCAAAGGCACAACATAATCCTTTGGACTCGCCGTAGAATATTAATGCACCGCAATCATTGCAAATAGAAGGGAGCGGAGCTTCCCAGGGAGCATTGCTAATATTGCGTCTGCGTACCTGTGGTCCATTTGATGTAGAAGCACGACGCTCGGCTGCATGGCTGCGACGTTCAGCAATACGCTGTTGAAGAGTACGCCTTGGAAGACTCCTGGATTCGACGTGTTCTGTATCCTAAAAAGCCAACCATTTCAACAATATAGATTAAATTAACATAATGAATAAGAACCCAATGAGAAATATAAATTTGTTCATACAGCTTGAAGATTATCAGGAAATAATTCTACGAACCTGTGCCTCAAGCAACTGACGAAAGCGAGCACTCCTACGAAGAGGTTGTGCATTGGATATTTCATTTCCTTGCATAGGTTGATCTTGAAAAGGTGGTTGTTGCATGTTAACTTAGTTCGAATTGAAAACTGGACTAATAAAATAAATACTATGCAATGAGTTGCTAAATTTTTCTAATTAACAAAATACTATAATTATTTTCCAAATAAACAATTAAAGGTGAAGAGTCCATGAAAATTAACTTGGAAAAGGAAATATGGATAAATACAGATTAGTGCATGTGAAGGGCTAAAGCAGAAAAGGACATTGGGATGAGAGTATTAGATGCGTATGGAAGAAGTGGGTTGTTTTTAGCTCCTCATTAACCACAAGAATCCCTACCACCTGTGGTGCCTTTATATAATTTCCTGTTAAGTTAACCCCACATTGTTTGACCTTAAAGTTATAATGCATTTGATTTGTAAATGATCACATTTTATAGCTGTCTGCCATACTTTTCTAATTACTGAAGCATTACTGAATTTATAAAATTATTATTCTGGACCAGCAATGGGGTGCCATTACTTTCTTGAGGGATGCTTGCTCTCTTCGTCAGTTTGCATTGCTTTCTTGTCCTAACTAACAATAACTGAATTATTACCACTTATGATCCTTGTTGTGGACTTGGGTCATAATAAATGCTTAGCTTATGAAAATCATTGAGTAGGTCTTCATACCATTTTCTTCTTTCTATGACTATGCATAAAGACCGTTTCTTCCTTAACTTGGAAAAGAAATTCACCATATCGGATGTTTAAATTCCATTACTGGTTTTGTCAGTCAAAACACAGTTTAAGACCTTAAGCTACATTAGGAAAATACCCTATAAAATTTTATTCTTCTACAGGGCCAAGTGAGACGGAAAATATCCTCTGGTGGCAAATATGTATCAGTTAACATTGGGCTTATGGAAGTTGTTTCCAGTGAATGAATGCTGTAAGGTTTATAGAAGTAGAAGCTAATAGGCTTATTGATACGTAAAATTGGAAAGAAATCTACGACACTCCTACATATTGGCTTTTAAAGAATTTAGATCACTATAGGATAGGCTGTGCTTTATCCTTTAGGAATTCAAACACAACGCATCAAATTACTTTAACAGCAGCAATTAATTTAACACGCACAGATGCACTTCAGAACGCCGCACAAACACCAAAAAAAAAAAAACTAATTCAGCTAACCTTGGCGATGAAGACAGATTTTGCTTTCTTGAAACTGGCACCAAGCTTCTCACACTCCGGAGCTTCTTACCGTTCCCACACCTGCACAAGAATGACAATCAATCCTAACTACAGAAGCAACAAAAACCAGTAAGCATTTTCAAAAGTTCATGTATTCACAAAACAACTCCTCCACTATTAAGCCTTTTGAACTATTATTCTGACGGCACTAGTAAAATTATTCTCTTTAGTACACAAAGTTGTGGGATTCAACTCTGGGATACAAGAACAAGTGCAAGTGGGTGGAATACAAAAGTTTCTCCTGTGGAGGGTTATATATCAAGTCTGGTGGCCGACCCCTGTGGTAACTGGTTTGGTTTGTATCTGGATCATCTAGGGGTGTGCTTACTTTGTGGGATATCAGATTCTGTATCCCTGTCAACTCATGGCAATATTCTCTGTCATACCCCATTGAAAAAAATTGTCTTTTTGTCCCACCTTGCATTCCCTTGTCTACCACCACAAGGCCCCTTGTTTACGTAGCTGCCGGAAGCAATGAAGTTTCTCTCTGGAATGCAGAAAATGGGAGCTGTCACCAGGTACGCTGGGTCTTTTGTTTGATATTTCTTCAACAAATTTTTTATATAGGCTACAATATTATCACCATGACAATAATATAGTTGGATTACAAATCTAGCATACTCCATTATAGTTCACATATAATAATTGAACTCATTCCTTCTACCCTTACAACAGAAGGCAAAATATAAGCAACTTTGTAATTGAATATACCAAGTATATACTAATTGATGCACCTGACATACAAATGAGAAGTCCGACATTATCCAGTGATGAACTATTCTAAAAAAATAAAACCTTTTACACAGAATCTGTACACTGTAGAGTGCGTCCAAGTGCGCACGGTATAAAAATTTCAAACACAAAACTGAATCCCTATCCACATCGAAGGGCAACGAAAGAAAGCGACAAAATTGTAGCTATCGAAGGACAAAAGGGAAAATATGGAGAAATACCTTTTTCGGGCGTTGCGACGAAAGTGAGCGGTTTCTAGGGCAACAACGGCGTACACGAAGGCGCAACAGCGGCGGTGCAGCGGTGTTTGCAATTTCTGAAGGAAAATCTGAAATCGCAACAGCGTGAAGGGCGCGCCGGGTTTCTGGGTATGGGAGGCAGAAAACGGAATCGAAGCTGCTACCAATTCCACGACGAAGGCCTGCGGATTAATTGCAATGCGAGCTACGGGTGAGACGACAACGACGGAAGAGGAGGGGAATGGCGTCGCGTAATCCGAATAGGGAAATAGGGCACATCGGTGGAGCTGGGAGTGAATTGGAGGAAATGGGGGAGCGGGCGACGCTGGGGGAGGAAGTTCCGTATAAGATTACAAATCGGGTCGGGTATGGAAGAGGAAGATCCGACACTATTCATAGTAACAACTGTAGCAAAAAGGCATCCCACATATATATATTGGATATATATATATATATATATACTAGTACCCGTTTGCGCGCGATGCCGCGCAGGATTTGGTAGATATAAAATTATGACAACTCATATGTTATGAATATAAAATTGCAATTCAGATGTATAGGCATGCATGTGTTTATCTTGATATCTCCTTGTTGAGACCGAAAAGAAATGGGAGCAGGAAGACATTAAATATTGAACACATTTAATCCCAAAAATGATTCAACATACCATTCTTGGGGAACTGAGGCAGCAGTGTTAAAAATTTAACGTAAAACAAAAGTAGTTGATGTACCGGAAATCAAATAGTTGTTATTTTGTCAACTCAAAAGTTAATGTAGAAATGATGACAGAATTGTTGAGTTCCTGCAATTTTGGGATACATAAAAGAGCTCTATTATTGCCCCATCTTCTATAGAGAAAATGAAGTTGCTAGATAAATACCATAACTCCACATTTTGGCTATCTTCCTTCCTTCATGTAGAATAGATTGCAAAAAAACCATATTTGTTAACAGGAGGCTATGTTAGAAAATTGCATTGAAAATGAGGACAGAGGCTAGACAAATCACTGGCCTGAATTAAAACTTTTTCACCATAATTTTGTTTAACACCAGTAATGAACTCTTGCAACAAGTCATAATATTCCTGGGAGGGATATACATTAAATTGGACGATTTTGTCACTGAGAAATAGAGACAAGCTGTAACCTTTCTTGTTGCCATGTTCTGTTTGAGCCCGATGTAGAATTCATAATTCAACAACTTGTCATTGATTGTCCCAACATCAATGGATCGGACCACGCACACATTCAACAGAAATGGTGGAAAAACTAAACAGATGTTGATACTCTATAAATTTGATCCAACAGAGTGGCATGGAACACACACACATTTATTAGAAAAAATGAGAAGTAGAGTTTTTGATAAGTTTTGATGTATTCTCACAGCAGAAGGTTTGACGCTTCCGAGGGCAGTGTACCTCACTACACTGGTCATGAAGATAATGCAATTTAGTGTAACTCAAATCAACTGACCATAACAAACATGCTCTGGTTTGCATTGAGAAGAAATAATTGCTCAAAACACTCATTCCATCACTATCCTTTGTTTGGACAAAAAGGTCCATTTTCTTTTTTAAAAATCCATATCAATAAATTTTTTTTTAATTACCAAAACAGTTCGCTGCGAATAATAATTATGTCCAAATCACTAATGATGCCATAATTGTTGATGTGACAAGGGTTAAATTTTAGTAGCCTACACAAAGAATACTGTTGTTGGGTCACGCAGACAACCTACACAGAACATAGGTCAGATAGAGCACAAACAATACAAAGACGAAATAAATATATATGACGATGACTAATGGACAATTGGGAAATTATCAAACTTGTGTATTAAGGGATCCGCCTGCATGTATCCATAATACCTAAATAATACCTACATTCAGTAAAATGAGAGGCTATAGAAGTTCTTGGCTTTATGCCTATTTATGCTAGAACATGTCGGTACGAATGCATCCAGATTCGAGATTCGAATTTACGGTGATATAACGGTATAGTTAATTATTGACAGAGTGAAAAATCACAGTTAACACTTATGAACCCTAAAACCTAAGATCTAGCACGCATGCACGAAAAATGCAGTGTATATGGCCGAAAAGAACAACTATATTGAATGAAAAGAACAAAATCCATAAGGGGAGTTGATGGACAAACCGCACTAAGTACAAAGAAGCCAAATTCGGAAGGCCAATCCAACCAGGGAACGTTGCTTTCATATCAATGTTAAATTAAACAAGCAGAACACTGCTGAAAAGGAGAGCCGAAAATGATGCAAACTAAAAAACGAGACATTTTAAAGAACAACAAAGCAATGGATGAGAATACGCACCAACCCAACAATGGGAGTGAACCTGGAGGGGTTTCTACGGTGAGGGCGGCGCCGGTGCGTTCCGTCGAGAAGAAATAGAACCCTTATTCCATCCAAATCGTAGGCCTCTCCTTCAACTGGGTAGCTCAGTCTAGCGCTGAGGCCGTGAAGTTTGTCGCCTGGCCGCAACTTCGTCGGGGAAGAAGGGCATCGCCGTCAGCGGGAAGAAGGGCGCCTCCGTCAGGGGATGAAGAAGAAAAATGCAACAAGAAAGCGCAAGAGGAGAAAAATAAATGGGAAGAAGCTCACCTGAAAGGACCGCCAACAAGGTGACGGCATAGAACCTAGGGAGTGAAGGGCGGCAATTGACAAAGAACTGGTAAGAGTGACGGAGCAGACCTTTGCAGGCTGGATAAGGGAGAAGACGCAAGAAAGAAAGGATGAGAAGAAATTGATGGGCCATCAATAGGAAGAGGAGTGTTGAAGAAGCCAAAGAATAAACGACAAAAGAATGTAGAGCCGGAAATTGGTGCAAGTTGACGGGTTCTTTTGGTAATTCTAGGTGCCGAAAGCATAATGGCAACACATATATATATATATATATATATATTTAGATATAGATATATTGTAAGTTATGTGTTGGATATTTATGTCAAAGTCATTTGAACTCTTCTACTAAGTTATAGTTCAGAAATTTATACTTTCTCTGCCTTTGGTGCTTTTGATGTTCTTTCGAATCTAAGTGGATTTTCAAGAGAGATGGTAGCAGATGTTCTTGGTTTTATTCTCTCCTCTCAGTAGTCATCAGCAATGGCTGAATGACCTTAAGCATTTAATTGCTACAAAAAAAGTTGAAGCATGGCTCAGCTAATGCCTTATGAATCAATTGTCCTTGTTTGAGATATTAAGAGGGTGTTTGTTTATGCGTTTTCAGACAGATTATCTGATTATTGCGTTTTCAAAACGCAAATAATCAGTTAATCCTGTTTGTGTACTAATTTCCAATAATCTATTATTTGCGTTTTGAGGGAATGAAAATGCTATTTTCTTGCAGCTATATTTTGGTGCTGCAAGAAAATTGCGTTTAGCCAAAAATAGATTTTATCATATTATTGCCTATGAAAAATACAAATCCAAACACTTTTTAATGATTATCTGATTATTGCGATTTGTAACAGCATAAGCTTATCCAAACACTTAATTTTCTACAACACGTTTTGTTACAGCAATTATCTGATTATCCGTTTTCTAAACGCTACAGCACTTTTTAAAACGCACATCCAAACACCCTCTAATTCATGTATTTCCTGGCTTGTAGGTTTTGTCTGTGCTAAGAAAAATTACTTTCTACCCGAAGTGTATTTGGGGCTGCAAACCTTGTGCAGTCCTTCAGTAAGTAAAAAAAGTTATAATATTTGCTCTAAACTGAACGAACACAAATTGCTTGGACATTATATATTGAAAAATTGGATGAAAAGCCTATCTGATTTCTTTTTTTTAATGGTTTATAGAAGAACTCTGAATTAGTTAGTAGCAATTGCAGCAGAAACTAAGTTGTGAAATGTGAATGTTAATGTCTGAGAACATGGATGATGCTTCATGCCAAATAAATGAGAGATTATAATCAATGTTGACTGTTTTAAGTTCTGTAGGGAAGCTGCCCAGTTCTGGTGAATCATTTGGAAGAAGTAGAAGAGGCTGGCCTTTCGTTTTTAAGAGATCAAGGACTGTAAGATCTTGTGATATGGATGTGATGGGAAGTGGAAAACTTAGTGAAGTAATGATTCAAAATAACTCTAATGTCTTCTAAGGAGGAAATGATGTGGGAAAAGCAAAGAAGAAGGTATTAAAGACACTTACTCCAACATCTGAGCAAATGGTATCCTTGAATTTAAGAGAAGGGTTGAATAAAGTGGTCTTCACATTCTCAACTACAATGCTGGGCAATCAACAGGTCAATTCTGGTTTTATAAACTCAATAAAACACACTTTCATTGCTATTGTGTTCACTCCTTAGAGCTCACCTATTTTTTCCTCTCATGTTTTTGCATTAGCTACTTGCTTTCTATTTGGTTACATTCTTGGCACCCTCCTTAAGAATGTTTACATGTCCAGGTTGATGCCCGAATTTTTCTTTGGAGATGGGACACTTGGATTGTGATATCAGATGTGGATGGAACAATTACCCGGTAAATATTTCATTTCCATGTATCCAATTTCCATACCATTCCAGTGAATTATGGAATCTCATATGCTACATACTTTGTGACGCTAGTGTGTCTTATCAATTCCATCTTATTCTCCTAGGATAATGCACAAGTGGTTTCCAGTTATCTGATTTCTGTCAAATTGGTATGTGCTGCAGATAAGATCTTCTAGGTCAGGTGATTGGTCGGTATGGATTGGTCACAGACAGGTGTTGCACATCTTTTCTCAGCCATCAAGGTCATTATTATTATTTTTCTAATTTTTTTTTATAGTCAAATACCACGCATGATTCGGCTTTTTTAAAAAAAAAATATACCATGCATGAGTGCCACTAACATTTTCCCAGTTTTCAGTAGCTCTCTATGTGAGTGTTATAATTTCATGATTTTTCCTTTGAACTTGGAAGTACGATTTTTTAAGTACTTGAATAATTGTCTAATGCAAGTGTTAAAACATTCTATTCCCATGTAATTCTCTTTGATATACTGCTGGCATAAATAATTCTCTTTAATACAAAAACTGTCAGATGTTAATTGTTCAAATGCAGGGTTATACTTCTTCATTCTTATGGGCTTTGCATTTGTCATTTACAAATGCAAGTTTCTGTCAGCGACTATGACAATGTCATAGGTGCTTTGCCCTATTTGAAAGTGAACACGGGCAACTGAAGGTTATGTCGTTAGCCCAATAAAGTGAATTGTACATCAATTTGATAGTTGCTTCATTTTAATATCGAGATATCTTAGTTACAAGTTGAATTGTATAATCAAATTTCATAATTAAATTTATCTTAATTTTGCCTTCATTTCAAATTTGAGTGTCTTATTATAATTAATGTTTTTTCCTCACGGGGTGCGCGTAGCGTGGCGCGCGCCACCGGGAAGAGTTCTAGTATATACATATATACAAGTATTGAAATCACATTCAATAACTACATTCTAATTTAGACATTGGACATACTAATTTCCTACATTCAAAATTATAGTTTTACCAGTTTCCACACAAAGTTGAAGCTCGTTGGCTGAGTTCCCCTGGAGGCTGCTTCGGTACTCGCCATCCAAAAGGGGTAAAAACAGAGTGTAATCTGTGTTTCCATTTCCATCAAGGTTCTCGGATCCTGTGCCGTCCTGTCTTGCTTCGAGCAGCAACATCTGCGTCTCAACTGGAATGTCCCGAGCAGAGTGACCCACTCGAGGAATCATCCACCAGATTTTGAACCTAAATAGGCATAGCAGCCTTGCATTTCTACATGGAGCTACAACATTTTCACCAGATAGTTCTGGAAACAATATAAAGACAACAACTTGCACACAAATTCTATCAATATAAAGCAGTGCCATATTCTTGAAAACATGGCGAGAGCTACTGAGAGCGGCATGAGCACACAAAAACGCGGAGGAGGAGGAGGAGGAGGAGTCGGAGGACGGCGTAATTACAACATGTTGGGAACCAGTTTTGAGCAAATGTATTCACAACCGATGTTTGGACTACTTGTTTGGACCAACCATTCCAGTATTCGACAAAATATTTCAAGAAGGTGAAGCTGACGAATCTGCAAAGGATCATCCTCAACGGTCAGCTGATTTTATGCCCGGATCGTGTTCAAAGGAATAAGGCAACTAAGATCTTCTATTCCAGGCAACTCCATTCTAAGGAAGGAAGAATTATGGAAACAATATCTTACCTTAGAATAGAATGGAGAGTTCACTCTCTTCAAATACGCCGGCTGAGGGTTGTTTGCGACACGACTTGATTATCCATTTTCTCCCTTGTGCCATTAAAGTATTTTGTGAGTGAGAAATACATCATTCCGGTATGCGTGAGTTTATCATCCTGAAGGAAGTGACTCGACCAACACTACCTTGGGTGATTGGGTCGATATTATGCTAAAGCTATCTTGATTGAAGTCGACGAATTCAGTCAAGTATCACGAGCTTAAAAGAAAACAAATATTGAAGGAGGGTTTGCCAACAGGTTTCTGCCAAGTGTGACTTGAAGGAGGAGCCTTCAAGGAATTGGAGCAAGGTCGGGGAGATCTTCACCAAAGCAGGAGTTTTTTGGTTCGACAATTCAACTGCTTGGGGATTGGAGTTGGGCAAATTGAAACACTATTGTTTGGATCGAGGATCGAGTTAAACAAATAGTGAAACCTCTGGATTGGTATCCCCCAGATGTAGGCTTGTGCCGAACTGGGTCAACAAACCTTGAATTCGTTTATTTTTCAGCTTAATTTTATTCCGCTGCATATTATTATAAAACTGAATAACGTGTCCACAAAAGGTTTTTGAACTAATTTACAGGACTAGTTACTGGTTATCCACTCAAACGGACCTATCACAACATTATCCGGCACGCACGACGATGAGGGCGTCAGTCTGGTTTAACCTGAGTGCTCCGTCTTTGAGCAAAGGGGATGTGTTGACGGGCATAGAATAGGCATAGCTTCGTCTGGGAATAGACAATGGAATGGGGGGCGAAAATGGAGGCGGCCATGGGGCAATGGGGAATCTGCATTGTAAACATCTGAAAGACGGTGAAAGCGCCATTGGCAAGTGGCCGGGAGGATATTGGCCGTGAAAATTAACTGTTGGGATTGGATCATGTTGGTAGTAAATGTGGTGGGTTGATTTATTGATTGATTTGTGGGGGTGTCACTGTCTGTCATTCTGTAATGCAAGTGGCCGGAATGGGCGTGCGTGGGAAATTTGAAGTCAAGGGAATTAGTTCTACTAGATGACGACGACGACTACACTTTAATGGGAAAAAAAAGAAGAAAAAAATGCATTTTGGACACTATATAATGTAGTAACATTAACATACCGATTTATTTATAATAAAGTTAATAAACAAAATAGTAGTAATCGATAGTCGAATGCAATGATTCAACAAAACAAGTTCACAACAGAAGCAAGAACGCAAGGGTGGGGTATAGATTTTAACCACCCTCGTTATGGTACAACCTACGACCTCCGCCTCGTTATTTATTTGACATTTGGTAATATGTTAATATTTACACACAAAGTTTCACTTAAAGTTTTATCATAATTATACAAGTTAAAATATATCAAAGTGGAATTTTATTAGATTTGTCTTGTGTTATTAATAATTTAAAATGTGTATTGAACTGCGTGAAAATGGGTCCATAAAATGGTTGAAGTATTTAATAATATGTATATGCAGACATCATAAAAAAATAAAATCTCTCTTGCATAACAGAAGACATCTCTCCCATTAGCTATAATTCCTTCACACAAAACATCCCCTCATCATACAAATACATAATTCATCCATTACATAACACAATTCTTACATTGCATACATGGTGGCTGCTGTGCAGCTACCTGTACCTAATCTGCTTCCGATTTTAACAACTAAATTCCTGAATCCAACAATGTAAGGCCAAGATTGTGGTTGAAGTATTAATACAACATAAAGAAACAACGATTAAACATCCATGAATCCAAGAACGCAATGATTGAATGTCTAATATTGAACAAGAGTATGGTTTTGATACTTCCATCCGTGTTTATAATATAGTTGGACAACCAATCGGGGTCCCAAGCAAGGTACGTAATGTCATGGGAGCGATGAGGAGGAGAAAGAGTAGAACACCTTTATAAATCAAAACGAATCTTTCGATCCAGTCTGTAACTGATGGTGTTTGAGTCCCTATGCATTTTTCACAACGGAATCACCAGATGCCACAGAGCATAATAAGGAGTCAGATTCCTTTAATCCTTATGGGTTGTCAAGAATCAATTTCAACCATTCTTCAGGGTTTTCCGAGGAAATGTGTGTCCAAGAGTATGCAGAATTGTCTCATAGATCTTTGTTGTCGTCACGAAAAAAGCAAGCAATGATCCCAAGTCAATTTCCATTCCACATCTAGAGCAAGTGGGATCTTGAGCCATATTTCTATCATAATGAAGAAGATTGAGAGGTAGAAGAAGAACATTCTTAGCCAACATCCATGGAAAACGCAATATTCTTTCATGCAAAAGAATTGATCAAAACCAACTATGTCCATCATTTGTATATGAAGTTTGTTGCCTGATTTAGTGGCAAATTGGTGCAGTTTCTTGATTTGGTATTTCGGAGAAAAATATGCATCTATCTGTATTTCAAATTTGAAACCATTGATAAGCAATAGAAGACGAATTTAGCGACCGTAAACTTTGATGGATAAGTTGTTATCTAGTGGGAACAATTGAATAGAAAAAATCGTTGCCTAAGTGAGGGGTTGATTTCTACTAGGACTTCTCTTGAGCAAGTTGTCTGGTCTAAATTTGTGCAACTTATTATATATATATATATATATTGTCAAAGTTTGGTCCACCGAAATTTAATGTGTTAGGTAAGCATTGAATTTTGATTGTTACTGAGCATATTTCGTCTCCCCTGTGCACATGCATGTCCACATGCCCATAAATACCAGGCTCCCTCATTTGCAAAAATGCACCCCAGCAAAGAGTGCAAAAGCCAAATTTAAGGCAGTTGCGTAGTATGCTCTGTGGTCGCAGTTAATCTGATCTTCCATATCAGAAACACATCTTGGTTGAGCTACTCTTTGTGAGCTATTAATTAAACTTTGAAGCAAAAATGGCGGATAGGCCCGGTGTAACATCAACTTCATATTCAAAGCCATTGGTGATATCGTCATCACGGATGATGGTTTCAAACACCAAATGTAACTTCGAAAAGTTCGACGGTACCAATAATTTTGGTATATGGCAATACGACGTGTTGAACATCTTGTACAAGTAAGATCTGGATGGGGCATTTGAAGAAACCAAACCAGATGATGTTGATGATAAAGATTGGACGAGGATCAACCGCCTTGTGTGTGGTACTATTCGGCTATGTCTCACAAAGGAGCAGAAGTATCCGTTTATGATAGAGACGATGTCGCACAAATTGTGGAAAGAACTGGAGGACAAATTCATGAAAAAGAGCACGGAGAACAAGCTTTATA
This sequence comes from Hygrophila difformis, assembly GCA_030278955.1. Taxonomy (NCBI): domain Eukaryota; kingdom Viridiplantae; phylum Streptophyta; class Magnoliopsida; order Lamiales; family Acanthaceae; genus Hygrophila; species Hygrophila difformis. The sequence continues at coordinate 44,635,038 of JAOANR010000003.1, read as the reverse complement.
TGAAGATGAAGTTGTATCGATTCCAGTATTTTCCTGGTACCACGATGAATGAACACATAACAAGATTAGATTATTTGGTTACCGATTTATTGAATCTTGACGAGAAGATAGATGACATTGACAAGTCGTTGATACTGCTAGCTTCGCTCCCCAATGAATACGAGCATATAATTGTTAGTATGCTGACTGGTAAAGAAACAATTTCTTTTAAAGAAGTTACCACTACCTTGTATTCTAATGAGATCAGGAAGAAAGATAAGATAGAACACATGAGTTCCACTGGTGAAGCCCATATCTTTCGAGGCTGTAGCCAAAAGTACAAGTCGGACAGAAGAGGCAGATCCCAGTCAAGAGGCAGTGTCAAAAGACGAATGTATTTTTTGTCACGAGAAAGGACATTAGAAGAAAGATTGTCCTAAGCTGCAAAAGAATAAAGGGAAAGCGGTTGCAGAGGTTTGTGTTGCTGATAGTGATGAGACCAAGTATTCTTTAGCTTATGCCTCATCAGTAACTTGCACTGACGACTGGTTGCTAGACTCAGGATGCTCATTCTACATATGTTCCATGTAGGAGTGGTTTGTCAACTTTGAAAGTGTTGGCGGTGGAGTTGTCTACCTAGCCGAGAATGAACCTTGCTAGATAGCTGGAGTTGGCTCAGTATATCTGAAGAACCATGATGGAACAACCAGGGTGCTGTCGGAAGTTCAGTACATACCGAAATTTGCCAAGAATCTCATATCAGTGGGAGCCTTGGAATCCAAAGGCCACTTCATCAGCATTCAGAATGAGGTTCTGAAAGTGATATCGGGAGCACTTGTCGTCATGAGAGATATAAGGAAAAATAACTTATACCACTTCCAGGGCAACACGGTGGTTGGCATTACAGCAGCAGTATCGGAAGCACACAAGGAAGCGAAAATGACCAAGCTATGGCATATGAGGCTTGGACATGATGGGGAAAAATCCTTGCAGACTCTGGTAAAGCAAGGATTATTAGAGTGCAAAGACTTGCAAACTTGAATTTTGCGAGCAATGTGTTCTGGGAAAGCAAACGCGGGTGAAGTTCAGAACAACAATCCATAAAACTAAAGGAATTATGGATTACATTCACTCAGATGTGTGGGGACCTACCAAGACGGCTTCTCTGGGAGGAAACCACTATTTTATAACTTTTGTGGATGACTTTTCCCGAAGATTATGAGTGTATCCCATGCGAACAAAAGATGAAGCATTTGGCAAATTCCTCGCTTGGAATAAAATGATGGAGAACTAGACTCGAAGGAAGATTAAAGTGATTCGATCTGATATAATGGCACGAAATATCGAAATGACCATTTTTTCGATTTGTGCAAGAAAGAAGGTATTTCCCGACATTTCACAGTGCGAGACATGCCACAACAGAATGGGGGTGGCTGAACGGATGAACCGAACCTTGTTGGAGAAAGTTCGGTGTATGTTGTCCAATGCTAATTTGGGCAAGTAGTTCTGGGCTGAAGCGGTGACATATGTGAGCCATCTAATCAATTGACTACCATCAACTGATTTTAATGGCAAGACACCTTTGGAGGCATGGTTTCCAAACCTGCAAAAGATTATGATTCTTTATGTGTGTTCGGTTTTGCTGCTTATTATCACGTGAAATAATCAAAGCTGGATTTGAGGGCGAGAAAAGCTGATTTCGTGGGTATATTTTCTGGAGTAAAATGATATCGCCTATGGTGCCCAGAGATGCAAAAAGTGATCTTTAGCATGGATGTTACCTTCAACGAAGCGATAATGTTATATAAGGTAACCAAACAGCATACGGATAGTACCCCTCAGCAGGTGGAGCATGATCCTCAACAGGTGGAGTTTCAGACATCTACAACAGAGGTAGATGGTCAATCAATAGAAGACGATGATCCAAGTACCAAAGAAGAGCCCAGAGAAAGTGAGGTTTTAACCCAAGAACCTCAGGAGCAACAAGATTTACCAATTGCAGTTAGGAGGCCAAGACGAGAAATTCAGAGACTTGCTCGTTTCGAAAGTATGTTGGCCTATGCACTTCCTGTTATTGAAGAAGAAATACCACAAACTTTTATTGATGCAAAAATTAGTCCGGAAAAAGAAAAGTGAAAGAAAGCCATAGACGAGGAAATACATTCCTTAGAAGCAAATCACACATGGAAGCTAGCTAAACTCACAGAGGGAAAGAGGACAATTGGTTGCAAGTGGGTCTATGCTCAGAAAGAGGGATTTCCAGAAAAGAATGACGCTCGCTACAAGGCAAGATTGGTAGCTAAAGGCTATGCTCAAAAGGAGGGAATTAATTACAATGAGTTATTTTCCTTTGTTGTAAAACATTCATCTATTCGTATTTTGTTGGCCTTGGTGGCGCAGTTTGATTTAGAACTAGTTCAAATAGATGTAAAGATGACATTCTTACATGGTGATTTGGATGAGGAAATCTACACGACCCAACCAGAAGGATTTAAAGTTGCTGGAAAAGAAGACTGGGTTTGCAGGTTGAACAAATCGCTTTATAGAATAAAACAATCGCCAAGGCAATGGTATAAGCGATTTGATCAATTCATGATTGCCCAGAAGTACACCAGGAGCAGTTTTGATCGTCGCGTATATTTTCGTAAGCTACGTTATGGATCTTTCATTTATCTTCTTATATATATATAGACGACATGTTAATTGCTTTGAAACATAGAGGAGAGATGAACAGGTTGAAGTCCCAACTCAGCAAGGAGTTTGAAATGAAAGATCTCGGTGAAGCAAAGAAAATTCTAGGTATGGAAATAACAAGAGATAGGAGGAGGGTACTTGAGTTTGACTCAGAAGCAATATCTGAAGAAAGTACTACAACGGTTTGGCATGACGAACAAAACCAAACCTGTAAGTACACCATTTGCTCCCCATTTCAAAGTTAGTGCTTCACAATGCCCGAAGAAGAAAGAGGAACGAGAATACATGTCAAAGGTTCCTTATTCAAATGCGGTGGGTAGTTTGATGCATGCAATGGTGTGTACAAGGCCTGACATTTCACATGCAGTTGGAGTTGTGAGTAATTATATGCATGATCCGGGCAAATATCATTGGCACGCTATGAAATGGATTCTAAGCTAAATCTTGAAAACCTTAGATATTGGATTGGCATTTGAGAAGACTAATGTAACTGGTCAACATATAGTTGGGTACTGTGATTCAGACTATGCAGGAGATCTGGATAAACTTCGATCAACTACTGGATATGTGTTTACTCTTGCAAACACACGAGTTAAAGTCTACCTTACATTCAACCGTTGCTTTGTCAACAACGGAGGTAGAATACATGGCCATTACTGAAGCTGTTAAGGAAGCAATTTGGTTACAGGGATTGCTGGATGACTTGGGCATTATTCAAAAACATGTAACAGTGTTTTGTGACAATCAAAGTGCTATTCATCTAGCAAAGAACTAGGTGAATCATTCTAGAACCAAGCATATCGATGTACAATACCATTTTGTGCGGGAAATAATTGAAGAAGGTGGAGTCGATGTACAAAAGATCAAGACCACCGAGAACCCTGCAGATATGTTGACGAAGGCTGTAACATGTATTATGTTCGAACATTGTTTGAACTTAATACATGTCTCAAACGTTTGAAGAAAGCGCTGAAAAGTGCATTTGGAGGTCCTACCAAATTCCGTAGCAAGAGAACCTTGGAGGAAATACTGTGATTGGAATTTGGGACGAGCCAAGGTGGAGATTTGTCAAAGTTTGGTCCGCCCAAATTTCATATGTTAGGTAAACATTGAATTTGGATTGTTACTGTGCATATTTCGTCTCTCCCCGTGCATTTAGCTGCTCACTTACCTGTCCACATGTATGCCCACATGCCTATAAATACCAGGCTCCCTCATTTGCAAAAATGCACCCCAACAAAGAGAGCAAAAGCCAAATACAAGGCAACGCCTTGAAATTCTTGTGAGAGAGTGTAGATTTTGAGGCTTTTGTAAGTTTTCATTGCCGAGTGGGTTTTGTCTGTCAGGAAATTATTTCCAAAACTCTTTTGTATTATTTCTCTCTCATAGTGAAATAATAATTTAGTGGGGCCCGGAGGACGTAGGCAAATTTGTGACGAACCTCGTTAAATCTTTGTGTTCTCTTTATTGTTTAATTAATAGCTCTATTATTCGGGTTGTTAATCCAATAAGTAAAATTAGGCCCATTACATTCGACCCATTATACTTCGGCCCAGCATTCAAATAAACCGGCCCAGTTCATGGTTGAGCCCGAGACAGATGTCGATGAGTAATGGCGGCATACTTGGAGAAGATTGGTAGACCAGACATTTCCCATGGAGAGGATCATGGGAGCATTGATGACAGACGACGAGTAATGGCGGCATACTTGGATAAGATCGGAGCAGCGTTGTAGACCAGACATCACCCATGGAGAGGATCATGGGAGCTGTAACACCCCCAATTCAAAACGCCAAAATAATGGGGATGTTACTGCCACATCTCTTAGATAAAATACTATAACACACGAATCAACCAAGAGATGCTAAGGCTCTAAAAAAAAAACAAAAAAAAAAAAACATAACTTTTATTCTCAAATCATGCATCATCCATAATAGTTCAAAACAAATGTTTTACAAAATGAGTCAAATTAGATTATATATATAATATATACTCTTTTATCAAAATAAAATTTTAAAGCCCCTTCCCCAAATGCGTGCAATGCTCAAGGTGTCTCATCTTCAAATCCTGAAAAAAAATAAATACACGCACATACAAATCAGTAAAGACTGGTAAGTTAATCCCAATTCCATAGGACTACAATTATGTAAATAAATAATTGACACAACCACAAATCATTATCATTATACTCAATAAAATGACAAATTAATATTGACGAGGACACCTTTAACCGCATAATCCGCATAAACCGCATCATCCGCATAATCTGCAAGTTTCTGTCTAAACCTTTAGCACCGGTGCCCTAACCTAGGCCCGCAGGCGAGGTTAGGGGTTTAGACTCACAATACCGCATATTCAAGGTTCGTCAACCCATTTTAAATAATATTGACAGAGGGGGCGAGTTCCGTCGCTAGAGACCCGTCACGGTCCTGCCCCTCAACCGCACAATCCGCAAAATCCGCATAAAAGCATCAACTCGTCAATACCAATTTGTCCACATACAAGCATAACTCATTGAAGAAATGACACAGTAACTACGAGGAATTCACTAGCTACATTACTTGACAGCAACCACGACAAGAACTTAGACACGCCTGAATCCTAAAGCAAGGATCTAAATTAAAATCTCCGATTAAGACATTTGGGCATCCGCACACACAATGAATTTATTTCCAGAAAGTTTGACTCTATGAGAAACTAACACATATGTATGTAATAATTAGATATCTATGTTTATTTATATCGAATCATGACCCTGCGATGTTTGACTTCACAAGAGAAACTACGAGGCAATGACTACTAATTTGCTAGATCTTTCAAAACATTCCAAAACAATTTTGAAACGAGAATACTTAAATAATAAGATTAATCTATCACATGACTGTTGAGCATAAGGGTGCTACAGCTATCAAGAGGCAGCAGCAGCAACAAAGAGAGCAACAACATGTTGGAGTTGGTTAATGCTATACATGTTGCATTTCTTATATGTTGAGAATAGGCGTGTTTAGTTAATTGTTAGCGTGTTAGCGTTTTCTCTTTTGCCCTTATATATATATTGTGAGTCATTGTAACAAACACATTCAATTCATTCACTCAATACAATGGCAGTTATTTACATTTGCTCTACATTCATCATGGTATCAGAGCACTAGCGATCCTGCTGCGCTCGATTCCTTCATCTGCAATTCAGTTTGATTTCTTCTACCTTTTCTGCGTTGATTCTCTGCTTCTCTTCCGCTACTATCTGCAATGGCGAACGGCGATTCAATTGCTGATTCGACTAAATCAGATTCCACGACAGAGCAAACCTGCGATGAGTTCTCACTCTCTCCGATGGAACATGCTCACTTCCAGCTGACTCCAATTCAGCTCGATGGAACGAATTGGACAGCTTGGCGTATCGCTGTTCGCACTGCCTTGCGCGTAAAGAAGAAATAAAAGTTCATCGATGGTACTCTTACTCCTCCTAATATTTCAGATCCACAATATGATGCTTGGTTGTGTGCTGATAGCTTGATCCTTACTTGGTTGAGAAATTCTATATCACCTGAAATCTATAGACAATTCATTCATAGCGCTACTGCTAGAGAACTTTGGACTGATCTAGAGGATAGCTTTGGACAGACTAGTGCTCCAACTATTCTGTATTTGAAGAGGAAAGTTGTTAACCTAACTCAAGGCAATCGAACTGTATCTAGCTATTATGGAGAGTTCAAAATGTACTGGACAGATCTGAAGGCATTAGATCCTTATCCTGTTTGTAGTGCTGAAGTATTGAAAGCCTTGCTTGATCGTGACCAACGTGATATGCTCTTGCACTTTCTAATGGGATTGAATGAAGAATTTTCTCATGTGTGCAATCAAATACTGCTTATGAATCCTCTTCCAACTGCTAGCAAAGCTTTTGGGATAATATCTGGTGCTGAAGCTCAGAAGGGAGTGTTAGGAGTATCTAGTGAAGGACATACTAGCTTTGCTTTAGCTATACCTGACAAAGGCAGTACAGACAAAGAATCGAATGATAAGAGAGCTATGTGTAGCTATTGCAAGAAACCTGGTCACACTAAGGAGAAGTGCTTCAAGTTGGCAAATAGATCAGCCTTTTGTGATTATTGCAAGAAGAAAGGACATATGCGAGCCAACTGCTTCCAATTGACTGGCATCATACCAGACTGGTACAACAACCTAGGAGAGAAAGGAAAAGGAAGGTCTATTGTTGGAGCTGCTGTTTCACAACCTGTGCCTGCTACCTGTGTCAACAACAACTCAAATGAGAGCAATGACTCAGACTCTGCTAAGACCAACAAATTGTTGGAAGCACTAATCAAGGAATTAGCTAAGGCTAATGGTGGAACCAGACCTACTAATCCTATTGACTATGTTGGAGGAGCATTCGACTTGGCAGGTAGCTCTTATCCCTTCAAATCTTATATATCTAATGGTTGGATTCTTGATTCTGGAGCCAGTTGCCACCTATGCTCTAAACTGTCCTTACTCATTGACCCTCAGCCATCTTCTCCCTTTCACTCTATAATACTGCCAGATGGCACAACAAAATTACCCTCACACATTGGTTCGATTAAACTGACTGAAGGTTTAATAGTTCCAAATGTAAACTTTGTTCCAGGGGTGATTTTGAATCTGCTTTCCATAAGCCAGCTCACTGCTGACTTACAATGTGCAGCACTCTTTGATCCTTTCCATTGTGAACTGCAGGACCTGAAAACTAGGAGAGTCTTACTCACGGCCACAATAATTCATAAACTCTACATCACTCCCTCTAGTGTAAGTCATAATTCCATTCCAAACTTTGTTAATTCTGCTGTCATTTCTGATTCTAATACTTTAGTTACTTGGCACAATAAGTTGGGCCATCCTTCCTCCAAAGTTATGGCTAGCATTGGCTTGTTACCTGATACCAAACTTGATGTACCTTGTGATATCTGTCTTACATCAAAAATTCACAGACTTCCTTTCAACTCTAGTTTGTCTCATGCTTCCTCTTTATTTGAGTTGATACATTGTGATCTTTGGGGACCTTTCACCCCATCTGACAGAAACCAATATAGGTTTATGTTAACTATTGTTGATGATAATTCTCGGGCTACTTGGCTGTTCTTACTTACCTCTAAACATGATACTTGTGGGTTGTTATCAAAATTCATTATCCATGTGAAGACTCAATATAATGGAACCATCAAAATCCTGAGATCTGACAATGGATCTGAGTTTAAGAACAAAAGATGTCAGACTATGCTTCAAGATCTTGGCATCATTCATCAGACTTCGTGCATCTATACACCACAGCAGAATGGACGTGTTGAGAGAAAGCATCAACATCTTACTCAAGTGGCAAGAAGTCTGCTTCTCAAGTCTGGAGTCTCTAAATCCTATTGGGGTGATGCTGTGCTCACAGCAGCCTACATTATAAATCGTCTTCCCACTGGTGTGCTCAATTGGAAGTCTCCCTACGAAGTTCTGTTCAACAAGAAACCTGATTTCTCTGATCTTCACACTTTTGGTTGTCTCAGCTACATGAAACTTCCTTCCACATATGGTGGCAAGCTCGATCCTAAAGGCATAAAAGGGCTGTATCTTGGACCTGCTAGTAATCAAAAAGGTCACAGAATTCTTGATCTCACCAGTAAACAGGTTTATGTTAGTAGAGATGTTATCTTCTTTGATAACATGTTTCCCTTTCAAGAACACACTACCATTCCCTCTACCATTAACCCCACTACTTCCCAAACACCACCCTTACAATTTCTTCCTCTTGAGTTGCCCACTGCCACTCAAGCTTACACCTCTCTCTCTGGAGTGCCCACAGCACTTCATGATATTGTGCAATCTCCTTTAGCTCCCACTGAGCTAATGAGTCACACTATTAATGACATCTCTCCTGCACTTCCCACTGAAGTACAGAGATCCCCTTCATCAGTTGAAGCATCCTCTAATGCTTCAACCTCTGATGCTTCATCTCCTATGGACCATCATATTTCAATGTCTCAGAACATAGATGTGGCACCTGCTCCTGAACCAGTTCCACCACAGAGGCCAAGACGCGAAGTGAAAAGACCTGCCAGGTATAAGGATTATGTCTGTACAACTGTTATTGATTCTGATTTTGTTCCTCAAAGTTTCAGTCAGGCTCATGATCTTCCTCATTGGAACAAAGTTGTGGATGCTGAGTTGGAAGCCCTCTCCAAGAATGACACTTGGGAGCTTGTTCCCCCTTCCTGCTGGTAAACGCCCCATTGGTTGCAAATGGGTATTCAGAATCAAGTACAACAATGATGGCAGTATTAGTAAGTACAAAGCTAGACTTGTGGCAAAGGGATTCCATCAAAAGTATGGTGAGGACTATAATGACTCTTATGCTCCAGTTGCCAAGACAGTAAGTGTTCGGATCCTTTTTGCTCTGGCTGCCTCCTTTCACTGGTCTATATCTCAATTAGATGTTAACAATGCATTCTTGCATGGTAACTTGGAAGAAGAGATTTATATGCACTGTCCACCAGGTCTCCCTGCTCCTAAAGGCTATATTTGTAAACTAAAGAAGTCTCTCTATGGTCTAAAACAGGCACCACGACAGTGGTATGGTGCCTTGTCTGCATTCTTGAAGCAATGTGGTTACATGTCCACTTACAGTGACTCCTGCATCTTTCTTAAATTCACTACTGTGGGATTAGTTGTTTTGGTAGTCTATGTAGATGATATCCTCATCACAGGTGCAGACTCTTCAGAAATCACAGCTATTAAGCAACAATTGCACCACAAATTTACTATTAAAGATCTTGGCAAGGCCTCCTACTTCCTGGGGTTAGAGATTACTACTTCTGCAGATGGCTATTCTGTCAATCAATCTAAATATGCAGTTGATCTGTTGGAGGAAGTCAGTTTTCCTTCCAATCCCAAAGTTCATGTCCCAGCCATCCCTCACAAGACACTTGGTAATACTGGACCTTTATTCTCTGATCCCCATCTCTATCGAAAGACAGTTGGGAAATTACTCTATCTTGGTTTCTCTAGGCCGGACATTTGTTACAGTGTTCAGCAATTATCTCAATATATGCAGGCTCCTACCACTGAGCACTGGGATGCAGTGGTTCTCATTCTTCAATATCTCAAAAACAATCCTCATGTTGGCCTTTTTTATCCGTTTGGGCTGCCATTGGAATTGAAGGGTTTCTGTGATGTAGACTGGGGGAACTGTCCTATTACCCGCAAATCTCTTACTGGATTCGGTATTTTCCTAGGTGGTCATCTAGTTGCCTGGAAAACTAAGAAGCAAAACTTCGTCTCCAAGAGCTCCACTGAAGCTGAGTTTCGAAGCCTTGGAGCAGCAGCCTCTGAGCTCCTATGGATTGGTTCTGTGTTCCAAGAGCTCAGGCTTCCTCTGTCTACTCCTTATCCTCTTTTCTGTGATAATCTCTTTGCCATTCAACTTGTCAAGAACCCTCTACATCATGAGCGCACTAAGCACATTGACGTTGGTTGCTTGTTTGTTCGAGACTATTTTCAGCAAGGCTACATCGAACCTCTTTTTGTGTCCTCCACTCATCAGTTGGCGGATGTCTTCACCAAAGGTCTTCCTTCTAAGGTGTTTCTCCCTCTTTGCTCCAAGATGAACCTCTGGCGTGGTTCATCTTGCGGGGGGGTGTTGAGCATAAGGGTGCTACAGCTATCAAGAGGCAGCAACAGCAACAAAGAGAGCAGCAGCATGTTGGAGTTGGTTAATGCTATACATGTTGCATTTCTTATATGTTGAGAATAGGCGTGTTTAGTTAATTGTTAGCGTGTTAGCGTTTTCTCTTTTGCCCTTATATATATTGTGAGTCATTGTAACAAACACATTCAATTCATTCACTCAATACAATGGCGGTTATTTACATTTGCTCTACATTCATCAATGACCCCTTGAAAATGACAGCCGCTTGACTCCTTGTTGCATTCGAGGAAGGAATTTTCTTTTATACCAGGCAATCCCACGACACCCAACACATGATAAAAGAAAATACACAAGGGTTCTGAAGGACAGTAGATAATAGATCTAGGCAATTACTAGGTATCAATACGTGAATGAATGTGGGAAACGGAATCAACTTACCACCAATCAAAATGGTAACGAAGGCACTGGAAGGCATGGCAAGACGGACTCCGATTTCACTAAATTATTCATCAAACTTAGACTTCAGGATAGCAGCTTCCGGTTTCTAGCAAAGCTTATCTATAGAGCCATAAGGAACCTTGGTTTGGCAGGTTTGGTAATACAAAAATTTGTGGGATTGATTGGTTTAAATTAAGCCAACCATAAATTTTATAATATGTCCTGTCCTCATTTACATAGTGCACGGTGGTTTTGCAAAGTAATTGGCCAAGAAATAGTCTCTCAATAATTGCTAGTAATTCTTAAATTTCTAATTGCAAAAGTCTATCCATTTCTTCCCGTAACATGCTGCTATGCCTACCCTTACCACTACTCAAATTTATCCAAATCTTATCACACTTGCATGTGCATCAATTTAGCTAATTTATCACAAGTGTATTATTAATGTCAAGACCTTATGAGGTTTGATTGCCAAATAAGTTGCCAAAGATGAAATAATTAATAATAATAATAATAATAATAATAATAATAATAATAATAATAATGATAATAATAATAATAATAATAATAATAATAATAATAATAATAATAATAATAATAATAATAATAATAATAATAATAATAATAAGCGAAACGAATTTCTCGGGTATCACAGGAGCACTGATGACAGGCGCCATCAAGGGAGAACATCAGAACGTTACCAAGCGTTACAGCTTCTCCATCAGAGATGAATGTCTTAATCTACCTCTATAAATACAACGGTGGTGGCATCCCAAGGAGGACAATCCAAACCCCACTAGAGGAATCGCTTTATCTATTTTTACTTTTTGCATATTTGTCTTCCTTTCTGCAAGTTCTTTTCCGTTCTTCCTTTCTGCAACATTACATTTCTTTCCAACTCTATTCGAATTCTTGTAATTTCCTTCAGTGAATCTTGTAATCCTCTTCAACATTATTCAATAAAAAATTTTTTGTTAACAAATTGGCACGCCCAATGGGACATGAGTGGAAAACCATATCCGCTTACATCTAGTTTATGCGACTTAGATCTGGACGAGTAGTAAGAGATTTGACTCAAAAATTCGAAGAAATGTCTCTACAAGAGAACACATTGGTTAGAACATCCTCTGAGAACGCCGATAATATGGCAAGCACTTCTCAACCGCAACAGGGAACAATGCAAATCCCTACCCTATCTGAGCAAATGCGGCTATCGATGACTGAATTAATGGCTGAATTCATGCCTTTGCTCACAAGGCACATAATGGATGTGTTGCAGCCTGCCATGGCCGACCAAATTAACAAAATATGTGGATCCTTGCGAATTCAGCAAGATGGATTTGCACCAGCAAATGGCACTATTGTGCCGCCATGTCCAGGGCCGTCTGGCGGCCCACAACGGAGTTGGGGAACCACACTTGGCCAATCGCCATTCCCGGAGTCCGGAGCCCTAGCCAGTTTGCCCCCATTCCCATATCAGGCCACTTATGCCTTCACTCCTGCGGCACCTAGCATGTCGAACTTCGATCATGTGGCACCTCCCGTCCCGATGTATGCTTTATCAGGTTGCTTGATGGTGGCCAGCGCTGTACCAAGCTGTACGGCGATCCCCGGTGCATCCGGCATGGCACCACGCCAAGCGACGGCGATACCCCCAAACACTAGTTGGATGCCGCCGACGCAAGGGGGGCAGGCATCACAACCATATGGAGTGGCTTTGACACATTCTACGCCTCCCACAGCCGCCATGCCAATACCAACTCCCGCACCGAACCCTAGTTGGATGCAGCCGACGCATGGGGGGCAGGCACCACAGCCATATGGAGTGGCTTTGACACCTTCTACGCCTCCCACAGCCGCCATGCCAGTACCAACTCCCGCACCGAAACCTAGTTGGTTGCAGCCAACGCTAGGGGGCCAGAGCCACAACTATGTGGAGTGGTTGCGACACTTGCCACACCTCCAACTGTCATGTCTCCTACACAGGCACCGGCGGTCTCACCTGAGTTGCTGGCAGATGTGATGTAACAAAATTTTGGGATTCAACTACGGCCGATGGAGCGGCCTACATATAGGAAACCTTGCCCTGAATGGGTAGACACTATGCAGCTATACCCTAGGGGCTTCAAGATGACCGAGTTCACCACGTTCTCGGGAGACGACGGAAAATCCACAGTAGAACATGTGGGCAGGTTTACTGCTCAATGTGGCGAAGCAGCGGCCAACGATTGGCTGAAGCTAAAGTTGTTCAACTCATCTCTGACTGGACCTACATTCACATGGTTTGCTTCCTTGCGGCCTAACTCAATTCAAAACTGGGTCGATCTCGAACGGGCATTCCATGACAGGTTTTACACGCCACTATCACAGGTGAGTCTCGCGGACTTAACTAATGCCAAACAGTTTGCCAATGAGGCGATAAGTACATTCATTAATAGATTACAACAGCTCAAGAGCCGATGCACAATGGTGGTCCCTGATAGGGAGATAACCAACGTTGCAGTGGCAAATATGTTGTTAAAACTGAAAGAGCATTTAATGGTGCAGTATTCAACTAATCTTGCTCAGTTGGCCGAGAGAGCGGCCACTTGGAAAAGTTCCTTGAGGAACAAGATGAGAAGAGTCTACCTACACACAAGACTCGCTTTGAGGAATTGAAACATGATAAAGGGGAGACGAACCAAGGGTGGTGGCCAATGCTGTAACCATGGGTAGAAAAAACCCTGGATAGTGGCCCCGGAACACCATCGACAGCGGCCATGGAGGCCGAATAGTTGCTAGCTGATGAGTGGCGGCCTGATTGAGGATGGCTCCTGGCTGAGGATGGTGGCCTCACTGACCACGTGTGAAGGTGGATGCCTGGGCGAAAGCCAATGGCGGCCGGGTGTAGGTTGATGGCGGCCAGGCGAAGGCAAATGGCGGCCCGAGAAATTCTCAATGGCGGCCTGTCCCGGTGAAGATGGCGGCTGGCGGCCCAGGGTGGCATCCTGAGCAGATGCAGATGGCAGCCTGGAGCTGGAGCTGGCGGACGGAGAAGAGGTGGGCGGCCTGGAGCAGGCGGCCAGAGCAGAAGAGGTTGGCGGCCTGGAGCTGGCGGCGGACTGATGGGTGGCAGCCTGGAGCTGGCGGCTGGCATAGCTCCATCAGCTAAATTCTATGTTAAAAATAGGTTTACGGTGTTTGAGGGATACTCAATCGAATTGAGAAAATAATGCAATGCGTGTTTGAGTGATACTCAATCGTGTTTGAGGGATACTCTTAAAAATGCAATGCGTGTTTGAGGGATACTCAATCGAATTGAGAAAATGATAGTCAAGCAGCTAGCATGGCATGGTTCTCTAGAACTCTATGTCAGAGGCGAGGGATGCTCATAAAAGAATCAAATGTGTGGATGATTTGGCTAGTTCCTAAGTCATCAAGTAAACATGTAAGGTGCACAATCGAGATACAAATGAGACAAGAGGAAACAGGATGCCCATGCAATTCAAAATCTCGGATGCAATTCAGCATGCAATTCAGAGTCTCCATGCAATTCAAATTTCGGCCAACAAAGTTAGAGAACTAACCTGATCCATGAGTCGAATAAGATCAGATGACTCAATCCGCAAGGTGTTGGCGGCGCACAGCAGGACCAAGGCTGGCGGCTGGCGGCGTTTGGTTGGCGGCCTTCCTGGGTTGGTGGCCCTCACTGGCAGCACCCCTAGGGGTGGCGGCTCCTCAATGCTGGCGGCGCCCCTCGATGACTGGCGGCCTCAAGCGAAGCGATGGCTGCTCGTTGGAAGCTGGCGGCCCCGATCAAGATGGCGACATCTCGGAGAGTTGGCGGCCTTCTAGGGGCTGGCGGCCCTCACTGGTTGGCAGCGCTCCAGCAGGAGTTGGCGGCGATGGCGATCCCCGGGACTCAGTGGCAGCGGCGCTCGGACTAGCGGCCCGAAGAAAGTTGGCGGCCCGGACAACGGGCTGGCGGCTGGCGGCTGGCGGTGAAGAGCGAGGCTGGCGGTGCTGGGATGATTGGCGGCGCACGCAGGGCTGGCGGCGAAGTTGTTGGCGGTGCGTCCGGGTTGGCAGCGGACGATGACTGGCGGCGGGCGATGACTGGCGACGGTTGGCGGCGTTCGACGGAGATTGGCGGCGCAATGCGTGCTCGGTGGTGGCAGCGTTGGAGCTCTAACGGTGGCCGGAGGAATCAAGGGACTCCCGGCGAGGTTGGCGGTCCGTGGAGAAGCTGGCGGTGGGTTTCGGATGGCGGCTAGTGGCGGCACACGGAAGGTCCAAGGCTGGCGGCTGGTGGCGTCCCCGGTCAAGATGGCGGCATCTTGGAGAGTCGGCGGCCTTCTAGGGGTTGGCGGCCCTCCTCGGGGCTGGCGGCGATCTACCGTTGGCGGCCCACAGGTGTTGGGGGCTGGAAGGGTATTGGCGGCTCGCGGCGACAATGGGCAGCCCAAGGAAGAGTGTTGGCGGCTCAGGGCGCTCTTCAATGGCAGCGCGTGGCTGCCGACCTAAGTGGGCCTAGATCAAAGGCACAGATCTGTCTTAAAATGCTAATCAGACAAATTGCGCGAGGGGGGCACCTGTTAATCCAATAAGTAAAATTAGGCCCATTACATTCCGGCCCATTATACTTCGGCCCAGCATTCAAATAAACCGGTCCAGTTCATGGTTGAGCCCAGGACAGATGTTGATGAGTAATGGCGGCATACTTGGAGAAGATTGGTAGACCAGACATTACCCATGGAGAGGATCATGGGAGCATTGATGACAGACGATGCGTAATGGCGGCATACTTGGATAAGATCGGAGCAGCGTTGTAGACCAGGCATCACCCATGGAGAGGATCATGGGAACACTGATGACATGCGCCATCAAGGGAGAACATCATGGGAACGTTACCAAGCGTTACAGCTTCTCCATCAGAGATGAATGTCTTAGTCTACCTCTATAAATACAACGGTGGTGGCATCCCAAGGAGGACAATCCAAACCCCACCAGAGGAATCGCTTTATCTATTTTTACTTTCTGCACATTTTTCTTCCTTTCTGCAAGTTCTTTTCCGTTCTTCCTTTCTGCAAAATTACATTCCTTTCCAGCTCTATTAGAATTCTTGTAATTTCCTTCAGTGAATCTTGTAATCCTCTTCAACATTATTCAATAATTTTTTTTGTTAACACGGGTATAATTTTAGGTGGAAACTAACCCGATTTCCCGAACATATATAATGGATTTGAGGTTGAAGATACGAGGCTCCCACCAAGGCCATAAGTCAATGTATAACTACTTGGAGGAGTTGGAGAAATGATGACAAGGGCACAAGTTAATGAGTTGGAATATTCATTGATTGGAAGAATATAAAAAAAAAATAAAAAATAAAAAAAAACGAAATATAACAATGGAATGAATTTGAAATAAATCATATTGGAAGCTTATTTTCAAATGCTGAAAAAGCTATTTGTGAAAAAGCTAATGGATTGAATTCGGGCACTTGCACAAATCTCGTGAGTGAGTGGTTGGTGAGGCAGTTGTATTCACCAACCATATCACATTTGATCCTTACAAGCTACAATGGTTAATTAAACCAACTTGAAGAATGGCATTTTTTTTTTGGATATATGATTATGAAGATCAAGAGACTTGTTGGTGTGGCGCCAGTAGAAGCATGTCATATTCTAAGATTGATATTGTCTTACAGGATTTTCAAGAACATGTTCCTCATTGAGGTATCGGGAGAGCTGCATCCTAATCAAGGCATCGAGCATTAAATTGATTTGATATTGGGATCACAATTACCTTATTGGTTAGAAAAAAAAAAACCTGTTGAGCTAATTCAAAATGGATAAAGGAAATCCAAAGACAAGCCGAAAACCCTTTCTCAAAAGATTTGGTAAGAAAAAGTTTTGAGCACTTATTCAATTGGCTTATTACAAGTGCAAGATGTGTGTGGATTCTAGAAGAATTAAAGCAGAAACAATGCAAGATCATATGCATCACACAAAGATACCTTTCATTCAAATACCCTTTTAATTTCCCCCTCTTCTGCAATTGATCTTCTGCAAATTAAACTAATAGTATATCAAAGGGAGACAAATCTACCAAATAGATGCATTGCCACATTGCAAACCTCACTCAAAAAACACACATAATGACAAACTTAGAGTGTATCGAATAAATCACACCAACCAACATTAACAATATAATATCCCCATTCTCACCTGAATTCAAGATTTTACAATAACGTTGATGCGATTTCATCTCTGAAGTTGAAATCGTGGTTTTACAAAGTACAAACCCTTAAACCCTTTTGGGGGCCTTACCGTTTTCCCTTCTGGCGGTCTGTCCTCCTCTGGCAGGGATTTCTTAGTTATCCGCCTTCCAACGCTTGTAGCTACTACTATATCCCCCTTTGTTGTTCTCTCCTTGCCTACGCTCGCCATCATGGAGACCTCTCTTAGGTATGCCGGAGATTCCAAGGCTCTCAGAATTCACGCCAAGGAAAAATTCCAAATCGGCGCCGATACTTTCTGCCAAGTCAGCCCTTTTTCGTATCCTCTTTCTTTCTTCTTTCAATTTCCATTTCTGTTTACTATGCAGCGTTTCAGAAAAATAAAAATCAAATCTTTGCATTCAGCTGTCCAATTTTAATTCTTGAATGTGTGAAGAATGTGGGTGTTTCGCTGGCTGCTCATGTGTGGGGAATTTATGTCTTTGGTTTCAGAATTGAACATGGGCGTGTTAATGTGAAGATAGAAAAATGAATTCTATTGCATAAATTTGTTAATTGTTTATGAAATAAGGTGTAATTATTTACCTGATCGTGATGGGCTTCTGTAGTCGGTTGCTGTTGCTTGTTTTGTTGCTTCTGGTTCTTCTAATACTGGCTAATCTACTGGAACTTGCCTAATTCCTGGTTCTTCCTTCAAATTGACAGATTGCTGGGGAGTTGGACACAAGGATTGGAGGGCCTACACATCTAAATGCAATGATAAGACACTGGTATCCAGATGTATGTGGTGTTACATTTCTTTTGAGTCAATTACAAGTGATTAACCTCTTCCTATGTAGATTATGAAAACTAAGAATGATCAGGAATGTACATTGTTTATGAAGATCTTATTTAAATGTTTTTAAATTTAATGATTTTCAGTAATGGCCATTGAGAACAAACATACCTCTCACCATGGTTGTATATTATGAATTGTTCAGAAGTAGTGGAATACTAGAATTGAATGGAAAAGAATGCTTAGCAACAAACCAAGGAAGTGAATATGGAAGCTCTTGTCCTATTTTCTCCGTTTTCCTTTTTCTCACCATTGTGAAGCTCCTTAAACCTTCTCCTCCATTATGGCCAAAGGGAAAATTAACAATTCTATTAGTGAAAATCCTTTCATCTTTACAATTTAACTTTGATGCGCTTCAATGGGGCAACATGCTTTTGACAAGTTTTCTGGAATATATAGTTTAATGTTGGACTTGGAGTTCAATACAATAAGAATGGGAAGGTGCACTACAACTTACGTGGGAAGAAGATGTTTGACGTAACCTCTGATGGAGTCCTAAAATTTGGCGTGAAAGGTCGATCTCAGATTGATGAAGAATTTAAGGAGGTTAGTTTTTCTTCATTTGCACATCAATGGTTTATGGCCCTTTTCAAATTGTAGGTTTGTCTTAATGTTTCATTGGTGTTACATTGTTTCCTGTAGGTGTCTTGCGACATTTCTTGTTAATCTTGTTTTCCTTTTTTCTTAGAACTTTTCCTGTATTTTAAAGTTAACCAGAATAGCTGTTAACACTGGTAATGTCAAATACAGATACGTTACACTGGGGCAGCCGAATTTATTTGGTCTATCATTGGGGTTAAAGGAGAGCAGGATTTGCGGCTCAAATTTGGATATAATGTCCTTGACAAGGTTTGTTTATTTTGAAAGCTTTTTCCTTGCCAATTTTGACTTGCTTTGTTACCTGTGAACTAAATGTTACTTTATCATTCATCTTCCTCTTTCACGACATACTTAAATCTATCACCTCTCTGCAAAGAAATTGAGGAAGCAATTAGCCCCGTTCTGAGTGGAAGCTATTTGCTACTTGAAGCTATTTATTTCGCATCACCTGCTTGTGGAAGATATGTTATTTTTGGGCCAGAAGTTACCATAGAGCAGCTTCTTTTATTTTTTCGACCTTATATGCAATGCTTGATGGCTCCATCCTCAATCCTCATCATTCTTCTCTCCCATTATCCTATTGAACTACACAAACCAGTGGTGAATATGTTTTTCGTAGTTTTGATGGTTCAGGATGGTCTTCTGGAAATGGGAGATACTGTTAGATTGAAGATCACTGTATGGTTGTTATCAAAATAGGAAGAACTATGTGTCAGTTACACCTCCCAAGTTCATTCAGGACTCCAAATTATTGTTTAATGAATACCGCAACACTTCTCAGCACAAAAATAAATAAATCCTTTTCCCACTTCAGAACTTCTTTTCACACTTTAACAGGGTAAGGTAGAAAATTGAAGACTGTTGTTTTTACGACATTCATGTTTCTACGAACATTTTGATCCAGATCAAAGATTTGTCCTGGCTAAAGCATTATACAATTTGACTTTGAAACTAAACCTAGAATATGAGCTTCATTTCATCATTTACATTCCATAATGCCATTTTGATGGTAAATTTAGAAAGTCGATGGTCCTTGTAGAGTGTGTCTAGGAAAGGAATCCAGAAGCATTTAGAATATGCATTGGTAGAATAATGCTTGTGATCTGCCTGTTTGGTTGGGTGTTAGGTGTCAACTGATAATATGGTATCTGCATTTCATATATCATTGCTTATCACACTGCGTATTCATCCTTTCCACAAAATGCTTCTTTTTTCAGGTCCCATATTTTCAGATACAAGAAAACAATTGGACCCTTAACGCAGATGGAAATCGCAGATGGAATGTGAAATACAATCTGTGATATTGGACTACAAACGTGAAAAGCAAAGCCACAGTACTGTTGGTAGCTACGTAAGCATATAATGATTTTTCCGCAATTTCTTCATCATTATCTGCAGCATCCTACTGTCTTATTCTTACAGAGTACGATTTCAAAACCTATCTTGCAAGTTAAATTTATGAATTTTGTTCATGAAAATTGCTGGTCGATGTGAGATGTGGGTCACACTAGATAAGATGATGGCATTTTGAATGAAATGAGTAGGGAAAAATTGTCAGATGAAATATTTTTTCAAGTATAAAAAGCTCATAAGAATATTAAAATGCATAGCATGAGGAAACTGGCGTGCATACTTGCACGAATCATTCTGTTCTTACTTTTGAAAATTTATGATGAATTTAAGAAATTAGGAAGACAATAAACTGTTTTTGTTAATTGAGTTTAAATTAATAATTAATTATACTAATGTTTACAAGTACTTGTAACTTTTTGAATTAACCTGCTGGACTTGAAATTGTGAATTGATGATACCCTTTCCATTCTAAATGTAGGGTACAAATGCTAAAACTCTATACATCATAGGAGCTAAATCTCTATCATTAATTTTAACTAAAGGGTCATTCTTTTGCAGGCGTAAGTTAAAATAAATAAATAACAAAGAAAAGAAAAGAAAATCACATAAATCGTTATTGTATGATAGTAGTGCTCGTTTCTCTTTCGTAGTTCGATGCGTTGATTTCCACAATTTATATCTATTTGTGTACAAGTAAAAATTGCTCTTTATGTTATTTTTTTTTGAAAGTGGTACGTTTTAAACGATTAATAACTTAAAATATGTACAAGTAAAAAAATTATAAAAAGTTGACATTCTAAACTTAACAGATAAAATGAATCCAATAAGATCCCACTTGAATATGTTTTTTCTTATATAATTATACAAAAAATTGAGACAAAGTTAAATAATGAATAGTAATCAAAAGTGAAGTGTGTCACTTTTATAAAAACAAAAAATGGAGTATATTCTAATACTATACGATGATTAGAAGATTATAATAAGATCACTTATATTGGAATGGGGGAGTATCATGCTTTATGCAAGGTTCAGTATAACATCATACATCCTTGGATGGTTTATTGATAATCATGTTTTATAATGAATGTTCCAAATCTCAATAAGATTGTATATATCTTGCTGAACATATACAGACTGTGAAAGCGGCGGTTTGGCGGTGAGAGCCAATTCCACACTATATTTGATAAATCACCATTCTTCTCCCACTTTCTCTTAAACTCCACCCTCTCTCTTGCTTTTCCAACTTTTTTATTTTAAAGTTAATTTTTATTTATTATTATTGTTTTTTTTTAAAAAAAACTTTTTTTTAAAAATCAAATATGGAAAAATGAGCAAATATTTCAATACAACCTTATTAAAAGAAAAAATGAGAGGGTATGCAATAGATTGATAAGAGTATAGACAAAGATCATAAGTCCGGATAAAGACTAACCTGTTCGCTCGTCATGTCGTCTGTACTTTTCTCACCACCCTCTGCAACGCTTACTCATATCTGCAATGCCCAAGCCACCACCCATTTGATGTTGACCCACTTAATTCACACTTTCCTTATGTGGCTAATTCAATCAAGGTGGCCACAGCTCTCACTTCAAATTTTTTTTGGAAGGTGGTGAAAGGATTATGTTAATTTGTTCGTCGTGTGGTACACAAGATGGTAAGCTTTAGGCGTTGCTAATCGTCGTCTAATTTGTCTTCTTCCGACAAAATTCTTATAAACAAATTTGCCCAACCAGCAAAAATTGTTGGTTCCGATCAGTGAATTTTTTTTAAAGAATATTTTTTATTCTAACACCCATCAAACCGGTCAAAACCATTTAAAACCCGGCCCAAATCATTGGTTTTTTTTTTTTTTGTAAAAAAAGATAATTAAAAAACTGCTGATTAATCGTCGTCTAATTTGTCTTCTTCAGACAAATTCTTATAAACAAATTTGCCCAACCAGCAAAAATTGTTGGTTCCGATCAGTGAATTTTTTTTAAAGAATATTTTTTATTCTAACACCCATCAAACCGGTCAAAACCATTTAAAATCGGGCCCAAATCATTGGTTTTTTTTTTAGTAAAAAAAGATAATTAAAAAACTGCTGATTAATCGACGAGTTTTCGGTTTGGCAAAATTCCAAGGAACTGGAACCGGCCGGCCTAGACCATTTTTGTATTTTAGCCATATGGCTCTATCAATTGGTGGGCTAAGTGCACCACTCATTGCATTAGCCAATCTCCTCTGAATAAATTATTAGAGTTTAAAGTTTAAATATTAGAGTGCGAAATTTTTAATTAATAGTAGAAAATTAGGTTTTGATTGAGGTAGTTTTATAAGTTTGATATTAGAGTTTAGAGGTTAGAGTTTAATTTGAAAAGTATAAAACAAAGAAGGTACAGTGTAGCTTTTTTATAATTAAGGACTAGAGTAAAATAATCCCCGTCCCACTAATTCCATCGTATTTTCATTTTTGTCCGTCCCACTATAATTGTCGCATTTCCATTTTTAGAAAATTTTTACTCCATACATATCAAGTAAAACATCATATCAATTAATTACTATTTATTTTTTCAGTTCAAATAAACATCACATCAACTACTTACTACACTTTAATACAATTATCTATTATACAAATAACGTATGCAAAAGTTCTGGGACAGAATTACTGGGACAGGAGGAGTAAATATTTGGCATTTAATCATTAAAGAAATTTTTAGTATTCTAAAAGTTATATGGAGAACTTAAATACTGTTGTTGAAATAATAATAATATTATAGTGTAATAATATTATAGCTATTAGATCGTATGTTTGTATAGTCTGTGTAGAATATGAATGTGAGTAAATGAAGAGGGTATGGGTGCACAGAGGCAATAATGGACAGAGAGAAATGTTCATTTCTTTTCGTGTGTATTATACAATTATTCCAACCATGTATTTATAGTACAAAATAGGAGCACGAAACTCTGACTTTTGAGGATAAGGATTAAAGCAATTAATTTCTTCTTTATCCAGTCGGAAATATTGACATCCACCTTGTAGGCGCACACATGCTTTCTAACACTCCTCCTTGAATGTCTTCGATACAAAAAATATGCCTCGTTAAAACCTTACTAGGAAAAAACCCAATGGGAAAAAATCCTAGTGAAGGAAAAATAGTATAGTATTCTTGTATCCAGTGCTCCTCCTGATTTGGACATCATTTTAAATCTCGAAGTCGCTGCATTCCAATTTTTTCTTCACGAACTTCTCGAATGTTGCAGTCAGCAATGCCTTGGTAAATAGATTCGCTAAATTATTTTCTGATCGAATTTGTTGCACATCAATTTCATCATTCTTTTGAAGATCATGAGTGTAGAAGAACTTTGGTGAAATATGCTTCGTTCTATCTCCTTTAATATAACCCCCTTTCAACTGGGCTATACAAGCCGAATTATCTTCAAATAAAATTGTTGGGGGCATTTGTGGTTCAATGATTAAACCAAAACTCTTCAATATATGTTGAGTCATTGACCTCAACCAAACGCATTCTCGACTTGCCTCATGGATTGCTAATATTTCGGCATGATTGGATGAAATTGCCGTTAATGTTTGCTTCATTGACCTCCAAGAGATGGCAGTTTCGCCACAAGTAAAGACATAGCATGTCTGAGATTTGGCTTTGTGTGGGTCAGATAAATAACCCGCATCGGCATAGCCGATTAACTCATGTCGAGAATCTTTTGGGTAGAACAACCCAATATCAATGGTTATTTGGAGATAACGAAAAATGTACTTTATGCCCTTCCAATGTCGTTGAGTAGGGCAAGAACTGAATCTTGCGAGTAAATTTACTGCAAACGCGATATCAGGTCGCGTGCTATTTGCAAGATACATTAAAGTGCCAATTGCGCTTAAATATGGCATTTCTGGGCCAAGTTACTCTTCACCATCTTCTTTTGGCCTAAATGGATCCTTTGCAGGATCAAGTGCCCGAACGACCATTGGATTATTTAGCGGATGAGCATAATCCATTCAAAATTGCTTTAATACCTTTTGGGCATAAGCTTATTGATGAACACATATGCCCTTTTCCAAATGCTCAATTTGTAGGCCAAGGCAAATTTTTTTTTTCCGAAATCCTTGATCTCGAACTCCTTTTCAGATATTCAACTGCCCTTTTCAACTCTTCAGGAGTTCCAATTAGATTTAAATCGTCAACATAGACTGCGACGATTACAAATCTGACCCCTTTTTCTTTATAAATACACAAGGACTGATAGGGTCATTTGTATAATATTCCTTTATCAAACTTTCACTGAGGCGGTTATACCACATTCGGCCAGATTGCTGGAGTCCATACAATGATTTTTGCAATTTGATGGAATACATTTATCTGGGTTTTAAGTTGCAAGACTCAGGTAACTTAAACCCTTCAGGTATTTTCATATAAATATCCTTTTCCAATGAGCCATATAAATATGCAGTAACAACATCCATCAGCCTCATTTCAAGATTTTCTCGTACTGCTAGGCTCATTAGATACATGAATGTTATTCCATCCATAACCGGGGAATATGTTTCCTCAAAATCAATTCCCAGTCTTTGGGAAAAGCCTTAGGCTACAAACCTTGCCTTATATTTGGCAATTTCATTATTTTCATTTTTTTTTCTCACAAACACCCATCTGTAGCCAACAGGCTTCACATTATTCGGTGTTTGGACAATCGGGCCGAATACTTTTCGTTTATTCAGTGAATCTAGTTCAGACTGAATCGCATCTTTCCATTTTGGCCAATCATTTCTTTTCCGGCATTCTTCAACTGGTTTTGGTTCCGGATCCTCGTTATTTTCCATTACATCGAGTGCAACGTTGTATGCAAAAGCATTATCAACGTTCGTTTCTTTTCAGTTCCAACATTTCCCAGTATTGATATAATTGAAAGAAGTTTCAACAAATTCATTTTCATCTGGGTGAATATTTTCTGGTTCAACCTTTTCGGGGGTTGAATCAATTTCTCCTTCGGGAGTATCATCGGTGATTAATTTATCACCCATATGGATAATTTTCCTCTTTCGTGGATTTTTATCCTTGGAACCCAAAGGCTACCACGCTTCAGGTGTGCAGTAGGTTCATTTCACTCGGAATTTGCTCTTCTGGGATATTTATATTAGCTGGTGCATTTGCTGCATCATTTATATATGATTTTGTGACTTTAGCAGCATTATTAAAAGCATCGGGTAATTGATTTGCAATTCCCTGCAAATGCACAATTCTTCAAACTTCAAGTTCGCACTGCCTTGTACGAGGATCAAGAAAATCAAATGGACTTTGCCAAGATATTTCTTTTTTCAGTTGATCATTTCCTCCCCCTAATGTCGGGAATTGAGTTTCATCAAAATGAAAGTCTGCAAATCTTGCAGTAAATAAATCACCCATTTTTTGCTCAACATATTTGATAATCGAGGGTGATTTATATCCGACATATATGCCCAACCTTCTTTGAGCTCCCATTTTTGTACATTGTGGAGGCGCAATTGGTACATAAACCGCACACCCAAAAATTCGCAAGTGAGATATACTGGGCTCCTTTCCAAACACAATTTGTGTAGAGGAGTAGCTATGATAGCTTGTCGGCCTTATTTTCACAAGTGCTGATGCATGCAATATAGCATGTCCCCAAGCAGAAACAGGGAGTTTTGATTTCATTAACAAGGGCCTTGCAATTAATTGCAATCATTTAATAAATGATTCTGCCAGACCATTTTGCGTGTGCACGTGAGGCACAAGGTGTTCAACAGTAATTCCAATCGACATGCAGAAATCATCAAATGCATGTGATGTATATTCTCTAGCATTATCAAGGCGTATTTTCTTTATCGGATGATCTGGAAACTGTGCTCGCAATTTTATAATTTGTACAAGTAATCTTGCGAATGCCAAATTGCGAGTTGATAATAAACAAACCTGTGACCAGCGTGATGACACATCAATTAGTACCATAAAGTACTTGAAAGGTCCACACGGTGGATCAATAGGTCCACATATATCGCATTGAATTCTTTCTAGGAATGTAGGGGATTCAATTCCCACTTTTACTGGAGATGGTCTGGTTATCAATTTCCCTTGTGAATATGCTGCACAATTGAACTCATTTGGGTTCAATATCATTTGCCTTTTCAATGTATGACCATTTGAATTTTCAATAATTCACCTCAGCATTACTCTGCCAGGATGCCTAAGTCTATCGTGCCAGGTAATAAATTTACTAGTAGCTTTCAAGCCTACTAGGTTATGTATTTCTGCGGCACATATTTTTGTATAGTATAAGCCAGAGGAGTAATACGACAATTTTTCATTCACAAATTTTCTGCCATTTTCAATTCGAGTTATCAAAAGATACTCGTGATCTGCCTCTTTTGAAGTTTCAATATGATATCCATTTTTTCGAATATCATTGAAGCTCAGTAAATTTCTTCGAGCTTTGCGTGAGAACAAGGCGTTTTCAATCGCCATTTTTGTCCCTTCAGGGAGAAATATAACAGCTCTACCGCAGCCTTCAATGCATTTTGCATTATCGCTTATAGTTTTCACTGCGGTCTTTTCCAATTTTAAATTGGAGAAATAACTTTTATTTTTCAAAATGCTATGCGTTGTTGAACTGTCAATGAGGCAGATATCATCTCCGACTTTTGAATTTCCAGCATCCATTTCTTTACAAAAATATAAGAAGGTATTAAACATCAGCAATATAAATATTATTAATGCAAAAACATATTTATATTATACATGGATAATAAAAAGGGAAGTACAAGATATCATTTAAACAGGAATTATAAAAGATAAGTGCAAAATATATATAACTATAAAATATAAAAAGGGAGGTATTATTTAGTAACAGTATCTGGCTAACAAAATCATCAGCTTCCAGGTGCGTGATATTATCATTTAATATATCATCATATGTATCATCGTGGGCATTATGGTGTGATTCAACACCTTGTCGTTCTTTTCGTTTCGAGGCCTGATACAGTTCAGCTAAGTGTTTACCTGTGTGGCATGTCTGAGCCGGATGGCCTTTAATTCCACAACGATCACAGATTTCATCATTTTGTTTGTGCTTTCTTGCATAATTTCTTTGTTGTGGTTTGTAAGGCCTTCTGGTATCATATTTGCGATTTTACTCAAATCGATGCTTATTTCGATAATTATTTTGACGAGATGATTCACCCCTGCCTCGATTGTGATACCGATTTTGGCCACGATCATTATTTTAATTTTTAAAGTGCCCACGATCACGCACATATTTTTCTGATTGAGCCGCGTTCACCTCAGGGAACGGTTTTCCACCCGCGGGCCTAGATTCATGATTTCTCAACAGCAATAGGCTGTTTTGTTCAGTCAATAATAAGCAGGTGATAAGATCAGAATATCTTTGAAAACCTTTTTGATGGTATTGCTCACTCAATACTGAGTTTTTAGCATGAAACGTAGAATACTTTTTTTCAAGCATTTCTTCTTCAGATATCTTTTGCCCACATAATTGCAATTGGGCCGTAATTTTGAACACATCGGAATTATATTCACGGACTGTTTTGAAGTCCTGAAGCCTCAGGTTTGTCTAGTCATCACGGGCTTTTGGAAGCAACGTCTTTTTAAGAGTATCATATCTTTCTTTCAACTTTTCCCACGCCGCCAGTGGGGATTCCACAGTCACGTACTTCATTTTAAGTGCCTCTTCGATATGATGACACAAGAATATCATGGCTTTTGCCTGATTCTGATGGCTGGGATTTTTGTCTTCAACAATAGTATCTTCCAAACCCATTGAAGTAAGATGCATTTTCACATCTCGGGCCCAGGATATATAATTGCTTCCTTCAACGGTTAAGGGAGCAAATTCCTGCTTTGCAAGGTTAGCCATAATCTTATTGAAAATTTTGGAATAAAAATTATACCTCAAATTCTTGTAACTCGGGCAGAGTCTCCTCGTACTGATAACGTGTTGTTGTAATAATAATAATATTATAGTGTAATAATATTATAGCTATTAGATCGTATGTTTGTATAGTCTGTGTAGAATATGAATGTGAGTAAATGAAGAGGGTATGGGTGCAGAGAGGCAATAATGGACAGAGAGAAATGTTCCTTTCTTTTCGTGTGTATTATACAATTATTCCAACCATGTATATATAGTACAAAATAGGAGCACGAAACTCTGACTTTTGAGGATAAGGATTAAAGCAATTAATTTCTTCCTTATCCAGTCGGAAATATTGACATCCACCTTGTAGGCGCACACATGCTTTTTAACAAATACATGAGTTTTTATAGGTTTTTGAGATGTTCCCCCAACCACAAACCTTTACACATTCCAACCCCCACACACACCCCCCCCCCCCCCCAAAAAAAAAAAAAAAACTTATACCTAGTTCGCTTCCAAAGTTTTGACTTACCACCCCAGAAATCTTAAACACAACAATTTAATTGAACAAAATTATCCTTTGAAGAGAAAATATGACTTAAATGGTTACCACAATTTTCCATTTTAAAGTACTATGATTTGTTTGCCCACATTACCAAACTCATACTATAAGGAGTATCACATTCATATCTGAATGGTTACCACAATATTGCATTATTATGGTACACAAGCCTCTAGTACCACTCTCACATAAAAGGTTACATATGAGCTTGTATGATTACCACATTTCTCCATTGATAAGTGCCATAATTTTTTACCCACATTACTATAATCATACCATATGGGGTACCAAATTCATATCTCAATGGCCACCACAATAATGCATTATAGGGTACCACACTCTGACATGGAGGGGTACTATATATGATCTTGGATGTTTATCAACTTCTCAATCGACAAGACCCACGATTGTTTGCCCACATTACCACACTCATACCATACGTGTACTGCATTCATATCTAAATTATTACCACAAACATATTGCGTATCATATTGCAGATGCCTATAGTAGCACATTCTCAATGGAGGGATACAACATGAGCTTGTATGGTTACTAGATTCATACCATATGGGTACCACATTCATATCTGGATGGTTACCACAATAATGCATTATTCGGTACCACATTCTCACTTGGAGGGATACCACATATGAACTTGTATGGTTACCACATTTCTCAATGGGCAAGTGCCATGATTTGTATGTCCACGTTACCACACTCATACCATATGCGATATCGCATTCATCTTTAAATAATTACCACAATAATGGATTATACGCATACCTTTTAGTACCACACTCTCAGCAGAGGAGTACTACATATGAGCTTGTTATGGTTACCACACACCTTAAATGTATTAGATTAAAATATTGAATGATAGTGTGTGTTTGGGGTGGGGTGAAAGTGTAAGATTTGGTGAGGGGAGGAGACTCTAATATTTTGGGGTGGGGGCTCTCTCTAAATTCCCCCCCCCCCCCCCCCCCCACCCCTTCTTCCTTTTTTATCTGACCAAATTGTTTGGAACTCTTCTATCACCATCCTCGCCTAAATTGTCTTTCGACACCGGTTGTTGTAACATGGTCCATACTCTCTAGCCATTGGTTTTGTCAATACTGTAAGTTGGATTGGCTATTTGCATGTACATCTAGTATTACCTAGTGTTTATTCCCCATTTACATTAAAATAATATTGCGGTTAGCGTAACGTTAATAGACATACGTTGAAACTTAAAAGGCGTCGGCAAAATTTGGGCAGCAATACCTAGAGATGAAAATGGTACAAATACAAATACATACTTTGTCCCTTTTGTATTCTTTAGATTCTTCCGTCTCTTTGAGTAGAGATTCAACTATTATTGCTTTTTCTTTAGAGGGAGTTTTATGTTTTTAATCGCAATATTGGTTCTTTTCTTATCGGAAATAAAGGTCTCACATTTACCTTTCTATTTCCGCAACCGCTCAATAAACTTAGCCGTTGGTTCATTGTCCCTTCGTTTGGTTTCTAGAATCTCAACCAACGTGATTGTTGGCTGCAGATTATAGAACCGCGTGTGAAACGCTTCCTCTAACTCCTGCCATGTGGAAAATTTGCATACATGCAGACCAATAAACCATGAGAAGACAAATTTTGTTAACACGGAAAGGAATAGTTGCATTCGGTGGAACTGATTACGACCTAACTCCCCGAGTTGGATGTTCCATCCTCTCTCGAGAAGGTAGATAAATCAAGTATTTGTGCTCCATTTGGCAAAGGGTTGTCCTTAAACATGTGAGGCGGACAAGACCTTCGATCGAAATGTCTGTTTGTCTTGGGGACACTGCAATCCTAACCTTCGCAACATGTTTGCTATGTGATCTTCTCCCATATGCAACCCATGTCGCTCGAATTGGCCTGGTACTAATGGTGGCGGGGGTGGAAGATTCCTCAGAGGAACGAGATTAGGTCATCAGATTTCCTGGTCATGTTGGTAGAGTGGTGGATTTTGAAATCCTTCTTGCCCACCATTGTTTTCTCGGGGAATGTCCCCGCTAAATATTTGCGATATTGGTGGTGTTGCCCCCCGAGTCATGTTGACTCGGTTAACATCTTGAAATCCCCATAGCGCCAAAAATTTCGGGAGCCTAACCAGGACATTGTTTTGTCCGCCGCTGTTCACGTTGCTACCTCCTGCTTGTCATTCATCGGGATATGCATTTGAGGAGGATCTTGAACGAGACTAAAGGCATCCACTGCATTTTCCATCCCTTGTATTAGTTGTATAACTGGAGAGGTTGTAGAAGCCGTTGGTATCCTGAAAGATAACGTAGATGTAATACCCGAGAAATCGACATCGAGTTTTAAAAATCCGAAATTTAAGAATCGTATTTAATTATCAAAACCGAAATAATTCCGGGAGAGCGGAATTAAATATTTTCGGAAGATAGCAACTCGAAAAGAGTTATCGGATTCTCCAACGATCCCGGATAATGCATATAGTTAAAAATCATAATAACTATTAAAAAAAAGGTAAAATCGCGAGAAGGTGACCGCGCGGGGCCGTGCCACCCTGCTGTTATGAACAACTCATAACGCTTCATGCGTTTCTTGCCATGATTTTGATGATGGGCGATCTCAAATGACTCCAATTCAATTCTCAGATGTTGTGGGATGTTGAGGGGTGCTTGGCAATGATTATTGGGTGCATTTAAGTCCCCAATAATTCAGCTTATGGTGGATACATGAGTCATGAGATTCCTTGGAGGACAAGTGGAGTTTGTGGGGGGGGGGGGGGGGGGGGGGTTTGGATGAGGTTTGAGGGAGTTAATTCGGATGTTACAAGTTGCAATTCGTCCCCTCACCTCCCTAGTATCCTATGGCAGTCATGGACACACTCCCCACCCCTATAAATACTCCTAGTCATGCCTCCATTCCACCCATTTGCACTTAAGAAGTTTCATAGTGAGTGTTGGTGAGTTCTTGAGTTGTGCTTCACTTGGCAGAGAGTTTGGACGTGTTCAAGTGATCCAATCCGTTCTTCTAAGGTTAGGTAAGAGTTTTACTTATTTCTCTTGATCCTAGATTCGAGTCTCTTGTCCTAGAATTGAGAATTTCCACCGACAACTTCATAATAGGTGCATTCGGTAGAAGTGTTGATTGTTGGGGACAAGTTGGACGTTTTCCAGGATTCTACCAAGGAGAATTTCGATCCTAAACTCATCCCAAGTAAGTTAGTATTGTGCACGTCGTTTTTTAGAGGTTTTGGTTGAGATTCCTTCGAGTTATAGTTCAATCTTCCTCCATCGGTAAATCTGTCAAATAGGGTTTTCCTATGACCAATTTGATTGTTCTGAAATTTCGACCATGATCCGTACATTTTTAGAAGATCCTTCCAAAATGAAACTTGTTCCTAACATCCTAAATATGCTCTCTGTAAATTTTCATAATTTTTTGACAAGTTTTGGTCATCGAAATTGCATCTGGTATTTTCTGCTAAAACCGTGACAGATTAGTGTTTCCATGAAGTTCGGTTTCGTTGTGTATTTTACATTGTCCTATGTTTGTTATCAGTGGTCGAACCCTTCATGAAACTTGTTCCATTATGTGTCTAGATCATCTCTGTAAAATTTCATAATTTTTGGATCACATTTGGAATTGTTATGAATTTTTAAAGAGGCTGTGGTCGAATGAACAGTAGGTTTTGAACTCTTTGGAAAGGATGGTTCTGAAATCATTTTTTCTAGGCCACTTAGAGTCCGATTTTGAAGAAGCCTATTTCTATGAAAAATGCTTATTTTGATGTTTCCTAGTCACTATAATTTTTCCAGAATTTTTAAAATTAGTTTGCTGCATTTTTAAATGCGATTTTGGAAGCTGCCACAGTGTCACTTTTAATCGGTAAATGCTATCTTGTATATTCGATGAACTAAGAGTCGATTGTTACTCGTTTTTGATATTATGTGAAATCTGGAAATGTGGTGATGTTATGAAATAATAAAAATGTGATTTTAAAACTTTGTGAGTTTTGATCGAGTGGGATGCCAACGTGTTAGAGGGTAAGTGCACTTGGCGTGAGCTTGTTGGGCCGCCCCCTCTTTTGTAGCCAAAACGGCATATGTGAAATTGTGGTTTCGTGTTAGTAAGAGTCTATACTCCTAGATGTATCCGTATGGGTTATCTAGGGCTCCGGAGTGGTCTGTATAGGGTCATTGCTTTCACATCCCTCGTGGGTACGAGTCCCAGAGGTGGGTTGATTCGAAAGGGCATGAGCCTAGAATCGTTATTATCGCCGGCTTGTGGACATAATCGCCCAAGCGGATGTTGATCTGAAAAGGCTTCGGCCCAGGATCGTTGATACCGACGGCTTGTGGACATAAGCGCCCAAACGGGTAATTTGGATGTCCTCGATCAAAACAAACAATGGTAAAATAATGTGTTTGAGCTCTTGCTGGTTTGACTCCCCAAGAATGGTTATTCTCGATCAAAATGAACAATGGTAATTTATTTGTGTGGCAAAGCGTAAGAGGCTTCGGAAAAATTATTTCTAATTGTCATTCCTTTTCTCTTCTTTTTATGAACCTTGCAGCTTCGAAGATTATACAAAAGAGATCCTGAATCACTTTGAGGAGTTTTGTCTCCCACTGTGGTCACCAACATGTTATTGTCATTTCGGCGTAACTCTTAATTATCTAGAAAAATGCTTTGAAAGTAGGAAAGTGGGATGATGACTTATCCCAAGGCGTGCTACGATTTAGAGCATTGTAAATAAATGAAAGTAAATGCGAAAAAAGCTTTAAAGGAATGCTATAGAAAGAAAAGGAAAAACTCTATTAAAATAAGACATTACAGGAATGTAAAATTGGAAGTGGTGTGGAACCCTTTTTCTTGTTTAGGAAATGCCTATTTATACAAATATTGGTGTATTTCTACGAAACCTTTTGGGATGAACCGGGTCTTGATCAGACACGGATCATCACTCGTCTCTTCCTTCTCTTTGCGCGGATAACCCTTTCGGGGGTACATACCCTTCCATGCTCGGGATCACGTTTTGTAGTGATCTTGCTTGGAAGTTGGAACAGTCTTCCTCGGATGGCTTCGCTCGGGCAGATTGTTGCTCGGGCTGCTATCTTTGGGCTTATGCACTTTTATCCGTAGCATTAGCTTGCTCGGAATATGTTGCCCGAACATGACTATTTCCCTTGCATCATGCTAGAATATTGGGTCTATAATGTATTTTGGGCCCTAACTAGTTATTGAGCTTATTAATACATATTTCCCTTACATATTTTATTTATTAATACCCACGAAATGAACTTCAAAGGGCATCATGATAAAAACTGAAGAGGGAATTTTTTATTTTTTATTTTTTTGCCAACGAAATGAATACAAAGATGTAAGCAATTCAAACGATAAAGAATTGTAAGAACGAGGCATAAATTTCAACAAACAAAATATGAAATTAAACAATCAAAAAGTAATGAATAAATTCAAAAAATAAATAAATTAAAGGATAAAGATATGATGAGATGCAGATTGATTCCTCATATATGCCTTGTGTTCCTGGTTTTGCTCTATTCATTAATCATTATTTTCAATTGAGCCCATACTGTTTTGGTTGAAGGGATTCCATTGACTATTTTCACTTTCCATTGACACTTGACAGGAAGGTAGTACTCCTATTTCATAAGTGGGGAATTTTATTTTTTACTCTTTTTTTTTTTATACTCTCCTTAATTTTAAAAATAAATAAATAAAATAGTACTATATATTAGTGTGGACCGGAGTCTTGTCACTTTTCACCTTCCTCCGAATAAATTTAGATTTGGAAGGATTTTTATTTATTTATTTTTAAGTGGGCTGGTTTTTTTTTTTTTTTTTTGGATAAGCCGAAGCCAGGGAAGTGGGCTGGCTTTTGGTTCCCACTTGCTATAAGTTATAAATAAATATGTTGCCTATAAAGTGTTTTTTTAGAGGAGAAAATATCTAATGACTAATTTTGTATCGTTTTGGTTTCGAACCTTTTAAATGTATATATAGAACTCTGTTGAGAGACGTCGATTTACTAAACCTACTGTACCTAAAAGAAATTAAATCATTATTGAAACAATTGGTTCACCCAAAAAAAAAAAAAGAAAAAAGAAAAGCTCACTAAACTCATTTGAAATGTTTGGTTCACCCAAAAAAAAAGTTTATACCATTGCAAACGACGATCGTAAGAATATAAAGGGTTTTAGTCACTAAAAAGTTGTTAACGGTGAAATTTTTGGAGGAGTAAAACCTCACTTTGATTTATGAACCAAGAAGGATTACAAGATTTGCAGAATGGAAATTACAGGAATAAAATAAAACTGTAAAGGAATTTGAAGTGCGAAATAAATAAAAAAAAACTACGGAAAGCGATAAATAAACATAAGGAATTGCAGAAAGTAAAATATTAAAAGTGCGGATTCTCTTTGAGAGGTGTTTTTTTGCTGCCTGCTTGGGATGCCACCACCCTTTATTTATAGGGAAGACCATCCTGATGGAGAAGCTGTAACGCTTCTGTAACTCCCACATCCTCTCCATTGATGGCGCCTGCTCAGGACTCCTAGGCATTGATGACACCGGATCCTCATCCTTCTTGATTGCCTGTCTTCAATGTGCCACAATCCCTTCTCTCTTATGGCGCCAGCTTCTCACCATTGTCTATCCGGATAGATTTTGAATTGGACCGGGCCTTTCGAAAATAGAGTGGGCTAAATTCATTGGGCCTAATAAATTTTTGGGTTAACAAAAGTATAAAGGGTTTGTTTTTTAGGAGCTCTTTGGAGTTTTAGTCACTAAAGAAGTTATGTCAAAGTAAACGAACTATTTCATACACTAGTAGTTAATACTAGTAGTTTTTGGGAATTTTAGAAGTTTTTTTCTAATTAAATTATTTTTTAAACTCTTTTAAAAGTTACCGTTAATTTTAACAAATATTTATATAAAATCAAAAGCTATGCTGGCAGCTCTTAACTAGTTTTGTCAAAAAAACACCCTAAAAATTGAGATCAAAATTTAGCATATTTGTCAAATCTTTAGCTTAATTCAATCCCTTAGCCTCATTTAATTTGTCAAATACCAAAAATACAAAATAAAATTGTATATTAAAAAACAAAAAAAAAAAAAAAGAAAAGAAAAGGAAAAACTCCTATTGAATCATATGCCAATCTATCGTGGTGATTGGTATTCAACACCTAGGGGTAAAATTATTATTATTATTATTATTTTATATAAATGATTGTGCCAATGTTTTGGAATTATGAATGAAAGTTGAAAAGAAGAGAAAGGAAAATGTGTATTTACAATTGTTCTCATCACTAGATTTTTCACCCGCGCTTCGCGCACGGTATTAATTTCTATTATCCTTTTTTTTATTTTTTTTATTTAGTATATTTATGAATACAATATTTTTAATAAAATATAATTTCTATTATCCTATTTTTAAATGACAAAAGAAATAAATTTTTAATTTTTTTTTTCAGGAAAAGACACAAGTTTATTCCACTGAATGACCACAATGAAGTACAATATTTGAAGAAATGGAACCTGTTGCCCGGTCAGAATCTGTCATTATTCTTTTTTGACCGCCGACAAAAAACCTCAACTTTTATGCCCAAAAGGACAAAAACAACCATGGTTCGTGAAGTGGTTTTGACCGCCGACAAAAAACCTCAACTTTTATGCCCAAAAGGACAAAAACAACCATGGTTCGTGAAGTGGTTCGTGCACGAACCACCTTACAACCACGAACCATTGGATTAATTAATTAAGATGATTAGGGAGAATGGTTCGTGGGTTTACCAAACGGACCGTGCACGAACTGTTGTTTTTGAAGCACGGCCAACTCGAACACATGGCAAAGCAATTAAAAAAATATAATACGGTCCTAGGGTTTTGAGCCACGTCTGCTAACATCATTATTGTTGGTTCTTATACGAACCATATGGTTCTTGGACGGTACAACATTTTGGATTTAGATCCACATCCGAATTGAAGGATATTAATTTAAAATTTAAAATTGAAAGTGGGATTAGTTTAAAATTTAAAATCGGGGCTATTAGTTTAAAATTTAATGTTACTATTTTATTTTTGGTAATATAATATTATTATAACTGTAATAGTATCCTAAATCTTTTTTTGTAGAATGATTTTTTTTAATTGTTATTAGTATCCTACGTATGTTTTTTTTTTAGTATGATTATTATTATTTACTGTGACTATTTTTTTGTAAATATTTGAGAGAAAAATTGTAATTTTTTTAGAGGATGGGAACATTACCTTATTTTGAGAGGATGGGAAAATTACTACAAAAAAGATTTTTTAAAGAATGATTACTAGTATTTTTTTAAAAAAAATGGAGCAGAATGAAGCACAAAGCTTGAAACATTAGCTACGTGATAAGGAGAACATTCGACAACGTATAAGAGAATGAGCATTGTATAGCTATCCTTAATGGGAGAATTTGAGTATCCACACCTTTTGGTCATGGATTAAGGGAGTTAGAGAGAGCTTCTTGGATAAATTTCAAACAATGATTCAGTAGAGGTAATTTTCCAATATTTACTAAGTATCTCTAAGCATTTCCAATAATTATTATTATTATTATTATTATTATTATTATTATTATTATTATTGTTAGTTGTAATAATAGTATTAATAGTAATAATAATAAATTAAGAGGTAGTAACTAAAATAGGTCATCAGAAGGAGTCATTTCCACTTTTGGGTCACGATATTTTGATTTAGGGAAATAGGCCATTAGAAGGATTTTGGGCCTGAATATAGACCATTGGGCTTGAATTCGGGTCGCGATGGCCTAAAAGTGACAATGACTCCTTCTGGTAGTCTATTTTAGTTTTTTTGAATTATTTTTTAATTTATGTAATTAAAATAAATAATACTCATTTTGTGCAATTATTTATTTCCTACTTTCTTTTTTTCTTATTCCAACATTTTTTTATTTCATTTCCATTTTAAAACTAATTAAATATTAATTGCCAAACATACTCATCCGAAAAATTCCTTGCATTTAATACTAATTATTCCTACATAAAATACCATGTCCGAACATTTTGGGATACTTATAATAAAACATGTTTATTTTTACATTATAATTTATTTGAATATGTATTTGTTTTATTTATTTTATAATATATTTTAATTAATATCTATTTTATTTCTTATATTACTCCCTCCGTCCTATTAATAGTGTTAAAAAAAGGTAACTTAAAAATTTATATAATGTAATTGTAATGAGTTACAATTTAAAATTTTTTTTTGGGAGCCATTGGAGGCCTGGAACGGGTGGTGGGAGCCCAAGCCACACAATTACAAAGGGAACAAAGGGGAAGGATAGGGAGCCAGGTGGGGATTCGAACCCCCAACCTATAGGTTAAGAGTTGGGGGACTTACCACTGGAGTAAGTCCCTAACCCTACAATTTTGATTTATTTATCTATTTGTGATTTATTGATAAGTGTTTGTAGGGTGGACTGGAATTATTAATGCTAGTGGGTAATTTAAAAGTTTAATATATTTATTTAATAATGTAAGGTGATGGATAGGTTTGACGAGGAATATTTAATTATTTTTTAAAATGAAAATGAAATAAAAATACTGAAACAATAAGAAAAATAAAATATGACATAAATAATGACACATAATGTGTACTACTTATTTTAAATACATAATAAAAAAAATAATTGAAAAAAACTAAAATAGGCCACTAGAAATAGTCATTTCCACTTTTAGGCCATTGCGCCCCGAATTCCAGCTCAATAGCCTAAATTCAGGCCCGAAATCCTTCTAATGGCCTATTTTCCTAAATCAAAATATCATGGCCCAAAAGTGCAAATGATTCATTCTGATGGCCTATTTTAGTATTACCTCTAATATTAATGATAATTATCATTATTATTATGTTATACTTCCTCCGTCTTTTTTTTTGTAGCTACGTTTCACAAATTGGTACTGTCACTCATATATACTTTGATTTAAAGTTTTATCATGGTTATACAAGTTAAAATATAGTCAAGTGGGATCTTGTTAGATTCATCTCGTCTTGTTGTTTTCAAATATCGAACTTTTAGAACTTTTACTCATATCGAATTTGAGTTATTAATGGTTTAAAATATGCATTAGACTGCGTACTGGGTGTGTCCGTAGCAAACTTAAAAAAACAGAGGAAGTAATTATAATAATTATTATTATCTTTAATAATAATAATAATAATAATAATAATAATAATAATAATAATAATAATAATAATAATAATAATAATAATAATAATAATAATTGTTAGGTCCCGAAAGTGCTAAAGCTGGGCAATAACCAACACAAATATAAAATATGTTGTTTCTCAATTGTCAGGATAATAAATCAGTACGAATACATAGTTAGGGCATTGTCCAGAAAACCAGCGAACAACCAAGTCAACAACCAGAAGATATAAACATAATAGAGAGCGGAAATAAAACAGGGAACACCAGGATTGTTCACCCAGTTCGACCAATAGATCTACATCTGGGGGCACCAAGCCAGGATTTTACTAAAACACCACCAAACATGTTATACGGTTCCATCAACCCATTTCACAATACCATATTCACTAATGAACTCCCTTATCTCTCCAATAAACTAAGGGAATAATCGATAGCATCAAGGTTCTCTAACCGGATACATAAACACAAACCAAAATACCCCAAAAGACAGAAGCAATCAAACAACAAAAGCAATACCCAGAGCAGACTGGTTGCTTAAGCCTTCTGCAAACATCAGAATAGGGGATTTGCTTGCTTCATCTTCTTTTTATTTCCTTAGTTTTTTCTCGATGCTCTAGTTCCTAGCATTCCTTGGGACTAGCCTTGTCCCGCCTTCCGTCTTGAAGGCTCCGTCTAGAGGATTAAGCGTTACCCCGGAACGGGAGTAACAGATTGGCGACCACACTGGGAGACCAAACTCCCCCCCATCGATCAAGGATCTCATTGTACACTTTACGCAACCGCAAGGTTCGTAAAAGGCCTATTACGCAACCGCGAGCTACCATAGAGGTACAGAAAACTAGTTTGATGAATTTCCAACAATGATTCATTAAAGGTAAGTTCCGAGCCTTTTACGGATCATCTCCATTATTACTATTATTATTCTTATTCATGATGTTCTCTCATTTATTGTGGATGTTTAACTGTAGCTTACTAATATTATTATAATTATTTTATTATTATTTTTATTTTAATTAGTATTATATTTTTATGTTATTTATTATTAATATTAATAATAATAATATTATTATTATTTTTATCTTTGTTATTATTCTTATTATGATTATTACTACTACTACTACTATTATTATTACTATTATTGTAATTATTTTATTATTATTATCATTATAATTAGTATTATACTTTTTTCTTTTATTTAATATTAATATTCATATTAATATTATTACTACTATTATTATCGCTGTTACTATAACTAGCAACTAACCTGTAATACCCTGAGCTTAAAATAAACGAATCCCAACGAGTTTGGAATGGCACAAAGCAGCCGGGCCGGAAAAGCGTGGGTTAGGGTCGGAAATCAGAAGCATGCCGGTGGCGTAGGAGCTAATGCGAGATGGATGCGAAGAATTACGGAGACCTCAGGACAAGCTAGGGAGCATAGCTTGGCATGTTCTAGCAGAAAGGACAACGAAGCGTACGAGGGTGGCAGAAACCTAGTTGGAGTTTTCGTAGGAAACTTTCCTGTGGAGGCGATCGGAGGGAGCATTTTCAAGTTCGTCGACAAGGTCGCCAAGGTCCGAGATTGGTTCTTCCCTTCAAACAGGTGGACAAAGAGAGGAGTAGCTTTCGGCTTTTTTAGGTTCTCTAGCAGGACGGAGGCGCTGAAGGTGATTAATCATTTAGACGGGACAACTTTTTTCGGGAAAAAGCTGAGGGTGAACTGGGCAAATCCGAGGAAACGGAGCCAGGAAAACACAAGGGCCCTCAGATGGAGAACCAACCAGGCCGAGGCGCATAGAACTCAACCAGCTAGCAGGACGGAAGGTGATAGGCTGTTCGATGCATTGAGGGACGATAGGACTTATGCGGATGTTCTTCTTGGTAAGGGATCCAGGAAACAGTTGGTGGAGCAGGGTGGGCATGAGGTTCAACTTGTTGAGGTAACGAGTGATGCAGAATGGCTTAGTCGATCAGTTATAACCAAGATTAGGAAGCTTGAAGATTTGGTGGCTTTTCAAGACTGGTTGTTTAGCAAGTATGACGAGTGCATGGATTTGATTTATGGTGGTGGGCTCTTGATGGTGGCAGTTTTCAACAGCTCTGAGGAGTCAGAGAGGTTCTTGTCGGACCGAAGGGACCCCAATTTTGTCCAATGGAAGAGAAGATGGTCTCCAGGAGCTATGGAAAGGAAATATCTAACATGGATACATGTTTATGGTATTCCGTTTAATGCATGGAGTGAGGAAAACTTTAGGAGAATTGTTTCTGGGTGGGGGACTGTGATTAGTATTGATCCAGACACAAAAGATCGGAGGAGGCTCGATCGAGCAAGGTTGCTGGTGGCGGTCCACGAAGAAAATACTGTTCCATTGGAGTTGACAGTGATAGTGGGGAGGGTTGCATCGAAGGTACGAATAGCTGAAATTTTAAGTGACCCAGTGGTGGTGGCAGATAATACTATGGAGGGTAGGGAGGAAGGTTTGGAGGAGGGCTCTTTTGTGGCGGAGACGGAGGCTCTCCCGCCGGACAGAGCGGTGGCACAGAAGTCCGGGCCTTTGGATGTTTTGGGGAACTCTAAGCTGTTGGTGCATGGGGGATTGGAAGAGTCTACAGGAGGGGAGCATGCGGATTTTCAAAATCCCACAGAGGCGGCTACTCCTTCAAGGGCAATAATGAAGGCGGCGGTTGGTTCAAAGCTTATCGACACTGGAAGGCGGGAGGAAGATGTTTTGGCAGGGGGAGTTGGGCCACAAGAAGAGGGGTTAGATGGGCCGCAAAAGAATACTGTGGTCGTGGGAGAATCACAGAGATTCGAGTGGGCCGAAGAGTTGGGCCTGATAGAAAGTTGTATTGGGCCGACTGGGGGTGACCAAGCAAATTCTAGTCGCATTCATTATAGCGTATCTACGGTGGAAGCAGCCCATAGAGTCGAGGTTGTAGGAAGAGAGGAGAGGAAAACAAATCTTTCCCCTCTCATTAAAGCTCCGAATGATTTGAACGGATGCGGAGAAGAGGGGAGGGGTGGTGAAGGGATTGGAATTGAGGCTCAAATGGAATATGGGGATGAGGGTTTAGAGAGGGGGCTGGGACAATCGGCGAGGGTCCCAATTGGATCGAGGGCAAAGGAGGTGGAGGGGGCTTCAGGCTCACAGCTTCCAATCGAATTAAGGAGGGTGGAAGAGGCGATGGGTAAGGTGCTGAGAGGGTGGCCTGAGGATAAGCGACGGGGACGAACTCGGAGGAGGAAAGGCTGTTTCAATTTGAGGAAGGCGAAGAAACGTGATCGACTGGTACCTGGGGCAGAGGAGGACCGA
Source organism: Hygrophila difformis (assembly GCA_030278955.1). Taxonomy (NCBI): domain Eukaryota; kingdom Viridiplantae; phylum Streptophyta; class Magnoliopsida; order Lamiales; family Acanthaceae; genus Hygrophila; species Hygrophila difformis. The sequence continues at coordinate 44,593,274 of JAOANR010000003.1, read as the reverse complement.
TTTGCAGCTCTTCAGTTTACCACTATTAGGACATCGAGAGGGGTCAGGCTGGCAGATTTGGAGGAGGCTGAAGCAATTTTCGATCTTGCAGGAAGGCTGGGGTTGGGAAGTTCGTTGGAGAGGGAGAAAGCAGTTCAAAGAATTCGTGAGGCGGTGGAAGGACAGTAAGATCGATTGACATATTGCTGTGGTTTCGATTTTTTAAATGAAGATTATCACATGTAATTTGAGGGGTTTAAATGGGGGCGTGAGAAGAAGGGCGGTGGCTAGATTGTGTAGCAAGAGCAAACCGTCAGTGATTTGTTTCCAAGAGACGAAGATGTCCGACATTAAGGAAAGGCTTGTGTTCCGATTATGGGGGTCAAGAGGGTGTGATTTTTGCTTTCAACCGGCGGACGGGAATGCTGGTGGATTACTTATGGTGTGGGAGAAGGGTAGTTGCACTTTGAGTGAGGTGGAGAAGGGGCACTTCTACTTGTGGATGAGGGGAACATTTAGAGGTTGGGAAGATGTGATTAATATAGTATGCATCCATGCACCGAACAGCCGTAGAGAAAGGTTCAATTTCTGGAACATGATTGGAAGCAAATGCGATACTAACAATGGAGAATTGTGGTGCTTTGTTGGAGACTTTAACGCTGTAATGGCAGTCGGAGAAAGAATAGGAGTAAGTGAAGATACCGGGTCATCAAGGGAATTTGTGGACTTCGTAGACCAATTGGGTTTGGTTGATCTTCCAATGGAAGGGGGAACTTTTACGTGGTATGGTCGGGGAGGGCGGGCATGTAGTCGTCTCGACAGGTTCTTGCTTTCGCCAGGGTGGCTGTGTCTTAATAATGAAGTAGTTCAACGGAGGTGTGATTCGGTGCTTTCGGACCACTATCCGGTTTGTTTAGAACTCGGGGAGAAGTCTTGGGGACCGAAGCCGTTTCGTTTCTACAACTACTGGTTGAATGAGAGGGGATTTGAGGATATGGTTCGAACAGTCTGGGCAGGGGAGAACTCGGGCAGTAGGAGTGCAAACAGAGGAGGCAAATTGCTGGGCAAGATGAGAAGTTTAAAAAAACATATAAAAGATTGGGAGGGCTATGGGGCTAAGGTTTTAGAGAATAAGATTCAAAACTTGACGGCTCAGATTGGAGAGGTTGAAGTCAGATTGCAGGGGAGCAATTCGGCGGAGGTGGATAGGGTAGAATGGATCCGAAAGAAAGGGGAATTGTGGAATGTCTATATGGCGGAGGAAAGGAGGTGGTGTCAAAAATCCAGAGTGCAATGGTTAAAGGAGGGGGACAACAACACCAAGTTTTTTCACACAATGGCATCTTTTAACAGAAGAAGGAACTATATTGGAGCTGTAAGATGGGATGGTAGGACAGTGGAGGATCCGAAAGAGGTTAAAGAAATGGCGTTCAAGTTCTTTCAGGATGCTTTCGCTAAACAAAAAGATGAAGTGTTCACAGTTGATAACATGGATTTTCCTAAGCTAAATGTCACAGACAGAGAATGGCTGGAAAGGCAGTTCTTGGAGGAAGAAGTTAAATCGGCTGTTTGGAGTTGTGAAGGGGACAAAGCTCCTGGCCCGGACGGTTATAATTTGGGATTCTTCAAGCATTTCTGGGAGCACATAAAAAAGGATGTGATGGAGCTGTTTACGAACCTGGAAACACATGGAATATTGCCTCGGGAGATTGGGGGTTCTTTCATCGCATTGATACCGAAGAATGACGTGCCTATGGAGTTCGGTGACTATCGGCCGATCTCGTTGGTGGGGAGTGCTTATAAGATAATTGCAAAAGTGCTAGCAAGGAGATTACAAGAGGTCCTGGATAAGGTTGTTGGTGAACCACAGATGGCATTTGTAAGAGGCCGGCAAATTCTTGATGGGGCCCTTATTGCGGCAGAGGTGATTCATTCTACTAAGACATCGGGGAAGAGTGGATTTGTTGTGAAAATTGATTTCTCAAAGGCATATGATAATGTGAGTTGGGGAGCACTTTTTAGTGTGATGAATGCTATGGGTTTTGGAGATAATTGGATAACTTGGGTTAAGGAATGCGTTACATCGGCGTCTGCAGCGGTTCTAATTAATGGATCTCCAACGAAATTTTTTAAGATGCATAAAGGGCTAAGGCAGGGGGATCCACTTTCACCTTATCTCTTTGTCTTGATAGCGGAAGTTCTTAATAAATTGGTGGAAAGGGCAGCAAAATTGGGTCTGCTTGAAGGTCTTGATTCTAGCAATGGAGGTCCGATCATAACGCATTTACAATACGCAGACGATACGATATTATTTTGCAAAGGGACGATCGAGCAGGTACGGTTGATCAAGAGAATCCTATGGGTTTTGGAGCTGTCCACTGGTCTGCGTATTAATTTTGGAAAAAGCAGCCTGTTTGGAATCAACTGCTCTCCGGAACTTGTTAAGGAAGCGGCCGAGTTGTTTGGTTGTGCGGTCGGAGGTTGGCCGTTAAAGTACCTTGGTTTACCTATCGGAGGAAGGATAAATGGGGTGGATATTTGGAAGCCATGCTTGGATCGAATGGAAAGAAGGTTATCGGGCTGGAAGGGCAAACTATTGTCTCAAGCCGGTCGCCTTTGCCTCATAAAATCGGTTTTGGACAGTCTCCCGGTGTATTATCTATCAATGTTCAAGGTTCCAAAGGCCGTGGCTGAAAGACTGGAAAAATTTAAACGGCGCTTCTTCTGGAACGAATGGAATGGGGATAAGAAATTACACACACTGTGCTGGGAAAGAGTATGTTTACATAAGGAAGACGGAGGCCTGCAGATCTGGGATACCCAAGGTTTCAATAAAGCACTGTTAACAAAATGGAAATGGCGCTATGGGGTTGAACAAGCTTTATGGAAGGAGGTTATAACTGCAAAATATTATGGGGGTGTGGCTAGACTGGTGCCGAATAAAGCTGTTGGGAGATCAATATGGGGAAATATTTGTAGCTCGTGGGAAGCAGCGACAGGGGCTTATCAAGAGGGATTCAGAATTATTCCTGGTAATGGGGATCTTATTTTTTTCTGGCATGATGTATGGATCGAGGCTGGTCTGCCGCTGAAGGAAATTTTCCCGAGGCTGTTTGTCCTAGCTTGCAACAAGGATGGGAAAGTGTCGGAATTTGGAAGCTGGAAAGGTACAGAATGGGATTGGAATATTGTTTTTAGAAGGACGTTGTTTGAATGGGAGTTGGAGTTATGGAGGGATTTGATGGATGTTTTGGAAAGATCGAAATTGTGTCGTTTTATGCCTGATAGAGTGGTTTGGTTGAAGGAGAAAAATGGCCTTTACACAGTAAAATCATGCTGGAACCGTGGAACAGGAAATATGTGTCACGAACAGAGCTGGCTATGGAGATGCTTATGGAAGATAAGGGTGCCCACAAAAGTGAAACTTTTAGTCTGGAAGATTCTTAATAATGCCCTTCCAACAAGGGATGTTCTTGTGAATAGAGGATGTATTCCGAGTTCAGGTACTGCTTGTCCTTTTTGTGAAGTTGAATTGGAAAATGTTGACCATCTCTTCTGCCTGTGCAAAGTAACGGGAAGGCTGTGGAACCAAGTGATCTCCTGGTTTGGAATTGATTGGGTGTGCCCTGGTACAGCATGGTCAATGATGGCAGGATGGATAGGCTTCAGCCCAAAGCGAAATCGGAAAACACTGTGGTTGGTGTCGGGAATGGCTGTTATATGGTTAATCTGGAAAAGTAGGAACGGAATAATTTTCAAAGGTATGGATTTTGTTCTGGAAAATGTTGTGGAAGAATTGAAATGGATCATACGGATGTGGTGGGGAGTGGGATACAGTACCATGCAAAGTCTCATGGGAAATATATTTGTGGATTTCCCTGCGGGGCTAACTCAAACATGTCAGAATCGGACAAGAATCCCAAGAAGAGGATTGGTGTCGGAAAGACCTTTAAAGGGGTGGTGGAAAATCAACACCGATGGCTCGTCTTTGGGGAACCCAGGCCAAGCAGGCATCGGAGGCGTCATTCGAGACGAGGAGGGTGGACTCATTTACATCCTGTCGGACTATATTGGCATAACAGATTCTACAGAGGCTGAGATCACAGCGGTTTCCAGGGTATGCCTGGCACTCATCCGTGATCAAGGATTTCCCCTCCAACGACTGGTGTTCGAATGCGACTCAAGCAATGTGGTGGGATGGATTACAGATCCGAGGAAGCTCCCATGGCGTTTCAATAAGTTGTTGGGGCCGATAATGACTGTGTTAATGTGTGCGGGGGAAGTCAGAGTGCAACACATATTGAGAGAACGTAATGAAGTTGCAGATCGCTGGGCAAAGCGGGGTGCGACACAGTTGGAAAAGGTAGAGGTGTGGCTATAGGTGTTGAGGAGGGATGGCAAGAGAGCAGGTGTTGGAGATCATGTTGTGATACGGCTTTTGTTGCCCAACTCAGTTATAACAAGTCTGGAGCTGAGGATAGTGCAGGAGTAGCAACCTTGGGAGGGCCTTACAAGTAATAGTATTTTTTAAGGGCGTGGCAGGTGATGTAATGTTGGAAGGGCAGCATGTGCTAAGTTTGTTCTTGTTGAGGATAGTCACATTCCACTTTTGGGGGTAGTGAAAATCATGTTCGTCCTTGGCTTTTGGCAAGGAATCGAATGAACTATAAGTGGAGTGAACAAAAGGTCGAGGAATGGGGAATGGGGGAAAGGTTCAGCTAGGAGGAATTAAAAAGTTAAATCTCTAAGAAATTGTTGTACTGATATTGATAACTATGCAAAAATCTTGTTTGTTTTGATGTTGCAGGGTGCAGATGCTGCTGGGGAGTTGTGTGAGATTGATGGTGCCTGTTATTGGGGGCTCGGAGGGGTAGCTGTTGGTTTTGGAAAGTGATGTTGTTGGTGGAGACTATCGGGGAAGCGATCCGTTTCCTCATGAGTATATTTGCTGGCCTTGATGATTGAGCAGTTTGGAGATTAATGCAAACTTGGCTTTCAGGAATGCAAAACAAAGAAAAGAATTCTCGAAGCATTCTGGTTACACAATAAGGTTGATGCTAGAAGTTTGGAGTAATGAGATGGTTTAGTCACTCCTGTCAGGAAGAAGGACAAGAGCATTATCATGTCTCAACAAAACTCAAAGGTGTGATTTGTAATTTAAGTTCCCTTAAATTGTGCACAAGTGATGGTCAGTTGGGTTCTAGAACTAGTCTCAATCTCATGTCGAGCCTGCATAAGCCTATTCCAATGCATTGAAAATGAATTTGGTCCGAGAAGGACTTCTCCTGATACCATGTTTCTACCCATCTTGATCACAGGTTTAAGACATCCATTTCCCCGTTACATTTTCATCAATAACCCATTACAGCTGCTATCGTCCCTATCGTCCTTTTTTAGCCAAACACATGATCTTTTTAGCCATACAATTCCTTTTGTTCCCTTTGGAAATAAGGAGTTTCCATACTTGATCACATAGAAAATCAGGTGCGGCCTGAGGTCACTGTTCTTGTGCGCTGGGTCTTTTAGTGGAATAGGAAGGCTTATTTTGGGAGGGGATGAAATCTATAAAAACTAAAATGGGAATGAGCATGAGTGAGGCATATGTGAAATATGATTTTCTTGGTGGGATGAGCTTGCTTGGTTTTATGGTCTGGGAGAGGGGACAATCTATGGTTGGGGGTTATTGTGATTGAGAGTAGAGAAGAAAAAAAAAAAAAAGAAAAAGAAAAATTATTGAAAGAAGAAGAAGAAAAAAAAAAAAGTAAAAAAAGAAGAAAAAGAAAGAAGAAGAAAAATAAAAAAAAATAAATATTTATAATAGATGAGGAAAAAAAAAGAGGCATGTGGCATTTTGACAGATTTATGAGAAGGAAAATTAGATAACAGTGGAGAGTTTGATACCGCTGATGATATTCCTAAGTCTTTTTGAGGGCTTTGGGTTTTGGAGATACAGGGAGTGTCATCGGTGGAGTTGTGTTGGGCAGCACCTGTGGGATGAACTATTGGAGAGTTAGTAAATACAGGTTTGAGGGAGTAGTTTGGTGACCATGACTGCTTTCATGGGTTTTTTTTTGTTTTCAACCAGCTTGGCCGACTAGTTTGCACCCTGATTTCTTTTTTGTGTGATCATGAATGGGATGCTCCTTAGTTCCCCAATGCCGTTTCTTCTCGTTGCATTTTCCTTGAGCCTTAGCCCTTTCATCATCCTTTCTTAGATCTATTTATTTTCAATGCTTTGGCTTAGTTTCTGGCAGGGGAGATGTGTTGTTGTCATTAGTTGGTAGAATGCCAATATGGCTTTTTACATGGGAGCAGAAATGAGAGTACCCATAGTTACGAGGCGGCCTGGCCCCTTTGATGTCTCTCGGAGGTTCATTATTCTACATGCCATACACGTTTTGGAAGTTCCTTTGAAGATCTCATGCACAGAGTCCTTGTGGCAGAATGCGGTTTAGAGCCTTGGAAGAGGAGGAAGTGGGAGTTATATTCGGATACCATTGTGTTCTGTCTTTTGTGTGTTTTGTTTTATTTCCACAACACTGCCATGCTGTATCGTGAGGCCAAGTGTTTTCATTGCTGATTTGTTGAACAGTTTTGGTGATTAATGAAATAAGTTTTCCTCAAAAAAAAAAAAAAAAACCTGTAATACCCGAGAATTTTCCAACATAAAATAAAACAATAATTAAATAAATAAAAAATAAATAAAATAAATACAATAAATAAATAAATCCAGCAAATAAATAAACAAATAAGGATAAGGAAATGAGAAATGAGATTTAACTTAAAAAGGAATTAAATGAATTTAATTAAATAAAAAGAATTATTAAAGGTAAATAAATTGTACACCGAAACCCGACACCAATGAACTCGAGGATTCGAGTCCAAACATCCAATTAGACCCGAGTAAAAATTTAGAGAGAAAGTAGAAACCCGAAGATACCCCGGAAATCGGAATACGGGAGCATAGGGGGATAGAAGTCCGAAAGAGAGGAGGAAAGGCACGACGGATCGCACGACCCGCCCGGACCGAAGTCCAGGCGAGTGCGGCGCGGTGGCCGCGCGGTCAAAGGGGAGAAGCCGCGCCACGACCGCGCCGTTGGACAGATTCGCCCGTGCGAGATTTTCTCGCCCGAATCCGGATTTTCCGACTTCGGTTGAACACCATTCGGCTCAAGACTCTTAGAGGCAGTCCTTGGACGCCCCTAGGTCTTGTTTAACTATAAATAAGCCCTCTTAAAAGCTCCGAACACTTTTCCAAAACCCTACAACTCTCTATACGTCCGAAAACCCTAATTCCGGAGTCGTCGGAGGCACGAGACCAAGGCGAGACTGATTTGGACGAAATCAGAGTCTCCTAGATGTCGTGGTAAGTTCCGATCCATTCGTCTCTTACGTTTTGATTCAAAAACGAATCCTAATCTCCTTATTTTTCTTTCTACGCCCCGAATCGGATCTAGAACGTAGAACCCGACGAACGGAGAGGATAGACGGAGGACGGGAAGCCACGCCTTCGAAATAGACGATCCCAGATACTACAAATCTGCAAGTTAATAGTTACATGGTTTTGGGAGTAACTACAACAAACCTAAAAGTTTAACAAATCTTTCGTAAATCTGTCAACATATATTTTCTACCGGCGCAACAGTTTTGACGAATTTTTCCAAACCTTAAAATGACTTCAAACGGAAAAACTTAAAACACGAAAAATGTTCCTAAGGCTTAGATCTATCTAATGTAAAATTTTCAGAATTTTTAGAGATGATTTGATATGTGAATACCACCCGAAACCGAACTGCTTGGAATTAGATCTTGAAATCCTTGACAGAACTTAGGTCCGATCTTGATCACGTTTTTGACATTAGTTCTAAACCGATTTAGATCTTTGGCCGAACATGAAAGTTGTAGATAAATGTCTTAAGAAGGTCTCTGTAAAATTTCATTAAATTTGGAGTTGATTTGCTATGTTAGATCTTGATAATCTTGAACTGCTGTATACGAAACTCGGACAGATTAATGTTATGACGAAAATTGATGTATTTAACCTATTTCGGTATCTCGGATTGAAAAAGGTAAAACACGAAAGTTGTTCATCTTGATGTTTCTGAGTCAGTGGTGAAATTTCAGAATTTTTGGAATTAAACTCTATTTTTACTAAATTTTAGAGTAAACTGTGGTTGACCGAGTCAAATCTTGAAATATTGTTGAAACGGTGAAACTAACCTTTAAGGTTTAAACGAGTAGAAAACTCTTTGAAATAATTATATGAAATCTGGAAATTAGAAAATCCCCTTTACAAACTTGATCTTTAAAATTAGGGGGTGAGTGCTCTGCAGGGTGCCCTCCTAACGATTCACTTCGTGCCTATATGGACGATGGTGACCCCGCGCGAAATATTTGAGATATGTTGCCAAAACGGCATGAGATATATGGCCTACACTCTCGTGAATATCCTTATGGGTTTCCCGAGGCTCCGGAGTGGTACTGGGTATGGCAGATACGGCTGCGGCCGCCGGTTTCCGGCTAAATTGACGAGATTGCGATGCAATCGTGAAATACTTGACGAGATTGCGATGCAATCGTGAAATACTTGAAATACTATCTTGGGAGTAATGGGGATAGTTAAATATTTTTAATTGTTGTTCTTTAAATTATTAAATGCTTTATTTAAATTAATTGTGGCTTCATTTAAATTAGTTATGAATATTATCATGCTTTTATGTAAATATTAAATTAATGGCTTTTAAACCCTACGATCATGCATGTGTTAACTTACTCAACAAGTTGTGCTGACCAAACCATTTATTTTCCTTTTTCCTTACAGAGTATGTGGAATGATCATGAGCTCATTCATGCATGGGGGAACTATATTTTGCAAACTTTATTATTTAAATTCTTGCATTAAACATTAGAATAAACGAGCTTGTTTAACCTGTGTTTTGACCATGTGGGTCGTATTTACATTTCTGCTGCAATATTATACTTAAATACTATTTCCGCTGCGCTATGATATTATTATTTTCGAGATTATTCTGTATGGGCTGTTTGCAAATGTTTTCAATGCTTTTAAATACTGAAATACCTAGCCTTGCATCTCTTTAGTAAGCCGGAGAAACCGTGTCTTACTAGGGAGGTGTGGCGGTGACATCCCGACCTGGGTGACCAAAAACCGGGGTGTTACAAGTTGGTATCAGAGCCCGGCTATTTTTAAACTATTATTTTTAAACCCTTATTATTTTTAAACTACTATTAATATTTTGACTATTATTTTAAATTTTAAAGTATTATTTCCATGGAGAAATTTTTATTTTAAAACCCATGGAAAAAAAATATATATATAGTGTATTAAATTATTTTTGGGGGGAAATCATCATTTGCATTTGCATATTGCATCTCTTTTATGTAGAGAACTTAGAATCTTGGCGAATTTTAACTTAGAATCTTGGCGAATTTCAACTTAGAATCTTGGCGAAGTTTAACTTAGAATCTTGGCGAATATTAACTTAGATCTCTTGCTTGCGCTAGATGGCTAGTCAAGATATGATGCAGTTGATGATCAAAATGATGAACGTTCACCTTGATTCCCAACAAACCATAGAACAAATGAAATACCGTATGGTTCAATTGGAGGCCAATCTGCACCACATGGGCAACTTGAGAGAGGCGGATCACCACCGCATAAACCAACTCGAACGCCAAGTCCAAACCCTCACTACGCAAAACCTAATACTGAAGAAACACATCGATGCCCATGGGCAAGACTTGAACACTATCTTTGACGATCTACTGCCGCCAAGTTCGGAGGAGGAAGACCCGGAGGAGGATCCCGCTACCCCACCGGAGGATGTCTTGAGACCCTCGGAATTCTATTTATAGTAGATACTATTTTGCTAGGAAAATATTTCTACTTTTGTACTAAAATTTCTTTTGAGGAAATAAAATGCCCGATTTATTTATAATAAGTCGAAAAAAAAAACTGGACAGACCTGTCCGAACGAAAAAAAAATTAAATAAAACAAATTAAAATAAAACCCCGAAACGTACGACGCTTCTTAGTTCGATCGAGCACCACGTGCTAAATTACAAAACGCATATACATTTATAGAAATTGCTTAGACTATATGTTAAATTCACAAGTCCAAATCCACCCTATTTGTACCAGAATGGCACCCAGAGGAAGAGGAAGAGGAAGAACTCAACCCGCTCCCCAAACCACCACTGAAACACCTACCGAAATACCTCCAAATGTCACGGAACCGGCCCAACCTGTAGAGGAACAACCCCAAGGTGCGCAGGACGCCCCCGCACCGAACAATGTGGGCGATCGTCTTCGGACGATAGAGGAGGTTTTGATTGCGCTGGGGAACGCGCAAGTGAACCAGGGCCAAGCTGCGGCGGTACCTCCGCCCCAAGCTCGCCCTAACTATCTGGCAATGGTGAATCCCTACCAGCCACCCCACTATGCTGGTGAGGAGGATCCAGCCAAACTGGAGGAATGGATCCGGACCTTCGATAAGCTGCTGGGAGCAGTGAAATGTCCGGAAGGAGAGAGGGTGCATGTCGCTTCGTACTACTTGGGAGGCGAAGCGGACGACTGGTGGCAGGCAACTCAAGCCAAGCTGACTGAAGATGACGAGCCCTACTCGTGGACGGAGATGATGGAACTACTCAGGGATCGATTCTATCCCTTGAGTACTAAAGTCGCCATGTACGAGAAATTCTTGTCACTGAAGCAAGGAGGCCAAACCGTACAAGAGTACTACACACGATTCAAGGAGCTGGTGAGGTTTGCACCAAGACTCGTACCCATGGATGCGGAGAAGGCTCAAAAGTTCGAGATGGGACTGAACCTGTCTGTTCGCGAGGTGATCGCGGGTGTACACTACCCCGATTTGCAAGCTGTGTATGACCGCGCTGTGGCAGTGGCGCGTGTGCAACAACTGAAGAGAAGGGTGAGTGGGGAGTCCAGCAGGGGTCCCCAAGACAAGAGAAATCGGGACTCGAGAAGCGAGAACAACACTGGAAGGAACGAACAGCGGAGAGGGTCGAATAGGCCTCAACAAAACAACAATGGGAGAAGGTTTAACCAGGAAGAACCCGTACCACCCTGTCCAAGGTGTGGACGACCCCATCTGACGAGGGGATGCCCTCAACAGGGCGCCTGCTTCCGATGTGGTCGAATGGGTCACATGCGTCGAGAGTGCCGAACTAGGCTTGAAAACATAACGAAAAGGGAAGACTTGGTCACGGGGTAGGAACAGCCTCAGAACCAAAATGGGCGGAATGGAAATAACCAGGGGTATAGACCCCCTCAAAACCAATTTAGGCCGCCGAATCAGAACCAGAACCAACGACCTCCGCCACCACAGAATCAAAACCAACAGCAAAACCAGCAGTAGAATGCGAATCAGCAGGGCAATCAAGGACGCCTTGTGGGGAGGCTCAACGTGGTTAATCAAGCGGACGTGCCTGCGCAAGGAGAAGTGATGGCAGGTACATTTCACGTTTTGAATACACCCCTTAGAGTTCTATTTGATTTTGGAGCTAGTTGTTCGATCATAGCATCAAGGATAGTGTCTGAGTTAGATCTACCTAAGTGCGAGAGAATTAGCTTAGGAATTCAATTGCCTTCTGGAGAAGTAGCACCTTGCTCTAAACGATATAACGGAATTCCTATAGTGATAAAGAACGTAGAATTCTTTTAACTTAAGAGACTTTGACATCATACTGGGGATGGATTGGTTATCCCAGTATAAAGCGGTGATCGAATGCCAAAAACAAAAGATTACATTGTCAAAAAGTAGGGGAAAGAGAGTTATCTTTTACTCTCAGCCCCCTAAGAAGAGCAACAAAATCGTTAGTGCACTTAAACTAAGTAACTTGATGCGTAAGGGGTATGAGCTATATGCGTGCTACGTGCACAACCTTGAGGCGGAAGAGAACAAGGTTGATAGCATACCAGTGGTAAGAGGGTACCCAGATGTGTTTCCTGAAGACATCCCTGGAATGCCACCTGAGAGAGATCTTGAGTTCACTATAGATCTCATTCCGAGCACAGAGCCTGTCTCAAAAGCTCCGTACCGGATGGCACCACTGGAAACGAAGGAGTTAAAAGACCAACTTGAGGAGCTGTTAGGAAAAGGGTATATAAGGCCGAGTACTTCCCCCTGGGGAGCACCGATTTTATTTGTTAAGAAGAAAGACGGAGGACTACGTCTTTGCATAGATTACCGAGGACTAAACCAAGTGACCATCAAAAATAAATACCCTTTGCCGAGAATTGAGGATCTATTTGATCAACTGAAGGGAGCTTCAGTATTCTCGAAGATCGACTTACGATCTGGGTATCACCAGTTGAGAATTGCCGAGAAGGACATTCCGAAGACGGCGTTTCGAACTCGATATGGTCACTACGAGTTCACAGTGTTATCCTTTGGGTTAACAAATGCTCCGGCAATGCTCATGAACCTCATGAACAATGTATTTCGAGAGCTGTTAGATCAGTGCGTAGTGGTGTTCATTGATGACATCCTGATCTACTCGAAAAACGAGGAGGAGCATGCCCAACACTTGCACCAAGTGTTAGGGACCTTGCGAAAGAATCAGCTATACGGCAAACTGTCCAAATGCGATTTTTGGTTGAAGGAGGTAGCATTTCTAGGACATATAGTATCCGCTGATGGAGTTTCAGTGGATCCGGCAAAAGTCTCTGCCGTAACTGAGTGGGCAACTCCAAAGAGCCAAACCGAGATAAGGAGTTTCCTTGGGTTAGCCGGGTACTAAAGACGGTTCGTGAAAGATTTTTCTAAAATCGCACGACCTTTGACCCAGCTACTTAAGAAGGGAGTAAAATACGTGTGGACAGAGGCTTGTGAGACAGCGTTTCAAGAGCTGAAGAAACGACTCACAACCACACCCGTATTGACACTACCATAAGAGAATGGTGACTTCGAAGTTTACAGCGATGCTTCGAAGGAAGGTTTAGGTTGTGTCTTGATGCAAGACTCGAGAGTCGTAGCGTATGCATCACGCCAACTGAAACCTCACGAGGAGAATTATCCGACACATGACCTGGAGTTGGCAGCGGTCGTTTTCGCTCTAAAGATATGGAGACATTATCTTTATGGGCGCAAGTGTCGAATGTTCACCGACCATAAGAGCTTGAAATATATATTCACTCAGAAGGAGTTGAATTTGAGACAGCAAAGGTGGTTGGAACTTATTAAAGACTACGATTTAGAGATAGCCTACCACGAGGGGAAGGCGAATGTGGTAGCCGATGCCCTAAGTCGGAAAACCCAACACGTGACGAACTCGTTGGTAATTCCGCCGGCATTGTACATGGAGTTAGCAAGATTGGAGTTAGAACTTGTGCATTCTGGCACCGTGAGTGAAACGATCAACGCCATGGTCGTAGAAACTCCAATATTGGACGAGATTAAGCTCGCCCAACCGGGCGATGCGAAACTCGAGAAGATAAGGGGGTATATTGCCGAAGGAAAGGCAATAGGATTTGCTGTCCATGAGGATGGAAGCATTCGTTTCAAAGGAAGATGGTGCGTGCCCCTTAAATGTGCCGAATTGAAGCGAAGGTTGATGGAGGAAGGGCACAACACCCCGTATTCAGTGCATCCCGGAGGCGACAAACTTTACAAAGATCTGAAGAAGATCTATTGGTGGCCGGGAATGAAGAAGGAAGTGGCAGACTTCGTGGCTGGGAAGAACAATCCAAACACTAGAAGACATGCTGAGAGCATGCGTGTTGGAATTTAAGGGAAATTGGGAATCCCATTTACCCTTAATCGAATTCTCTTATAATAATAGCTACCATGCTAGCATTGGCATGGCACCTTTCGAGGCGTTGTATGGACGAAAGTGCCGAAGCCCGTTGAGCTGGGAAGAAAACGATAAGTCGGTGGTAGTGGGACCACAACTTATTGAAGACATGGCTCAACAAATCAAAGTGATTCAAGGAAAAATGAAAGCCGCTCAAGACCGTCAGAAGAGTTACGCTGACGTAAGACGACGAGACCTAGAATTTCAAGTGGGAGATAGGGTCATGCTAAAGATATCACCCATGAAGGGGGTGATGCGCTTTGGCAAGCGAGGGAAGTTGAGTCCTCGATACATAGGACCTTACGAGATTCTAGAACGAGTCGGAAATCTAACCTACCAATTGGCTTTACCGCCACAATTAGATCGAGTTCATAATGTCTTCCATGTCTCACAACTAAAGAAGTATGTGCCGGACCCGACACATGTACTTCAACCGGAGATAATTGAGCTCGATGAAGATTTGACTTATGAAGAAGTCCCAGTGCGTATTCTCGACACTAAGGAACGAGTAACGAGGAACAAAACCGTCAAAATGATCAAGGTTCTTTGGTCGAACCACGAAAGTGAGACGGCAGCTTGGGAAGTAGAATCCGACATGAGAGAACGCTACCCGACATTGTTCCAAACCGATACCGACACAGTTATGGGGACATAACTGCAATCTTAAGGGGGAGAGGATGTCATACCACCTATTTTTCGTGCATTTTTGTAAACTTTTGAACTACGTTATGGCTTGATCCCTTCACAGGGTACGTAGGCAGCTTAGAAGTTTAATTCTAAGTTCAGTCACAAAATAATAAAACAAACAAAAGACCTTAGCACGAGAAAAGCCGAAACACAACTTCGAGGACGAAGTTGATTCTTAAGGAGGGTAGACTGTAATACCCGAGAATTTTCCAACATAAAATAAAACAATAATTAAATAAATAAACAATAAATAAAATAAATACAATAAATAAATAAATCCAACAAATAAATAAATAAATAAGGATAAGGAAATGCGAAATGAGATTTAACTTAAAAAGGAATTAAAGGAATTTAATTAAATAAAAAGAATTATTAAAGGTAAATAAATTATACACCGAAACCCGACACCAATGAACTCGAGGATTCGAGTCCAAACATCCATTTAGACCCGAGTAAAAATTTAGAGAGAAAGTAGAAACCCGAAGATACCCCGGAAATCGGAATACGGGAGCATAGGGGGATAGAAGTCCGAAAGAGAGGAGGAAAGGAACGACGGATCGCACGACCCGCCCGGACCGAAGTCCAGGCGAGTGCCACGCGGTGGCCGCGCGGTCAAAGGGGAGAAGCCGCGCCACGACCGCGCCGTTGGACAGATTCGCCCGTGCGAGATTTTCTCGCCCGAATCCGGATTTTCCGACTTCGGTTGAACACCATTCGGCTCAAGACTCTTAGAGGCAGTCCTTGGACGCCCCTAGGTCTTGTTTAACTATAAATAAGCCCTCTTAAAAGCTCCGAACACTTTTCCAAAACCCTACAACTCTCTATACGTCCGAAAACCCTAATTCCGGAGTCGTCGGAGGCACGAGACCAAGGCGAGACTGATTTGGACGAAATCAGAGTCTCCTAGACGTCGTGGTAAGTTCCGATCCATTCGTCTCTTACGTTTTGATTCGAAAATGAATCGGATCTAGAACGTAGAACCCGACGAACGGAGAGGATATACGGAGGACGGGAAGCCACGCCTTCGAAATAGACGATCCCAGATATCTACAAATCTATAAGTTAATACTTACATGGTTTTAGGAGTAACTACAACATTCAAACCTAAAAGTTTAACAAATCTTTCGTAAATCTGTCAACATATGTTTTCTACCGGTGCAACAGTTTTGACGAATTTTTCCGAACCTTAAAACGACTTCAAACGAAAAAACTTAAAACATGAAAAACGTTCCTAAGGCTTAGATCTATCTACTATAAAATTTTCAGAATTTTTAAAGATGATTTGATATGTGAAAACCACCCGAAACCGAACTGCTTGGAATTAGATCTTGAAATCCTTGACAGAACTTAGGTCCGATCTTGATCACGTTTTTGACATTAGTTCTAGACCGATATAGATCTTTGGCCGAACATGAAAGTTGTAGATAAATGTCTTAAGAAGGTCTCTGTAAAATTTCATTAAATTTGGAGTTGATTTGCTATGTTAAATCTTGATAATCTTGAACTTCTGTATACGAAACTCGGACAGATTAATGCTATGACGAAAATTGATGTATTTGACCTATTTCGGTATCTCGGATTGAAAAAGCTAAACACGAAAGTTGTTCATCTCGATGTTTTTGAGTCAGTGGTGAAATTTCAGAATATTTGGAATTAAACTCGGGTTTTACTTAATTTTAGAGTAAACTGTGGTTGACCGAGTCAAATATTGAAATATTGTTGAAACGGTGAAACTAGCCTTTAAGGTTTAAACGAGTAGAAGACTCTTTGAAATAATTATATGAAATATGGAAATTAGGAAATCCCCTTTACAAACTTGATCTTTAAAATTAGGGGGTGAGTGCTCTGCAGGGTGCCCTCCTAACGATTCACTTCGTGCCTATATGGACGATGGTGACCCCGCACGAAATATTTGAGATATGTTGCCAAAACGGCATGAGATATATGGCCTACACTCTTGTGAATATCCTTATGGGTTTTCCGAGGCTCCGGAGTGGTACTGGGTATGGCAGATACGGCTGCGGCCGCCGGCTTCCGGCTAAATTGACGAGATTGCGATGCAATCGTGAAATACTTGACGAGATTGCGATGCAATAGTGAATACTTGAAATACTATCTTGAGAGTAATGGGGATAGTTAATATTTTTAATTGTTGTTCTTTAAATTATTAAATGCTTTATTTAAATTAATTATGGCTTCATTTAAATTAGTTATGAATATTATCATGCTTTTATGTAAATATTAAATTAATGGCTTTTAAACCCTACGATCATGCATGTGTTAACTTACTCAGCAAGTTGTGCTGACCAAACCATTTATTTTCCTTTTTCCTTACAGAGTATGTGGAATGATCGTGAGCTCATTCATGCATGGGGAACTATATTTTGCAAACTTTATTATTTAAATTCTTGCATTAGACATTAGAATAAACGGGCCTGTTTAACCCGTGTTTTGACCATGTGGGTCGTATTTACATTTCCGCTGCAATATTATACTTAAATACTATTTCCGCTGCGCTATGATATTATTATTTTCGAGATTATTCTGTATGGGCTGTTTGCAAATGTTTTCAATGCTTTTAAATACTGAAATACCTAGCCTTGCATCTCTTTAGTAAGCCGGAGAAACCGTGTCTTACTAGGAAGGTGTGGCGGTGACATCCCGACCTGGGTGACCAAAAACCGGGGTGTTACATAACCCGTCACAATCTAGTGGAATACCACATCTAGAATGTGCAGTCCTACCTCTTGAGTACGGGGTTATTCCATTGGATGCGAAAGGCAGCACAATATTACATCTACCATGAAGGACTAAACATAATATTTTCTATATAAATGTCTTGTCAGTTCCACCCTCAGTGGCGGAGCTACGTTTACTCTTGCGGGGGGGCATGGCCCCCTCATTGAAAAAATTTCTACTTATGACATATATATAAATTTATCAATATAAATTTATTTTTTGTAGCAATGTTCACTCTTGCGGGGGGGGGGGGGGGGGGGGGGGGGGCCGGGGCCCTCATTGAAAAAATTTCTGTCTATATTCATTTTATTTCATGACGATGTTTGGGATCCGCTCGCTTCCATATTTCTAAATCATTTGACTGAATCTTTCAATTGAGTCTAGATTATTTATATGATAACACATTGTCAATCCTGACTATTCAAATTTGGTCTCCCTAAATGTCGAACCTGGCTCCGCCCTTGTTCACCACGTAAAGAAAATGAATACACCCATCACTATCAACTACAGACATTATTTTATTATAAATATTCTTCTCATCATCAATCAACAAAGGTAATAACTTAGCATGATCCGCTTCCATTTCTTCCTTTTTTTTTTTGAGGAGAAAATTTATTTCCGAACAAAAAGGGTGCACATCCGACTACAAAAAAGAGTTGATCACCACAACCCCGACGACAACGAATGGACCCCTTACAGACACGGCCATTCAGAATTAGCATGACAATGTTTCAGAAATAGAAAATGGACACCGTAGAGAAACAACGACTTCAACCTGGAGAAATATACAAAGAGACAAACAGCAGCACGATGACATCAGAGGACTTCCATCTTGTGGCAATATTTTAACATGGAGCAGATCATGAGGACAGCCAAAAGGAAAGCATCATCAGCACAAAACCAAGCCATAAAGCTGCCTCGATTTCAAATCTTCATGCCATTACACCAGATTCCCACTTACTGTATGGCGACTGCTCATGAATTTATCCAGTCTCATAGCTAAATCTTACCCTCTTCGAAAATATCAAGCCAACCCTAGTGTAATCTCTCAAGTGGTGAATCAAAATTACAATACCATGAGCTTGCTACCATCATCACTTCTCCCCTTTCTACACTCCATAAACAATTGCAACGGTGACCTGATGCAGTACTAGAATCAGTAGTGGACATCAGCAACAACATACCAATTTTTAATCCACCAGCCACATCAATCTTTTGAGATTTCCTCATGAGTAACCTTTGGTATTTCCTCCCCATTACAGCAGCATTAATAAGATTAGCGAGTCTAATAGACAAAATTATAAACTTGCAATACAAACATATCTCCCCTGCATTACACTCAACTCCAATACATTGATTCGAAAAGGCTATGACTATTGAATGCCAAAGCCGAAAGCAAAGGTAGAGGGAGGGATTGGCCATAAAGAGGAATAAAGGAACCAGCTATGGATTTCTCATCAATTCACAGTTCTTGTTGTTTCAAAAAGCACTCAGCTGTTATCAAAACATCATCACAGATCAAGGATCATCTATCTCCTGACAATGAATGCCCCATCTCATGGAATTTCCATTAAACTAACCCAACCAATTCATGATCAAAACTCCACTTATCATTTCTAATTTTTTTTTTCTTCAACTACCTTTTCTTATACTCATTTTTTTTTTCTACAACCACTAGCAGACTTCCCTCATCAAATCAGCAATTCTATTCATACTAAATTACAATAGCCAATCTTCACAAGAGAGCCTAATTCACCACACTGGAAAAGGGAGGATCAAGATGTGAATTGAGAAAGGTATAGCTAATGAAGAAGCAAAATGCATGGCTTATGGGTGATAGAGGAAGGAAGAAGTTATGGCCAATCAGGGTAGTTCCAATGACTTTTTTCTTATCAATGCACTGAATTAAGTAAATGCAATCTCAATATGTATTGTACGCAAGTTCTAATTTGTCTATTTGAGTACCACTAATTCAAACAGCAAAACCTGGTATTTTGTCGAGTAGCTCCAAAATCCTGTAGCAGTCTCCAATCATCCACCTTTTTTCGACCATCCGAACACCCCTTATTTGATAGCAAAATTCACCACAGCTACCTCTAGCTCAACACAAAGTACAGCAGTAGTCTCCCCAAGTAACTCAGCCCCCTTAAAACCCCTTCCGCAGCAGCAGACTCTCAAAAATCTTTCATCAGATTCTTCCACCACCAATCTACTCCCAGTAAAGAAACATCACTCTCGGTTGGTTCTTTCAGTTCCAGTCCTGTCAGATCCACTTCTCAATTCCTCCATTACCATTCGCCCCATTTCTAGCCCATTGATCTGCAACTTCATTTCTTTCATGCCATATGTGCTGAAAATTCACTCTGCCTGCATGATTTAATACCGCAAGGATCGGAGGCAGTAGAGCATGTAGCCTCCATGGTATTGTACCCGGATCTAATACCCATCTTACCACATTAATTGAATCACACTCGAACAATAGCTTTGGTAGGGGGAATCCTTGATCCTTTATCAACGCCTTACAAACCCGATTAATTGCCATCAATTCCGCCTCGGTTGAATCAACATTTCCAATATAATCCGAAAGAATGTATAGCACCTCTCCTTCACTATTTCTAATGACGCCCCCCACTCCAGCTGGTCCCGGATTTCCCATTGATGACCCGTCAGTATTGATCTTCCACCACCCCTCCCTTGGTCTCTCCCAAACTAATCCCTGTCGAGGTGTCCTATTTATTTCTAATCCCTGTTGATACAGGGCCGCTGGGAAGTTACTCTCTACACAAGCCAGTCCCACATCTATGCCCCCCTGCCATGCTCTCAACCAAACCCCTACCCTCCATTTAATTTCCTCTTTCACTTCCCCCATACTGAAATTCTTTCCCTTAAACACCACATTGTTGCGTGCCTTCCATATTCCCCATATAATAGCCATGGCAGTCAGCACCTATGCATCCCATCTCCTATTCTTCTGCTTACTATCTATCCACCCTCTCACAATATCTTTTGCTCTCCCCGGAATAACCCAATCAACCCCAAACCACGCCACCCCTTGATACCACAATTTCCAAATATTTTCACAATGACAGAAAAGGTGATCAACAGTTTCAGAATCTCCATTACAAAAAGGACAAGATATATTAGGTACCTGAACATGAGCTTTCAATACCAGGTTGGCCCGGACCGGGAGAGCATCGTGCATTATCTTCCACACAAGGAGTTTAACTTTTGTGGGTCATTTGATCCTCCATAGCCGCTGCCACACCCTACTGTCCTCAGTCTCCCCGCTGCCTTCCAACCCTTTCCAGCACGATCGTGACGTAAATTGGCCATTAGCTTCTTTAAGCCAGTACACTCTATCCGACATAAATTTGTTTGGATTATTTTCCTTCAATACTTCCATGAGGTTGCTCCATAGTCCAAGCTCCCAATCAAACAAAGTTCTCCGTAACTGAATTCTCCATTCCCATTCGAACCCTTTCCACATCCCAAATTCGGATACCTTCCCGTCTTTATTTTCTGCTAAAGCATAAATCCGAGGAAACATCGTTTCCAACGATCTCCCTTTCTTCACCCACAAATCCTTCCAAAAACGTGTCTGATTTCCATCTCCAATCTTAACAGAAAACTCATTGCCCATGCCCCTATTTTCCATTTCCTTCCACGAACTACAGATTTTTCCCCAAAGAGACCTCTCGGTTTTAGCTTGTGGCAGAAGAGGGTTCTCTCCTTTGTAGTATTTTGCATCAATTATTTTTTTCCATAGTGCGTTTTCTTTACCGAACCTCCATTTCCACTTCATCAATAGTACCTCGTTAACTCTCTCCACCTTTATTAATCCCAGCCCTCCATCATCGACATGCGAGCTTATTCTATCCCAACATATAACGTGATATTTCCTCACTCCGTCCCACTCATTCCAAAAAAAATTTCGCTTCATTTTCTCAAGCCGATCCGCCACCTCCCTGGGAATTTTAAAGATTGACATAAAGTATACCGGTAGACTATTAAGCACCGACCTCAACAAGCAAAGCCTACCCGCTTGTGTAAGCATCCTTCCTTTCCACCCCGCCAATCTCCGCTCCACTCTATCAATCACCGGACTCCATAATTCCACTCCATTGATTCTCCCCCCAATTGGGATTCCTAGATAATTCATTGGCCACTTTCCCACTTGACAACCGAAGTGAGCTGCTGCTTCACTTACTACCTCTTCACTACAGTTTATCCCCATCAAGCAGCTCTTGCCAAAGTTTATTTGCAAACCTGTAGCATAGGAAAGACACTTTAATATCCTTTTGATGGTGATCACTTGATTTAATTCACCTCCACAATATAAGATGGTGTCGTCGGCATATTGGAGATGGGTGACGCTTGGACCGTTAGGGCATGCGATCAACCCATCTACCAGCCCTTCTTCAACCGCCCTTTTCATCAAGCAATTAAACACTTCGGCCACAATCACGAACAAATACGGGGATAGCGGATCGCCTTGTCTAACCCCCTTTTCCAGTTTGAAAAATTTTGTAGGAGCCCAATTTATTAGGACAGCTGCCGACGCCCTCAATACACATTCTTTGATCCAACGAATCCACCTCTCCCCAAACCCCATCACCTTCAGTAGATCAAATATTGTGTTCCAAGATACGTTGTCATATGCTCTTGCAAAGTCTATTTTAATTATAAATCCTGGCAGCCCCGACTTCTTTGTTGACTGGATGACCTCGGATGCTACCAACACCCCATCTAATATTTGTCGGCCCTTCACAAATGCCATTTGTGTAGATTCTACCACCTTGTCTAACATTGCCTGCATTCGCCTCGCTAGTACCTTAGCGACAATTTTTTGGATGCTACCGATCAAATAAATAGGGCGAAAATCTTTGAACTCCACCAGATCCTCACCCTTCAGAATAAGGGCAATAAACGAACTGCCGGTTTCTCTAGGCAGTTTTTCTTCATCTTCCAGTCCTTTAAAAACGTCTAGAACATCTTTTTTGAGCCATTCCCAGTATCTTTTATAAAATCCAATATTAAATCCATCAGGGCCGGGTGCCCTATTTCCATCACAACTCCAAATAGCCGACCAGACTTCTTCCTCTGAAAAATTCCTACCCAGCCACTCCCTGTCTTCAGCACTCAATGAATTGAAACCAGTGCCGCTAACCCCGAAAATTTCCTCTTTTTTCTTTTTAAACATCTCCTTGAAGTATTTTTCTGCTTTCTCCTTTATCGTCAAAGGTTCCTCATATCTCACCCCCTCATCAAATATTACTCTAATGTGATTACGACGCCTGTTGAGCTTTGTTACCATATGGAAGAACCGGGTGTTTTGGTCTCCTTCCTTGATCCACCTAAGTCGGGATTTTTGCAACCATCGACGTTCTTCCGCCATTAGTAACATCCTCAGTTCCCTTCTTTTGTTCCACCAAACCTCTCTCAATGAATCAGCAATATGATCACTCTGTAGATTTTCCTCAATCTGTTCCAATTCTTCCAGCATTCCTTTCATTCGAGATTCTAAGGCCGACGGCCCATATCCTTCCCACTCGCGTAGCCTGCCCTTCAATGCTCTCAGTTTACCAAATATTTTATTGGCCCCAACCGCCCCCTCTGCCCCCCCAGACTTCCCGGACGATCTTCGGAAAATCCTTCTCATCCATCCAGTAATTATAAAACCTAAATGGTTTTGGACCCCAAGATTTAACCCCCGTTTCCAACATTACCGGATAATGATTTGAGAGAACCGACTCCCCTCTCTTCTGTGATATCTCCCTTTCCATACAAAGCCACCCCGAGGATATGAGAAATCTGTCCAACCTACTACCCGCTCTCCCCCCTCTCCCATACCATGTGTATTGGCCCCCCATCATAGGAATATCTATTATTCCTGATTGATTAATAAATTCCTTGAATTCTGCTATTGACCGAGTATCTTCACTAGCCCCGAATCTCTCTCCCTCCCTTGTCACCGCATTGAAATCCCCGGCCAGACACCAATATTCACCATTTCCCACATCGCATTTTTGAGCTAATAGACTCCACAACTCCGCTCTCTCCCTTCGGTTATTTGGTGCGTGTATACAGAAGAAGTTTACCTCTCCCCCACAACCCTCCACCCTCCCTTTAATCCATATAAAATGGTGAGACCTTTCAATAATTCTAAAAGGTCCACCCATTCCTCCCCATATGATCAATAAACCCCCCGCATTTCCAATTGCCGGTTGGAAGCAATAGTCACAGTCTCTCGACCCCCATATCCTATAGATCAACCTATCCCTTATCTCCACCATTTTTGTTTCTTGACAACAAAGGATTGATGGCTTAAATTTCTTACAAAGCCTCGTCACAGCCCTCCGTCGTATCCCCCCATTTAGTCCTCTTAAATTGCAAGTTATAAAACGCATCTTTAAAGATTTGTCGCCACCCACACTACCCCTTACCACTCTATTGTTCTGCCAAATCTTCCATTATTCTGGCAACAACCTCCCCTCTACCCAATCGACATCCCAAACCCAATATCTTGGCCAGCTCCAATATTTTTTCAGCTTCCGAGAAATCAACCAATTTGACCTTATTTCCAACTCGGATTGTTGTAAAATCCAACTTGGCGAAAATATTTCCTCCCTGAGCACCTGCTGGCGGCTTGGGCACTCCCTTGCTTTGGACCGTCGCCACCGCTCTTCTCCCTTTCTTCTTACTTTTGTTGAGAGATGTCATACGCCCACTCACATAATTCGCCATCAATTCCTCCACTTTCTTTATCTCATAGTTGACCCAATCCTCCAACTCCGCCTCCCTAAAGCCCTCAGACCCACATGCTTCATCGATTTTCTCCGCCCCATTTCGAGACCCCGCCTCTTCTTCCACTCCCTCCGCAACCTTATCACTTCCTCTCCTAATTCCCTCTCCACCCGCCTTACCCACAACCTCATTCATCTTCCCTTCAGTAGCCGCGCTATCCAACAACTCCACTGCTTCCACCAATTCGCTGTCTCGGTCGCCCAACACATTATCCAGATCCTCACCTACCGATTGCCCCTCTCCCACTCCCAACCCCGACCTTGTAGTGCTATCTTGGGCTTCCATTAGGATACTCTTAGAAGCCCGATGTCCATTAACCCCATTATTACTAATCCCAATCCCCTCCATCGGCCCATTATTACTAATCCCAATCCCTTCCATCGGCCCATTAGTTACATCACCCACATTTCTATTTGCTATTGGGCTCAGCTTTTCGGACCCCAAATGCGGCCCAACCCCATTTGGTCTATATGTCTTTTGTCCTATTCCCTCATTACTACCTTCCCCTATCATACCACAGATCCCTTGATTCAATACTCCGCCTCCTTTACTTTTAACTTCCCTGTCTGCCGCCACCTTTTTGAGACTTTCAATATCTCCTTGCAACTCCCCATGAGACTGTTCCAGTTCCCCACGAACCTTGGACCTGGACTCCTCAAAGGCCATCTGCTCCGGCGATCTATTCTCTGTGCCCACTTTCAGGTAGTCGGAATTTGCTCCTGACTCATGCCCCTCCACCAACTCATCCTCCTCAACTATCTTCTCATTGAAACTGGCTTCGATTCGAATTGACAGAAGATTTCCTTCGACCTTGACCTTCCTAAACGATGGAATAACTCCTCCGAGCTGCACCGCCACCAGAAGCCTCGCGCTATCCATCCTCTTTTTTACTCTCGTATCCTTATCGACATTAATCATCTCCCCCCATCCTTCCACCACCCTTTCGAAATTATCTTCACACCAAGTGTTATAGGGTAAGCCAAAGATGTATACCCAGACAAGCATCTTACTGACCACCGGGCCATGATCCCATCTACGTTTCCACTTTGCCATACTCCTATCACTTTGATCCGACAGGAAGATGTCCCTCTTTTCCGAGTTCGAGAAGACTGCCACAATCAAATGTCCCCCCCCCCCATATATAACATCTTCACACTCCTTATATGCATTGTATAACCATTCTTGGTATCCAACAAGTGACTCCAGATTATCTAGTTCTACCACTGCTGATCTTTCTAGCTTCTCTACATCCTTACGAACAACCTCCAACTCAACAATGTCCTCTCCCGATCCCTTTTCGTTACCTGTTTTCCAACCCTTTTCGCCTTTGGTAACCTCCGCATAAGATCGTTCATCTCGCCATGCAAATTTTTGTGTATTCTTCCCTCTCCTTCCCGATGTTGCGAGTGATTCCTTCCCTCCTTTTGTTTGGTATACCCTCACTCTTGCCCCTTCGATGCCTGTCCTGCCCACCCCGCTGTTGAGAGTGGCCCATCTCGCCACTAATATTTTCTCCATCCACTGCATCCCATTTAGTTTCCCTATAACCAACATTGCTTCTTCCTTGCTGGAGAATCGAAGGAATCCAAATTTGAAGCCATTATTCGTCCACCGTCTCGTGGGAAGAAACCAGTCTCTAACCCTAGCAACTTTATCTACCTCCTCCATCAGCTGTCTGAATCCTGCACCAGTCGGGATGTTCCCAACGTATACTCCTACCAGTGCACTCCCCGTCGTTGCCGCACCTTCTCCTCCCCGTTCTTCCTGTCTCTCCCTCCAACTGCCCATTGTTTTTTGATCCATTTCTTCCTTATTTTAATATGTCTCTTCTAGTATCAATTTTATTTCAGACGCTAAAAAATTCATTCAGTACCGGCATTCCAGAGAAAATTTTTAAACTTATAGAACTCGCAGCAATTAGCCTTTCAATATGAACTTACTTTGATCATTCACACTCATAATTTTCTAACAAAGCTAGATTTATATTTGTTTTCGTCAATTGCAAATCGTTTAAAATATAGATTAATGAATTATATCATCCATTGTTTAAATATTACACTTTCCCTTTTTAGGTGTGGAAATAAGTGTTACATTACCATATGTAAAATGTTTTTAAGGTTAACAATTTTTACTAATTGTACTTAAATTATTAATTTTTTATATTCATTAAAATAAAACTCGAAAGGAATAAAGTCAAATGTGATTTTTTTTTATTTAATTACTTCAACTAAATAAACTTATTAACTTACCTTAAATCTTGTGTCAGTTCTAGTGTTACACTTATTATACGGATGGAGTATTTCTTAAAAAATATTCCCTCCGTCGCACTCAAATTGTCTTATTTTGAGTTTTTATTGTTTATTGAGCAACTTTGACATAATGTTATTGTAATTAGATACCAAAAAAATATAGTCAAATTCGATCTTATTAGATTTGTCTAATCATATAGTTTTAGAATATGTATTTTATATAATTTTTACATATGTACATTTTAAGATATTAAATGTTAAAAAAATTTATTGGACGACGTGTCGAAAATTTTTGAGACATAAATAATGGGATAGAGGGAGTAGATAAAAAAAATTAAATTTTACTTCTTTATTTATTGATGGATCTATTCACAACTATATAATTGTATATTACTTTTAAGAGAAGTGACATATGTTTGTGAAAACATGACCCATATACACATTAATTTTTTTTGGTAAACAGGAACACTCATGTGTCAGCAAAGGTCCGTGAAGCACAAACCACACAAATTACAAATGGGGATAAATGGAATCGAACCTCCCACCTATGGTTGGGAAAATGGAGACTTGACCGCTAGGGTAAGTCTCCAACCCCCTATATACAAATATTTTTTATATATTCATTAATGTATCTTTTAATAATATAAATTCCATAATACACTGCAAATTCCATTTAAATTTGAAATTCCATTTTTTTGAAAATAGAAAATTGTGGGAACTTCATATAAATTAAAAATTAAATATCTTTTAAAAACTAAAAATTGAGATTTTCATATACACATTCATATATTTTTAACATGAATAAATAAATCTGATGTGCAATGTACATTTTGCTTATATCATTCACCACACAAAAAAATATAATTAAAATTGAGACCAAACCTACACAAAATTACCGTCATTATAATATGTTCATCATATTGAAATATAAACACAATATAGTTCTTAGTTGCCCGTGCAAAACCTCATCATAATAATCCTATAGTGTAAAAATAGAAAATTTAAAAATAAATACTAAATGCACCAATAAAATTTAAAATAAATAAAATAAAAATACAAAATAAAAAAAATCTAAAATAGATAAAATATTAAATGCAAATAAATAAAATCCAACATAGATAAAATAAAAATATGCAAAATTTCAAATTTTATCTTCAAATCTTTTTAAATGTGAATATATAGTCACACGATAGGATGATAGAGTGAGAATTCATAAGTAAATGATAGATTTTATACACGATAGACTAAAATCTATAATGAATAAATAAATAAATAAGAAAATCTAAAATTAGTAAATTAAAAATGCAAAATAATATAGATAAAATAAGATATGCAAAATTTCAAATTTCAAATCTTTCAAATTTTTTTAAAAGGGAATATGGTAGAAATTCCATATATTTCAAAAACTAAAAATCTATAATAAATAAATAAATGTGAAAATCTAAAATTGATATATTAAAAATTGCAAAAATTTATTAAAATTAGAAATTTGAAATGGAGACACCAAATTAAATATAGGATGGGTTGTTCACTAATGCTTTAATATATATAGACTAGTAATTAACCCGTCGAGACTCGACGGACATTATTTTATATTTTATATAATATATACTTAAATTATATAAAATAATAATAAATTGTATTTATAATGATTTTATATCTATTCGAAAGATGATGTACGTATATGATAATATAATTTAATTATTTTTAAAATTAACAAAGAAATCATATTGTACCGTCTTCTTTAGCTTGTAGCTTGTCCAGTACAAACGTAACATATCAATACAAAAAAAGCTTGTCCAGTACAAACGTAACAGATCAATACAAATAATTATTAAAATAATATTTTTATTTAATTTGAAATTTAAATTAAAATAAAACAAAACTAAATATAAATATTAAGCATAATAAGAAAAATTCCCTCACAATTTGCTAAAAATTTCGTTCCTGGAAATCTCATTAGTAGGGTCTATTATAGTACTATCTTTAAAAATGTACCAATTTGAAGTGATGCAGTTTATATTTGTATATGTACTCTAAAAAATTGTCGCTATAGGATCACCCGTAGAGTCGAAAAAAACCCATATCTTCCCATAATTTTAAAAAATTTCCAAAACAGTCCCACAAATATCGAATAAGATGAATCCGTCCCATAACTACCCTAATCATAGCCGAACCCGTCCATGAACCCGGTTTTTTCACTAATATTGCCGAACCCGTCCCATAACTACCTAATTATCACCGAATATGTCCCATAACTACCCTAATCATCATCGAACACATCCCTCCATTAGGGAAGTTATGAGACGGGTTCGGCGATGATTAGCGAAAAAACCGGTTCATGGATGGGCTCGACAATGATTAGGGTAGTTATGAGATAGATTCATCTAATTCGATATTTGTGGAATGGTTTCGGAAATTAAAAAAACTTATGGAACTAAATGGGTTTTTTTCCCCATAGAGTATATAAGAATATCATCTATAAATGTCACATTTGATTGTACGTCTTCAAAATCAATACCGACCTTACAATCACCTACATTAAGTATCTATTTTGCAATTTTTTTTTTCATATATAAATTTCATTGTAAACATCATTTCTTGTGGTATCTTGAGTTAATAATTCTGAATTGCATATTACTACTTAGAGGCATATGTTGCTAGTGGCACGAAATATTGCAATATAGCTGTTCATGGCTAAGAACTGGTTTTGGAAGATAAAGTCCAACATTCTTTAAAAATTGACATTGACTTTTGTTTATAATCCTAACAAAACAAACTGCTAGTTGAAATTTTTTCATCGAAAATTGAATGGGGAATTTGGTTAAATCAGATAGGCTCATTATCATTTTACCAATCAAGAATTTATTACTTTCATGGTTTTCCAAAAAATAGTTTAACCTCAATAATATGGTTCCGCATCTTGGTTACTACCAACCTACTTACATTGCATACTTTATTTGATAGACCTATATTCCTAAGAAGCATGACTATGCAACCCTAATTCAACTATATTTCATGATTCGGTAATCCAGAACAATTGATCGTGTTTCGATATTCATGTGAAAATAATTCATTGGCATTATCTATGTTTTCATCCTCTTGATAAATATTGTTATAACTGATATATATATATATGATGTAATAATTGATTATATCAACACCTTATTTGTAGGGATTAGTATGGCACTATCTTTAAAAATATATGGATTTGAAGTGGTGCAATTTATATTTGTATAGGTACTCTCAACAATTGCCGCTATAGGATCCAAGCAGAGTTTATAAAATTATCATCTGGAAATGTCACATCTAATTGTACATCTAATATCGATGCCAACTTTACCATTTACCATCATATACATGAAGTATTCATTGTGCAAATTTATGTCATATATAGTTTTCACTGTAAACAACATTTCTTGTAGTATCTTGAGTGAATTATATAATCCATCTTAATTACATATTATTACTTCGACTCCACTATTTCCAGTGACACGAGATATGACAACATATCGGTGACATGAGTATAAACTAATTTTTGAAGACATATTCCAATTTTCTTTAAAGTTTGACATTGACTTTTTTAGTCATAGTAAAAAAAAAATGCACATGTGAATTTGTAATACCCGAGAATTTTCTAACATAAAATAAAACAATAATTAAATAAATAAATAATAAATAAAGTAAATACCATAAATAAATAGATAAATCCAGCAAATAAATAAATAAATAAAGACAAGGAAATGAGAAATGAGATTTTACTTAAAAAGGAATTAAAGGAATTTAATTAAACAAAAGGATGGATAAATGGTACACCAAAACCCGACACTAATGAACTCGAGTATTCGAGTCCAAAACATCCAATTAGACTGAGAATAAAATTAGAGAGAAAGTATGAACCCGAATATACCCCGGAAATCGGAATTCGGGAGCATAGAGGGATAGAAACCCGAAAGAGAGGCGGAAAAGCACGACGGATCGCACGACCCGCCCGGACCGAAGTCCAGGCGAAGTCGGCGCGGTGGCCGCGCGGTAAAGTGGCTTTAGCGCGCCACGACCGCGCCACCCCACAGATTCGTTTGTTGCGTGAATCTCTCGCCCGAACGCGGATTTTTCGACTTTCGGTTGAACATCTCTCGACTCCAGACTTTTAGGTCGGTTGTGGACGCCCTAGGGACTTAGAATTCTATAAATAAGCCCCTTGGGAGCCCCAAACAAGTTTACAAAAACCCTACACTCTTCTATACGTTCGAAACCCTAAATTCGGAGTCGACGGAAAGCACCAAACGGAGGCAGCAGCTTGGACGAAAATCCAAGGTCTCCAAACGTTGTGGTAAGCTCTAGTCCAATAAATCTTTTCACATTTCAATCCGAAAACGGATTCTAACTTCGATTCTTTTCTTTCTACACCCCGTATCGAATCTAGATCGTAGAACCCGACGAACGGAGAGGAGAAACGGTGATCTGGAAGCCACGCCTCCGAACTAGACATTCCCGACGTTCATAGACACTGTAAGTTAACCTTACATGGTTTTGGGAGATTTTAAAACATTCGAAACCTAAAAGATTCAACAAGAACCATAAATCTGTCCACTTTTGTTTTTCTACCGACGCAACAGATTTGGTGAATTTTTCCGACCCTTATAACGAACTCAAATGGAAAAACTTAAAACACGAAAAACGTTCCTAAGCCTTAGACCTAGCTACTGTAAAAATTTGAGAATTTTTGGAGTTGATTTGATATGTGAAACCCGTCGAAACCGAACTGTTTGATTCTAGATCTTGAAATCTTGGACAGAACTTAGGAATGATCTTGATCACGTTTTTGAGATAGGATCTAGGCTGTTTTAGATCTTTGGCCGAACATGAAAGTTGTAGATAAATGTCTTAAGATGATCCCTGTCAAGTTTCATTAAATTTGGAGTTGAATTGATATGTTAGAATTTG
This sequence comes from Hygrophila difformis, assembly GCA_030278955.1. Lineage (NCBI taxonomy): Eukaryota > Viridiplantae > Streptophyta > Magnoliopsida > Lamiales > Acanthaceae > Hygrophila > Hygrophila difformis. Next base: position 44,562,036 of record JAOANR010000003.1, on the reverse strand, counting down.
AAATCTTTAAACTGTGACATGTTAAACTCGGACAGATTTCTTCTTATGCGAAAATTGGCGATTTTGACCTACTTAGGTATCTCGGATTGAAAAAGTTAAAACACGAAAGTTGTAGATCTTGATGTTTCCGAGTCAGATATGAAATTTTGGAATTTTTGGAATTAAATCTGATTTTAGACGAATTTTGGAGTAAACTGTGATTTACCGAAACGAAATCTTGAAATCTTGTTGAAACATGGAATTAACCTTTAGGGTTGAAATGAATTGAGATATTGTTTCTAAATTAATACAATGGAAGGCAGATTTTAAAAACTAAATCCCCTTACAAACTTGATAAATTAAAATTAGGGGTGAGTGCTCTGCAGGGTGCCCCCTAACGATTCACTTCGTGCCGTAATGGACGATGGTGACCCCGCGCGCTATACTTGAAATGTGATATTGCCAAAACGGCGAAATATAGAGCCTACACTCTCGTGAATATCCGTATGGGTTTCCCGAGGCTCCGGAGTGGTACTGGGTATGGCTGATACGGCTGCGGCCGCCGGGCTACCGGCTAAACTTGTTGACATCGCGATTTTTATCGTGAAACTTTGAAATACCAAATCGGGAATGTAATGGGGATTCTAAATTAAATTAAACTAGATTAAATGATATTGTTGTCAAATTAAATTATTTAAATGCTTTATTTAAATTATGGCTATTATCTTGAACCATGTGATATGTGTTGTTAAATAGAGCCCGAGATAAATTATGCTATTGGATTAGATGAAACTAAATATTATGTTATTATCATGCTTTTGTTAAATTATCAAATTTATGGCTTTTAAACCCTACGATCATGCATGTGTTAACTTACTCAGCAAATTTTGCTGACCAAAACCATTTTTATTCCTTTCTTTACAGAATATGTGGAATGAGCCTGTATGAGCACGAATCATGCATGGGATTTTGGGAATTGTTATTTTGCTTTTAAATTTCGTACTTAGACTATATTATGAACGGGCCTGTTTAACCCGTGTTTTGGCCATGTCGGCCCTTTTCATAATTTCCGCTGCGATACTGTACTAAACTAAATATTTCCGCTGCGCTATGCTATTATTATTTTCGAATTATATTGTATGGGCTATTTTGAATGCTTTAAATGTTTTAAATCCTGCAATACCTAGCCTTGCATCTCTTTAGTAAGCTCGGAGAAACCGTGTCTTACTAGGGGGATGTGGCGGTGACATCCCGACCTGGGTGACCAAAAACCGGGGTGTTACAAGTTGGTATCAGAGCCCGGCTATTTTTAAACTATTATTTTAAACCATTACTATTTTTAACTATTATTAGTATTTTGACTATTATTTTAAATTTTAAATTATTATTTCCATGGAGAAGAATTTTTATTCTTTATTTTAAAACCCATGGAAAAATATATATATATATGGTGTATTAAATTATTATTGGGGGGAATTATCATTTGCATATGCATGTTGCATCTCTGCTATGAACTTAGAATCTCGGAGACTTGAACTTAGAATCTTGGCGAAACTTGAACTTAGCATCTTGGCGAAACTTGAACTTAGAATCTTGGAAACTCGAACCTAGAATCTTGGCGAATTGAACTTAGAATCTTGGCGAATATTAACTTAGATCTCTTGCTTGCGCTAGATGGCTAGTCAGGACATGATGCAGTTGATGATCAAGATGATGAACGCTCACCTTGACACCCAACAAACCATACAACAAATGAAAAATCGTATAGCTCACTTGGAGGCAAATCTGCACCAAATGGGAGACTTAAGGGAAGCTGACCTCCAGCACTTCCTGAACTTGAGAGCCGCTGATCAAGATCGCATAAAAGACTTAGAAACTCAAGTGCAAAAACTCACCGAACGAAGCGATGCTGTGATAGATAGAGTTGAGGATCTAGGGTCGGACCTGCTTGACCTCACTGATATAGTAGTACCATATAGCCCTGTGGAGGACCACTTGATGGGACCACGAAGCCCAACACCCCCAGTGGAGAGCCCGTCTGGCCTTATCCATGGACGCTACGGAACCCTTGGGCTCTGGCCCCACATGGTCCGCCCATCGCCAAACCCGAGCCCCGTGGAGAACCATCCGGAGGAGACACCGGACCCAGTTCCGGAAGCCGTCGATCCACCATCCCCAGTGTTTCATGGACCTTTGGGCACCGGCCAGGTCTCTGATGAAGATGATCCTATGGAAGACCCCGCTACTCTGCCAGAGGACGCGGAGATCTTTTAGATACTTTATCCTAGATAGTATATTTATTTTGCGCATCCTATTACTTGTATTAAATTTCTTTTAAAGGAATAAAATGCAAGTTGATTTTTTTTTGGAATTCTTCAGCCCAGAAATTCTTGAAAAAAAACCCGGAACAGTTCCACCGCATTTTCTCTAAATGATAACAGTCAAATCAGACAACAAGGATACAACGGGAACATAAACTGCGAAACATAATCAGCAAGATCATCCTTGTACAGTCCATAAGAAAACAACTAAATAAAACACTACTATAGCAAGCCTAGATGGAAACGCAGAAGCAGAGGATCACTGGTCGGGAGGCGGGAACTGACGACGCATATACTCGTCCATCTGACGCATGTAGGCGTACATATCGGTCATGGAGGCCTGCTGCTCCAGCTGTCTCGCAGTGATCGTATCCATGCGAGCCTGGTACAGGTCCATCCTGGCATCCAGAGCGTCGTAGCGAGCCTGCCCGGCTGCAAACCCAGCATCCATACGAGCGAACCCCGCATCCATACTAAGCTGCATACCCTGCAGCATCTGAACTATCTGCGGCATCTCCGCACCCTGCTGGGGAACCTCGGGAGGCGGAGGTGGCTGCTCAGGAGGAACAACTAAAATCAAACCATCACCGTTGGGCTCCGGGCGAAGGACAGCCGGAGGAGCCCCACGTCGAAGAGCACTGCGTCGAGGGGCGTAGCTAGGGATACGGTAGTGGCCGCCAGCGGATAGCTCGTAAGGATCCGTCTCTGGTGACGTACGGATCCCCTGAGCCGCACACATGCCGCAAATAAGATGAACATGGGTAATCACCCTGCTTCCTCGTCCTCGGCGCATACCCCTCAGGTTGTCCGCGATACAAGCCCCAACGTTCACCCTACCACCCCGAGCGAGAAAGCAGATGGTCTCATAGACGTGGTCGATGACAATGTGGCTCCGGGTGATCGGCCGGACACGGCCTAACCATATCTGAGCTAGCTCGCGCCACGGAGAGTCCATCATCGTCAACCTCAGCTCGTGATCATGCTCGAGCAGAGGAGCCGTCAAGGTGCATAAAACGCCCCACGCAGGCGGGGGTATACGACCCTCAGGCTGTGGCCGGAACACGCCGTCGTCAGGAAGGCCAAAGTAGACGTTGATCGCCCGAGCACTGAAATCTAGATGGCGACCCCGAACCCAGACTTGAGACAAGTCACTGTTCTCCCCGAGACCGCCAATGTTGGCAATGACCTCCATAGCTAAGTACCCAGAAGCGACGCCCTCGGGATGGCGCGCAAGCCCAGTCCACTGAAGAAGATCCAAAACTGGACTAACCCTGTCGTCGTCCATATGGCGAGGATATATGCCTCTCTCCGGGACATAAGACCTGTTTCGACGAAGCTCGTCGAAGTAGAACTCCTGCGAGGCCATGGTAGCGAACCGATACCTGTCGTGTCGACGGGGACGCACCTCGTCGGGGAGACCCCTGAGCTTAGGGCCCCGCTGCTCCTCGTCCTCCTCAGACTCGCTCTCGTCAAAATCAGACATCGCCGGAGCGGCAGTGCTAGGACCAGCCTCATCGCGCTGAGCAACTCGTCTCCTGGTCCTCGGGGGACACATGAGTGACGCCAAAACAATCCACAGAAAAAGCAGCATCCTGCAAATATCAAACCAATACCAAATGTAAGGATAAATCCCACACGACGATTATACGAAGCATAATCTAGAAAACACGAGAACATGAAGTGGGAGCCCTAACACGAGCGATCAAGAGGATAACCAAACCAAGACTATGTCTAGAAATGTCCCAAACCCCCTTGGGACATTTCGTCGAACACGTTGAGTGCGCGATAAATCAAGACCAAAGTTTACTTGTAAACACATGGGGAACGTCCCCAAAACAAAACAATTGCTTAGACAATAACTTATCAACATAATAGGGCACAAATCGACGACAACGAACTCATCCGCATGCCCACAATACCAATACAAATCGGGAAATTCATGCTTTCCTTAAAATATGGAATCTAGTAAAACTTCCTCAAACTAGGCATGCATTGTGGCACAAATACTTCCTAATCAACAAAAATAACACCAAGTATCGCCCAAACTCGCTAATTGCATAAATTAAGTCTAAAAACAACAAACCCCCAATTCTTGTCTCTAAACCCTAATTTTGAAATTCGCCCAAAGATTAAGGCTAATCAAGACATAAAATCTGAAATTGACAAGTGGAAGTAGTAGATGCATACCTTGCAAAGGAAAATCGAGGCCGGGAACGAGAGAATCGGGGGATGGGAGAACGAATTTGAGAGAAAACTAGAAGAAGCCTCGGAAGTGGAAATGGGGCGGAATGGCTCGCGCTCCGCGCGAGCCCTTTTACTCGAACTGCTACGGCCGCGCGGTCGCCGCGCGCCACCGCGCGGGCACCGCGCGAGCCTCAAAGTTAGTTTTTTTTTTTATTTCTTTACCTTCTACTGTTTACTCAATCAGCTATACGGCAAGCTGTCGAAATGTGACTTCTAGCTGAAAGAAGTGGCATTTCTCGGACACATAGTATCCGCTGATGGAGTATCAGTGGATCCGGCAAAAGTTTCTGCCGTAACTGAATGGGCAACTCCGAAAAGTCCAACGGAAATAAGGAGTTTCCTTGGATTAGCCGGATATTATAGACGATTTGTGAAGGACTTTTCAAGGATTGCACGTCCTTTGACCCAGCTACTTAAGAAAGGGAGCAAAATACGAGTGGACCGAAGCTTGTGAGATTGCGTTTCAAGAGCTGAAGAAACGACTCACAACCACACCCGTATTAACATTACCATCGGAGAATGGTGACTTCGAAGTATATAGCGATGCTTCGAAGGAAGGTTTAGGTTGTGTCTTGATGCAAGACTCGAGAGTCGTAGCCTATGCATCACGCCAACTAAAACCTCACGAGGAAAATTATCCGACACATGACCTGGAGTTGGCAGCGGTCGTTTTCGCTCTAAAGATATGGAGACATTATCTTTATGGGCGGAAGTGTCGAATGTTCACCGACCACAAGAGCTTGAAATATATATTCACTCAGAAGGAGTTGAATTTGAGACAGCGAAGGTGGTTGGAACTCATTAAGGACTACGATTTAGAGATAGCGTACCACGAGGGGAAGGCGAATGTGGTAGCCGATGCCCTAAGTCGGAAAACCCAACACGTGACAAACTCGTTGGTGATTCCGCCGGCATTGTACATGGATTTGGCAAGATTGGAGTTAGAACTTGTGCATCCTGGCACAGTGAGAGAAACGGTCAATGCCATGGTCGTAGAAACTCCCATATTAGACGAGATTCGACTCGCTCAACCGGGCGACCCGAAACTCGAGAAGATAAAAGGGTATATTGCCGAAGGAAAGGCAATAGGATTTGCTGTCCACGAGGATGGAAGCATCCGTTTTAAAGGTAGATGGTGTGTGCCTCTTAAATGTGCCGAGTTGAAGCAAAGGTTGATGGAGGAAGGGCACAACACGCCATATTCCGTACATCCCGGAGGTGACAAGCTATACAAGGATCTGAAGAAGATCTATTGGTGGCCGGGAATGAAGAAGGAAGTGGCAAATTTCGTAGCGAGATGTCTCACCTGCCAAAAGGTTAAGGCAGTGCGACATAAACCCTTAGGATTGATGCAACCACTAGAGATTCCAAGTTGGAAGTGGGATAGCATCTCAATGGACTTTGTCTCGGGATTACCCCGATCACCTAAAGGCATGAACAAGATTTGGGTGATTGTGGATAGGCTAACGAAGACAGCCATATTTATCCCAATGAAAGACACGTGGACTATGGACCAATTGGCCCGAGCCTACATTGATAATGTGGTACGACGTCATGGAGTACCACATGATATCATTTCCGATAGAGACAGTAGATTTGTCTCTCATTTCTGGACGGAGTTACAAAAAGCTCTCGGTACTCAAATCAAAATGAGCACCGCATTCCACCCGATGACGGATGGACAAACCGAGAGAACAATCCAAACACTAGAAGACATGCTGAGAGCATGTGTGTTGGAATTCAAAGGAAATTGGGAATCTCATTTACCCTTGATTGAGTTTTCCTATAATAATAGTTACCATGCTAGTATCGGCATGGCACCTTTCGAGGCATTGTATGGACGAAAGTGCCGAAGCCCTTTGAGCTGGGAAGAAAACGATAAGTCCGTGGTAGTGGGACCACAACTTATCGAAGACATGGCTCAACAAATCAAAGTGATCCAAGGGAAGATGAGAGCCGCTCAAGACCGTCAAAAGAGTTATGCCGACGTGAGACGACGAGACCTAGAATTTCAAGTGGGAGATAGGGTCATGCTAAAGATATCACCCATGAAGGGGGTGATGCGCTTTGGCAAACGAGGGAAGTTAAGTCCGCGATACATAGGACCTTACGAAATTCTAGAACGAGTCGGAACTCTAGCCTACCGATTGGCTTTACCGCCACACTTAGATAGAGTTCATAATGTCTTCCATGTCTCGCAACTAAAGAAGTATGTGCCGGACCCGACACATGTACTTCAATCGGAGATAATTGAGCTCGATGAAGATTTGACTTACGAAGAAGTCCCAGTGCGTATTCTCGATACTAAGGAACGAGTAACGAGGAACAAAACCATCAAAATGATCAAGGTTCTTTGGTCAAATCACGAAAGTGAGACGACAACTTGGGAAGTAGAATCCGATATGAGGGAACGATACCCGACATTGTTCCAAACCGATTCCGACACAGTTATGGGGACATAACTGCAATCTTAAGGGGGAGAGGATGTCATACCACCTATTTTCGTGCAATTTTGTAAACTTTTGAACTACGTTATGGCTTGATCCCTTTACCGGGTACGTAGGCAGCTTAGAAGTTTAATTCTAAGTTCAGTCACAAAACAATAAAACAAACACAAGACCTTAGCACGAGACGAGAAAAGCCGGAACACAACTTCGAGGACGAAGTTGATTCTTAAGGAGGGTAGACTGTAATACCCGAGAATTTTCTAACATAAAATAAAACAATAATTAAATAAATAAATAATAAATAAAATAAATACCATAAATAAATAGATAAATCCAGCAAATAAATAAATAAATAAAGACAAGGAAATGAGAAATGAGATTTTACTTAAAAAGGAATTAAAGGAATTTAATTAAACAAAAGGATGGATAAATGGTACACCAAAACCCGACACTAATGAACTCGAGTATTCGAGTCCAAAACATCCAATTAGACTGAGAATAAAATTAGAGAGAAAGTATGAACCCGAATATACCCCGGAAATCGGAATTCGGGAGCATAGAGGGATAGAAACCCGAAAGAGAGGCGGAAGAGCACGACGGATCGCACGACCCGCCCGGACCGAAGTCCAGGCGAAGTCGGCGCGGTGGCCGCGCGGTAAAGTGGCTTTAGCGCGCCACGACCGCGCCACCCCACAGATTCGTTTGTTGCGTGAATCTCTCGCCCGAACGCGGATTTTTCGACTTTCGGTTGAACATCTCTCGACTCCAGAGTTTTAGGTCGGTTGTGGACGCCCTAGGGACTTAGAATTCTATAAATAAGCCCCTTGGGAGCCCCAAACAAGTTTACAAAAACCCTACACTCTTCTATACGTTCGAAACCCTAAATTCGGAGTCGACGGAAAGCACCAAACGGAGGCAGCAGCTTGGACGAAAATCCAAGGTCTCCAAACGTTGTGGTAAGCTCTAGTCCAATAAATCTTTTCACGTTTCAATCCGAAAATGGATTCTAACTTCGATTCTTTTCTTTCTACACCCCGTATCGAATCTAGATCGTAGAACCCGACGAACGGAGAGGAGAAACGGTGATCTGGAAGCCACGCCTCCGAACTAGACATTCCCGACGTTCATAGACACTGTAAGTTAACCTTACATGGTTTTGGGATATTTTAAAACATTCGAAACCTAAAAGATTCAACAAGAACCATAAATCTGTCCACTTTTGTTTTTCTACCGACGCAACAGATTTGGTGAATTTTTCCGACCCTTATAACGAACTCAAACGGAAAAACTTAAAACACGAAAAACGTTCCTAAGACTTAGACCTAGCTACTGTAAAAATTTTAGAATTTTTGGAGTTGATTTGATATGTGAAACCCGTCGAAACCGAACTGTTTGATTCTAGATCTTGAAATCTTGGACAGAACTTAGGAATGATCTTGCTCACGTTTTTGAGATAGGATCTAGGCTGTTTTAGATCTTTGGCCGAACATGAAAGTTGTAGATAAATGTCTTAAGATGATCCCTGTCAAGTTTCATTAAATTTGGAGTTGAATTGATATGTTAGAATTTGAAATCTTTAAACTGTGACATGTTAAACTCGGACAGATTTCTTCTTATGCGAAAATTGGCGATTTTGACCTACTTAGGTATCTCGGATTGAAAAAGTTAAAACACGAAAGTTGTAGATCTTGATGTTTCCGAGTCAGATATGAAATTTTGGAATTTTTGGAATTAAATCTGATTTTAGACGAATTTTGGAGTAAACTGTGATTTACCGAAACGAAATCTTGAAATCTTGTTGAAACATGGAATTAACCTTTAGGGTTGAAACGAATTGAGATATTGTTTCTAAATTAATACAATGGAAGGCAGATTTTAAAAACTAAATCCCCTTACAAACTTGATAAATTAAAATTAGGGGTGAGTGCTCTGCAGGGTGCCCCCTAACGATTCACTTCGTGCCGTAATGGACGATGGTGACCCCGCGCGCTATACTTGAAATGTGATATTGCCAAAACGGCGAAATATAGAGCCTACACTCTCGTGAATATCCATATGGGTTTCCCGAGGCTCCGGAGTGGTACTGGGTATGGCTGATACGGCTGCGGCCGCCGGGCTACCGGCTAAACTTGTTGACATCGCGATTTTTATCGTGAAACTTTGAAATACCAAATCGGGAATGTAATGGGGATTCTAAATTAAATTAAACTAGATTAAATGATATTGTTGTCAAATTAAATTATTTAAATGCTTTATTTAAATTATGGCTATTATCTTGAACCATGTGATATGTGTTGTTAAATAGAGCCTGAGATAAATTATGCTATTGGATTAGATGAAACTAAATATTATGTTATTATCATGCTTTTGTTAAATTATCAAATTTATGGCTTTTAAACCCTACGATCATGCATGTGTTAACTTACTCAGCAAATTTTGCTGACCAAAACCATTTTTATTCCTTTCTTTACAGAATATGTGGAATGAGCCTGTATGAGCACGAATCATGCATGAGATTTTGGGAGTTGTTATTTTGCTTTTAAATTTCATACTTAGACTATATTATGAACGGACCTGTTTAACCCGTGTTTTGGCCATGTCGGCCCTTTTTATAATTTCCGCTGCGATACTGTACTAAACTAAATATTTCCGCTGCGCTATGCTATTATTATTTTCGAATTATATTGTATGGGCTATTTTGAATGCTTTAAATGTTTTAAATCCTGCAATACCTAGCCTTGCATCTCTTTAGTAAGCTCGGAGAAACCGTGTCTTACTAGGGGGATGTGGCGGTGACATCCCGACCTGGGTGACCAAAAACCGGGGTGTTACAGAATTTTTCCTCTGAAATCGAATGAGCAATTTGGTTAATTCAGACGGGCTCATAATCATTCCACCAATCAAGAATTTTCATCCCAAATAATGAGCTTTGTTTTAATGAGAAGAGATGTTAAATAATTTTCTGGGATAAGTTTTTTGTAGCTAGAATTCTCGTCACAATCTAGTGGAATACTAAATCTAAAATGTGCAGTCCTACCTCTTGGAAGAAGTAGGGGTGCTATTTTAATGGATGCTAACACAATATCACTTCTCGTACGAATGGCTAAATATAATGTTTTCTAGATAAATTATCGATCAATGTCTTGTCAGTTCCACCACGTAGAGAAAAATGAATCAACCCTCATCACTATCAACTACATACATTATTTTATTATAATAATTCTTCTGCTAATCAATCACTAAAGATAATAACATACCATGATCCGCCTTCATTTCTTAATAATTATAATGTCTTTTTTAGTATCAATAGATTATCTGTTTAAGACGTTAAAACTTTATTCAGTACCGACAATTCTAAAGAAAATTTTCAAATTTATAGAATTTGCAGCAATTGGCCTTTCAATTCCTAACAAAGTTAGATTTATATTTGTTCTTCCGTCAATTGCGAATTTGTTAAAATATAGATTAATGAATTACTTCCTCCATTTTTTTTAAGTGTTACACTTTCCTTTTTTAGTTTTTATAAATAAGTGTTACTTTACCATATTTAGAATGTTTTAAAGGTTAATGATTTTTACTAATTATACTTAAATTATTAATTTTTGGATATTCATTGATAAAACTCAAAAGGAATAAAGTCAAATGTGACTCATCATATTTTATTGAGGTAATAACTAAATAGGCCACCAGAAGGAGTCATTTCCACTTTTGGGCCACCATATTTTGATTTAGGGAAATAGGCCATTAGAATGATTTTGGGCCTGAATTTAGGCCATTGGGCTGGAATTCGGGCCACGATAGCCTAGAAGTTGAAATGATTCTTTCTGGTGGCCTATTTTAGTTTTTTCGAATTAATTTTTTATTTATGTAGTTAAAATAAATAATACTCATTCTGTGACATTATTTATGTCCTACTTTCTTTTTTTCTTGTTCCAACATTTTTTTTATTTCATTTCCATTTTAAAAATAATTAAATATTAATTGCCAAACATACACATGTCCGAAAAATTCCTTACATTTAATACTAATTATTGCTACATAAAATACCATGTCCGAAAATTTTGGGATACTTATAATAACACATGTTTATTTTTACTTTCTAATTTATTTGAATATGTATTTGTTTTACTTATTTTATAATATATTTAAATTAATATTTATTTTATTTCTTATATTACTCCATCCGTCCTATTAATAGTGTTAAAAAAATGTAACTTAAAAATTTATATAATGTGATTGCAATGAGCTACAATTTTATTTTTTTTTATTTTTATGAGCCATTTAAGGCCTGGAACAATTACAAAGGGGAGGGATAGGGGACCAGGTGGAGATTCGAACCCCCAACCTATAGGTTGGAGTTGGGGGACTTACCACTGGAGTAAGTGCTCAACCCCACAATTTTAATTTATTTATTTATTTATGATTTACTGATATGTGGTTATAGGGTGGACTGGAATGTGGGTAATTTGAAAGTTTAATATATTTCTTTATTAATGTGATGTGATGGGTAGGTTTGACGATTAATATTTAATTATTTTTCAAAATGAAAATGAAATAAAAATATTGAAACAAGGAAAAAAAAAAGAAAGTATGACATAAATAATGACACAGAGTGAGTATTATTTATTTTAATTACATAAAATTTAAAAATAATTGAAAAAAACTAAAATAAGCCACCAGAAGTAATCATTTCCACATTTAGGCCATCGCGGCCCGAATTCGAGCCCAATGGCCTAAATTCAGGCCCAAAATCCTTCTAGTGGCATATTTTCCTAAATCAAAATATCGTGGCCCAAAAGTGGAAATGACTTCTTCTGGTGGCCTATTTTAGTTATTACCTCTATTTTATTTATTTAATTATTGTAATTCTTATAAAATAGATTAAAAATAGATTAAATTTTCCTTCTTTTTTTACTATGGATCAATTCGTACCCCAATTAGAAATTTATATACCCAACTCTTTTATTTGTAATATGCTTTACGAAAATAATTAATTTACTTTAAACCAATTATTCATAGAATATGAATTTTCACAATTCTCTTAATAATTGTATAATTTTTTGTATTATTTTCAATATAATAAAACATACATAAAATTTTGTATTATTTAGTATATATTTATATACAATTAGAATGATATAATTATAAAATATATTTTTTAACGATTAACAACTTTATAATTATATATTATTTATAGTAAATATATAATAATATTACTTTTAGGAGAAGTGACATGTTTTTGTAAAAACATGGCCTATATATACATTAATTATATACAAATCTTTTCTATATATTCATTAATGTATCTTTTAATAATATAAATTTCATATATACACTGCGAATTCCGTATAAATTTAAAATTTTAAATCTTTTAAAAACTGAAAATTGTTGGAACTCCATATAAATTAAAAATTAAATATCTAATAAAAATAAAAATTTTGATTCCATATACACATTAATATATCTTTAACATGAATAAATAAATATGATGTGCAATGTATATTTTGATTACATCATTTACCATACCCATAAAAAATATAACAAAAATTGAGACCAAACACAAAATTACCGACATTACTATATGATCACCATATTGAAATATAAACGCAACATAATTTTTAGTTGCCAATGCATAACCTCGTCCTAATAATCATGTGGTGCAAAAACTGAAAAATGTCTATTCATGTCATAATAATCATATAGTGTAAAAACTGAAAATCTATAAATAAATAATAAATACAGCAATAAAATCTAAAATAAGCAAAATACAAAATAAAAAAAATACTAAAATATAAAATAGATAAAATAAAAAAGCAAAATAATAATATTCTAAATAGATAAAATAAAAAATACAAAATTTCAGATTTTATCGTTCAAATCTTTTTAAAAGTGAATAAATCTCTAATGAATAAATAAATAAATGCGACAATTTAAAATTAAAAATAAAATAATATTGTTAAAATATAAAATATAAAATTTGAAATTTCAAATCTTTCAAATATATTTAAAAGATAATATTGTGGGAATTCCATATAAATCGGAAATTCCTTATATTTCAAAAGCTGAAAATCTATAATGAATAAATAAATACGAAAATCTAAAATTAATAAATTAAAAAATGCAAAAATCTATGAAAATTAGAAATTTGAAATGGAGACATACATTAAATGTAGGATGGGTTGTTCACTAATGCTTTAATATATATATATAGATTAAAATCCATGATTAAATTCCATAGAGTGTTGAATTAATAACTCTAAATTTTTAAAGACTTTTTAAAATCTGTGTTAAATACCTCTAGATTTTTAAAGACTTATTAAAATCTGTGTTAAATACCTCTAAATTTTTAAAGATTTTTTAAAATCTGTATTTTAAATACATCTAGATTTTTAAAAAGTTTTTAAAATCTATATTGAATACACACCAACTTTAAAAGTCTAAAAAAATCCTAGAGTCTCAATCCAATACACCCCGTTAAATGTAGGATGGGTTGTTCACTAATAGTTTAATATATATAGATTATTTTATTATTATTTTTATTATTATAATTAGTAATAATAACCTACAAAAAATTATAATAACAATATTAACAATTGGACCGTTCAAGCTAAAAAAACAATTGGACCGTGAATATTCTGTGGTTCGTATCATCCTTTCCTCAACCTACGAACCGTACTGTAATACCCGAGGAATCGACATCAAATTTTAAAATCCGAAAGTTAAGAAATTTCGATTTATTTATCGAAATCGAATTAATTCCGAGAGAACGGAATTAAACATTTCGGATAGTCGCGACTCGGGATAGATGTATCGAATTATCCCAACAATCTCGGATAATTCATATTATGATTTTTAAAAGATTAAAATCATAATATATATAAAAAAAAAGAAAAAAAACGCGAGCAGGTGGCCGCGCGGTGGCCGCGCGGTGCGCGCCACCAGCACGCCACCCTGCTGTTATGAACAAAGTCATAACGCCCATGCGTTTCTTGCCATGAATTCGGTGGTGGGCGATTCCAAACGACTCCAAATTGAATTTCAAGCATTGAGGGACGTTGTGGGGTGCTTGACAATGATTATTGGTTGCATTAAGACCCCAACAAATCAGTTATGAGGCTATATGATCACTTGAGGGAATCCTATGAAGTCATGTGGAGTAGTGGGGGTTTTGGATGAGGGTTGAGGGAGTTAAGTCAGGGGTTATGGAGCTAAATTCGTCCCCTCACATCCCTAGCATCCTATGACAGTCATTGGGCTATTCCCCACCTCTATAAATACCCTAGTCATGCCTCCATTCCACCCATTTGCACTTAAGAAGTTTCATAGTGAGAGTGGTGAGAGTTCTTGAGTTGTGCTTCACTTGGCAGAGAGTTGGACGTGTTCAAGTGATCCAATCCATTCTTCTAAGGTTAGGTAAGAGTTCTACTTCATTCCATTGGTTTTAGATTCGAGTTTGTTGCCCTAGAACTAAGAATTCTTTCGACAACTCCAAAATAGATTCAATCGGAGGGAGGTGTTGATTCGTGGGGCTGTTTCGGACGATCTCGGGGATTCTACCAAGGGGAATTTCGATCCTAAACTCATCTCAAGTAAGTTAGTATTGTGCACGTCGATTTTTAGGAGTTTTGGTTGAGTATAACTCGAGATATAGGTTCATCTTCTCATTTGATAAAATCTGCCAAATAGGGTTTTCCTATGACCAATTTTATTGTTCTGAGAATTCGACCATGATCCGATCATTTTTAGAAAATCTCTCCAAAATTAAACTTGTTCCTAATGTCCTAAAGATGCTCTCTATAAATTTTTATAATTTTTGGACATGTTTTGGTCACCCAAATTCGATCTGGTATTTTCTGCGTATGTGTTGACAGTTTTGATGAATGTATGTAGTCAGTTTCGTTGTTCGAATCACTCTCGCCTATGGTCGTTTTTAGTGCTTGATGTCTTCATGAAATTTGTTCTAATATGTGTCTAGATCATCCCTGTAAAATTTCATGAATTTTGGAGTATGTTTTAAATTGTTATGAATTTTTGAACTCACTGTGGTCGAATATACTGAAGCATGTAAAATGGTAAATCAATAGCTTTCTGAAATCGGTTAAAATGGACAGTTTAGAGTCCGAATTTTGAGATGGCTATTTCTATGAAAAATGCTTATTTTGATGTTTCCTAGCCACTGTAATATTTC
This sequence comes from Hygrophila difformis, assembly GCA_030278955.1. Classification (NCBI taxonomy): domain Eukaryota; kingdom Viridiplantae; phylum Streptophyta; class Magnoliopsida; order Lamiales; family Acanthaceae; genus Hygrophila; species Hygrophila difformis. The sequence continues at coordinate 44,546,857 of JAOANR010000003.1, read as the reverse complement.
CAGAATTTTTTAAAATATTTTGCTGCATTTTTAAATGCGATTTGGAAAACTGCCACAGTGTCACTTTTAATCGGTAAACTCTATTTTGTATATTCGATGAGCTAAGAGTCGATTGTTACTCGGTTTTGATATATATGAAATCTGTATGTGTGGTGATATTATGAAATGATAAAAATGTGGTTTTGAAACCTTGTAAGTTTTGATCGAGTGGGATGCCCAATGTTTTAGAGGGTAAGTGCACTTGGCGTGAGCTCGTTGGGCCACCCCCTCTTTTTGTGGCCAAAACGGCGCAAATGATATTATGGTTTCGTGTTAGTAAGATTCTATACTCCTAGATGTATCCGTATGGGTTATCTAGGGCTCCGGAGCGGTCTGTATAGGGTCACTGCTTTCACATCCCTCGTGGGTACGAGTCCCAGAGGTGGGTTGATTCGAAAGGGCATGAGCCTAGAATCGTTATTATCGCCGGCTTGTGGACATAAGCGCCCAGCGGATGTTGATCTGAAAAGGCTTCGGCCCAGGATCGTTGATACCGACGGCTTGTGGACATAAGCGCCCAAGCGGGTAATTTGGATGTCCTCGATCAAAACAAACAATGGTAAAATAATGTGTTTGAGCTCTTGCGGGTTTGATTCCCCAAGAATGATTATTCTCGATCAAAATGAACATTGGTAATTAAGCGTGTGGTAAAGTGTAAAAATTTTCGTGAATTCTTTTACTCGCTTATTTTAAAAAATTTAATTCATATCTTTTAATTACTCTTCTAAAAACTTTAAAATTTGCTATGCTATATATTAACTTACTCAGTACCGTTGTACTGATAGATACGTTGTCTCTATTTTTTTCAGATGTTGAAGATTAGCGCATGGCATTTACCATTTGGGATGGGAATTTCTGAAGACTTGTCGCACTTATTTTTTTTTTTTTTATTCTTTTATGAACTCCAAACTCATGTTTGGCCGTGTTTGGCCCTTACTAAGCTTCCGCACTGTTTTTAAATTATGCATGTTAGACTTAACTCTGATTTAAACCTTCGGGCACTGTTTGAATGGTTTTAAATTATTTTTCTAAAGTATTGATACCACTTTGTAACACCCCGGATTTGATAACCCAGGCCGGGATGCCACCGCCACACCTCCTCAAGCAAGACGCGAACCATTTCGAGCTCACTTGAGAAGATGGACGAGGGAAAAGCGGTAGGATTCACAATCCACGATGACGGGAGTATTCGCTTTAAAGGGAGGTGGTGCGTTCCTCACAAGTGTGAGGAATTGAAGCGAAAATTGATGGAAGAAGGCCACAGTACGCCTTATTCGGTACACCCTGGTGGTGATAAGCTGTACAAAGATTTGAAGAAAATCTATTGGTGGCCGAGAATGAAGAAAGATGTTGCGGATTTTGTGGCTAAATGCATAACTTGCCAAAAGGTAAAGGCAGTACGGCAAAAGCCATTGGGATTGGTGAGACCGTTGGAGGTCCCAAGTTGGAAATGGGATAGTATTTCCATGGACTTTGTCTCGGGCTTACCAAGATCTCCTCGAGGGATGAACAAAATTTGGGTAATAGTTGATCGGTTAACAAAGACTGCCATCTTTATACCAATGAAAGACAATTGGTCGATGGATCAACTAGCCAAGGCATATATCGATAATGTGGTTCGAAGGCACGGAGTGCCACATGATATTATTTCGGACCGAGACAGTAGATTTGTCTCAAATTTTTGGACAAAATTACAAGAAGCCTTGGGATTCCACATCAAGATGAGCACAGCCTTTCATCCGATGACCGACGGTCAGACGGAGCGGACAATTCAAACGCTTGAGGATATGCTTAGAGCGTGTGTACTTGAATTCAAGGGAAGTTGGGAGAACCACTTGCCGCTAATTGAGTTCTCGTATAACAACAGTTACCATGCTAGTATTGGCATGGCACCGTTCGAAGCTCTCTATGGACGCAAGTGTCGCAGTCCGCTATGCTGGACAAAGGATGAAAATTTTGTAGTTGTTGGACCTCAGCTCATTGAAGATATGGGTAAACAGATCCAGATTGTCCAACAAAAGATGAAGGCCGCACAAGATCGCCAAAAGAGCTATGCCGATACGAGGCGACAAGAGTTGGAATTCCAAGTGGGAGACAAGGTTATGCTAAAGGTGTCACCCATGAAGGGGGTGATGCGATTTGGCAAACGAGGGAAGCTGAGTCCTCGTTACATTGGTCCATACGAGATTTTAGACCGTGTAGGTACCTTGGCCTACCGATTGGCTCTTCCACCGGAATTATCACGGGTGCACAACGTGTTTCATGTTTCTCAGCTGAAGAAATATGTACACGATCCAACTCACGTCTTGCAAACTGATGTGATTGAGCTGGACGATGATCTGACGTATGAGGAGTATCCGATCGAGATACTGGACGTCAAAGAAAGAGTCACAAGAAACAAGACCGTAAGAATGGTAAAGGTACTATGGTCTAATCATGGTACCGAAGAAGCGACGTGGGAGTTGGAATCGGATATGAAGCAGAAGTATCCCAACCTTTTTCAACGCGACTCGTGAGCAGTTATGGGGACATAACTGTAGTTCTAAGGGGGGGAGGATGTGATACCTCGCAGAGAGTCGTCACGCGCCGAGGTAAGAATTTAATTTTCAAACCTCAAATATTTTATGCGTGTCAATTATTACATGCATTACTATCAGTCCGAGTGCGACCCAACTTCGAGGACGAAGTTGATTTCTAAGGAGGGTAGACTGTAATACCCGAGGAATCGACATCAAATTTTAAAATCCGAAAGTTAAGAAATTTCGATTTATTTATCGAAATCGAATTAATTCCGAGAGAACGGAATTAAACATTTCGGATAGTCGCGACTCGGGATAGATGTATCGAATTATCCCAACAATCTCGGATAATTCATATTATGATTTTTAAAAGATTAAAATCATAATATATATATAAAAAAAATGAAAAAAAACGCGAGCAGGTGGCCGCGCGGTGGCCGCGCGGTGCGCGCCACCAGCACGCCACCCTACTGTTATGAACAAAGTCATAACGCCCATGCGTTTCTTGCCATGAATTCGGTGGTGGGCGATTCCAAACGACTCCAAATTGAATTTCAAGCATTGAGGGACGTTGTGGGGTGCTTGACAATGATTATTGGGTGCATTAAGACCCCAACAAATCAGTTATGAGGCTATATGATCACGTGAGGGAATCCTATGAAGTCATGTGGAGTAGTGGGGGTTTTGGATGAGGGTTGAGGGAGTTAAGTCAGGGGTTATGGAGCTAAATTCGTCCCCTCACATCCCTAGCATCCTATGACAGTCATTGGGCTATTCCCCACCTCTATAAATACCCTAGTCATGCCTCCATTCCACCCATTTGCACTTAAGAAGTTTCATAGTGAGAGTGGTGAGAGTTCTTGAGTTGTGCTTCACTTGGCAGAGAGTTGGACGTGTTCAAGTGATCCAATCCATTCTTCTAAGGTTAGGTAAGAGTTCTACTTCATTCCATTGGTTTTAGATTCGAGTTTGTTGCCCTAGAACTAAGAATTCTTTCGACAACTCCAAAATAGATTCAATCGGAGGGAGGTGTTGATTCGTGGGGCTGTTTCGGACGATCTCGGGGATTCTACCAAGGGGAATTTCGATCCTAAACTCATCTCAAGTAAGTTAGTATTGTGCACGTCGATTTTTAGGAGTTTTGGTTGAGTATAACTCGAGATATAGGTTCATCTTCTCATTTGATAAAATCTGCCAAATAGGGTTTTCCTATGACCAATTTTATTGTTCTGAGAATTCGACCATGATCCGATCATTTTTAGAAAATCTCTCCAAAATGAAACTTGTTCCTAATGTCCTAAAGATGCTCTCTGTAAATTTTTATAATTTTTGGACATGTTTTGGTCACCCAAATTCGATCTGGTATTTTCTGCGTATGTGTTGACAGTTTTGATGAATGTATGTAGTCAGTTTTGTTGTTCGAATCACTCTCGCCTATGGTCGTTTTTAGTGCTTGATGTCTTCATGAAATTTGTTCTAATATGTGTCTAGATCATCCCTGTAAAATTTCATGAATTTTGGAGTATGTTTTAAATTGTTATGAATTTTTGAACTCACTGTGGTCGAATATACTGAAGCATGTAAAATGGTAAATCAATAGCTTTCTGAAATCGGTTAAAATGGACAGTTTAGAGTCCGAATTTTGAGATGGCTATTTCTATGAAAAATGCTTATTTTGATGTTTCCTAGCCACTGTAATTTTTCCAGAATTTTTTAAAATATTTTGCTGCATTTTTAAATGCGATTTGGAAAACTGCCACAGTGTCACTTTTAATCGGTAAACTCTATTTTGTATATTCGATGAGCTAAGAGTCGATTGTTACTCGGTTTTGATATATATGAAATCTGGATGTGTGGTGATATTATGAAATGATAAAAATGTGGTTTTGAAACCTTGTAAGTTTTGATCGAGTGGGATGCCCAATGTTTTAGAGGGTAAGTGCACTTGGCGTGAGCTCGTTGGGCCGCCCCCTCTTTTTGTGGCCAAAACGGCGCAAATGATATTATGGTTTCGTGTTAGTAAGAGTCTATACTCCTAGATGTATCCGTATGGGTTATCTAGGGCTCCGGAGCGGTCTGTATAGGGTCACTGCTTTCACATCCCTCGTGGGTACGAGTCACAGAGGTGGGTTGATTCGAAAGGGCATGAGCCTAGAATCGTTATTATCGCCGGCTTGTGGACATAAGCGCCCAGCGGATGTTGATCATAAAAGGCTTCGGCCCAGGATCGTTGATACCGACGGCTTGTGGACATAAGCGCCCAAGCGGGTAATTTGGATGTCCTCGATCAAAACAAACAATGGTAAAATAATGTGTTTGAGCTCTTGCGGGTTTGATTCCCCAAGAATGATTATTCTCGATCAAAATGAACATTGGTAATTAAGCGTGTGGTAAAGTGTAAAAATTTTCGTGAATTCTTTTACTCGCTTATTTTAAAAAATTTAATTCCTATCTTTTAATTACTCTTCTAAAAACTTTAAAATTTGCTATGCTATATATTAACTTACTCAGTACCGTTGTACTGATAGATACGTTGTCTCTATTTTTTTCAGATGTTGAAGATTAGCGCATGGCATTTACCATTTGGGATGGGAATTTCTGAAGACTTGTCGCACTTATTTTTTTTTTTTTATTCTTTTATGAACTCCAAACTCATGTTTGGCCGTGTTTGGCCCTTACTAAGCTTCCGCACTGTTTTTAAATTATGCATGTTAGACTTAACTCTGATTTAAACCTTCGGGCACTGTTTGAATGGCTTTAAATTATTTTTCTAAAGTATTGATACAACTTAGCCTTAGCATCTTCTCAAGTGAGCTCGAAATGGTTCGCGTCTTGCTTGAGGAGGTGTGGCGGTGGCATCCCGGCCTGGGTTATCAAATCCGGGGTGTTACACGTACGCTATGTCTAAAGCAGTCCGGTCCCACTACGGTCCATGAGATACAAATCAATCTCTCTAATCACCTCTTATTAATTAATTCATGGTTCGTGGTTGAATATGTGGTTCGCGCACGAACTATGGTCCTTTTTGTCTTTTCGGGCATATAAGTTAGGATTTTTTGTCGGCGGTCAAAAAAGGATAAATATCAGTTTCTGACCGAGTACTGTGACTTCACTCTCTACAATATTTTACAATGAAGTAAAAAAAAAAAAAAAACCAACAAAACTTGCTGCATGTGACAGGCCAGTACAACCAGAGCCGAACAACTACTATGTACAAGCAGCAACACCAGCTTATTCTTTAACACATTCCAGGACTACCAAGTACCAATACCAAACACAGCAATTAAAAAACATTCACCGGGCATAGATATTCAGGACCCCACACACCCCATTACCTTTTTTTTTTTTTTTTTTTTTGTGGAAACAGATATCACTTATGCTTGATAGTATAATCCAATTACAAATGCCATCCCAATTGCCACCATCAACCAGCTGGGATCAAGACAGAAACAAACCAGGAAGCAAAGCAATCAATAAAATCGCCCCATCCTTGAAAATTGTTTTCAGAACCACACTTCCATTTTACCTCCATGTGACGACGCCCCTATTCTTGCCCATCTATCTGCTTCTGCATTTCGTTCCCTAAGTATGCGTTGGAAACGGACCTCTCCCCCTATTTTTTCATAATACATATACCAAAGTATAACTCAATTTTTATGCAAATAAAATATAAATAAAAAAAATTAATCCATGATTCCCACCCCTACTATTATAAATATTATATGTATAATTAAATGGATTAAGTATATTAAAACTTTCGCCTTTCTAACTTACTTTAATTACCTGCAAAAATATGTTGATGGTATATATTATATTTATATAAAAGGAACAAAGGTAGTATTAATAATTATGCATGTAGTAATGACTAATAAAAATATATAGAGGAAATGAATTTTTTAGGCCATTACAAGGCACCATTTCCACATTTGGGCCATTATGAAATCAATTTCCAATTTTAGGCCATTAGAAACCATCTTTGACCAAATTAAGGCCATTTAGACTATTTTGACTTTTTCAAACTTCAATTAACCCTACCAACTTTTACTTTATTTCATTTTGACCCCAGATTTTAGTTTCTTCATTACAATTAGTCCAATATCAGCCCATCATGCTTCCGATAATTAAATTAAGCACTAAGCTTCATACCTTGGCTTTGACCGCCTTGCTGCCGGGTTTCCTAAGCTCCGGGATTTTACGGACTTCCTCCAACCACGCAGCCGCGGCCGATGGTTCATCGATTCTCGGCTCCTTCAGCAACAAACAGCACAGTCCTATTTCGTTTCCTACCTTAGGACGTATCAAGATATGAATAAAGAGTTTTAATTATATTATCGGGATATTTGGGATATTTGGTAGCCTGGATTTTACTGAAGAAATATTAAAAATATTATTTAAACATAATTTCCCCAAACGGAGAAGACAGACACTTAGTTCCTCATGGAGGATACAAGACTCTTGGGGAAATACCTCATACTTTTACAGACTCGAAAGGAAATATGCAGAAAGAGAAATATTACAAATACTTTGAAGAGTTGGGAGGAATTTTCGATGCCTTCCATCTGCTTCAAACTCCTTTATTTATAGGCGCCCGCAGACTTCAGCCCCGGATTCCAATCTTCCTCTAAATCCTTGTGACGTCACTGCGTTCGTCACTTGGCCTTAATTTCCACCGGCTACATTATTGTCCTTTTTTGAATTATTGTGTTAGGTGGCTTTTTGTCAACTTTCCACCTTCTCTTGTCGGCCACTTTCTGCCAGCTACTCTGCCTTTGTTTGTCGGCTTTTAATTATGAGTGTTGCCGACACCTCTCTTTCTTTTACATCCAGCTAATCTTACTTTGGCTTGTGAAAGTTTTTTGGACGTTTCTTCCCTTTGTCCTGTTCGGGTCCGGATTTTTTCTAGGTTACCCGGATCTTTGTACCGAATAGGGGTTTCTCCTGTTCTGCACAATATGGGCATATGTGGTTATCCCATTGGCCAACATGCATCATGTTGCATGTCTTTTTCTGGTAGACTCGGTTGCTGGCAACTTGTTTTCCCAGATGAGTAACCTCTTCTTTTCGAATGAGGTTTCCGCAAACTCTGTGCTTTTCCCTGTTAAAGAATTAACCAGGAACGATCCATTTAAATTATTTGAGAATATTTTAAACGGATATTTAACCTTTTCCATCTCGGTGAGACAGACCCAGAATCCCCATGCTCGTTGGGTGCAGATTTCATCTTCGCTGATTGAAAATACCAATGGTGCCTTCTCATCCATAGACTTAACTCTGTTGAAGGCAATCATATCAGGTCTCTGTAATTTAATAAATTGAAAGACCGGATAAGAACCTTTTCCTACTATCTCTGGTGCCGCTGAAATGAACTAAAGCTCCAGAATATCTCCTCTTTGCAGGTGCGGGTTGTTCTGCCATGATTCGTGCACCGCACTACTTATCCATCCCGGAGGTTTTTCGATTTCTGGAAACCCTGGTGATGTAGTATGAACAAATGCTAATGCTCCAAAGTCATACCACTTTCGAACCTCTTCTGGTTTCAATCCTTCGAGCATCCATACCCTATTGTATCTCCCGGATGTCTCGATTACTGTTTTGCCAGGGTTAATTCCCTTTTTGGAAACCAGTTGTTCCCATTTTCCTTGGTAATCCAGCCAGGCAGTAGATAGGACCTTCTCTGTAACACCCCGGTTTTTGGTCACCCAGGTCGGGATGTCACCGCCACATCCCCCTAGTAAGACACGGTTTCTCCGAGCTTACTAAAGGAATGCAAGGCTAGATATTGCAGTATTTAAAACATTTAAAGCATTCAAAACAGCCCATACAATAAAACTCGAAAATAATAATATCATAGCGCAGCGAAAATAATATTTAAGTATAGTATTGCAGCGGAAAATGTAAATAGGGCCGACATGGCCAAAACACGGGTTAAACAGGCCCGTTCATAATATAGTCTAATGTACGAAATCAAAACAAAATAATGTTCCCAAAATCCCATGCATGAATCGTGCTCATACATGCTCATTCCACATACTCTGTAAGAAAAAGGAATAAAAATGGTTTGGTCAGCACAACTTGCTGAGTAAGTTAACACATGCATGATCGTAGGTTTAAAAGCCATTAATTTAATATTTAAATAAAACATGGTAATAACATAAATAATTCAGTTTAATCTAATCGACTATCCAATTTGCATAATTCAATTCAGGGCTTCCTTTAACAACACATTTCACATAATCTAAAATAAAAGCCATAATTTAAATAAGCATTTAAATAATTTAATGGGACAACAAAACATAATTTAATTTAATTTAAATTTCCCCCTTACATCCAGATTTAGTATTTCAAGTATTTCACGATTGCATCGCAATCTCAACAAGTCTAGCCGGTAGCCCGGCGGCCGCAACCGTATCAACCATACCCAGTACCACTCCGGAGCCTCGGGAAACCCATGTGGATATTCTCGAGAGTGTAGGCTCTATATCTCATGCCGTTTTGGCAATATCATATCTCAAATTTAGCGCGCGGGGTCACCATCGTCCATTAAGGCACGAAGTGAATCGTTAGGGGACACCCTGCAGAGCACTCACCCCTAATTTTAATTTATATGTTTGTAAGGGGATTTAATTTAAAAAATCTGATTCCAATTTTATTTAATTAAAAATAATATTTCAATTTATTTCAACCCTAAAGGTTAATTCCATGTTTCAACAAGATTTCAAGATTTGATTTCCGGTAAACCACAGTTTACTCTAAAATTCGTCTAAAATCATATTTAATTCCAAAAATTCTGAAATTTCACGACTGACTCACAAACGTCGAGATCTACAACTTCCGTATTTTAACTTTTTCAATCCGAGATACCGAATTAGGTCAAAAACACCAATTTTCACAGAACCACAAATCTGTCCGAATTTTGTATGTCATAGTTTAAAGATATTGAAATCTACCATAGCAAATCAACTCCAAGTTTGATGAAATTTTGCAGAGACCATCTTAAGGTTCGGAAAAATTAGGCAAAACTGTTGCGCCGTGAAAAATCATACGTTGACAGATTTACAATCTTTTGTTAAATCTTTTAGTTTCGAACGTTTTAATTCCTCCCAAACCATGTAAGGTTAACTTACTGAGTTGTGAGCGTCCGGGATCATCTATTTCGAAGGCGTGGCTTCCAGTCCACCGTTTCTCCTCTCCGCTCGTCGGGTTCTACGATCTAGATCCAATTCGAGGTGTAGAAGGGAAAAGGAGAAGATTAGGATTCGTTTTCGAATCATATATTGAACAAGGATTGGATCGAAACTTACCACGACGCTGGAGATCTCAGAATTTTCGTCCAACCAGTATTCGCCTTGGTTTCTGCCTCCGACGACTCCGGAATTAGGGTTTCGAATGTATAGAGAGAGTTGTAGGTTTTGTAAAAGTGTTCGGGGCTTCCAAGGGGGTTTATTTATAGATAGCTAAGACCTAGGGCATCCAAGATCTGACCCTAAGGGTCTTGAGTCGAAAGACGTTCAACCGAAAGTCGAAAAATCCGCGTTCGGGCGAGAGATTCACGCAACAACCAAATATGTGGGGTGGCGCGGCCGTGGCGCGCCCAATGCCTATTGACCGCGCGGCCACCGCGCCGACTTCGCCTGGACTTCGGTCCGGGCGGGTCGTGCGATCCGTCGTGCTTTCCCTTCTCTCTTTCGGACTTCTATCCTTCTATGCTCCCGTTTTATGATCTTCGGGGTCTCTTCGGGTTTCTACTTTCTCTCTAAGTTTTTACTCGGGTCTGATTGGATGTTTGGACTCGAATTCTCGAGTTCATTGGTGTCGTGTTCCGGTGTATATTTTATTTACCTTTAATCCACACTTTTTATTTAATTAAATTCTTTTAATTCATTTTTAAGTAAAATCTCATTTCTCATTTCCTTATATTTATTTATTTATTTATTTGCTGGATTTATTTATTTATGGTATTTATTTTATTTATTGTTTATTTATTTAATTATTGTTTTATTTTATGTTGGAAAATTCTCGGGTATTACAGTCTACCCTCCTTAAGAATCAACTTCGTCCTCGAAGTTGTGTTTCGGCTTTTCTCATGCTATGGTCTTTTGTTTGTTTTATTATGTTGTGACTGAACTTAGAATTAAGACTTCTAAGCTGCCTACGTACCCGGTGAAGGGATCAAGCCATAACGTAGTTCAAAAGTTTACAAGGATGCACGAAAAAAATAGGTGGTATGACATCCTCTCCCCCTTAAGATTGCAGTTATGTCCCCATAACTGTGTCGGTATCGGTTTGGAACAATGTCGGGTATCGTTCTCTCATGTCGGATTCTACTTCCCAAGTTGCCGTCTCACTTTTGTGGTTTGACCAAAGAACTTTGACCATTTTGACGGTTTTATTCCTCGTTACTCGCTCCTTAGTGTCTAGAATACGCACTGGGACTTCTTCATAAGTCAAATCTTCATCGAGCTCAATTATCTCCGTTTGAAGTACATGTGTCGGGTCCGGCACATACTTCTTTAGTTGTGAGACATGGAAGACATTATGAACTCGATCTAATTGTGGCGGTAAAGCCAGTCGGTAGGCTAAATTTCCGACTCGTTCCAGAATCTCGTAAGGTCCTATGTATCGAGGACTCAACTTTCCTCGCTTGCCAAAGCGCATCACCCCCTTCATGGGTGATATCTTTAGCATGACCCTATCTCCCACTTGAAATTCTAGGTCTCGTCGTCTCACGTCAGCGTAACCCTTCTGACGGTCTTGAGCGGCTTTCATTTTTCCTTGGATCACTTTGATTTGTTGAGCCATGTCTTCGATAAGTTGTGGTCCCACTACCACCGACTTATCATTTTCTTCCCAGCTCAACGGGCTTCGGCACTTTCGTCCATACAACGCCTCGAAAGGTGCCATGCCAATGCTAGCAAGATAGCTATTATTATAAGAGAATTCGATTAAGGGTAAATGGGATTCCCAATTTCCCTTAAATTCCAACACGCATGCTCTCAGCATGTCTTATATTGTTTGGATTGTTCTCTCGGTTTGACCATCCGTCATTGGGTGGAATGCGGTGCTCATTTTGATTTGAGTACCGAGAGCCTTTTGTAACTCCGTCCAAAAGTGAGAGACAAATCTACTGTCTCTATCAGAAATGATGTCATGTGGTACTCCATGTCGTCGTACCACATTATCAATGTAGGCTCGGGCCAATTGGTCCATAGTCCACGTGTCCTTCATCGGGATAAATATGGCTGTCTTCGTTACCCTATCCACAATCACCCAAATCTTGTTCATGCCTTTAGGTGATCGGGGTAATCCCGAGACAAAATCCATTGAGATGCTATCCCACTTCCAACTTGGAATCTCTAGTAGTTGCATCAGTCCTAAGGGTTTATGTCGCACTGCCTTAACCTTTTGGCAGGTGAGACATTTCGTCACGAAGTCTGCCACTTCCTTCTTCATTCACGGCCACCAATAGATCTTCTTCAGATCTTTGTAAAGTTTGTCGCCTCCGGGATGCACTGAATATGGCGTGTTGTGCCCTTCCTCCATCAACCTTCGCTTCAGCTCGGCACATTTAAGGGGCACGCACCATCTCCCTTTGAAACGAATGCTTCCATCCTCATGGACAGCAAATCCTATTGCCCTTCCTTCGGCAATATACCCCCTTATCTTCTCGAGTTTTGCATCGCCCGGTGGGCGAGGTTAATCTCGTCCAATATTGGAGTTTCTACGACCATGGCGTTGATTGTTTCACTCACTGTGCCAGGATGCACAAGTTCTAACTCCAATCTTGCTAACTCCATGTACAATGCCGGCGGAATTACCAACGAATCTGCCATGTGTTGGGTTTTCCGACTTAGGGCATCGGCTACCACATTCGCCTTCCCCTCGTGGTATGTTATCTCTAAATCGTAGTCTTTAATAAGTTCCAACCACCTTCGCTGTCTCAAATTCAACTCCTTCTGAGTGAATATATATTTCAAGCTCTTGTGGTCGGTGAACATTCAACACTTCCGCCCATAAAAATAATGTCTCCATATCTTTAGAGCGAAAACGACCGCTGCCAACTCCAGGTCATGTGTCGGATAATTCTCCTCGTGAGGTTTTAGTTGGCGTGATGCGTACGCTACGACTCTCGAGTCTTGCATCAAGACACAACCTAAACCTTCCTTCGAAGCATCGCTGTAAACTTCGAAGTCACCATTCTCTGATGGTAGTGTTAATACGGGTGTGGTTGTGAGTCGTTTCTTCAGCTCTTGAAACGCTGTCTCACAAGCCTCTGTCCACACGTATTTTACTCCCTTCTTAAGTAGCTGGGTCAAAGGTCGTGCGATTTTAGAGAAATCCTTCACGAACCGTCTATAGTACCCGGCTAAGCCAATGAAACTCCTTATCTCGGTTTGGCTCTTGGGAGTTGCCCATTCAGTTACGGCAGAGGCTTTTGCCGGATCCACTGAAACTCCATCAGCGGATACTATATGTCCAAGAAATGCTACCTCCTTCAACCAAAAATCGCATTTGGACAGTTTGCCGTATAGCTGATTCTTCTGCAAGGTCCCTAACACTTGTTGCAAGTGCTGGGCATGCTCCTTCTCGTTTTTCGAGTAGATCAGGATGTCATCAATGAACACCACTACGCACTGATCTAACAGCTCTCGAAATACATTGTTCATGAGGTTCTTGAACATTGCCGGAGCATTTGTTAACCCAAAGGATAACACTGTGAACTCGTAGTGACCATATCGAGTTCGAAACGCCTTCTTCGGAATGTCTTTCTCGGCAATTCTCAACTGGTGATACCCAGATCGTAAGTCGATCTTCGAGAATACTGAAGCTCCCTTCAGTTGATCAAATAGATCCTCTATTCTCGGCAGAGGGTATTTATTTTTGATGGTCACTTGGTTTAGTCCTCGGTAATCTATGCAAAGACGTAGTCCTCCGGCTTTCTTCTTAACAAATAAAACCGGTGCTCCCCAGGGGGAAGTACTCAGCCTTATATACCCCTTTCCTAACAGCTCCTCGAGTTGGTCTTTTAACTCCTTCATTTCCAGTGGTGCCATCCGGTACGGAGCTTTTGAGACAGGCTCTGTGCCCGGGATGAGATCTATAGTGAATTCAAGATCTCTCTCAGGTGGCATGCCCGGAACGTCCTCAGGGAACACGTCCGGGTATTCTCTTACCATTGGGATGCTGTCAACCTTGTTCTCTTCCGCCTCAAGGTTGTTCACATAGCACACATATAGCGCATACCCCTTACGCATCAAGTTACTTAGTTTAAGTGCACTAACGATTTTGTTACTCTTCTTAGGGGGCTGAGAGTAAAAGATAACTCTCTTTCCCCTACTTTTTGACAAGGTGATCTGTAACACCCCGGATTTGATAACCCAGGCCGGGATGTCACCGCCGCATTTCCCTAGCAAGACACGGCTTCCCGAGCTCGCTAAGGAAATGCAAGGCTTGTGGGTATGAAAAAGATTTAAAACATTTCAAGATTTAGTCCGGAAATTTATAATACTTAGTACGATAGTAGAAATTATCACGTGCGGAAAATAAATAAAGTAAGTGCAGCGGAAAGTAAAATCACGGCCAACATGGCCAAATCCTCGGGTTTAACAGACCCGGTAAAAACAGTACGATGCAGAAATTTAAAATGTCCATTATGATTTCCCCCAAGTGCATATGCAATGCGTCACTCGACGTACTCTGTAAAAAAAGGAAACGACAACGGTTGTCAGTATAAAAATATACTGAGTAAGTTAATCCCTAACTACAAATAAAAGGGGTTACAAGTGTTTAAACTAAAGATTTCGCTTACCGTACGAGAATTTAAAAATACATGATTTATTTGCAGCGGAAAAACATGATTAAAGAACTTAATTTTAAAAGCGTAATTTAAAGCATAATTTAAGATGCATAAATTTTAAATACATAATTAAAGACAGGATAAATACGATTTAAGCATAATGAAACACTCACACGAGTCTTTTACTTTTCATCCCGTAAACTAAGAAGAGGACACCATACCGGGAGATCACTAACGAGGCAATCTCAACATAGGACCACTAACGAGGCAGTCCAAACAATGGGAGACCACTAACGAGGCAGTCTCAAAGATAGTAGGACCACTAACGAGGCGATCCACAAACACAGCGCGCGAGATCACTAACGAGGCAATCTCAGATAGTAAGGAGACCACTAACGAGGCAGTCTCAAAGATAATGATAGTATGAAGATCGGCTCAGCCTAGTGAACGGGATTTTTCGAAAGTTCGTAATTCAAAGTTATCAAATGATCGATATCGCGTTTTCATAGTTCGAGTTTTCTCAAGTTCGAAAAATCCTATTCGAGGCAGTTTACGCCTTTCTCAATTTAAAATTCATCTTTTCTCCAAAAATTCTGAAACTTTGTCAGTAATTCAAAAACACGCACACGAACAACTTTCATGTTTTAAGTTTTTGGAAATAAGGTTCCGAAGTGAGTTGAAATTTGAGTTTATTGCAAAGAATAATTTATGTCTTAAAAACTGTTTTCGTCACAGGTTCGTGCAACGCCGATTAAAAATTCATTTCAAAACCAATCGATGTGAAATTTTTACAGTAACTACACAACACATTAAGGAACAACTTTCATGTTTTAAGAATTTGGAAATAATGAATTCTTGGTACTAAAAAATCGAGTGCAACTCACTGCATACTCATGGCCCTTAAAACGATTTCAAGACAGTTTTAAAAACTCGGCCGTTTGACATATCAAATGAACACCAAAATCCGTGAAATTTTATATGCATAATCTAGACACAATTATCTACAACTTTTGTTTAGAAATGCAAAGTTAAATCATTCGAAAAATGGGTGAAAAACATGCATCAAGTTGAATGAAGGAATCTGTCACAGAATTAAATTGTTCGGTTTGATACAGAAAGTTCTCGGCGAAAATTGGGTTAGCAAAACTTAATGTCAACGGCTGAAATTTGGACACAAGATAGATAAAGGCGTTAGGAACAACTTTTATGTTGAAAAGTTTTCGGTTTGAATTCCTGAAGGTCGAGTTTTTGGCGAGTCTTTAAAATTGGACGAAAATAGGGTTTTTGAAAATCGATTTTTGTTACAAGCCTACTCAAGATTTAAACAACCAACAACCACGAAAATTTGTGAGTAAGGTTTTAACTTACTTAGAATGATGATAGGGTCGCTGGATTGGGTTTCCGGACGTCCTAGGGTTACGACGAACGGCCAACTTCTCCGATCGCTTTTTGTTCGTTTTCCGGCGGAAAATCGTAGTAAGGAAAAAGGGTTAGAATATGAGTTTCTGAGATCTATGGACGAATTGAAACTTTGTACAATAGTTACCAAGAGTCTAGAGGGCAGGGCTTGGTTCCTTTCGCCTTGCCGTCGCCGGAATACTTGCCGGAAAGTGAGTTCGGAGAGGTTTCGACTTGGAGAGGAGTATTGGAGGTGTTTAGGGTTAGGTTTTCTGAGAGTTAGGGGGAGGGGCGCCCCAAATCTGATCTTATGCCCTTCCCCATTGTTGTGATCGACTTGCCATTGATTGAGGTCGGATTTTTGGCAAGAAAATCGCCATGGAAGGAAAGTTTACACCTCCTGCACCTCTGGCGCGCTGGTGGCGCGCGCCCAAGCCTTTGTGCGCGCGGAGCACGCGCGACCAGCCTGGGGGCACGACGCCCTTGGCCGCGCGGTGGCCGCGCGGCGGCGCGCGGGCAGCGCGGGCCGGCCGGACCGGCCGGTTCGGCGGTCCGCGTGTTCCGTCGGGTCTTCCCTCGCTTTCCCCTATCGGTTTTCTACGTGTTAGCTCGATTCCCTGGGTCGTCTCCGGTTCGGAATTTTTTCCTTAAACTTGTTACGAGTCCGGCTTATCGCTCGCAATATTTCCGGGTCCTACTTAGCCTAGTCTAAATTGGTTCCAACATCTCCTATCGTCCTTGTGATCTAATTCGTGATGTATTTTGTGATTTATTTCGTGACTGAACTTAGAAATTAGTTCTAAGCTGCCTACGTACCCTGTGAAGGGATCAAGTCATGACGTAGTTCAAAACAATTTGAATTTGTTTTTCCTCGGGTGTTACATGATCTTTTGCTTTTGGCATTCGATCACCGCCTTATACTGAGATAGCCAATCCATCCCCAGTATGATGTCAAAGTCTCTTAAGTTAAATTCTACTAAGTTCGCGAAGAATTCTACGTTCTTTATCACTATAGGAATTCCGTTATATCCTTTAGAGCAAGATACTACTTCTCCAGAAGGCAATTGAATTCCTAAGCTAATTCTCTCGCACTTAGGTAGATCTAACTCAGGCACTATCCTTGATGCTATAATCGAGCAACTAGCTCCAGAATCAAATAGAACTCTAAGGGGTGTATTCAAAACGTGAAATGTACCTGCCATCACTTCTCCTTGTGCAGGCACGTCCGCTTGGTTAACCACGTTGAGCCTCCCCACAGGGCGTCCTTGGTTGCCCTGCTGATTGGCATTCTGCTGCTGGTTTTGCTGTTGGTTTTGATTCTGCGGGGGCGGAGGTCGTTGGTTCTGGTTCTGATTCGGCGGCCTAAATTGGTTTTGAGGGGGTCTATACCCCTAGTTATTCCCATTCCGCCCATTTTGGTTCTGAGGCTGTTCTTGCCCCGTGACCAGGTCTTCCCTTTTCGTTATGTTTTCAAGCCTAGTTCAGCACTCCCGACGTATGTGACCCATTCGACCACATCGGAAGCAGGCGCCCTGTTGAGGGCATCCCCTCGTCAGATGGGGTCGTCCACATCTTGGGCAGGGTGGTACCGGATCTTCCTGGTTGAACCTCCTCCCATTGTTGTTTTGTTGGGGCCTATTCGGCCCTCTCCGCTGTTCGTTCCTTCCAGTGTTGTTCTCGCTTCTCGAGTCCCGGTTCCTCTTGTCTTGGGGACCCCTGCTGGACTCCCCACTCACCCTTCTCTTTAGTTGTTGCACACGCGCTATCGCCACAGCGCGGTCATACACAGCTTGCAAGTCGGGGTAGTGTACCCCCGCGATCACCTCGCGAACAGACAGGTTCAGTCCCATCTCGAACTTTTGAGCTTTCTTTGCATCCGTGGGTACGAGTCTTGGTGCGAACCTCACCAGCTCCTTGAATCGTGTGTAGTACTCTTGTACGGTTTGGCCTCCTTGCTTCAGTGACAGAAATTTTTCGTACATGGCAGCTTTAGTACTCAAGGGATAGAATCGATCCCTGAGTAGTTCCATCATCTCCGTCCACGAGTAGGGCTCGTCATCTTCAGTCAGCTTGGCTTGAGGTTCCTGCCACCAGTCGTCCACTTCGCCTCCCAAGTAGTACGAAGCGACATGCACTCTTTCTCCTTCCGGACATTTGACTGCTCCCAGCAGTTTGTCGAAGGTTCGAATCCATTCTTCTAGTTTGGCTGGATCCTCCTCACCAGCATAGTGGGATGGCTGGTAGGATTCACCATAGCCAGGTAGTTAGGGCGAGCCTGAGGCGGAGGTACCGCCGCAGCTTGGCCCTGGTTGACTTGCGCGTTCCCCAGCGCAATCAAGACCTCCTCTATCGTCCGAAGACGATCGCCCACATTGTTCGGTGCGGGGGCGTCCTGCGCACCTTGGGGTTGTTCCTCTACAGGTGGGGCCGGTTCCGTGACATTACGAGGTGTTTCAGTAGGTGTTTCAGTGGTGGTTTGGGGAGCGGGTTGAGTTCTTCCTCTTCCTCTTCCTCTGGGTGCCATTCTGGTACAAATAGGGTGGATTAGGACTTGTGAAACTAGCATATAGTCTAAACAATTTCTATAAATATGCGTGTGTTTTGTAATTTCGCACGCGGTGCTTGATCGAACTAGGAAGCGTCGTACGCTTCTGGGTTTTATTTTAATTTATTATTTGATCTCGATTCCTTTTTTTCTTTTTTTTTTGTACGGACAGTTCTGTCCGGATATTTTTTTTTTTGATTTATTACAAATAAATCGGGGATTTTATTTCCTTAAACAAAATTTTAGTACAAAAGTAGAAATATTTTCCTAGCAAAATAGTATCTACTATAAGTAGAATTCCTAGCGTCTCAAGACGTCCTCCGGTGGTGTAGCGGGATCCTCTTCCGGGTCTTCCTCGTCCGAACTTGGCGGCAGTAGATCGTCAAAGATAGTGTTCAAGTCTTGCCCATGGGCATCGATGTGTTCCTTCAGTATTAGGTTTTGTGTAGTGAGGGTTTGGACTTGGCGCTCAAGTTGGTTAATGCGGTGGTGATCCGCCTCTCTCAAGTTGCCCATGTGGTGCAAATTGGCCTCCAATTGAGCCATACGATATTTCATTTGTTCTATGGTTTGTTGGGAATCAAGATGAACGTTCATCATTTTGATCATCAACTGCATCATATCTTGACTAGCCATCTAGCGCAAGCAAAAGATCTAAGTTAATATTCGCCAAGATTCTAGGTTAAACTTCGCCAAGATTCTAAGTTGAAATTCGCCAAGATTTTAAGTTGAAATTCGCCAAGATTCTAAGTTGAAATTCGCCAAGATTCTAAGTTCAAATAAGAGATGCAATATGCAAATGCAAATGATGATTCCCCCAAAAAATAATTTAATGCACTATATATATATATTTTTCCATGGGTTTTAAAATAAAAATTCCTCCATGGAAATAATACTTTAAAATTTAAAATAATAGTCAAAATATTAATAATAGTTTAAAAATAATAATGGTTTAAAAATAATAGTTTAAAAATAGCCGGGCTCTGATACCAACTTGTAACACCCCGGTTTTTGGTCACCCAGGTCGGGATGTCACCGCCACATCCCCCTAGTAAGACTCGGTTTCTCCGAGCTTACTAAAGGAATGCAAGGCTAGGTATTGCAGTATTTAAAACATTTAAAGCATTCAAAACAGCCCATAGAATAAAGCTCGAAAATAATAATATCATAGCGCAGCGGAAATAATATTTAAGTATAGTATTGCAGCGGAAAATGTAAATAGGGCCGACATGACCAAAACACGGGTTAAACAAGCCGGTTCATAATATAGTCTAATGTACGAAATCAAAACAAAATAATGTTCCCAAAATCTCATGCATGAATCGTGCTCATACATGCTCATTCCACATACTCTGTAAGAAAAAGGAATAAAAATGGTTTGGTCAGCACAACTTGCTGAGTAAGTTAACACATGCATGATCGTAGGGTTTAAAAGCCATTAATTTAATATTTAAATAAAACATGGTAATAACATAAATAATTCAGTTTAATCTAATCGACTATCCAATTTGCATAATTCAATTCAGGGCTTCCTTTAACAACACATTTCACATAATCTAAAATAAAAGCCATAATTTAAATAAGTATTTAAATAATTTAATGGGACAACAAAACATAATTTAATTTAATTTAAATTTCCCCCTTACATCCCAGATTTAGTATTTCAAGTATTTCACGATTGTATCGCAATCTCAACAAGTCTAGCCGGTAGCCCGGCGGCCGCAACCGTATCAGCCATACCCAGTACCACTCCGGAGCCTCGGGAAACCCATGTGGATATTCTCGAGAGTGTAGGCTCTATATCTCATGCCGTTTTGGCAATATCATATCTCAAATTTAGCGCGCGGGGTCACCATCGTCCATTAAGGCACGAAGTGAATCGTTAGGGGGCACCCTGCAGAGCACTCACCCCTAATTTTAATTTATCAAGTTTGTAAGGGGATTTAATTTCAAAAATCTGATTCCAATTTTATTTACTTAAAAATAATATTTCAATTTATTTCAACCCTAAAGGTTAATTCCATGTTTCAACAAGATTTCAAGATTTGATTTCCAGTAAACCACAGTTTACTCTAAAATTCGTCTAAAATCAGATTTAATTCTAAAATTCTGAAATTTCACGACTGACTCACAAACGTCGAGATCTACAACTTTCGTATTTTAACTTTTTCAATCCGAGATACCGAAATAGGTCAAAAACACCAATTTTCACAGAACCACAAATCTGTCCGAATTTTGTATGTCACAGTTTAAATATATTGAAATCTACCATTGCAAATCAACTCTAAATTTGATGAAATTTTACAGAGACCATCTTAAGACATTTATCTACAACTTTCATGTTCGGCCAAAGATCTAAATCGGTCTGGAACCTATGTCAAAAACGTGATCAAGATTGGACCTAAGTTCTGTCAAGAATTTCAAGATCTAGTTTCAAGCAGTTCGGTTTCGGATGGTTTTCACATATCAAATCGTCTCTAAAAATTCTGAAAATTTTACAGTAGATAGATCTAAGCCTTAGGAACGTTTTTCATGTTTTAAGTTTTTCCATTTGACGTCGTTTTAAGGTTCGGAAAAATTAGGCAAAACTGTTGCGCCGTGAAAAATCATACGTTGACAGATTTACAATCTTTTGTTAAATCTTTTAGTTTCGAACGTTTTAATTCCTCCCAAACCATGTAAGGTTAACTTATTGAGTTGTGAGCATCCGGGATCGTCTATTTCGAACAGTCCACCGTTTCTCCTCTCCGCTCGTCGGGTTCTACGATCTAGATCCAACTCGAGGTGTAGAAGGGAAAAGGAAGATTAGGATTCATTTTCGAATCATATATTGAACAAGGATTGGATCGAAACTTACCACGACGCTGGAGATCTCAGAATTTTCGTCCAACCAGTATTCGCCTTGGTTTCGTGCCTCCGACGACTCCGGAATTAGGGTTTCGAATGTATAGAGAGAGTTGTAGGTTTTGTAAAAGTGTTCGGGGCTTCCAAGGGGGTTTATTTATAGATAGCTAAGACCTAGGGCGTCCAAGATCTGACCCTAAGGGTCTTGAGTCGAAAGACGACAACCGAAAGTCGAAAAATCCGCGTTCGGGCGAGAGATTCACGCAACAACCAAATCTGTGGGGTGGCGCGGCCGTGGCGCGCCCAATGCCTATTGACCGTGCGGCCACCGCGCCGACTTCGCCTGGACTTCGGTCCGGGCGGGTCGTGCGATCCGTCGTGCTTTCCCTCCTCTCTTTCGGACTTCTATCCTTCTATGCTCCC
Source organism: Hygrophila difformis (assembly GCA_030278955.1). Classification (NCBI taxonomy): domain Eukaryota; kingdom Viridiplantae; phylum Streptophyta; class Magnoliopsida; order Lamiales; family Acanthaceae; genus Hygrophila; species Hygrophila difformis. Next base: position 44,525,295 of record JAOANR010000003.1, on the reverse strand, counting down.
ATTTTATGATCTTCGGGGTCTCTTCGGGTTTCTACTTTCTCTCTAAGTTTTTACTCGTGTCTAATTGGATGTTTGGACTCGAATTCTCGACTTCATTGGTGTCGTGTTCCGGTGTATAATTTATTTACCTTTAATCCACCCTTTTTATTTAATTAAATTCCTTTAATTCCTTTTTAAGTAAAATCTCATTTCTCATTTCCTTATCTTTATTTATTTATTTATTTGCTGGATTTATTTATTTATGGTATTTATTTTATTTATTGTTTATTTATTTAATTATTGTTTTATTTTATGTTGGAAAATTCTCGGGTATTACATTCTCGTCTGAATTAACCTTAGAGGTGTCTGTCATTGGCCTAAGGTTAATTTCTTCCTCTTTTACCCCAGAGGCAGTGGGTTGACTTGAACTTTCGGAAATGTGACTTTCCTCTTGCTCAACATTTTTGTCGGTATCCGACAATGGTTCCTTTGAAGCAGTGCTTGAATCTGCTTCTTCATATGTGACCACTTTAGCTTTTTGGGCACATTTCTCTTTGTTTACCAGGGAAGCTGACACTTTCCTGATTGGCTCTAATACTGTTTCCCATAGTGATGTCATTGCTATATGGGAGGTTCGTATATTGTTGCGGACCATGTCCACATCGCTCTGTTGTATTTGGCCAGCTGCTCGTGCATTGATCTCGAGCTGTCCAAATGCTTCGATAGCTCCTCTAGGTTTTCTCTGAGGTGCCTGAATCTCGTAATGATGGAATCAGCTTCAAATGCTTCCATCTCTCGTCAAGAAATCTGCAAGAACATTTTCATGAGATTTTATAACATCAATATCATAAGTATAATATTGACATTCAGCTTGCCATCTGATAATACGAGCTTTTTCAATTTTTGATTCAAGTTTATTTTTTTAAAAAAGCCCTAACATTAGTATTATCAACTTTTTTTTTGGTTACAGCCAAAAGGCGAGCTAAAAATAAGAAAAAAGACAGAAACTAAGAAAGTAGTCCCAGATTACTCAGGTCAGATCCTGAGATATCTCCGTCCTCTCGAATCTCTCTCCAATATCGCCGCCAAATCATCCGGAGGAAATGCCCATGTAGTGTAAAACTGCTCCAATGACGCCGCCCGTTTCGCCAACCAATCCGCCGCTTGATTCCCCTCTCGCATTACATGCAACACTTGACACTGCTCAAACCGTTCACAAGCCCTTCGAATGGCAGCAATAAGTGGCCATAAGGGATGATAAACACTAGCGTCCCCCTGGATCAACTTCACTGCCATCATGGAGTCGGTATAAACAATAATCCGCCGCCCGCCACACTCTCCGGCAAGGCAGACTCCCTTCCAAACCGCATACACTTCAACCTCCAATATATCCCTATCTCCATGCATTCCACTCACCCCCGTCACCCAGCTGCCGCACCCCTTCCGGCACACCACACCAAAACCCGACCGACGAGCCTCTTTCAGGACACATCCATCCACATGCACCACGATGTCCGACCCATTCCCATCATTCCATCCCACCCACCGAGCTTCCTTGTGACCACCCGACAGGACTTCAGCCTTCACCTCCATATCCGCGGCGAGTCTCCGCGCTTTCCACCACAACTGCGCCGTGGACAAACCCTTCCCCTTGAACACTCGATCATTTCTCTCCAACCAACACACCCACAAAACCGCCAAAAACCAAGCCTTATATTTTTTATACATAAACTCCAACCAATGTGTATATTGCAGTCGAGACAACATCTCCACCCCCTCTGCCTCATCTATCGCACACCTCCGCCATAACTCCTTAGCCCAATTGCAAAGAAATAGGGCATGTTGCCATGTCTCCTCTGCCACGCCACATATCCCACAAAGGTGATGTAGCAATGCCCCGATGAAAACGAAGGGCATTACTTACCACCGAATCATGTCCAATGAGCCAGACAAGCAATCCAATTTTTTCCGGAATTGTAACCTTCCACATCCACCTCCAAGAAGCCGTATCAATCGCATCCTCATATGTCAATAATGCATAAGAAGACGACACCGAATACATGCCATTTCGCTCCAGTCTCCAGTGAGGCAAATCGGCGATCAAGGGATTCAACACCGGCACAGGAGCAGCCTTTATTTGATTCCGAATGGCTTCAGGCATCCAAGTATATAGACCATCCAATTTCCTTCCATTCTCCCCCACCACATCCTTCACACACAAATTTACATCATGTATATCCACAAATGGCATAAGAGGCCCAAGGCACCTCCCACCCCACCATGGCGTATACCATAAGGAGGAATTGCCATTCCCCAATCGGACACCAAATCCACTCTTAATCAAGTCAGCAGTTCGATTCAAGGACTTCCAAAGTTTCGTGCCTAGGCGATGTTGGACAGGGAAGTGATGCATATGAATGCCATAATTATCCCTCAAAACATCCACCCACAATTTGTTTGTCGAAGTAACCAAATTCCAAACCTGTTTTCCCAGGAGAGCTGTGTTGAATTGCCTAGCCAACCGCAATCCCAGCCCACCCTTCGCCCTAGGCCTCGCCATCTTCCTCCAACTCACCAAATGAAGACCTCTGCCCACACCTCCCTTCCACACCCATCTACTAATACAACCATCAATGGCATTACAAACTCCCTGGGGTAGCCAATGCACCTGCATAACATAAGCTGGCACTGCGGCTAAAACCACTCTTGCCTTAGTAATCCGGCCCGACTTATTAAGAAGTTTAGTTGACCACGTTTCCGTATGCTTTTCCATCTTCTTCAAAATATACTCAAAGTGTTCTTTCTTGACTCGCCTATGGATTATCGGGAATCCCAAATACTTCCCCAAGTCCTCCGTGATCCCAATCCCCAAATACGTCGACACCCAGGCAGCCGGCCCATCCGCCATCCAAGGTGACAAGAAGGCATATGATTTAGCCACATTGATTGCCATGCCTGACCTTGAAGTAAATCGGAGCACCACCTCCGCCATACACCTGACACTCCTCTCACTAGCATGCGCACATAGAATTAGGTCGTCCGCAAATACCATATGCGAAATCCCCACGCCACCAATCCTTAATGCAAGCGGCCTCCAGTGCCCCTTATCAACTTTCTCTTGAACCAATTGCGACAATTTCTCCATAACGATCACAAATAAATACGGGGACAAGGGATCTCCTTGGCTAAGTCCCCTCTCCGATTTAAGTTTCCCCACAGCACAGCCGTTCCAAATTAACGCAAAGGTAGTGGAACGCACGCAGGCCATAATAAGAGCTCGGCAACCCCTCGGAAGGTTCATCTCGCTTAAGCACTGATCAAGAAAGGACCAACAGACAGAATCGTAAGCCTTTGCCAAATCCAGTTTAACCACAACTCCCTCACATTTAGCCAACCGATTCTCCATTGTCGACACAATTTCTTGCAGCAACAAGGCATTATCACATGTCCCTCTCCCTGGCAAGAAAGCCGATTGCGCCGGCCCAATGTAGGAAGAAAGCACTGGTCTCAACCGATCCACTAGCACCTTGGTAATAATTTTGTATAATACATTGCATAGTGTCAAAGTTCGGAACTGAGCCAAACTCCGAGGTACATCAACCTTTGGTAATAAACATACCAGTGCATGCGCCACCTCCTCGGGTAACACCAATGTACTAGCCACCCTCAGCATCAAGGTATACACGTCACCCCTTACAAGAGGCCAAAAATTTTTATAGAATAACGCCGGAAAACCATCAGGTCTTGGCGCCGCAAAATCCCTCATCTGTTGTAATGCAACGTCTACCTCCTCCTCCTGTTAAGGCTCAACTAACTTCTGTACATCACCGGCCGGAAGGGGCACAAGTTCCGGAATGTCCTCACCTGTTGCATGGATCGGCACCTGATGGAATAGGGTGGTGTAATACTGCACTGCATGATTTTTCAATTCATCCTGACTGGTAGACCATCGTCCATCCTCTAACTCCAATCCATAAATGCGATTATTCTTACGTCGGACTTTGGTGAGGGCATGGAAATATTTGGTATTCCGATCACCCCACCTTACCCAGCGCTCTCTCGCCTTTTGATACCATAGCAATTCCTCTTGGTATAAAGCCAACTCCAGTTCCACCTTCAATTCACTTTCCAATCGTCTCATGCACGCCGAATCAACCCTCTCCAACACACGCTCCACCCCCATAATACATCTCTTAAGCTCTCTAATTCTCTTTCCAATATGGCCAAAGTTGGCACTGTTAAACTCCTTTGATAATGCCTGTATCTTATTCAAGGATGTAGAAAGATCACCCTCTCCCTCCAGCACACCCTTATTCACCACATCCTTATATCCTGCATGTGTAGCCCAAGCCGCCTCCCATCGGAACGGTCTCACGCCCACCTGCCCTATCAATCCACCACAACAAATCTTCAGCGGGGAGTGATCCGATCCTAGCCGAGGGAGAACACTCACCCAGCCATCCGGAAACAACAGCGTCCACTCAACATTTGCAACACCCCGATCTAGACGCTTAGCTAGCCGACGTCCCTCAGTCGTCCTCGTCCAAGTGGTCGTAGGCCCAATTGTAGGAACATTCATGAGTTCACAATCCCCTAGCACTTGCCTGAATTCCGCTGCCCGGTTCTCTATGTAGACAGCCCCTTCCGCTTCCTCCCTTCCCGCTACCTCATTCCAATCTCCTACCACAAACCATGCCCCCACTCTTTCCGAAGCAACCTGTCGAAGATCACCCCAGTTCACAAACCGTCTTTGGTAGTTAGGATCAGCATAAATAGCTGACACCATCCAAGCACAACTTCCCCGCGTCAATTCAAAAGTGAGAATTCTCGACCGAATATCCACCATCCGAGCAATATAGGGTGTCCCGTGGCATTGTAGCACCCACAAACCACCCCCTCGCCCCACAGCCTCCTGTATATGGAGAGCCACATATCCCTTTCTTGCAAAGAAATATCGCACAGCCTCAAATGAACCTTGCGGCTCCATTAAACAAATGAGATCAGGGTTATGTTCAAGCAGAAAGGTGCCCATCCATCGTTGGGAACTCCTACTCATTAACCCACATACATTCCACGAAATAAGTGTAAAATCCGTGAACTCCATAAACACCCGTTGGAATTAGAGGTAACCACCCTTCACATGCCCCCGCCTTCAGCATCCGCCCAATGTTCATAATCACTAGCTTCCGAAGCCCCCTCGTCCCCAGTGGCAGTAAGCAGCAATGGAAAGCCACTTGACTTTGCTGGAAACCGAGGTGATGTGCCCCCCGTAGGTGAAGCTGTGCGAGCTTGTTTAACCCTTCCCGTTTTTCCTCCTGTAGCACTCGGCTTAGGAATTTCCACCGGCACTAACGCCCCACTCGTATTCCTTGTCTGTTCCTCTCGAGCAAACGATGAAGAAGGATGTTCCTTATTGATGACTTCTTTCACAGGTAACTCCTCCCGCACCGGCTGCTTCCCCTTCTCCTCCTTCTTCTTATTCTCCACCCTAACCTCATCCTCCTTAGATGAGTCAGTCATAGGGTTTTTGTAATCCTTTCGCTGCTCACGTCCTTTATTCGACCGATTCCTCCGTCGAACGACCGTCATCCAATCCCCATACACTTCCTCTTGCACCTTGCTTGCGTTCGCATCCTCCTCCATAACATCACCCTGGTTGCCATTCACCTCTGCAGTTTTCATGCCTCCTGCATCAGTGCTTGCCCCCCCATCTCCGCCAACCTTGCCATGTTCATAAGGCATAGGTTCCCCCTTATTGCAGTCACGTTGGAAGTGGCCGTACCAACCATAAAAGGTGCAAATCAAATGGAGGCCCTCGTAAGCCACCCGAACGCACCGATCCCTTGCCAAAAACTTCCCCACTACAGGTTTCTCGAGGTCTAATTCAATGCAGACCCTAGCAAATTCTGCTCTGTCCGTCTTCAAGGTTGCCTCATAAAATTTCACCACCGTCCCAATCCTCGAAGTTAACGCTATTAATATGTCCTTCCTGAAGAATGGTAGTGTCAAACCATACAATCGGACCCAAACCAATGTCTTATTAACTTGAGTCGTGGTAGGGTCAAACTCCTTCGACCAATTCATGACAGCCACGTAATGGTCGAATAACATCCATGGCCCGCCTGAAATCACTCTGTCCTTGTCCGCTTCCAGTTCGAATCGGACAACAAAACAACCACTTCCTACACTCATAAGATCAAAGGAACCCTTCAAACTCCAAAGGCGGCCCAACCTATCTTTCAACACTTGATACCCTACCGTCGTACCCAAAATTTTGATAACAAGCGATCCCTCCCAAGGTCAACAGGCTCTTCAAATAGCGCATCATCAATAGTATAACGTATCAATCCCGGTTGGTCTGCATCCATCGACATACTCACCAATTTCTCCGCAATCAAATCTCTTGTCACATCCACCGGTTCTGGGAGTGGTTCATCTTGACACAAGGCATCCCTAAACGACATGCAAGTCGTTCCTTGCTTCGGCCGCTCATCGTTTTTGGGTGATCCAGGCGGCTCCGATGCATGGCCGCCCTTAGACGCAAGGGGAACTTCCAAAACCTAGTCATATCTCCTTTCAAAGATTTGATTGTATTATCAACTTTTAATACAAATTTCTTTGCAAGTAAGAATAAAGGCCATTTTTTAAATGTTTTCCATACTGCAAAGAATTCCTTCTCGTTAATATGCCAAAGTTTGGCTTGTTGTTCAGTGAACAACCCTCCTGTGTATCTACAAGGTTCTTGACCCGTAGTTGTTTTTCTCATGAGCACTCCTGCCCATCGAAAATCATTGGCGTCTGTGTAGACTACCAGCTCATCCTCATCCTGAGGTATCGCGAGTTTTGGCAAGCTATTGCAGACTTGCTTTAGTTCACGAATTCTCTTGCTATGGATTTCTTCCATTTCCGTCTAGAGCTTTCAGTCTCTTTCAGGAGTGGTCTAAAATCCTTTCTATATTTTGCAAGGTCTTTAATAAACATACCCGCAAAATTTACAACTCCTAAGAAACTCTGAAGTTGTTTCTTGTCTTTTAATATATCAGGAAAATTGCGGATTTTCTCCACAATGTGTTCCTGTAACTCTATTCCTGCTTCATCAATTTGAACTCATAAGAATTCAATTTTGTTAGCAGCGATAGTGGCCTTTTTCTCAGAGAGAACTAGACCTTCCCTGTGACATGCATCAGAAAATATTTCAAGATGTTTAATATGCTCTTTAATATTTCGAGATGCAATCAGAATGTCATCTATGTAGACGAACATAAACTCTAGATAATCCTTAAATAGATTATCCATCTTTCTTTGGAATATTTGAGGGGCATTAGAAAGCCCCATTGGCATAACATTCCAAATATATTGCCCTTGTGGGGTGGAGAATGCTGTGAATTTCTTCGACTCATTCTCCATCTTAATCTGATAGAAACCAGATTTGCAATCAAATGTAGAAAACACTTTAGCACCTTTGATGCAATCAATTAAGTGTTCTCTACTCCGAATGTAATAACCATCAAACTGTATTATTTTGTTAATACCTTGATAGTTTATTACCAACCTGGGTTTACCTCTCTTTATTTCACCGTGGTTTCTTACCAAGAATCCAGGGCTACTATAAGCTGAGACTCCAGGCTCGATGAGTTTAAGATCAATATGCTCCTTGATAATTTGCTGCATATCTTTCTTATCCTGCATATTCATTAAGATGGGTTTGTATCGAACATACTCATATTTATATTGTTCTTTTACCTGTAGAGTAGCTTCGATCTTGTTTTTATCCCACCATGCCAGAGGATCCTCGTTAAAGTTTCTCTGGATAAGTCCTTTGACATTTTCGAGGGATAATTTAGTTTCCCCATCAATGTCTAATGAAGTTATATTTAATGACTTCATTTCCTGCATTGCTTCTTTGAGGTTTATAATTTCCTCAATAGAAGCTTCATCAAATCCTTGATGTCTAAAAGACAACAAAGCCTTACCAAACTTTCTTTTATCCTGCATTTTTGGATGGGTTAGTTTGGCATCATTATCACCACGTTTGCTGCGAAATAATATAGGCATTAACCTGTTGAATGCCTTTTCCCTGCGCAACACCTGTATCTCATTTCCACAACTTGTGGTAAATATTAACAAATTTCTTTTGTTATCTTGAACATATTTTGTAAAGGATTGTATAAAATTATTCCCTAACAAAATATCCGCTCCTGTGTCATGAAAGTAAATAGGAGGCATTTTTACCTTATACCAAGGTGTACCAAATGCTCCTCCAATCATGATATTGGCTTGTCGAATACCCTTATTTAGTAATAAGATTTTTTGGGAAAAATCTCTTCCTGCAATAATGGGTAATGATTCCATAGCTTCGCTAGGGAAAACTCCTGGTTTTGCCGTGCAAATACCTGATCATGAATCAATATAAGCTGCGAAATATTCTGACTTATATTCTTCATATATTATCCCTACTGAGATATAAATGGAGAATGGACTTGTCATTTAATTCTGATGGTGTGACCCTTCAGATTAAATTATATACCATTATCCTTTCTTAACCATGGTTTATGATTTTCGAGAAAACTTAATCCCAAAATCATAACCCCATTGTCTTTTCCGGCGGTGCCTAAGACTCTGATCTCGTGTCCTGCAATTTCAATTGTTCCTTCATAGGTTCCAATTGATGGCTGCTGCAAGTAGTATAAGTCATCACATGGAAAATGGTTAATCTTTTCAGTGATGTCGAATATTACTCGTATTTCTTTCCATCCTTCAGGGCATTTTATCTTTATATTATCTACCCCAATGGATTGAGGAGTTAGATCTTTGATGAACTCCTTCCCTTTATATGCCATAATTCTGTCTTCCGAAAAAGACATACGGCTTGCGTACTCAATTCTAGCACTCGTTGATCTGTCTAGAATTGGATGATCTCTTATTTGTATGTCTACTCCTCCTAACCTTGGAATCTGGGTAGGATTTGGAGTCATGACTTTAGCAAATTCCTTGAAAATTCTAGGAATTTCTATATATTCTTTCCTGAGAAATAAGTCAGAATGATGACTATTGGAAAGTGCATAAGAGATTCTATAAGTTATAGAATATGGCCTGTTCCCTTCTTTCACCAGATCTTTTCTTTTAAAATCCTGATGAAGGGTTAGAACTCTACTAAAATCTTGGTCAGCTAAGTTATAGGAAATTCTGGGATGTATGTCAAACATTAACTTCCCAGCATATAAATTTCCTACCATAGTTCCAAGAAGACCATCTCTAAGGTTATTGATTCTTCTATCAGTGACTGATAGATGTAATTCAGAATCAATGCCTTCTTTGAAGGTTGCCTTAATTACTACTTCAATGGCTCCTATGTGGATCCATTTCATAGTAATGGCGCTTTCCTCCTTCATTCTGCTTAATTCCTCAAGAATTTCTTATTTAGGAATTAATTGCATATCCATAACATTACAAGTAAGTTCCATAGGAATTGCAAACTCACATGCACTTACCTTGTAGATGATGTTATGTCTTCTCTTGTTGAGTCCCATCTGGTTAAGAACTCGTCCAATCCCGCCAATTCTGAATCCGTCATATGGGCTAAGGTTGGAATCTTGTCGCATTATTCTTTCCATGGTTCGATTCGAGATCGTCATCCTTGAAAAGAATCCAGACAGGTTTTCAGTGGTCTAAATCCTGTCTTCTTCAGTCAGACTCGGTTGAAGATCCATCTGAATATGAGTCCGAGTCACTTCTTAATTCTTCCTCATAGATGCTTTCATCCGAGGGGATGTCGTCAAACTGATAGACTGGTACCAGCTTTCCATGGTAGACTGCTTCCACGATATCCTCCGTGGCTTCGTACATTCGTACCTCACGATTCTGAGGGCAATCGGGTGAGATATGACCTCTGGCTCCACACTTCCAACAGTTGCAGTCCTTGAAACTTTCATTGGCTCGGGTATGGGCTCGTCTGAATGTTCTCTTGGACGTCGTTCTCCCCGTGCTCCTTGCTGCTGAGCTAGTTGAACCTTGGGATGAACTCTTCGTCGTTCCCGTTCTTTGTCCAGTTTTGTATGATCTGGCCTTGCTCTTGGACCACCATGCTCTTCTTCTTCGGAATGGAGGTCTTCTGAAACTCCTACTATATGAGCCTCGACTCTTCTTCTTTTTCCTCTTTTCTTCTGATTCTCCTATAATTCTTGGAAAATCATTATTTTCACAGCAAAGAGGAGTTCTTTTTATTTTACCTCTTAGTCTCTTGATGTTCTTTTGGGCTGCTGCCTATTGACACCATTCTCTGAGCTTATCCTTTAAGAAGGACATTCTTCGAGCTATTGAGTCCACTGTACCAGGGGGTACTGTGTACGATTGGATCAACATTTCTCTCCATGGGCTGCAGATCTTTGCAAAGAACATGGGACATGCTACTTCAGCTGTCATTTCACTCCGAAAATAGTATTTACGAAACCAGTAGATATATTCGTCTACTGCGCAAATACTTCTTAACTCCATACCCAACAGTGCTTGGGTATAGACTTTGATTTTTTCTGTTCTCTGTTCTTCAAAATAACCATCTCCTACAAAATGGGTTTTGAATAAGAGGCCAAACCTTTCGCAGATTGTGCTTTTGGATTCTCCTTCGAGTATTTGCTCCTTTAAAGCAGCCGTGGAGTTTTTCCAGCCCAGCTTTGCCGATCCTTCGAGACTTAGCTCTATTAATCGGACAAAGTTTTCTTTATCGAGATCCAGGGTGGTTGCTGCAATCTTCATTGAAGCTACCCATTCGTCGATGAGGTCTTCGATGTTTCGGAAGTCGATAACGTCGAGGTTCAGTGTTATGCCATATGGATTTAATGGTTGTAACATCGTCTTGGCCCACGGTGTGGATTCTGGTGCTCTACTTGGGTTTCGTCCTGGGTTTCGTCTTGCATTGAGATGCACCTCTGGATACCTGTTCATGTGGAAGTATGTACTTTCTCTCATTGGGACATCAGGCGGTCTATCGTGGGTCACGTTGGATCCTGATTCCTCCGCATAACCCAATTGAAGAACTTCATTGGGTTTTACATTAACGAGATCCATAATCCCAAGTTGGGAAAATGATTATGCTAATTCTTGTAGATCTGATAGATCTGCCCTGGAAACACTCATTCGACTGTTTTCAGGAGATCGATCATAAGCTCTTCTTGTGATTTTGCTTTGGAACCATAGTTGCTTTACCCTTTTGATGTAAAGCTAGTACTGGTCCGAATGCATCTCTAATATTGGCTTGGCTATTCTTGGAAGATCCAGGAATATCCTTCTGCCTTTTCTTGATATCCGAAATGTCAAATTTCAGATTCAAAATCTCTTTCTTTAGATCGTGAAATAATTTCAAGATCTCCTCTGTTGACTGATTCAAGTTATCTATTTTTTCAGGTATAACTAAAACCCGGTTACCATAATCTTGAATCGTTTTTTGGATTTCCCTTAAGTCCTGTGAGAACTTAGAGCTATCCGGATCAATTTCTTTCCAGTCCGTTCCTCTCATTTTTAGGAAAGAAACTGATTTTGATAATATCTTGTCCCATGTACAAGTTCAAGAAATTCCTTTGGAATTTTCTATTTTTTATTTCCAAAATTTGGAAATAACTCGTGGGTTTCAAATTAATTGAATCCATTAAATAATTAAATCTTCTCCATTAAGAAATAAAATATTATAAATAATATAATTAATATGTTCTTCAATAAAACCTAGGCTCTGATACCAATTTTCAAGCGCATCGGGTGTCATTTATATAGTGAAAACTTAAGTATATTGACAAAGGACTAAAGTAAATAAAGTCAAACTTTCTTGGGGTTTTAATGAAAGAAAGGAAAAGTTGTTGGGAATTAATTAATTTTCAAATTGGTCCTTATGGCTTAATTTCATTCAACATGTGTTTGTAATGGCCTAATTCTGGAAATTCAACTTATAATGGCCTAAAAGTGGAATAGACTCCTTGTAATGGCCCTTTTTATTACTTTCCCCAAATATATATAAAAGTAATTTATCATGATAAATTTTTTTATGTACATAAAATAGTATATTGAATTTTGGGAATGGTTACGGTGCGGACACATGTCCGTGCGGACAACGTCCGCACCCGTTGAATACACAACTCAGCGACATGACATACACAACTCAGTGACAGAGCCAACCCAATTCAGCGACGTGGCCTATGCAATTCAGCGATATTATTGGATTAATCTTAGCGATGTTTGAAGTTAGAGCAGTTTAAAGGTCATTGGGATTTTAAACGCATCTCAGCGACGGAGCCTTTACAATTCAGCAACATGGCCTATGCAATTCAGCGACATTATTGTATTCATTTCAGCGATACAATTCTATATTTCAGCGACATGGTTCTATGCATTTGAACGCATATCAGCGATGGCTCCGACACAATTCAGCGACATGGCCTACGCTGTTCAGCGACATGGCCAACACAATGCAGCGACTTGATATAATAACCTTACAAATAATCTCAACTGTTGTATGATAAAAATGATCAACGACAGCGGATGACACATACTGCTTGAACCCATAACATAACATTTATATATAGATTACTATAACTTAAAAGGATAATATTGTCAACATATACTTTCAGGATTTATTATAGTATAGATAGATATAGATTGGTTAACATATAATTATAACTTTTTTTGTCCCTTACAAATCCCCTCAACTTGAGGGAGGGAGAGAACTGAGAAGTATCACTCCAAATCATTTCCTTTTTCCTTTCTAAAATATTTCAAGAACACGCATCTTCCCCCCCCCCCCCCCCCCCCCACCTTGTTTCATCTTTCCTTCCTTTAAGAAACTTAAAGAAAGCTCCCACACATCTTTACCGACACATGAGTGTTAACGTTAAAAAAAATAAAAAAAAAAATCAAGAACAGAGCACTGTTACATGTATATATTTTTAAAGGAACATTCCGACTTCTTTTCAAATTAAAAGCCCATTTTAAGAGGTTTTGCAATCCGATAGGCTAGAAAACTATATATGTGAATAAGTCCATGATGAGTCCCATTTTATTTCTTGCAATCTGACTTCTCATTTTATTTCTTTAACAATGTGCACTTTTAAAAAAAAAAAAAAAAAAAAAAACCTATTTTCGTCTTAACTAAGATGACACGATTTTTAGATATCGTTCATTATTCAAGTTTGATTCAAGTTTATCGTAAGTATAATTAAAAATAAAATAGTCAACTGGTTAGAATCATTTACTCGCATTGTTTTAGAATATGGGAACGGTTGTAGTGCTTCCAAAATATTTGGAAGTATGGTGAAGACAAAATCTCATCCATTGAATTAGAAAAAAAAAAAAAAAAAAAAGAGATACATGTTCTTGAAATCCGACTTCTCATTTTATTTCTTTAACAATGTGTACTTAAAAAAAAATAATAATAAACTATTTTCGTCTTAACTAAGATGACACGATTTTTAGATATCGTTCATTATTCAAGTTGATTCAATTTTATCGTAAGTATAATTAAAAATAATATAGTCAACTGGTTAGAATCATTTACTCGCATAGTTTTACAATATGGGAACGGTTATAGTTCTTCCAAAATATTTGGAAGTACGGTGAAGACAAAATCTCATCCATTGAACTACATCTAATAGCTATAAATTCAAAAGGATAAAATTATCAAAAAAAACTGTATAATGGTTTCTACATTTACCATGTCGCTGAATATACTCTATAATGTCGTTGAGATATGCATAACATGTCGCTGAGGTATGCATAAATATATTGTTGAAATATACTATAGCATGTCGCTGAGAAGTACTATATCAAGTTGCTGAATCATATATACCTTGACGCTGAATTTATATATGCCATGTTGCTGAATTGGATGGGCTCCGTCGCTGAGATGCCTTCAAGTGCACAGAACTACGTCGTTGAAATGAATAAAATTGTATTGCTCAAATGAATATAATAATATCGCCGAATTGCATATCCCATGTCGCTGAATTCTATTGGCAATGTCGCTGAATTATGAGAATGCTCGTCGCTGAGATGCGTTTAAAATCGCAATGAGCTTCAAACGGCTCTAACTTAAAACGTTGCTGAGATGAATAAACCAATGTCGCTAAATTGCATATCCCTTTTCGTTGAATTGTATTCGCTCCGTCGCTGAGTTGTGTATGTTACGTCGCTGAATTGTATATCATATGTTGCGAATTCAACAAATTAAATGCCTAAAATATGAAATTACGAAACTACCCCTCCAAATCATTACAACCGTTGGATGATAAAATTGATCAATGGTGCAGATTGGAATCCGCACGGTACGGATGCGGAGCATCCGCACGGTAACAAGGACGTTTAGAATATATTATATACTATTTTTTATATTTTAAAATATTTACTATTAAATAAATGCATTTAAAGTTGTATAGAAAAAAAACATGCCAAACGACTAATTAACGGTACGGTTATGGTGAAATCAGCAAACCTACAGCTCATCAAGACACAAAATCTCAACCTTTCATTCAAATCCAACGGTTTTAAATTAAAAAGGGTAAAGTTTTTCAAAAAAATATATAACGATCAAGTCGCTGAAAATACAACATATCGCTGAAATATTATATAGTATGTCGCTGAAACACACACAGTTCATCGCTGAAATATGTTAAACCAAAGAATTGGAGTTTCAGCTTTAATGAAGTTGATGAAATGCACATTATCAAGTCGCTGAAAAATACTATAGCATGTCTCTGAAATATATTATAATATATATGTCGCTGAAATACACAGAAGCCATCGATGAAAACACTATATATGTCATTAAAATATACTATAGTGCGTCGCTATTAATCTAAACCATCGATTAATGCTAGTTTTGTGCAGATTATCATTGGTTGGTTGTTCAGATGCTTCGTCGACAACCAGTGTATTTGTGTGGGGATTCGGTGCAGCTGTATTGGATGGATTATTTACGGGATATGGTGCGTTTCAGGACTTACGCATGGGGTACAGCTGTTCTTGCTTATCTCTATCATCAGCTGGGTGCAGCATGTCGTGCATCCACTAGACAGTTTTGTGGCTTCACCACTCTTCTCGAGGTACCAATTTGAATTACATAGTAATAAGTAAAGCTCTAACCATAACATGTTTAACACTAAATCATTTTATTGTTGTTGTTACAGGCATGGATTTACGAGCATTTTCCGACGCTCCCACGTCCTTCACCCAATCCTGCATTCGAGCCTCGATACGAATTGGCCACTCGATGGGCGGGACGGACGAGACAGGAGGGACCAACATTGGAACGCATACAGGCTATGCGTGCACGAATTGATGGGCTCACTTGAGGCGAGGTATGACATTTTTATTGATTCTACCTATTATTCCATTTTGCATCTACCTAATTATAAATGATATTCTATATTAAGGTTGTATGGGATCCCTACAGCACCGTGAGACAGTTCTCTCCCCGTCCCGAGATTACATTCTTCAAAGGATTGATATCCGCCGGGGACATAGTTGAGCCATATTTGCCGGACAGGGTCTTACGCCAGTTCGGATATGTTTAGACCATCCCCCGTATACCTTATGCATATCGACTTGATCGGAGTGCGGGCCCCACAGCTCGGACACGGGCTTCTTTTGCTGCTCAGCAGTGATTTGGAGTTGTATCTACTGTTGTTCTACTGATATGAGTATCGGTGTTTGAATTCAACTGTTGGTAAGGTTGCATATTTGTTGTTCAATCTGTGATATTGATCAATTGATGATATAGTGGATGAACCTAGCTTGGTATGCCCCAGATGTAGATCTTACGATCGAACTGGGTTACGAAATGATTGTGTTCATGTTTTAATCCTTCCTTGTTGTTTGTATAATGGTTGCATGTAATTGAGACACAACACAAACAACCTACACCTTGGTTAGACTGTAAAGGGGCAAACAAGTGGTATCAGAGCAGGAGTTCAAAAGTTAGCTGAGCTGATCTAAGTTTCAAGGATGAATAAGGAAGGAGCTTCAACAACTCGAGCTCCTTTGTTCGATGGAGCGAATTACAGTTATTGGAAGACTTGGATGAGAACTTTCATTATGTCACTTGGTGAAGATGCTTGGGATTCTGTTGAGGAAAAGTGGACACATCCTACCAGGCGTTTACCTGCTAAGGAAGGCTCAGATGAACCTGATGGAGTTCGACCAGCAACTAAGCCTGAGCTTACACAGTTGGAACAAAATGCTAAACAAGGTAACTTTGCTGCCTTAAATGCTATTTTTGCTGCAATGGATGTTAGTCAGTGTAGAATTATTTCAAATTGCACTACTGCTTTTGATGCCCGGAGAGCACTTGAGTTAGCTCATGAGGGAACCGCTGATGTTAGGGCTACTAAGTTGCAGTGTGTTGAATCTATGTTTGACAATATGCGAATGAATGATGATGAGACTATTTCTATATACTATGGTAGATTCAAGGATATAGTCAATCAGGCTCTTGCTTTAGGATTGGTTTGGGATAAGAGTCGTCAAGTTAGAAAGATGCTTAGAACTGTAACAAAGAAATACAATCCTAAAACTACTGCTTTAGAGGAGATGGATAAACTGAATACTATGACCTTGGAAGGTTTGGTTGGAATTCTTCAGACTTATGAAATGAATTACTTAGATGATGATGCTCCAAGGAATATAGCTTTGAATGTATAAAGTAAGGATGTAGTAGAGGATGATGATAATGTACTGTTCTTGTCAAGAGGAATTTCTAAAATGTTACAGCAGAGGCGTTCTAGGCAGCATAAGGATAATACATTTCAAAGTGGTAATCAGTCTCAGAGGCAGACAACAGACAAACAACAATCTGGGAAATCTAGGCAAGGTGGGAGATATAAGTCTGATAGAAAAGTCAGAAGAACTAGAGATGTTGAGAAGCCGGATGCTTTCACTAATTTGAAGTGTTATGAGTGTGGACGTATTGGGCACATAAAGTCTGAATGTGCTACTACTAAGAGAATAGAAGGGAAAGCACTACATGTTACTTTGTCAGATGATGAAGAGGATGTTGAAACTGCTGAAGAACAACATAGTGACTGTGATATTCTGGCATTCACTCTACAGGCTTCACCGTCTTCTTCTAGTATCAAAATAGATGAATTTGTTGTTGAAGAAGAATTTGCTTATGCCGAGAACGACCTTTCTGATGATACTGATAAGGAAACAGATAAAATTTGATCAATTGCACGATGCTTATGAGTTTTTGAAAAAGGAATATGAAGCTGCTGTATCAGAAAAGAAAAAAAAATTGTTGTCACAGCTTGCAGATCTTGGTATAGCTTTTGATAAGATTTCTGAATAGAAAAATGCCTTGAAGTTAGAGTGCAAGAAATTGTAAGAAGATTTGAGCACAGCCAATCTGGAGAAGGATAAAATTGCTGGTGAACCGACTTTGCTTACAAATGATCATGAGAAACTATTGCCTTGAGTTAGCAGAGTTGAAAAGCAAAAATCAGGAATTCAAAATGATGTTCAAAGGTAAAGGGAATTAGATGAAGTTCTTAGTTTGTGAAAATCATCCAAAGATCTAACATGTATTGGATTCAATGGAAATATATCTGCCAAAGAAAGAAAATTTGTTAGTGCAAGAGTATTACAGAAGGATGTGCAACCTGTATTGATTCAGAGTTCTCAATCAAAGATTAGTTCTAAACTAAGGGAATGTTCATATTGCAGACTTCCTGATCATGAAGCTGAGACCTGTTTGAAAATTGTTAGAGATTTAATGAATGGAAGAGCAGTTGTATGGCCTTCAAAGGAATTACAGAAGAAGATCAAACTTCAGAAAATGTGGGTGAGAAAGTGTGTTCAATCTAAGTGCATGGTTGTTCTATCATTGCAAGACAACATTCAAAATGAAAAATGGTATTTTGATTTCGGTTGTTCGAGACACATGACTGGTCAAAAAGAATTACTACAGGACTTTGTAAATGAAGATTGTGGTGAGGTAATTTTTGGTGATGGAGCTCGAAGTAAAGTTTCTGGTTTTGGTACTCTAGCTGATGGAAATCTGTCTAATCTCTCAAAGGTTTATTATTTTGAAGGGCTTACAATTAATCTCATTTCGATTAGCCAATTATGTGATGATGACTGCAATTTAATTTCAACAAGCATGCATGCAATGTATATGATGAGATGCATACTAAAATCATGTCTGGAGTTCTTTCAAGAAATAATTGCTATGTTTTGAAGAAAAATGATCATCATGCCTTTCTGTCTAAGAATGATTTGTTAAATCTATGGCATCAGTGTCTGGGTCACATGAATTTCAGAACTTTACAGAAGATCTCTAATTTGGGAGTTGTCAGAGGCATACCTAAACTACCTAAGACTGATGATCTTGTATGTGGAGGGTGTGCAAAAGGAAAACAGATTCGATCACAGCACAAGAAGATTGATGAGATGCAGACTTCACAGTGTTTAGATCTTCTTCATATGGATTTGATGGGACCCAGAGAAACTGATAGCTTAAATGGTAAGGAATACATTTTGGTGTGTGTGGATGATCACTCAAGATTTACTTGGGTCAGATTTCTGAGATCAAAGGATGAAGTTTTTGACACTTTTGAAACTTTATGTTTGAAGTTGATGACTGAAAGACAATACAGAGTCAAGAGAATTAGAACGGATCATGGTAAGGAATTTGAAAATCATGTGTTTGAGAAATTTTACAAAGAACATGGTATAAGTCATGAGTTTTCTGCTCCAAAAACACCATAGCAAAATGGTGTTGCTGAAAGAAAGAATAGGACTCTACAAGAGATGGCTAGAGCTATGGTGCACACAATAATTTGAGTGTCTTTTTGGGCAGAAGCAGTGAATACAACATGTCATATTGTGAATAGGGTGTACTTTAGACCACAAACAAATATACTCCCTATCAGATCTGGAATGGTAAGATACCAAATGTGAAATACTTTCACATTTTCGGTTGCAAGTGCCACGGTCTTAAGGATAGACAGCCACTGAAGAAATTTGATTCTAAGTCAGAAGAGGGCTGGTTTCTGGGTTATTCTGCATATTCTAGATCCTACAAAATTTATCTCAAGGAGGCAAGGAAAGTGATAGAAACTATAAATGTTATATTTGAAGATACTTGTCCCATAGAAGAGATTAATGAAATAGAAAATGATGATACTCTTATTAGGAGCCAACAGATGTCACAATATGAGATTGTGAATCTACAGAAGAAGAAGAGCCAGATACATATCAGACAGAATCAGGCAGTACTCAACTTGATGAAAGTACTGAGGATGTTGAAATAACTGATCAACAACCATCAATTCAGGAAATTCAGAATAATAGAAGAGGTTCAAAACCTGGATCAAGGACTTTAAAGAATCATTCAGATAGTGATATTATTGGAGATCTATCTGCTCGGATGCAAACTCGAAATAAGAAAATAGATTTCAGAGATTTGGATGGCTTCAACTGTTTCATATCCAAGTTTGAGCCAAAGAATGTGAAGGAGGCACTACAAGATGAGTATTGGACTGCAGCAATGCAAGATGAATTATTGCAGTTTCAAAGAAATGATGTTTGGGAATTAGTTGAACCACCAAAGGATGTCAATATAATTGGTACGAAATGGATCTATAAAAACAAGTCTAATGAGAAAGGGAATATAGTGAGGAATAAGGCGAGATTGGTTGCTCAGGGCTATACACAGATTGAGGGGCTTGACTATGAAGAGACATTTGCTCCAGTAGCTAGGATGGAGGCTGTGAGGATGATGCTTGCAGTGGCTTGCACAATGAATTTTAAGCTGTTTCAAATGGATATCAAAACAGCATTTCTGAATGGTAGAATAAAGGAAGAGATATATGTTTCTCAGCCCAGTGGTTTTGAAGATCATCAATTTCCACAGCATGTGTACAGGGTTAAGAGAGCTTTATATGGATTAAAGCAAGCACCACGAGCGTGGTATGAACGAATGTCAAATTACTTGGAAGAAAATGGTTACAAACGAGGGTTAGTTGACAAGACATTGTTTGTTAAATACAGAAACAACCATATTTTCGTGGCACAAGTGTATGTAGACGATATTACTTTTGGGTCAACATCTGAAGCTATGAAGAAAGAATTTGTTCAGGACATGAACTCTGAGTTTAAGATGAGTATGCTTGGAGAGTTACATTATTTTCTGGGATTGGAAATTCAACCGAAGGATGATGGAATTTTCTTATGTCAAGAAATATATGCAAGAAACATGGTCAAAAGGTTTAAGCTGGAAGATAGTAAAGTTGTCAGAACACCTATGGGACAACAGGAAAAACTTTCTAAAGATGATAAGGGACAGAGTGTTGATCAGCGTTTATACAGAAGCATGATAGAAAGCTTAGTGTATTTAACTGCCTCAAGACCAAATATCTCATTCAGTATTGGAGTGTGTGCAAGATTTCAGTGTGATCCGAAAGAGAGTCATTTAAAGGCTGCTAAGAGAATAATCAGATATATTAAATGAACTTTAGCTTTGAGAATCTGGTACTCGAAAAGATCTTCTCTAGACTTGATTGGATACACCGACTCAGATTGGGCCGGTTGTTGTGACGACAGGAGATCAATCACGGGTGGATGTTGCTATCTTGGTCAGAATCTTGTTAGTTGGTATTTTAGAAAGCAGAATATTGTGGCTTTATCTCCTGCCGAAGCAGAATATCTTGCAGTTTCTTGTTGCTGTACACAATTAATATGGATGCGTCAAATGTTAAGAGATTATGGTGTTGAGAAAAATGCATCATTGTTCTATGTGACAATACAAGTGCAATTAGTATATCCAAAAATCCAGTTTATCACAGTCGGAGCAAGCATATTGATATACGTTTTCACTTTATAAGAGACTTGGTTGAAGATGGAGTTTGTGATATAAAGCATGTTACAACGTCTGAACAGCTTGCAGACATTTTAACAAAATCAATGGACAGTGCAAGGTTTGAAGAGCTTAGAAGGGCTTTGGGCCAATGTGTTAGAAATTAAATCAATTTCAGATTTGGGCCTAAGTGACTCGAAGGGAAAAGGCCCAGACATTTTGGAAGATATGTTTACAGGGTTTATTTTAAAAGGCCCATAAATGTTTTGGTCCAGTATCCAGAAGATTCAGATAAGACAAATCTTAAATCTTGAAGAGACGGTTTCTTTCATATCTTAGTTGTTATGATTACGTTCAGTCTGCAGCAAGAAAAATTGCAGTGCACGATATCCCTATGGCAATTTCTCTTCTGAAAAAGTTTTTTTTGCTTATCCGAAAATGGTTTCTTCTCCTTCAAAACCGAATGCTTCAGAGAAAAATCAAATGGGCGATCAATCCAACATTCACGCAGAAATGGCTGAAGAAGCCCCTCCTGTTCAAGTTGTTTTGCCGCCCCCACTGTTGCAGACTCCATTGCTCATATCTGGAAGTATTTCTGAAAATCTTCAAGTTGTTGAAACTCAACAAGCTGGTGTGCTTATGGCCGATTCAGCGACCGATGGTAACGGAGGGAATGAAACTGAGAATGATGTTGTTACTGTTGAAAACGAGCGTGAGAGTGTTGTTCCAGCGACTGTCCAACAACGATCTAAGAAGAGGAAAACCAAAGATGTTGCTATTGCAAGTTCTGGTGTTGTTCGTTCTAAGAAAAATAAGGTACAATCTCGTGCACTTCGGGTTGCAGATGCTTTCAGTCCTATTTACTTCACAAAGGCTATGAAGAAGTTTGGTACTGATGATTTGGGGAAAAGTGGAATCATTCCAGAAGAAGTATTCTTTCATCCTTTATACAAAGAGTTAGGGTTTCAGAAATTTCTTGAAGATGCTCACCTCACTCTTTGGGCAACTCAGTTAAAGAAGTATGAACCTACTCTGGTAAGGGAGTTTTACTCGAATCTTCATCCGTGTGTTCTAAATAAAACATCTCAGTGGTATGGTAAAGTATATGTGAGAGGAAAGTTTGTGGAAATCACTCACAAAAAGATTAATGAACTACTGAAAGTTCATGAGAATGATGATGATTCAGATCCTTTCAATTATCTGGCGGAGTCTGCTCAGGAAGTGGGAATGGGAATTACTTCGAAGAAATGCACTGCTTTTGGTCGTGGCAAACTGAATCCAATCTCACTGACGCTCAAACATTCTTGCTTGTTCAGACTTTGTGCATCTAACATTCTTCCTACGAAGAATGCTTCCCAACTCAGTATGCAAATGGGTAAACTTTTGTTTTGCATTGATAAATATCTTGAGATTCTTAATTTTGGTTGGATTGTTTTGGACAAGATGACAGGTTGTACTTCTGATCGCATTGACAAGAATGCGAGTCTTCCCTATTCGGCGTTGATCACGGCACTACTTGCTTCTCAAGGAATTCATCCCCGAAGTAATGAAGAGGTTGTTCTGATTCGCACTCATCAACCTGCTCCAGGACTCTTTGATATGCATAATGACTTAAGTTGGGGCCTCCTTTGTCTGGTGAAGCATTGGTCCAGAACATTCATGATCGTATTATTGTTCAAAATCGCAAGCTGACTGAGTTAAGCAATGCTGCTATTAACTTGAAGAGATCTAACCTGCAGATTCTTGCTCTTCTTCCTAAGAGCTTCACTGTTCCTGAGCCCGATAATAATGAAACTGAGTCTGATGATGCAGATGATTAGTTGTGGTGATGACCACACAAATAGGGGGAGTATTGCAGTTATGTTTGATTAAGTTTGATTCAGGGGGAGTTTGAAGTTTTTGATATGTGTCTAAGATGTTAAGTGGTCTGACATGACATGGTCATTTTTTGCTGACATTGTGTTGCAGTATGAACTACATGAACTGCATGGTTATGGTTGAATGGTTTTATTGCCTTTATATATGGTTTATAGTTGTTACTTTGTTGTTGACTCTTCATCTGAACTGCAGGGATTTGTGTGCGCATCTCCACAAAAAGGGGGAGATTGTTAATGCTAGTTTTGTGCAGATTATCATTGGTTGGTTGTTCAGATGCTTCGTCGACAACCAATGTATTTGAGAATAGCGGGATGACTCAACACAGTTTGTTAGGCAGTTGAGAAGAAGTCTCTAGAAAGATCTCTGAGCTTCTTAGGCGGTTATCCAGCTCAATAACCGTTCACATGTGATCTTAGTTGATTTTATTCTCTATATATTTCGGTGACTAGCTAGAGAATTTCTCTGATGATCCTTATCATATTCACTCTATTTTACTGTGCTTATTCTGAACACTTCTCTGGCCGAGCTAAGCTAGTTGCAAGTGAAACCTTTCTACAGATTTGATCATTGAGTACATGGTAGTGTGCCCATCAAGCTGAAGATCTGTGACTGATCTTTCATGTTCACAGATGAAGGAAATGTGTAGGACCTTCAAGTTGAATAGGAGATGATTCCTACAGCAGTGATTTGGAGTTGTATTTACTGTTGTTCTACTGATATGAGTATCGGTGTTTAAATTCAACTGTTGGTAAGGTTGCATATTTGTTGTTCAATCTATGACATTGATCTATTGATGATATAGTAGATGAACCTGGCCTGATATGCCCCCAGATATAGATCTTCGAACTGGGTTACCAAATGATTGTTTTCATGTTTTAATCCTTCTTTGTTTTTTTGTTTTGTTTTGTTTAGTTTTATTTTGTTTTTTTTTTTTTTTTTTTGTTTGAGGGACAAAAGAGCTTTTATTCCAAAAGCAAGAACACGCCTACAAAAAAAGGCTTAACAATGCGCCATACAAACAAAACTCACCCACGACCTCAAGTCTACTAGAAGCAGAACACAAATTGCAGAAAAACAAAACCAGAGATAAAAGGAATCTGATGCATCCCAAAACAATACACTAGTGCCATTCTTCAATATCGCAGTCCCCAGAAGCACCGAGTTTTGCCTAATGGTCCGCTAAGGAGTTCCGCTCCCTCAAAATATGTTGGAATCGGACCTCCCCGCAAACCTCAATATCGCAGCGATAGGGCCAAGGAACTGTTGGAAGCGCCGAGGTAGCTTATTAGGTTCAACCAACCACTTCACAACATTGTTTGAATCGCAAACACAAGCTTTAGAGCCCTTGATCCCTTAATAGAGCCCTACACACTCAACAAATTGCTTGAATCTCTGCCTCTGTCGAATCTGTTATCCCGATGGAATCCTTCCTCATTGTTTGTATGATGGTTGCATGTAATTGAGACACAGCACAAACAACCTACACCTTGGTTAGACTGTAAAGGGGCAAACACCATCGATTTACAAAGTGGATCAACAACGTATGTGGCCGGCAGTACATTAAGTCATTTAGCTTGATTGCATCCCTAACATATCTGAGTAATTAAAATTTATAGGTTAGCAACCTCCAGCTAAGACTACCATTATCCATGACCACCCCAACCGCCGAACCATCCAACCATTTAATTATTTAATTGATTTCTCTCTCCTCCAACTCATCAATATCCATCCCCACCCAACCACCCCAATTTTACACACTTTATCAATAACCACCCAACCATCCAACCAGAATATTATATATAATTATTTTGATTTATACAATTTGAAGTATAAAAAAAATTAATGTATAAAAAATACAAAATATTTATCTTATTTATAAAGAATAAAAAATCTAAAATATTAATATATTTTTTTATATTTTTATTTTATGGTTAAATATGTGTATTATATATTTAGTAAAAAAATATGCAAGAGTGGTCTCTATTTGTAGAGAATGAAAAAATATAAAATTTGGTATATTTTAAAATTATATTTATTTATCCAATAGTTCGTTCGGATGGTAGCCTATTGGTGCATGGTGAGCGTGGTGGATTCGCGGCTGTGTGTCGAGGTTCGGATGGCTCTTGGCAAGGCGCTGTGGGTGGTCAGGTTGGTAAGAGGACTATCTTGGAGATCAAAGTGTTCGCTGTGTTC
This sequence comes from Hygrophila difformis, assembly GCA_030278955.1. NCBI lineage: Eukaryota > Viridiplantae > Streptophyta > Magnoliopsida > Lamiales > Acanthaceae > Hygrophila > Hygrophila difformis. The sequence continues at coordinate 44,500,415 of JAOANR010000003.1, read as the reverse complement.
AAAAGGTGTTGAATTGGCCATTTCTAAGAACCAAAGGCGAGTGACGTGCTATATGGACTCCTTGGAAGCCCTTATTCTCATGAAGGGTGGTAGGAGGCAGCGACATAGGCTATGGCCTATTGTCAAAGCCATTCGGGATCATCAAAACAAGTTTGAAGTTTGTCAATTTCGGCATGTTTTTAGAGAAGGTAATAGGGTAACGGATGCATTGGCTAAGAAGGCGTGTTCTGAAGAGATGTTTTTCACGACATGGGCGTTTCCCCCAGACGAAGTCGTTCAGTTGCTCCATGAGGATGTGGAAGGACATGGAGTTCTCTTCCTGCTTGGTGTTGGTGGAGAGAATAGTTGATTGATTGTTCTTTTTGTTTTTTTCGTTTTCTTCTTTTAGCCGCCGATGAGGCATTGTTAAAAAAAATATATATATTTATTTATTTATATAAAAGATATAATTATTTTATTATCTAAAAAATCACTTGACCAATGGAATGGAGACAAGTGTCTCAATCCTATTGGCCAAATTAAAGAGACCAAGTGGTCTCAAGGTTGCCCATGGCCAACCACCCCAACCCAACCATCATCCATTTTTTATTTTTTATTTTAAATAAATGTTGACGTGGTGGAGACCTGGTCTGCTGCAAGGATCATTGTTAAAGATAACCTAAGGGCCAAGAAAGTGGGTATTGAGGTGATTGATTGGGTTTTGAAATTAGTAAGTTAAAGAAGATATTCAAATAAAATAACAATGTTCAGAATATTTAAAATTGCTTTTAACAAAAAGTATTATTAAATTAAACAACAGTCAGGTGCCTACTCATGTGCGTCAGCAAAATTGTGAATATCTTGTTGAAAAAGAATAATGACAACATTTTACTTGGAAGATACAAGTAAATAATACTCCATATGGCACCCTTTTTACTGTTTGAATGATTTCTATCCAAATCTATCTGTAATATTTATATATTTTCTATTACAATGGTGTTCATTAAAGTTGGATCTTCTTTGTTTTAGTTTATCTCTTTCCTAGTGAAAGGGTAAATGATAGAATGTTGGCAAATGATAAACATCCATAGTGCATTTTGTCCCAAAATCAATCAATATATACATAAATAAATATTCAAAGGTTGATTTGTATCGCAGAAAGTGGTTTTTAGGTTTGGTTGCCTCATTCAATCCACATCCAAAACCAATTTCACATGTTTGTGGACTTTTTCATGAGTGCCCATTTCTTCGGTTTTGAATTCAGAGTATCCACCATCTATCTGACACTATAAGTAATAAATTCGTGGGAAGGCAAGAAAGTAGACGAATGTCATCATTTAAAATTTCATCCACTGACGGAGTTCGTTGTCTCGTTTATCATCTCATGCGCCCGGCGACGCATTCCCACAAAATTTTTGTAGTGCGATGACATCAAAGGTGACACAGTTAATTCAAAGTTTTAAGACTGTTCTGTACTATTATCAGGATCGTGATCAATCTTTTGACATGTGATTAGCCGCACTTCACCGTATTTCACAAGTACCTATTTTAATACTCCCTCCGTCCCGCGAAAGTTGACGCGTATTCCTTTTTGAGCTGTCCCACGAAATTTGACACGTTTCCTTTTTTAGATAAATTAAATTAATATAAATATAATTAGAATCTTAATGTTTTCTAAAAACCCATTAAAAGTAATTACTTTAACTATTCTGCACAACTCCCAATACACTTTTATTTTTCTATACAAATCCCTTACATTTCTTTAATTCTCCATATCTCAAAATAGGTACAAATAAAAATTATATAAAATATATATTCTAAAACTAGACACCTAGACGATTCTAACAAGACCATACTTGAATATTTTTTTCTAATTAAATTATTACCATAATTTTTTTTTCAATTTCTTCATAATTTTTTGTTTTGTCTCATTCAATCTTCTAACTTTACTTATTTTTGCCAAATTGGTCATAATTCACCATATTCTTATAAATTATCACAATTAACAAAATTATGGGATCAATCCAACACGTATCATGCTCAAATAATCCGACCCGTCCAAAATCACATTCTCTCACCTATGTATTAACTCTTCTCCGACATTATTACTTCCCCATTATAATAGAATTTAAGTTAAGTATTGCATGAAAATAATATCGGGAAAGAGTTAATATAATGATGGGAAACAAGGTTTTGGATGGTGTCGAGTTATTTGAGTAGAATACAGGTGGAATTGGTGCCATAATTTTGTCAATAGTGCTAATTTATGATATTATGGTGAATATTATCGATTTGGCAAAAAATAATAAAGTTAGATGATAATGGGGCAAAATAAATATTTAGGACAATTGAAAAAAATAAAGGACTAAATGGGGTTTATTTCCTATATATAATAGTTTCTCTTATAAAAGAAATATTGGGATGGTGATAAGGCAAGGATAAATGGTCCCAAAAATATATGTAGAATAAGTAAAGTAGCATGATTTCAAAAACATAAAAAATAAAAAAGCCAACAACCAAAAAGTGCCTTGTCCTATGGGGCATCATGTCATATACACGCATGCATTTCTTGTAATTTCTCACTTGTATATTTATTGCATATATTTTAGTACAACAATAAAATCTTACAAGCTGCATAGCAAGTTGAGTTTTTTTTCTTTTGTTTTACCTTTTTGTTTTGGTTTAGGTGTAAAGGTTGAGAGGGAGAACGAGTCTCCACATGAAGTTTCCCCAGCAAAGATGGATAGATATTTATGTCGATCAGATGAGATGACTGTCTTTAGGGTTTGGTCCACAAATACCCATCCAATCATTTTTTTAAAAAAAATTATTAAATAATGTAGAAGTATTATTTTTTGCTAAACATTATTAAATAATGTATTGATATTACATTTCGATGATTATTAGTATGATATATGAATAGAGCAAATGTAATTTGGGAACTAGGTATCGGATCGAGTTTTTGTATACAGGTTTTGAGAGAATCAATTCTCAACACCCATGAGATCTTAGAGCGAATACTTGGTATCAACTTTTGAGTTGAAGTTTAATTTTTTAAACTAAATACCATAAAACGGTTTATATTTCATTTTTCATGTAAATTATATTAGTGTTATTTTCAAAAAAAAAATTATTTTATATACTTTTCATTCATAGTTATTTTATAATAGTTTTGTTTTATTTTTTTACTTTATTCAATTTAATTATCATTATTTTATTCTATTTTGTATTTAATTACTATTTATTTTATATTTGCTTTATTTTATTTAATTATCATTTTCCATATTTTTAACTATTTCATTAGCTTATTCTCAACATTTCTTAAAAGTTTAAAATACATGGCCCTGTTAGGCAAAACATCTACCGGATCAGTTATTTTTTGAGACAATTTCAGATAAATTAGCTTCTTTAAAAAGACAAAATAACTTAAAAAAGTGTTCAATCAGTTTTTTTTTTTTTTTGCAACAGCTGCAAATAGTAGTATTTTGGATTTTAGCTTATTCTAGGCAAAGGTTAATCTCGAAATTGTCAAACAACTAATTATTCCTCATAAAATTAGTTAACAATTAACAACTAATTCCCAAATAGGTCCAAAATAAGTAGTTCATTCAACTTAGTGTAGTGTTACCAATAGTTAATTTTTTTTTAAAAAAAAAATTGTGTTAAGACTTATTCAAGCTAGGAAATGAGAAAGAAAGAGAAAAAATTAGACACAAAGCTAGCACCTAACGAACCAAGCATTTTCCGCCAGGAGGGTTTCAAGTCATTGGGTGGAAAGGCCCATGTGATGAAGAATAGTTCATTATTGGAACCAACTTTCGCCAATGCATCCGCAACATAGTTACCCTCGAGATATATGTGTTCAAAGCCATTTTCCTGTGTCTTCTACTAGCTTGGGAGAAGGGAATCCAAAAACTCTGGGTCGAATAAGCAATAAAGATATCATTGAACTCATCAACAACAGGAATCCTTCGATTGGTCCTCCAACCAGAATCCTTGCCAAGATATTAGACATGAAGCTTTGGAAATGGGAAGTCAATTTTCAATTTATTCCCAGAGAGAGTAACAAGACTGCAGATCGTTTTGTTAAGAATTTTTCTTCTCACTTGTCTTTTGAACATGTTAATAGGCCCCCTGCTCATCTTGCATATTTGCTCCACTATGATGTAATTGGTGTGTGTTCAGCACAATAATTTCTTGAATCAAATGGCTACGACCCTCCATTTCCCCCGAAAAAACGCGCATCTATGAAAATAGCCTCTCAATTCATGAATATGTGCCAAGATGGGTGAAAGCCAGTGAGGCACACTAAGCCTCGAGGAGGGGGATGATTATGGTACAGACATAAAAATTCTTGACATACAAAATTTTTTTGTGAGCCATTGATGAGATGCCCAAATTAATGGTTGAGATTAATGCAAATGGTAGTCTTGTAATTTCAATGAAATATAAATGATCTATATTATCTCTATCACTCCAACTATCGTTCTTCTTGTGTCCAGTATAATATGCTATTTATTTGTTTGAGTTTATAAAATATGATAGAATATTTAGATTCTTTGCATCAAGTAGATGGATTTTCATATGAAGAACATCAAAGTCCGAGTTCATGTAAGAAAGTTAGAGCCATTTGAAGTTTATTGCGTAGGTTGTGTTGTTTAGGCTCAGTCGCTGAAATTTATAGGTTTTACTCGCTGAATTATTTAGGTAATTGTTGTTGAATTGTGTAGGCCCTATCGCTGAATTGTATAGGCTCTTTCATTGAATTGTATAAGCTCCGTTGCTCAAAAATATAATTAACTTCAAATAGCTATAACTTTCTGTAATACCCATTAATTTTAGAATATAAAATAAGAATTTAATCTGATGAGAAAAGAGGTCTTGTTTCCGAGAACCCGTAAAATCGAAAATGTACGGAAGTCGAAAGAAAACCCAAGACCGACGGACTTAAGATTTCAAACATGAAATCAATTTAAGTCGGAATAAAAATTAGGGTAGGAATCACAATCCGAAAAGATCCCGGAAAGTCGAGCCGAAAATACGGAAGGATAGAAACCCGAAAGAGAGGAGGAAAAGACCCGACGGATCGGATCGCACGGACCCGCCCGGACCGAGGTCCTGGCGGAGGCCGCGCGGTGTTTGGCCTACCAGCGCGCCACCACCGCGTGGCACCACAGAATCCGGCCATTCACGCGTTTTCGGTGATTTCTTGCCATAATTCGACCCCCGACTATGGAAAGTAGATTTTGGACGGGGGAAGGAGTATTAGGACGACCTAGGGTTAATTCCCACCCCATTTGTCAGCCTCCAAACCTCCTCTACTCTCTCAAACTCTCCCAAAGCCAAAACACCCTTCCGACGAACTTCCGACGAACTTCCGGCGACTCCCGGCGACCAACGACGACCGTAGGAACGTGTAGATCAAGGTTTACATCCCTTAGATCATTGGTAAGGAGTACTCAGATTCCTTTTCTCGTTTTTATCCCCAATCCTTAATCTAACTTTCGAATATTGGACTTGTAAACACATTCGTGACCGAAGGAGGAAGAGAACGTGGGCAAGGATCCGTTCGTAGTAGCGTTGGACGAGCCGAGCGACCCTAGGACGACTCAAGAACACCATTACTGTAAGTTGATACCTTTCATATCAATACGGGTGGCTTAGGGGCGTCCAATTTAGTCAAGTTGTAACGAAACGTAAAAACCGAACCTAAAAACCCTACCTTGCGCGATTTCTGAAATCCGATTAAAACTCATATTTTGAGAATCCAATCCGAGAAATTCAAAAATAGACTTTTGTTCCTAACACATTAATCTATGTTGTGCAAAAAGTTCAGCCATTTTCATCAAAGTTTGCTACCCCAAAACGATCCGAACATAAACTGCCTTGAAAAACATTTTCGAAAATCTGACGGTGTTGATGTCCGAACTTGATGAGCCCGTTTCTATATTTTCTAGTCCGAATTGATCTTTGCAATTTAAATAAATGTTTTAGATAATTATGTCTAGTATGTGCATATAAAATTTCAGAATTTTTGGAGTCCATTTGGTATGTCAAAACGCCGATTTTCTAAACTGTGGTAATCCTGAATCCTGACAGTGTACACGTTGAGCAATAAACTCGATATTTGACATGTTTCCTCAACTTATTTTTAAATTGTTAAAACACGAAAGTTGTTCGTTAGGGTGTTTTTGATATACCGTGAAAATTTCAGAATTTTTAGACTTGAAATGAATTTTTAAATTAAAAAGGCGTAAACTGTAACGCCAAATGATTTTAAATCGAAGAGATTTTGAAATTTCGAAACAAACGGTCGAGACTTGAAATACGATATATCTATACTTTTGAAAAATTCCGTAACACTAAATTGAAACATATGAGATACTTGGCGGAGGGTGAGTGCTCTGCAGGGTGCCCCTTTAGCCTTTCTCTTCAGGCCTATAATGGACGAGAGAAATTAGATGAGATATTACACCAAACGGCAGGAGATACATGGCCTACACCCTCGGGATTATCCGTATGGATTCCCCCGAGGCTCCGGAGTGTTTGGTGTACGGCAGATACAGCTGCGGCCGCCGGATGACCGGCTACACTTGACGAGATTGCGATGCAATCGTGAGATACTTGGAAATACTTGAGATACTTGAAATACGAAACGGCTGCGGCCGCCGGGTGACCGGCTACACTAAATATTGAGAAACGGGACGTAACGGGAAAAATTAAAAGATTTAATACTTTTTATGTATTTATTTATTCATTCTTGTCTTTAAATTTTGCATTTAAATTTATGTCTTAAATTTTATAACATGTTAAATTATTATTTATGAATTCAATGCATGTTCAAGTGTACGATTAAATTAATTATTTTTAAATTGGTAAATGAAATATTTTTGTATGCATGCCTTGGAGTAAACTTAATTATTTAATTAAACCCCTTTATTGCTATGTTAGGATCGACTTACTCAGTATTTTATATACTGATAAAATTGTTGTTTTTCTCTTTCTTTTAGAGTACGAAGATAATGCATAGCATGTGCATTGGGAGATGGAATTATTAAACATTGTTTTATCGTTTTTTTATGATACTTGCATATCGGGCATGTAAATCCCGATTTTTGGCCATGTCGGCCCACTTTACATTTTCCGCTGCGATATATTATTATTACTACTATATGTGTGGATGATACTTATTACTATTTTTAATTAAATTCCGAACTTGTTTTTAAATCTCTTTGCAATACCCATAGCCTTGCATCTTTTTAGCAAGCTCGGAGAATCCGTGTCTTGCTAGGGAGGTGTGGCGGTGACATCCCGGCCTGGGTTATCAAATCCGGGGTGTTACAAGTTAGTATCAGAGCGCGAATATTTTAAAATATTATTACTACTTTTAAACCATTATTTTAAACTAAGTATTATTTTTAAATTTATTTTTAGACTACTAGTATAATTATTTTCTTAGCCCAAAATTTTCTATCTACTTAGTATAATATTTTGAGCCTAAAGGATTAATTACCTTGACCAAAATTTTTATGATGAGCCCAATCATTTTGGCCCAAATACCCTTGTTTGATGCCTTAACCCAAATTATTAAATTTTGGCTCAATATAGAGGCCCAACTTTTTTTTTCCCATGGTTAAATTTAAAAAAAAAAAACCACATTAATTAAATTTTTATCGGGGGGAATGCATATGCATATTCATGTAGATTTAAATTCCTGCATATCTTAGCTTTGCTTGAAACATGTTCTAACTCTGACTTCCCTTATTGACATTAGATGGCCGGACAAAACGCGAACAGGATCAACCTTATGATGAGATTGATAGAGGCACACCTCGAAACCCAACAAAATGTAAACAATTTCAAACTGCGTGTAGAACAAATGGAGGCTAACCTGGCCCACCTAGCTAACCTGAGGGAAGCAGATCAACCTGACCTAACTCAACTCAAGGTCCATGTCGGCGAACTTCAAGCCCACGAGGCCGAACTCCAGGCCCAGGACCATGACATAGAGATACAAGTAGGGGATCTGGAAAATAAACTGATCAATCTGACCGATACCTTGTTCCCACATGCCCCGTTTAGCCCGGGAGCTAGTCCTGCCGCTATCCCTGTCGCCGCTCCCCTTCCTGTTGCCGCCGCTGATCCTGCTCCGGCTGCTGGGCCCAATTGGCCAGCAAGCCCAGTGTTTCATGGCCCTCTTGGCATGGGTACTATTGAGGAATCGAGTGATGAGGACGATCCCATGGAGGATCCAGACACCTACGATCACTAGACTTAGGGGTCTTTGCTGCATTATTCCTATTATTACCATTCCTATTTCCCAAACTATTCCTAGTTTAGCGATCCCCACAGCTTGCAATGAATAATGTTTTTCAATTAAGCAATAAGACTACAAGCATTTAATTTATAAATATGTTTAGATTATCCTTACACCTTAATATATTACCTTTCTTGGGGAAACTTGACCAAACAAAGGTATTATTGAATAAACAACATATATATATGTAATAAAGAGATAACAACCAAACAAAAATACAAGTGTAAAAAAAAAGTACACTAAGTTCCAACAACCTCTACTAACAGATCCTAATGGATTGATACCTGTTAATACCATTCTTTATTTAATAAAAATTTTCTTACGAGCATTTATAAATATATATCTATTTAATTTATCCTTTATACCTTATCACGGCTCAGTCCCACAACGATGCAAGTATTGTTGGGCAACCCGCACACATATAGATGCGATAAGGAGGTAACAATGAATCCAGAACATCTCGAACCATAAACTAAGGCAGAACCATTAAACCATCTTTCTAAAACAGCAACAAACGACTAACGCAGGTCAAACACGTAACTAGGCAATAACACAACGGAAATGTAAACTATGAATCCCAGTCAGCAGAAACATCCTCATAAGGAGGAAACTAAACAAAATACGTCTTATACGAAACCTATATGAAAATGCGAATACGAAAGAAAACATCACTGATCAGGGGGCGGGAACTGCCGACGCATGTAGTCGTCCATCTGCCGCACATAGGCATACATGTCGGACATAGTGGCCTGCTGCTGAGCCTGCCTCGTAGCAAATGAGTCCATACGGGCATGGTAGAAGTCCAATCTAGCGTCTAAGGCGTCATAACCTGCCCAGCTGCAAACCCGGCATCCATACCGACCCGCATCTCCTGCATCATCTGCAGCATCTGCGTCATCTCCTGGCCCTGAGGCGCCACCGCAGGAGGTGGAACTACTGGAGGAGGGGGTGGCTGCTCCGGAGGTACAGCTAGAATCAAGCCGCCATCATCAGGCTGCGGGCGAAGTACAGCCCGAGGAACTCCACGACGTAAGGCGCTACGCCGGGCAGCGTAAGTCGGGATACGGTAGCTGTAACACCCGAGGAAAAACAAATTCAAATTGTTTTGAACTACGTCATGACTTGATCCCTTCACAGGGTACGTAGGCAGCTTAGAACTAATTTCTAAGTTCAGTCACGAAATAAATCACAAAATACATCACGAATTAGACCACAAGGACGATAGGGGAAGTTGGAACCAATTTAGACTAGGCCAATTAGGATACGGAAATGTTGCGAGCGATAAGCCGAACTCGTAACGAGATTAAGGAAAGGATTTCGGACTAGAGACGACCCAAGGAATCGAGCTAACACGTAGAAAATCGATAGGGGAAAGCAAGGAAAGACCCGACGGAACACGCGGAGCCGAACCGGCCGGTCCGGCCGGCCCGCGCTGTCCGCGCGCCGCCGCGCGGCCACCGCGCGGCCAAGGGCGTCGCGACGCCAGGCCTGGCACGCGTGCTCCGCGCGGACAAAAGCTTAGGTGCGCGCCACCAGCGCGCCAGAGGTGCTGAAAGTGTAAACTTTCCTTCCATGGCGATTTTCTTGCCAAAAACCACTCCCCTAACCATGGCAATCGAATCTCAGCCTTGGGGAAGGCTTAAGAATACCCTAGGGGCGCCCCAAACCCTAGGTTTTCAGTAAACATTCAGCCTCCACCCTCAATTCCCTCTCCAAGTTCGAAACTCTTTCGACACCACTTTCCGGCAAGTATTCCGGCGACGACGGGACAACCGGGACAAGCCCCTGCCCTCTAGACTCTTGGTAAGCCATTGTGCAACGTTTCAATTCGTCCATAGATCTCAGAAACTCATATTCTAACCCTTTTTCCTTACTACGATTTCCCGTCGGAAAACGAACAAAAAGCGATCGGAGAAGTTGGCCGTTCGTCGTGACCCTAGGACGTCCGCAAACCCAATCCAGCGACCCTATCATCATTCTAAGTAAGTTAACACCTTACTCACAAATTTTCGTGGTTGTTTGTTGTTTAAATCTCGAGATATAGGCTTGTAACAAAAATCGGTTTTCAAAAACCCTATTTTCGTCAAATTTTAAAGACTCGCCAAAAACTCGACCTTCGGGAATTCAAACCGAAAACTTTTCAACATAAAAGTTGTTCCTAACACCTTTATCTATCTTGTGTCCAAATTTCAGCCATTGACATTGAGTTTTGCTATCCCAATTTTCGCCATGAACTTTCTGTATCAAACCGAACGATTCAAATCTGTGACAGATTCCTTCATTCAACTTGATGCATGTTTTTCACCCATTTTTCGAATGATTTAACTTTGCATTTCTAAACAAAAGTTGTAGATAATTGTGTCTAGATTATGCCTACAAAATTTCACGAATTTTGGTGTTCATTTGATATGTCAAACGGCCAAGTTTTTAGAACTGTTTTGAATTCGTTTTAAGGGCCATGAGTATGCAGTGAGTTACACTCGATTTTTGAGTACCAAGAATTCATTATTTCCAAAAACTTAAAACATGAAAGTTGTTCCTTAATGTGTCGTGTAGTTACTGTAAAAATTTCACATCGATTGGTTTTGAAATGAATTTTTAATCGGCGTTACACGAACCTGTGACGACAACAGTTTTTAAGACGTAAATTATTCTTTGCAATGAACTCAAATTTTAACTCACTTCGGAACCCTATTTCCAAAAACTTAAAACATGAAAGTTGTTCGTGTGTGTGTTTTTGAATTACTGGCCAAGTTTCAGAATTTTTGGAGGAAAAACGAATTTTAAATTAAGAAAGGCGTGAACTGCCTCGAATAGGATTTTTCGAACTTGAGAAAACTCGAACTATGAAAACGCGATATCGATCCTTTGATAACTTTGAAATACGAACTTTCGAAAAATCCCGTTCACTAGGCTGAGCCGATCTTCATACTATCATTATCTTTGAGACTGCCTCGTTAGTGGTCTCCTTACTATCTGAGATTGCCTCGTTAGTGATCTCGCGCGCTGTATTTGTGGATCGCCTCGTTAGTGGTCCTACTATCTTTTTGGATCGCCTCGTTAGTGGTCCTACTATCTTTGAGACTGCCTCGTTAGTGGTCTCCCATTGTTTGGACTGCCTCGTTAGTGGTCCTATGTTGAGATTGCCTCGTTAGTGATCTCCCGGTATGGTGTCCTCTTCTTAGTTTACGGGATGAAAAGTAAAAGACTCGTGTGAGTGTTTCATTATGCTTAAATCGTATTTATCCTGTCTTTAATTACGTATTTAAATTTTTTGCATCTTAAATTATGCTTTAAATTTCGCTTTTTAAATTAAGTTCTTTAATCATAATTTTCCGCTGCTAATAAATCATGTATTTTTAAATTCTCGTACGGTAAGCGAAATCTTTAGTTTTAAACACTTGTAACCCCTTTATTTGTTAGTTAGGGATTAACTTACTCAGTATATTTTTATACTGACAACCGTTGTCATTTTTCTTTTACAGAGTATGTCGAGTGACGCATACGCATGCACTTGGGGGGAATCATTTATGAACATTTTAAAATTTCTGCATCGTACTGTTTTACCGGGTCTGTTAAACCCGAGGATTTGGCCATGTTGGCAGTGATTTTGCTTTCCGCTGCACTTCCTTTATTTACTTTTCGCGCATGATGATTACTACTATCGTATTAAGTATTATGAATTTCCGGACTAATTCTTGAAATGTTTTTAAATCTTTTCATACCCACAAGCCTTGCATTTCCTTAGCAAGCTCGGGAAGCCGTGTCTTACTAGGGAATTGCGGCGGTGACATCCCTGCCTGGGTTATCAAATCCGGGGTGTTACAAGTTGGTATCAGAGCCCGGAATTTTATTTTGAAGCTATTATCATTATTAGTAATATTATTATTATAATTATTTTGATACTAATATTTTAAAACCCTAGTAATATTTTTAAGTATATTACTTTTACAGACCACTATTTTTGTTTAGTCCAAAAATTTATTTATAGCCCAATGTTTTAGCCAAGAAAAGAAAAATTAAACTTTTCGGCCCACTATAGAGGCCCAACCTTTAGCAATTTATTTTAAACATACGAATAAGTTAAATTTTAAAGGGGAAGGGGCTCACATCTGCATGTTGCATATAGATCTAATTCCTGCACATCTTGACCATGCATAAAACACACTCTAACTTTAACCTACCTTGTCAACATTAGATGGCCGAGCCCAACGCGAACATGGTCAATTTGATGGTGAAATTAATGAACGCATACCTTGAGGGCCAACAGCACATCAATTACTTCAAAACGCGGGTAGGACAGTTGGAGGGTAACCTGGCCCATTTGGGTCACCTTAGGGAAACAGACCATCACCACATAACCCAGCTGCAGGAGCAAGTCACACACCTCCAAGCCCAAGTGGCCCAGCTCCAAGACAAGGGAGATGACTTGGAGGAGCAGATAGAGACCATAGGCTGGGAACTGACTAACCTGGCCCAGGACGTGGACGGAGCGGTCCTTCAGAACCCGGGGCCTGCTCCCAGTGTCGCCATACCCATCGATGTGTCGAGCGATGAGGATGATCCCATCAAGGCCGAGCCTACCCACTCGCTTTAGATCTAGTGATCCAGCTACGCATTATCAGTAGTATATTTTCCTTTCCGTACTATTAGCAGCACTCCTATCTCTATTTCAAAACGCTTGTAACCCAAAATTTATTTCTTGAGTAATAAAAATACAAGCCTATTTAAATTTATTCCATACATTTTATTTAATCCTTTAACTACCATGATCAAAGAAGGGAACATACAACCCTAGACCCAAAAAAAAAAAAAAATATATATAAATAAATAAATAAATAAATAAATAAATAAATTTTACCTAAGTTCCAGCAACCTCTACAAACAGGCCCCAATAAATTGATACCTATTAAAAGACTAATCTTCATTCAATAAAATTTTCCCCTTGCAAGCAGCTATTTATTTAACATATAAACTCTACCCCTTATATCTTATCACACTAGTTTATCTAAGTTCCTTGAAGCGGTTTAGTCAAGCAACAGTGCAAGTATTGTTGGGCAACCCACACACATGTAGATGCGATAGGAAGGTAACAGTAAATCCAGGACATCTCAAACCATAAAATAGGCAGAACAATTGAACCATGTTTCTAAACAGCAGTAGACTACTAACACATGTCAAACACATAACTAAGCAATAACACAACGAAAATATAAACCACAAATCCCAGACAACAGAAACGTTCTCATAAGGAGGAGCCTAAACAAGGTACGTCTAAACGCAAAACCTAAACGAAAACACGAAACCAAAGGGAGACATCACTGATCGGGAGGCGGGAACTGTCGGCGCATGAAGTCGTCCATCTGTCGCACATAGGCGTACATGTCGGACATGGTGGCCTGCTGCTGAGCCTGCCTCGTAGCAAACGAGTCCATGCGGGTCTGATAAAGGTCCAACCTAGCGTCAAGGGCGTCATAACGAGCCTGCCCAGCTGCAAACCCGGCGTCCATACCGACCCGCATCTCCTGCATCATCTGCAGCATCTGAATCATCTCCTGCCCCTGAGGTGCCACGGCAGGAGGTGCCCCAGCAGGAGGTGGAACCACTGGAGGAGGGGGTGGCTGCTCCGGTGGTACAACGAGGATCAGGCCGCCGTCATCAGGCTGCGGGCGAAGTACAGCACGGGGAGCCCCACGACGTAAGGCGCTACGCCGGTCAGCATAAGTCGGGATACGGTAGCAACGGCCCGGTGCTAGGTCGTACGGGTCTGTCTCCGGTGTAGTGCGAATCCCCTGCGCCGCGCACAACCCACATATAAGGTGAACATGGGTAATCACCCTACTCCCTCGTCCTCTCCGCATACCCCGCAAGTTGTCCTCGATGCAAGCTCCTACATTCACCCTACCGTCTCGCGCGATAAAGCAAATGGTCTCGTAGACGTGATCCAGGACAATGTGGCTCCGGGTGATTGGCCGGACGCGCCCTAACCACAGCTGAGCGAGCTCTCGCCAAGGGGAGTCCATCGTCGTCAAACGAAGCTCAGGACCGTGCTCGAGCTGAGGAGGCACTATGGTGCATAAGGTGTTCCACGCAGGAGCAAGAACACGTCCCTCAGGCTGTGGGCGAAATACGCCATCGTCGGGCAAGCCAAAATAGACATTGATCGCCCGAGCACTGAAGTCGAGATAGCGACCACGGACCCATACCCGGGATAGGTCGTCACCCTCCCCGAGACCGCCAATGTTGGCGATAACCTCCATAGCCAGATAACCGGAGGCGACGCCCTCGGGTGACGTGCCAGACCGGTCCACTGCAGATACTCTAAGACTGCACTGACCCTGTCATCGCCCAGATGAAGAGGATATATGCCTCTCTCAGGGACGTAAGCCCTGTTTCGACGAAACTCGTCGAAATAAAAGTCCTGGGCAGCCCTCGTCCTAAACCGGAACCTGTCGTGCCGGTGAGGACGCACCTCGTCCGGGAGGCCCCTGAGACGCGGGACCCTCTGCGCCTCATCCTCCTCAGACTCGCTCTCGTCGAAATCCGGCATCGCCGGAGCAGCATGACTGGGGCCAGCCTCATCAGCAACCCGTCTCCTAGTCCTCGGAGGACACATGAGAGACGCCAAAACGACCCACAAAAAGAGCAACATCCTGCAAGTTACCAAACACCAATTATAAGGCTAAGTCCCACACAGAAGTCAAGCGAAAATACGAATAGGGCATTAATATATAATCCCAACGTGAATGTACCGTAAGAACAACAAATCCTACCGTTTACTAAGACCAACCAGGTGGTGACCTAGACAAAGAATATGCTAAAACTAGTGCCTAAACCCTATGTGGCATTTCGTCGAACACGTTATGTGCACAATAAACCAAAACCTAAGTTACTAACAACACACGGAAATCGCCCACAGAACGAGACAATCATTCTAATAGCAATACGGCAAATCCTACAGCACTAAACAACGAGGGAACAAACCAATAATCACACCCCAACAGCAACCAAGCACCAGTAACTTCATAGCCTTTCTAAGGATTCGAATTCAACAAGAATTTGCCAGGAACATAAACACATTATAACATAAACGTAGGCAAGGCAATAGGGGTAACAACAATTGCCACATACACTTGCTAAATTGCACAAATCAAGCCTAAAAATCACAAACCCCCAATTTTTGTACACAAACCCTAATTTCCTAAATCTCTACACAAATCAAGTCATCCAAAACATAAAAGTTGAAATTAGTAAGTGGGTTTAGTAGACTCGTACCTAGATGAGTGGAATTGAAGTCGAAATCGAGCAAACAAGAAGGTAACTCGCCGGATTTAGAGAGAATTGGGGGGGTGTGTTCTCGGATGAGAAATGGGGGAAGTGGCTCGCGCGGAGCGCGAGCCCTATTTTTTTCGAACAGGGGTTGCCGCGCGCTCCCCGCGCGCCAACGCGCGGCCACCGCGCGGGACCCGGGTGGAGTTTTATCTTTCCTGTTCTGCTCAATCTCTTTCGCTATACACTCCTCGCTGAACCCGGGCATACATTGACAAGGAAATACGTCGACAGGGAGCATCGCCTGGCATTATTCCGGGCAAGGATGGCGGAATTGCCTCACGCCCTCCTTTCGCAGGACTACGGGAAACCCCCGGGACGTAAATACCGAGGGACCCTAAGAAATTCCGTAGGGAAATGAGAGCGGCATGTTAACTAACGACCCCACCACCGTTTACTCGTGACCACAATGTGTTCCACGACCCCCAACTAAAGAAGTACGTGCCCGACACGTCGCATGTACTCCAACCGGACGTAATCGAATTGGATGATGACTTGACCTATGAAGAAACCCCGGTGCAAATACTCGACTACAAGGAAAGGGTGCCAAGGAATAAAACTGTAAAGATGGTCAAGGTCCTGTGGTCCAACCACGAGACGGAGACGGCAACCTGGGAATTGGAAGCCGACATGAGGCAACGTTACCCTACCCTCTTCCAAGACGACCCGACCACAGTTATGGGGACATAACTGTATTCTTAAGGGGGGGAGGATGTAACACCCGAGGAAAAACAAATTCAAATTGTTTTGAACTACGTCATGACTTGATCCCTTCACAGGGTACGTAGGCAGCTTAGAACTAATTTCTAAGTTCAGTCACGAAATAAATCACAAAATACATCACGAATTAGACCACAAGGACGATAGGGGAAGTTGGAACCAATTTAGACTAGGCCAATTAGGATACGGAAATGTTGCGAGCGATAAGCCGAACTCGTAACGAGATTAAGGAAAGGATTTCGGACTAGAGACGACCCAAGGAATCGAGCTAACACGTAGAAAATCGATAGGGGAAAGCAAGGAAAGACCCGACGGAACACGCGGAGCCGAACCGGCCGGTCCGGCCGGCCCGCGCTGTCCGCGCGCCGCCGCGCGGCCACCGCGCGGCCTGGCACGCGTGCTCCGCGCGGACAAAAGCTTAGGTGCGCGCCACCAGCGCGCCAGAGGTGCTGAAAGTGTAAACTTTCCTTCCATGGCGATTTTCTTGCCAAAAACCACTCCCCTAACCATGGCAATCGAATCTCAGCCTTGGGGAAGGCTTAAGAATACCCTAGGGGCGCCCCAAACCCTAGGTTTTCAGTAAACATTCAGCCTCCACCCTCAATTCCCTCTCCAAGTTCGAAACTCTTTCGACACCACTTTCCGGCAAGTATTCCGGCGACGACGGGACGACCGGGACAAGCCCCTGCCCTCTAGACTCTTGGTAAGCCATTGTGCAACGTTTCAATTCGTCCATAGATCTCAGAAACTCATATTCTAACCCTTTTTCCTTACTACGATTTCCCGTCGGAAAACGAACAAAAAGCGATCGGAGAAGTTGGCCGTTCGTCGTGACCCTAGGACGTCCGCAAACCCAATCCAGCGACCCTATCATCATTCTAAGTAAGTTAACACCTTACTCACAAATTTTCGTGGTTGTTTGTTGTTTAAATCTCGAGATATAGGCTTGTAACAAAAATCGGTTTTCAAAAACCCTATTTTCGTCAAATTTTGAAGACTCGCCAAAAACTCGACCTTCGGGAATTCAAACCGAAAACTTTTCAACATAAAAGTTGTTCCTAACACCTTTATCTATCTTGTGTCCAAATTTAAGCCATTGACATTGAGTTTTGCTATCCCAATTTTCGCCATGAACTTTCTGTATCAAACCGAACGATTCAAATCTGTGACAGATTCCTTCATTCAACTTGATGCATGTTTTTCACCCATTTTTCGAATGATTTAACTTTGCATTTCTAAACAAAAGTTGTAGATAATTGTGTCTAGATTATGCCTACAAAATTTCACGAATTTTGGTGTTCATTTGATATGTCAAACGGCCAAGTTTTTAGAACTGTTTTGAATTCGTTTTAAGGGCCATGAGTATGCAGTGAGTTACACTCGATTTTTGAGTACCAAGAATTCATTATTTCCAAAAACTTAAAACATGAAAGTTGTTCCTTAATGTGTCGTGTAGTTACTGTAAAAATTTCACATCGATTGGTTTTGAAATGAATTTTTAATCGGCGTTACACGAACCTGTGACGACAACAGTTTTTAAGACGTAAATTATTCTTTGCAATGAACTCAAATTTTAACTCACTTCGGAACCCTATTTCCAAAAACTTAAAACATGAAAGTTGTTCGTGTGTGTGTTTTTGAATTACTGGCCAAGTTTCAGAATTTTTGGAGGAAAAACGAATTTTAAATTAAGAAAGGCGTGAACTGCCTCGAATAGGATTTTTCGAACTTGAGAAAACTCGAACTATGAAAACGCGATATCGATCCTTTGATAACTTTGAAATACGAACTTTCGAAAAATCCCGTTCACTAGGCTGAGCCGATCTTCATACTATCATTATCTTTGAGACTGCCTCGTTAGTGGTCTCCTTACTATCTGAGATTGCCTCGTTAGTGATCTCGCGCGCTGTATTTGTGGATCGCCTCGTTAGTGGTCCTACTATCTTTTTGGATCGCCTCGTTAGTGGTCCTACTATCTTTGAGACTGCCTCGTTAGTGGTCTCCCATTGTTTGGACTGCCTCGTTAGTGGTCCTATGTTGAGATTGCCTCGTTAGTGATCTCCCGGTATGGTGTCCTCTTCTTAGTTTACGGGATGAAAAGTAAAAGACTCGTGTGAGTGTTTCATTATGCTTAAATCGTATTTATCCTGTCTTTAATTACGTATTTAAATTTTTTGCATCTTAAATTATGCTTTAAATTTCGCTTTTTAAATTAAGTTCTTTAATCATAATTTTCCGCTGCTAATAAATCATGTATTTTTAAATTCTCGTACGGTAAGCGAAATCTTTAGTTTTAAACACTTGTAACCCCTTTATTTGTTAGTTAGGGATTAACTTACTCAGTATATTTTTATACTGACAACCGTTGTCATTTTTCTTTTACAGAGTATGTCGAGTGACGCATACGCATGCACTTGGGGGGAATCATTTATGAACATTTTAAAATTTCTGCATCGTACTGTTTTACCGGGTCTGTTAAACCCGAGGATTTGGCCATGTTGGCCGTGATTTTGCTTTCCGCTGCACTTCCTTTATTTACTTTTCGCGCATGATGATTACTACTATCGTATTAAGTATTATGAATTTCCGGACTAATTCTTGAAATGTTTTTAAATCTTTTCATACCCACAAGCCTTGCATTTCCTTAGCAAGCTCGGGAAGCCGTGTCTTACTAGGGAATTGCGGCGGTGACATCCCGGCCTGGGTTATCAAATCCGGGGTGTTACAGTAGCAACCACCCGCTACTAAATTGTACGGATCTGTCTCCGGTGTCGTGCGAATCCCCTGCGCCGCGCACAAGCCACAAATGAGGTGAATATAAGTAATAAACTCGATTTTTGACATGTTTTCTCAACTTATTTTGAAATCGTTAAAACACGAAAGTTGTTCGTTAGGCTGTTTTTGATAAACCGTGAAAATTTTAGAATTTTTAGACTTGAAACGAATTTTTAAATTAAAAAGGCGTAAACTGTAACGCCAAATGATTTTAAATCGAAGAGATTTTGAAATTTCGAAAGAAACGGTCGAGACTTGAAATACGATACATCTATACTTTTGAAAAATCCCGTTACACTAAATTGAAACATATGAGATACTTGGCGGAGGGTGAGTGTTCTGCAGGGTGCCCCTTTAGCCTTTCTCTTCGGGCCTATAATGGACGAGAGAAATTAGATTAGATATTACGCCAAACGGCGTGAGATACATGGCCTACACCCTCGGGATTATCCGTATGGATTCCCCCGAGGCTCCGGAGTGTTTGGTGTACGGCAGATACAGTTGCGGCCGCCGGATGACCGGCTACACTTGACGAGATTGCGATACAATCGTGAGATACTTGGAAATACTTGAGATACTTGAAATACGAAACGGCTGCGGCCGCCGGGTGACCGGCTACACTAAATAATGAGAAACGGGACGTAACGGGAAAAATTAAAAGATTTAATACTTTTTATGTATTTATTTATTCATTCTTGTCTTTAAATTTTGCATTTAAATTTATGTCTTAAATTTTATAACATGTTAAATTATTATTTATGAATTCAATGCATGTTCAAGTATACGATTAAATTAATTATTTTTAAATTGGTAAATGGAATATTTTTGTATGCGTGCCTTGGAGTACGGAGATAATGCATAGCATGTGCATTGGGGGATGGAATTATTAAACATTGTTTTATCGTTTTTTTATGATACTTGCATATCGGGCATGTAAATCCCGAGTTTTGGCCATGTCGGCCCACTTTACATTTTCCGCTGCGATATATTATTATTACTACTATATGTGTGGATGATACTTATTACTATTTTTAATTCAATTCCGGACTTGTTTTTAAATCTCTTTGCAATACCCATAGCCTTTCATCTCTTTAGCAAGCTCGGAGAATCCGTGTCTTGCTAGGGAGGTGTGGCGGTGACATCCCGGCCTGGGTTATCAAATCCGGGGTGTTACACTTTCTCAAATGAACTCAGATTTGGATGATCTTTATATAAAAGTCTATCTACTCAATGCAATTAATCTAAATATCATATTAGATTTCAGAAATTCTAAATATAAAAATAGCATATTCTTATAGCAACGAGCATTAAATATTTTAGGGGTTCAGTGACACAGATAGAATATTTCATTGACATACCATACATACTTCGATGACAAAGCCTATAGAATTCAGCAACATAGTATATACGATTCAGTGACATAACCTATACATTTCAACATATTATATCCATTTCAGCAACATAGTTCCATGCATTGAACGGCGTTATTATATGAAAATTTGCTAATTATTTGTTTGGAATTTCTAAAATTTGATAAGATATTTTATTCATTGGATCGAGTAGGTTGATTTTCATATAAATAACGTTCAAATCCGAGTTCATTTGCGAAAGTTAGAGCTAGTTGAAGTTCATTGTAATTTTAAGCAACATGGTCTTTACATCCCAGCGACGAGCCTATACAATTCATCGATATTGCCTAGACAATTCATGATCTATACAAAAAAAGCATATGCAATAAACTTCAAATGACTCTAACTTTCTAAAATAAATTCGGATTTGGATGCTCTTTATATGAAAATCGATCTATTTAGAACGAGAAATCTAAATATCCTATCAAATTTTAGAAATTCAAAAGTGAGAAATAGTATATTATGATAGACGGGAGAAGGACGAGTGAGAGAGATGAATAAAAATTATTTCCATAATATTTGTGTCAAAAGAAAATTTTTTATAACATACATATTTATGTATACAAATTACTAAAATTTAAAATTTTATTTTTTAAATGATTTTTTTACAAAAATAAGATTATATGTTGACAATTCTACCATTTTTATGTTATAGCCTTGAATTGAATGGTTGAAATAATTTGTCATGAAATACTTCTATTTATATTGGAAGTACCATAACAAATCTGCTCGACGAGATCAACATTAATGCTTGTTGTGAATCACATCTACAGCTAGAGGTGTCGAAACGGGCTCGCGGGGCGAAACGGGCCGGCCCGCGCGGGCCCACACATTTTTGCGGACTTGAACGGGGCGGGCCTAAATGGGGCGGGCCTAAATGGGGCGGGCTCAAAATGCCTAGGCCCGACCCGCCCCACACGCGGGCTACGGGTTTTGCGGGCCGGCCCGCGGGCTTTTAAGAAAAATATTATTAAATTTATTTTTTAATGTAAAAAATATAAAATTGTGAATATTTTTTTATTATATAAACTAGAAACAAGATATAAAGATTTGTAAATGAAATTAAAATTATAAATAGTTAAAGTGTGTATTTTTTGGCATAATTATTTACTTTAATAGTATGTTTGTTGAATAATTCTTTAAAACTGAATTTATTCTAATTTCTAATATTAAATAGGTGTATTATATTTTAAAAATATAGTATTGGAAAAGACAAAAAAATTTATAATTAATGACTGGGTTGATAAAAATATTGTGTCTGACGGTCGTAGTCTTTAGGAGGTTAATCTGTTTTAGCAGTGATTTTATATTTTAAAAGTAAGATAATTAACAATCAAACTATAACAATTTACAAGTATTCATAATTTTTAATAAATAAAATAAAAATGAATTTATACTTAAAAAACTAATATAAATAATATAAAGAAGCGAAGAAATATTAGAAGATATCGACTATTTGTATAACAATTTGAAATTTAATGTGTAACTAAAATTTTGATTTATGTTTGATGACTTAATGAGTTAGTGTTAGACATTGAATAATTTACCAAATAAATTAATCAATATTCAAAATCTAGTTAAATGTAAAAAAAAAAAAAAAAAAAAACAGGGCAAAGCCCGCGGGCCGGCCCGCCCCGCCGCGGGCCCAACCCGCAAAAGCCCGCCCCGCCGCGGGCTAAGCCCGTTTAGGCCCGCATCTAAACGGGCTTTAAATTCTTAAGCCCGCCCCGCATATTTTGCCTTGCGGGGCGGGCCGGCCCAACGGGCTCGGCCCACATTGACACCTCTATCTACAGCAAAGATTTTGTTACCAATAGTTAATTGATTCTACAGTGATTAATTGAGGCTGGTTTTAATAGAACATAGTACAATTAAATCCTTTGAAAGAGGGATGAACTTAGTGTATTCAATCCAGAGTTATATGGATTTTGAAAAGTTAGTGGATTTATAGAGTCTACAGACTCACGTAAAGTTGGTAGATTTTGTGTAGAGTCTATGTGGAGTTTGGCTAGAGTTTGGCTGACTTTTAGAAATATTGGATTGTTTAGAGAGATTTTGTTTAGTTATATTTTTTAATAGAATCCATTAAAATCTGTAAAGATTTAAAATCCATAGACTGTTGAATATCTCAAAATTTATAAAGACTTTTTTAAAGTCTGTATTGAATACACCTAAATTTTTAAAGACTTTTTAAAATCTGTATTGAATACACCTCGATTTTTAAAAACTTTTTAAAATCTAAATTGAATACACCCTAAAAATCCAAAAAAATCCTACAGACTCTGGATTGAATACACCCCTAGGTTTAATTCCAGAGCCTAATTTCATGATAATTAATCGGTTCAATAAACTAAATATTTATTGTTCAATTAAAAAAAAAAAAAAAAAGAAGAAGAAGAAGAATAAGAAAGAAAACTTCGTGTAGTGTTGCGAATATCGGAACTAGTAGCAGTATAAAAACGAAATACTTCCTTATCAAAAAAATTTAAGATTCCATATTTTCACACAATTCAATATACATTTTTAAATAATAATATCTCAAATTTTATAAATTAAAAAATTATACTATAATTTTAATATTTTAAAATTATGTGATTAGAATATTATTACGTTAAAAACTCTAAACAAGTAATTTAAAACATTTTTTATATATGCATGACATAATTCTGCACTTTATTTTGTCCTTTTCCTGGGAAAGACATGTTGAGATTAGGAGAATAAGATGCGAAACACCATTCATGATTTCCATCAAAGAAATTGATTATAAATAATAGGATTTCTACTCAGAATTTCTTCACAATCTTGTCATTTACAAAAGCTCCCGCATAAACAAACATCTTTTGCTTTCCACTATATTATATAAGTACATGCCAATTATTGAACCATATTAATAGAATCAAAATCTTTTCAACAAGAGAATACACTTTTTTATATTTTTTTATGGAAAAAAATAGTTATGCATTATAATCTATATTAAATAAAGACACCAAAATATATTAAATATTATTATATCCGTCCCCTTTGTTAGGGTGAAAGCGGTACGGTAAATATCCGACCGATCCGATGCCGTATCCGATTATATTCGAATCTGAATCCGTTTTCGACTATCCGGCCGGATATTTCAATATTCGTATCCGAATCCGAATTCATACTTTAATATCCGCATTCGTATTCGTATCCGAAAATATCTAACCGTATCCGAGAATATCCGACCGTATCCAAAAATTGATAGGATATTATCCGGATTTTAAATATGGATATCCGAATATATTAATATATTATTATTTAATAATTAAAAATTATTAATAATTATAAAAAATATTAAATTTTTAAAAAAGATTATAAAAAATTATCCGATAATCTGTATCCGATTAAATCCGAATCCGTCATATATCCGTCATGTATCCGTAATCCGAAATATCCGAAACCGTATTCGTATCCGGCCCATCCGTATTCGATACCAAATTCGACAAAAAAAATATGGATAATGTCCGTATCCGACACTATCTGACCGTATCCGTACCGTTTTCATCCCTACCCTTTGTAATGTCCCATTTGAATCTTTTACGGTGTTCATTAAGTTTGACCTAATTTTTTGTTGCAATTATATAAAAAATTAAAGATATAATCCAGTGGAATTTTGTTTGATTTATTTGTTCACGTAGATTTGGACTATATGTTTTATAGAATTTTTACTTCTATATTTTAAGATATTAATTGTTAAACAAATTCATTAGATCGCGTGTTAAAAATTTTGGAACAATATTAATGAGACATGGGGGAGTATATGTTCATCTAAATTCATACCTAGCATAAATAGTCCCATCAAGGTTTTTTTATTTTTTTTCGTTTCTAGAAAATATGAAATTCAACGAAAAATGAAAGATTTGCCACTCGAACAAACCCATTTCCATTCCCATCAAGTTTTGATAGATGCTCTTTAGAGGAAAAGAAAGAAACAATTTACAATTTAGGTTTAGGGACAAAAATAGTAAGGTTCAATCGCCCATAGAATTTGGAGTTAAAAGTTGTATGTGTTTCTTTTCTTGTTTCTAATTACTTTTTATTACTGGCAATCTAACTTTTGCCACTTAAATAAATAAAGGGAATAATAAGCTATTTATAATCTTTGACAGAAAAAAAAAGGTCTTTTTAATAAATTAGAAAGGGTACTATCAATTTAATAATTATTTGAAAATAAGGGTTACAAATGATTTAATGATTTTCTTTTTTATGTAACAATCAATGTTTTTTCCCCTAGCATATAATAGTGGCCATTTACACATATAAAGTAAAATAACTCTTTTTTTTCTCAATAATTTAATCATTCAGATTTTAAGGTTTACTTTTGATGAGCGGGTTATAAAGGGGCATTTTGATAAGTAGATATGAATCATAATATATGGTTATTGTGTTTTTAAATTGTAAATAATCAGTTATGCAGCTCCACTTTGAATTAATTATTTGCTTATTGAAAATGCAATGAAAAATTTTATACTATTAGTGAAAATTTTGATTGAAGAAAAATATTAATTATCGCATTAAGGTTGTAGTTTTTATTTTAATCTTATATCATAACTTTAGTTTTTGGGTATGATTATGATAGGTGCCAACTCTTGGTGCTCGCAAGAGTTCTTGGTGGGTGGAAGGGTATACACATTGGGCCACTTCGGGTCATTTATAGCTTGAAAGAAATGCGAGGTATTTGCGGAGAAAATTCGCGCATGGATGTGTTTGAGAAAGAAAAATAAATAAATAAAAATCGAACATATGGTGGAAATTATGGATAGGATTTTTTGTTGCTCGGTTCGTCACGATGTGTATAGACTTGTTGAATGGAACTTAGTTTGCAGTAGTAGTATTGTATTACATGTTGATGGTAGCTATTTTCTTAATCCTGAGGCTGCACGGTTTGCGGAACTTCTTCGTAATGAAGATGGAAGTTGGGTTGAGGGGTCGACTAGTCCTGTAAACTAGTTCAAGCACCTTTCGTGGACACGTTAAATAGTTTTAAGATATTAAGCAGCGGAAAATAAATAAACTGTAAAGTAACGAACTCAAGGTTTGTTGACCCAGTTCGGTACAAGCCTACGTCTGGAGGATACCAATCCATGAGGTTCACTATTTGTTTCAACTTGATCCACGATCCAAACAATAGTGATTTAACTCGCCCAACTCCAATCTCCAAGTGGTTGAGTTGTGGGACCAAAACACTCCCTTGTTTTGGTGAAGATCTCCCCGACCTTGCTCCAATTCCTTGAAGGCTCCCCCTTCAAGTTACCCTTGGTCGAAACCTGTTGGCGACCCTCCTACAAGTGTAGTTTCAATTAAGCTCGTGTGTTGACGACTCCTTGGAATGCTTGACTGACTTCGTCGAATTCAATCAAGACCGCAGTAGCACAATCTCGATCAATTCACTCCAAGGCAGTGTTGATCGAACAACTTCCTTCAGAATAGTATTTTCAAGAACACGGGAAGGAATGTGTTTCTCTCTTAATCAATTGCTTCGATGTCACAAGGGAGAAGAATCAATAATGTAAGTCGTGAGCACAATGTCCCTTGGCCGGCATATTTGAAGAGAGACAAACATCTCTCCATTCAGGGTAGGATTTTGTTGCCATAGTTAACCCTTTCCTTAGAATGGAGTTGCCCGAATTAGAAGATCTTGGTTTCCATACTTCTTGAGCACTATCCGGGCAAGGAATCAGCTAGCCGTTGGAGAGTAATCTCGAGCAGATTCGCCAGCATCTCTTCCTTCCAATAGTTTGTCGAATACAGATGGGGTTGGTTCAACAAAGTAGTCCAGACATCGGTTGTGAACACATTTGCTCAAAACTGGTTCCCAACAACTTCCCCCTTTTTGGCAGAATGTGGGCCAGTATATGAGTTGATCAAACCGATGTCCAAACATATTTCACAAGAACATAAAAAGAGAAATATTTCCCAATTCACCCAACCACCGATTACAATTATACCCATGTCAAGACAAACTATTCTAATGCTCCGTACAAGTAAGCCTATCCATTTAATCTAGGAGCATTCACAACAAAATGGCACATGGCAATAAAAATGCAGCATCAATAATCAAAGTTATGTTATTACATGCCATAGTGCAATGTTCAGAAACAGTTCACAAAAAGTATTCCAAACAGAATGAAAAAAATGTTACCCTTCATCAGCAGAAGCAGACTCCCCCTCCTTGATTGTAGTGCTTGCCAGAGGAACCGATCAACGGTTATATCAACTTAACTCCCCCTCTGGCGCACATTTTGCCCAAAAGGGCATGCATCATTCAGATTCTTCAGAGGAATCTGCACCCGAGTCATCAGATTCCTCCTCTGGATTGGTATCCATGTCCAGCTCTTCATCCGACCACACATCAGGAAGTTGTCTGAGCAGCTTTTCAGCAGCCTGAACACGTGCATGTGCCTGAGTTTCCAAGACCTTCAAGTGATTGATGTGATCGGTGAGCTCTTCACTCAGGGAGGAGAAGACATCTTTGGCAGGGATCCTCCCTCCTGATCCAGGCAGGTCGAGCTTCTTTTTCACTAGGGCAGCAGATAGCTTAAAGTCAGCTATGTCCTCCGGACGATCATGCTTGTCTCCAAGGATGTGGAGATGCTGCAGATACTCAGTGATGAGGCCTAGGAAGGGAAGTGTGGTGTTGTACTTCCTTTTGACTTTTCCAGCGAACACCAGCATTTGTTCAAGCACCAATGCTCCGAAATTGATTTCATAGTTCTGATCTATGGCAAATAGTAATTTACACATATTCTTGGACATAACAGAGTGGTTAGCAGTGGGCATGATATTGTGTGCACAAAGTTTATAAAAGAGAGAAAACCTTTGTGTCAATAAACCAGCACTTAATCCTTTGCCATGAATTCATTTACCCTCTACTCCAGTGAGTGTCTCAGCAATGGTGTTCATAGGGAATTTTGCAGCACGCGAGTAAACAGACTTAAGAGATGTTCGGGGTACCTGGAGGAATCGATTCAATGCCTTAGCTTTCAGTTCAAACAGCTCTCCTCGGGCATAGCTAAGTTCGAACCAGGGGCTTTTGGTGTTGAGGATTTCAGCGCTCAGGTTTGCATAGAAATGCCTAACTAGCTGTCCTTTGTATTGCTTGATCTCCGTCCCCCAGAAAAGTAGGGATCTTTCCTCCATGTATTTGTGCCACCCCATCTCTTCATATCTTGCAGCAGAAAATCGAATCTCTGGATGCACTTTCATCTTCTCCAGGACTGTTGTGTAGTATTGCTTGGACTCTTCATAGTAGAAGTCATTGGATATGGCATTTCCTGCATCAATGATCTCTGATTCATGTTTTTCAGATGAGGATACGACAATCTTCCTCTTCTTGGATCCAGTGGCTTTGGAAGACCCTTCAGGTTCAGAACGAGTCCGCTTCTTTGGTTCGGACTCCTTTGGTAAACTCCTTGCTGGAGGAGTTGGTTCACGTGTTTCATTCTGGGGTTCCTCTTCTTCTTCTCCAGATTCCTCGTCTGATCCTTCTTCTTCATCCTCTTGGTCGGATCCATCTTCATCACTTTGGGTATCCTGTGAACCCAATTCCTCGGACTTGTCTTCAGTGGGATTCTCCCCCTCAGTTGGTCCAGGGGCATCTTCATGAGGGTGTTCAGTATCACCTTCCGATTCTTTGTTCTGGTTGTCCTCGGAGCTTGAGGATTCCTCGACCTCTTCTTCTTCTTGTTCAGCCTCAGTAGTAACAGGCTCTTTGGCTGGGGCAATTGGTTCAGTGTTCTTCCTCAGTTCATGCTTTCTCTTCTGGCTGGAAGTCCAGGCAATCTCCTCTGTGATCTCGTTTGCAGCATCATTCTTCTCGTCATCACTGATGCCGATCACGGATTCATCTCCGGAGCTTCCATCATCGGACTCTTGCACATAGTCTGAATCAAGTTCTTCTTCATCAGGTTGTTCAGTAACGGGTTCAGGCACCTGGGTTGGACTGGTGTGGGTTGCAGAGGCGGTAATTTGCAATGGTTCCTTGGGATTTTCTTCAATGGTGGTAACGGAGGCAGGTTCGGTCAGGGCACTTGGTTCCACCACTGCCTTCTTCGCAGGAGTTTTCTCCTTGGACTTTTCAGTGGACACCTTTTGTGCATCTTTCGGTGCAGGATCAGCAACTTTAGCGGTCACGACTGCTTCGGAATCTTTGTCGGAGCCCATTGCAGGGAGGTCGGCCAGACTAGCTTCAATGGGCTTCAGTGCTTTGGCAATGTCTGCCTCAACTCGTTCGCTGATGGAAGCATTCTTCCTCGCCACGGCTTTCTCTCTCGGTTTGGAGGAGAAAACAGCATTCCCTTTAGTTTTCTGCATTCCTTCTCCTTTTTGTTTCATGGTGTTGGCTCCAGAAACTTCAGCCCGTATGTCCAGAGGATCTTGAACAGCAACTGTGGTAGTACCCTTATCTCCGGCAGTGGAAGGAGATGATGAGGGGAATGGAACAGGTACAATGGAGGGTGTTTCCGAAAACCGTTTGTTCAACAATCGCTTGTTGAACGGCTTTCGCCCTTCCTTTTGCGCTGGATTCTTCTGGAGAGATGACTTTCTTCCTACCAGCTGAAGATGCAGGGGTAGGATCTTGAGATCTTGAGCTTTGGCTTCCTCTCGTCTTCACGATGTTTTCTGCAATATAAGCTTTTTGACAAGAACAAGTGAAGATGCACACATTCTTTGGAGAATATATGAAGAAGATTCTTAAGAAGAAGAGAGCGGGAGAAGTAAGGAAACATAATCAAGTAATGATATGGGCACAATTGAATGAAGAACTTCCCTTAATTCAAGTTTGGAAAGGAATCACGACTTCCCAAACCGCAACGATCACGTTTTCAAAGGGATAGTGCAGGTAACCATTCCTGCCTCACGCGCCTGTCAGTCCTGAAGTCACATCGAGTTCAAATTTGATTCTAAAATTTCAAATTATGGTGGACATGGTTTTTTTTATCCTGCAAAAATTTATCTTAAATGCATATATTAGACAAAATATACTAATTAATATAAATAAGGAAATAAAATATATGTAAGAATTGAACTTAGGGAAGTTTGCATAAACAAAAACTTATTCCATGATCTTTGGGATATTATGCGATCGTGCAAAGACCAAGATCCCTTCTTAATTTTTCAAATCTTTCACGATCAAGAGCCTTAGTGAAAATATCTGCATGTTGCTCAGTAGTTCCGACATGTTGTATGGACACAATTCATTCTTCTACAAGTTCTCTTATGAAGTGGTGTCAGAGATCAATATGCTTTGCTCTCCCATGTTGCACTGAATTCTTTGAGATGTTGATTGCACTCATGTTGTCACATAGTATAGTGAGGACTTCTTGTTCAATTCCATAATCTAACATCACTTGCTTTATCCAAAGTAATTGTGCACAACTTCCGGCTGCAATGTATTCAGCTTCGACAGTTGAAAGTGAGATTGAGCTTTGTTTCTTGCTAAACCAACTGACTATGTTGGTTCCAATGTAGAAGCAGCCTCCGGTTGTGCTTTTTCTATCGTCCGCATCACCTGCCCAATCTGCATCACTATAACCAAGTAATGAAAGATTAGATTCATTGGAATACCATATACCAAGATCACTTGTCCCTGAAACATATTTGATCACTCTCTTGGCTGCTTTCAAGTGAGATTCCTTGGGATCAGCTTGGTAGCGAGCACAAACACCAACTGCATGGCTTATTTCTGGTTTGCTTGCTGCCAGATAAAGTATACTTCCTATGATGCTTCGATAGAGTTTCTTATCCACGCTTTGGCCACTGGGATCTTTACTAAGTTTGTCATTAGTCCCAATAGGAGTTCGGACAGGTTTTCTGGACTCCATGCCAAACTTTTTTACTATGTTCCGAGCATACTTGGTTTGGCTAAGAAATATACCATCTTTCTTTTGTGTGACCTGCAAGCCAAGAAAGTAGGTTAGTTCCCCAACCATGCTCATTTCAAACTCCTTACCCATTATTTCGATGAAGTTGTCTTTGAGCACATGATGTGTTGATCCAAAGACTATGTCATCCACATAGACTTGAGCGATTAGAATTCCTTTGCTTTCTCTTTTGATGAATAGAGTCTTATCAAGGCTTCCTCTTTCAAATCCTTGTTCAAGCAGGTACTTGAAGAGCCTCTCGTACCAAGCCCTAGGAGCTTGTTTTAAGTCGTATAGTGCTTTGTTGAGCTTGTAGACATGTTGCGGATGATGAGGGTCTTCGAATCCTTTGGGCTGTTGCACGTATACTTCCTTATTAAGCCATCCGTTTAGGAATGGACTCTTGACATCCATTTGATAGAGCTTGAATCCTAATAAGCATGCAATTGATAATAGTAGTCGAACTGCTTCAAGTCTGGCTACGGGAGCAAAGGTCTCACTGAAGTCCACTCCTTCAACTTCAGTGTAACCTTGAGCAACTAGACGCGCCTTGTTTCGTGTAATGTTTCATTTTTCATCACTTTTGTTGCGAAAGATCCACTTGGTGCCAATTATGTTCTTGTCTTTGGGTCTTTCGACAAGAGTCCAAACTTCATTTCTTTTGAACTGAAGTAGATCATCCTGCATGGCATTAATCCAATGTTCATCCTGAAGGGCCTTTTCCACTTTGATGGTTCGATCTTAGATGTATAGCAGTGCAAGCCAGCTAGTTCTTTGAAGTTGATCTTCTTTCCCCGGGTTTTCCTCTTTTCATTGACATCACCTATGATATCTTCAGGATCATGATGTTTGTGAATACGTCCATTGAGGTCTTTCTCGGGCTCAGAGTCATGTGTCAAGGCATCCAGAGTGGGAGTTTGAACGACTTCCGTGGACTCGTTGCTGGAGGTGATTTGTTCTGCATTGATCTGTCCTAAATTCTGACTGCTAAGTAGTGTTGACGGAACTTCATCTTCATTGCGTTGAGCAGGATCCTTGCATGAGACATCTTCTATCGCAACATTTGTGGATTCAAGAACTTTCCTGGTCTTTGGAATGTATATCCTGTATGCTCTGCTTGTGATAGAGTATCCTACGAACACTCCTTCATGACTCTTTTCTTGGAAGTTTCCCATATGTTCCCTGTCATTTAAGACAAAGCATTTGCTACCAAAGATATGAAAGTAAGTGATAGATGTCTTTTTACCGTTCCATATTTCATATGGAGTCATGAGGGAGTTAGGTCTTAAGTAGACCCGATTTATGGTGTAGCATGCAGTGTTGACAGCCTCAGCCCACAAGAACTCAGCAACATTTTTGGCATTCAGCATGACCCTTGACATCTCTTGCAAGGTGCGATTTCTTCTTTCCACCACACCATTTTGTTGAGGAGTTTTTGGTGCGGAGAATTCATGCTTGATTCCACGAGCCGTACAATATTCTTCAAAGGACTGGTTTTCAAATTCTCGTCCATGATCACTTCGAATCCTCTTTACTTTGGTGTCTTTCTCAGTCATGAGACGGTTGCATAATTTTTCGAAGGCTTTGAAAGCATCACCTTTTTCCCTGAGAAAGTCTACCCAAGTATATCTAGAATAATCGTCAATGCATACAAAAATATATCTTTTACCTCCCAAGCTTTTAACCTCAGTAGGACCAGTAAGATCCATGTGCAGTAGGTCAAGACATTTAGTCGATCCGGGATGTTCAGACAGTTTGTGTGAACTCCTATGCTGTTTGTTCTTGGCACATTCGTCATAGAACTCAACGTTAGAGTTTTTGAAGTGAGGAAGCCCTTTGACTGCTTCGGTCCTACTGAGTCTGATCAAATCTTTGAAGTTGAAATGCCCAAGCTTTTCATGCCATAGCATGATGTGATCTTTACCTGCGACTGAACCAAAATTGCATGTTTGAACAAGATGATAACAGTTATTCTTAGAGCGCAAACCTTTCATGATGCATTCTTGATTTTGGTTGAGCACTTGACAATCCTTCTTGGTGAACTGCACCACTAGATCATCATCATACAATTGACTAATGCTAATCAAGTTTGCTTGAAGTCCATCAACAAGGAACACTGGAGATAATTCTCGTGACCCACTGTTCTCAATGGTTCCTTGTCCTACTAGAGCGCCCTTTTTGTCATCTCCAAATACAACAAATCCTCCATCGATTTCCTTGTAGTGTTTGAGCAAGTTCTTTTCACCAGTCATGTGTTTGGAGCACCCACTATCAAAGTACCATACTGTATCCTTAGTTTTCTTCTTGTGCGATAAGAAGGCAACATGACATTGGTTTTGAACTTTGGAAACCCATTCGCATTTGATGGAGATCAGCTTCATCTTGATTTTATCGTTCGGCCAAATGATAGGTCTTCCTGCTTGTAAGTCTCTAACTATGATTCCACAGTTCTTAGTTTTGTGGCCTTCAAGTTTGCAGTAATCACATCTGAGCGGAATGGGAGGAGGTGGTCTTCTCGTCCACTTGTTCCTTCTTGTATGATGAAGAAGTTTCTTGGTAGTTCGGTGGTCACTCAGCATTCCTCCGGATACAAATTTGCTTTTCTTTTCTCCTTTTGAGGTGGAGGCTTGATGACCTAATCCTTGTTTGTTGCTGCTAGGTCCTTTTGAGGTGGAAGCTTGATAGCCTAAGCCTTGTTTGTTACTGCTAGGTCTCCCCATGGGAATGACATCACCTAGCTTGGCTTTTCCCTTGTTAAGTGCTGCAAGAGTGCTTTCAGCTTTGGCAAGCTTTTCCTGAACTTCAGTTAGTTTGGTGTGAAGTGCATCCTTTTTGCCATGCATACTAGCATACCAGAGTCTGTAGTCATTCTTTTCAACTTCTAGATCACCATTGTCTTTCTGAAGTTCTGCGTTTTTCTCAAGTAGTTTATCAACCTGTGCAGACAGTTTCTTGACCTTCTCTTCAAGTTCCTGATTTTTGTCTTCGAAATTCTTGATATGCTCCTGCAGACTTCCATTCTTGACTTGAAGTTCTACCGACTCAGCAATGGATATTTCTAATTTCTCGAACGTTTCTTCATATAGATTGTTGAGTTTGCTGATGCTCTCTTCCTGATCCCTAACAAAATAGTGCACCATATTAGAAGAAACCATATTGACTGAGTTAGTAGAAATACCTGCTTCATGATCATCATCACTGTCTGAATCCCATGTCCCGACGAATGCTACTCCATAGTTTGGACCATTTTCACTGGACTCCTTCTCATCTTCAGAGTCACTGAATGTTACTTGGTAAGATTTGTTTGACTCCTTTGTGATAAGATTGGCACATTCCTTTTTTATATGACCTCTTCCGCCACACTCAAAATAGATGATTTCTTTGTCATCCTCAGATTTAGATGATTTAGATCTGTTACGGTCGTATGACTTAGAGTATTTCGAAGTGGATTTGGAATTTGATGTCCCGGCATCCTTCTTCATGGAAGAGTTGAATCTGGATTTTCGATTTTTTAGGATCTGATTCAGCCTTTTGGACAGCATGGCCAATTCTTCTTCATCACTGTAGTCATCAAGCTCTTCGATGGAAGAGTAATCCATGCCCTTGGTCACAGATTTGAATTCCACTGGTTTGCTTTTACCCCTAGGGCAGTGATCCATTTCCCATGATTGTAGGATTCCCATCAATTCATCAACCTGCAATTTATCAAAGTCTTTGTATAGTTCAAGGGCGGCCACCTTTGCGTTGAACCTTTCTGGAAGCATCCCAATAATTTTTCCTACAATATCCTGTTGAGAATACACTTTGCCAAGCTGAAGAGCTTGGTTAGTTAGATCACGAATGCGACCGATATATTGGCCGACAATTTCATTATCATCCATAGTGATTTTATGAAATTGAGCATCAAGTGTAATGATTCTTGATTTCTTTACCGGTGCCATACCCTCGTAGGTATTGGCTAAAGTATTCCAGACATCATAGGCAATCTTGCATCCAGCAATAGGTCAATATTGATCCTTTGTGAGAGTGACTGGCATTCAATCCTTTGGAGTTCTTTGATGCAGCAAGTTTCTCGGTTGCAGTCCATTCACTCCTTGGTTTCAGGGTTTTCACACCATCTTTTTCGTCTACTGGAGGATGGTATTGAGTTTCTACTGCATCCCAAGCACCTTCACCTAGAGATATGAGAAATGCCTCCATTTGATCTTTCCAGTAGGCATAGTTTGATCCATCGAGCAATGGGGGTCTGGTTACTGAATCACCTTGGCTATCCATACTTTGTGACTGGATCTCGCTAGTAGAGCGTGTGGCTCTGTTACCAATTGTTAGGTCCGTTTGTGTGGATAACCAGTCGACTAGTCCTGTAAACTAGTTCAAGCACCTTTTGTGGACACGTTAAACAGTTTTAAGATATTAAGCAGCGAGATAATAAATAAACTGAAAAGTAACGAACTCAAGGTTTGTTGACCCAGTTCGACACAAGCCTACATCTGGGGGATACCAATCCAGGAGGTTCAGTATTTGTTTCAACTTGATCCACGATCCAAACGATAGTGATTTAACTCGTCCAACTCCAATCTCCAAGTGGTTGAATTGTGGAACCAAAACACTCCCATGTTTTGGTGGAGATCTCCACGACCTTGCTCCAATTCCTTGAAGGCTCCCCCTTCAAGTTACCCTTGGTCGAAACCTGTTGGCGACCCTCCTTCAAGTGTAGTTTCAATTAAGCTCGTGTGTTGACGACTCCTTGGAACGCTTGACTGACTTCGTCGAATTCAATCAAGACCACAGTAGCACAATCTCGATCAATTCACTCCAAGGCAGTGTTGATCGAACAACTTCCTTCAGAATAGTATTTTCAAGAACACGGGAAGGAATGTGTTTCTCTCTTAATCAATTGCTTCGATGTCACAAGGGAGAAGAATCAATAATGCAAGTCGTGAGCACAATGTCCCTTGGCCGGCGTATTTGAAGAGAGACAAACATCTCTCCATTCAGGGTAGGATTTTGTTGGCATGGTTAACCCTTTCCTTAGAATGGAATTGCCCGGATTAGAAGATCTTGGTTTCCATACTTCTTGAGCACTATTCGGGCAAGGAATCAGCTAGCCGTTGGAGAGTAATCTCGAGCAGATTCGCCAGCATCTCTTCCTTCAAATATTTTGTCGAATACAAATGGGGTTGGTTCAGCAAAGTAGTCCAGATATCGGTTGTGAACACATTTGCTCAAAACTGGTTCCCATCAGCGACGAATTTGAAGGCGGAGATTCATTGTGTGCTTTGAATTTTCACCATATCTGTTGTTGCTACTGTGATTCGAAAGAGGCCCTCCAGTTGGTTAAGGATGGAGTTGAGATTGGTCATTTATTTTTCCCCATTATTAGTTGAATTCACTACTCGTTGGTTAAGGTCGTCCCGGGCTTGAGGTGGTTTTACATTTTGCGCGAAGGTAATGCAGTAGCAAATTTATTTCCTGGATAAGAGAGGTGCGACCACATTTGAAGGCTGACATGTTAGGGGTATTATATCCTCGATGCATTTTCCTTATTTTATAGCTTTGGCCCCCCTTTCTCTTCCCCTTTATGTGGTCATTTTTATCAGCTTTTTCTTCTCTTATGTCGAGTCTTGCACATCCCCTTGTTTACTAAAAAAAATAAAATTGATAAGATATATAACCTTTTTAAGGTACTAGATTAATCCATCCCTAAGGTTGTTTAATTTTTGTTCTTTTTGTAATAACTTGATATGGTCATATTGTTATGCTTGCTTGAAATTTAACCAAGCTAAGGGACCACTAGATTATGAGGTTTGAGTCTTTTTTTTTTAAATATATATATATATATATATATATATATATATATCTTTCTTTATTTAATTCTTAAAATGAATAAATACCCATTTTTTAATTCTGATATTCGAATCCTCACCCGGCCTCCTATCCACCCCCTTTATTCCCTTTATAATTTGTGTGGCATGACTCTTACCACCCTTTCCAGGTTTTTAATGGCTCATCCAAAAAAAATAAAAAAAAATGCCCATTTGTATGTGAATAAGTGTTTTATGTTGTATATGTTGCTTGAGAGAGTGAAATCTTCACTTTCCACCACTATGAATTACTTTAATGATTGTGATATGTAATTTAAATATATATATATATATATATATATATTTGGATTTGTACCCTTTGAAGCCATTAGTCCTTGTAATTGGATCAAATCAAACTTTTTGGCTATTCACAAAAGTTCAATTCATCTCCATCTCTTTATTCTCAAATTATGGGATAAGTTATTTCACTACATCAAATAAAATCATTTCACTTACTTTTACCTTAAACAAACACACATAAAATGTATAAATTCCAAATGGAAAATCTAATATAAGAAGAAAAAAACTGAATAAAAGAATGGAGAAAATTAATATAAATGTGGGCTTAAAAAAAATAAATAGATAAAGCCCAATAAAAGAAAAAGAAAAAGATAGAAGGTGTAGTAGTAAATAAGGGTGGGAATAGAAAATTAAACATAAACTAAAAAGGAAAATTAGAACCTTCAAGGTCCTTTATTAATGAAATTAATGAAATGGGGATATTTATTAATAAGTTATATTCATTAACATGATTGCAATTTAACCACGGTATGTTGATAATTCAACAATATAATTGTGAACATATAAAACATATAAGAATTCGACTCATTTTATGCATAAAAACGGCTGGGAAAAAGGCCCAATAACCTCTAAAATGTGTCCCGGTGATGTGTCTCACGGGAAGGTTTCCGAGCAACAGTGGCTGGAGGAATAATATTGTCCGAGTAACAGAATTTGCATAAGTTCAACCCGAAGTGAACAGGAATCCATAGATTAAGGTCCCGAGCAACAGTACCCGGGAAATAATGTCTTGTGTAAAGAACACACCCGTTTCATAAGGAGATACACCTTTCCGCGATCAGACATGAATACACGAATAGAGGCACCATTCCCACTAGTTGCGCACAACTAGAGGAGATACACCTTTTTATAAACCTAGAGGAGATGTCCTATGACCCTTCTATTCGAATATAGGCAAATCGGCATATTACTGTGCAATCTGGCCTTAGATGTACCGACGTTTTGCCTTAGTCTTATTAAGGTTATATGCCTTAGACTAATTACAAGAGCACAATTTATATGATAACACGATAATCATACGGATGACTAGGAATAAGAATTTCCTAAATATTATGATCTTAAAGATAAGACGCGAGTGTTATGAAAGGGCATTACAGAATTTTAAACTCACAACGAGTTTTATAAACGTTTGAGTTTCCCTTAAATCCATATGCGAATTTGGCAAGGAAAATTGAATGGACATCTCTACCGTGCGAGTTTCCCTTGAAAGCACACAACTAGAGGAGATACACCTTTTTATTCATTCTATAGTGTTTATTTATTTATTTTTAATGTTTATTTATTTATTTATTTTCTTCCGGGGGAAAGGTGGGTCGAAGCCATGTTATTCCAGTTTGCAAGGGGTGAACCATGCCATACAAATCAACAGCTAAAAAGCTCAGAATATTGTCAGGGGGCTGTCAAAATGAGAAACACCCGACATAGTAGAATGGCCATGAAGAAACTGACCAACAACATCGTTACAGGATCTAGCAACGTGAACAAAACTTATTTCCCAAATCCAAGTTGGCAAGATCCTTGATTTTGGTGATATAGTGCTGGGTTGGGCCGCAGATTCATAATCCTCCCTGAGCATGTTAATGGCTTCCTGGTTGTCCGACTTAACGATAAGGTTCGGAATATTGCATTCCCAATCCATTTGAAGATCCAAAAGAATGGCCCAAAGCTCGGTTTGTAGAATATTTAAACCTTATTTCTTGGCGCGAACACCTTTGATCCAATTACCCATGAAGTCGCGGATAATGGCTCCAGTAGTAGACTTTCTATTGTGGATGCTGCCATCACAGTTCAATTTTACCCGGCCTTCGGGAGGATTCTTCCATTTGGATCTGACTTATCTCCAATCTTTTACACCATGTTGTTGTAGCTCGTCTCTGGCTGCAAGGAATTCGCAGCTTCTACGCCTTATCTCGGAGTGAAGGGAATTCCATTAGATTTGTTCCATGCCATATAACTCCCTGCAAAGTGACTTCCATATAATCCATGCTCCAAAGCCAAAAAGGGATGTTGTAGAGCCTTCGTGGTTTGAGGGATTCATGAGTTGGATCCATTGTTCCATTGTGTCATAAACTAAACGTGTTTATTTTAATTTATTAATTTATTTATTTTTTTAATATGAACATGATGCTAGTAGTAGTTTTAAAATATATATTATTATTGACTGTAGAAATTTGCAGAGGATGAAAGCCTCTCCTTTGATTGATAATGTCGGATGAGTTATAAGGAATTGATGAAAGAAAACTTACAGGAAACTAGAATGCAGAAAGGAAGAACGAAAGTAAATTACAGGAATGAAAACTGCAGAAAATTAAGAATGAAAAATGTGGTTTTTCTGTGGAATTGAGACGACCCCTCCAAATGACCCGTCGTTCAGTATTTGTAAGCCAAGCTACCAACCACCCTGAAGCCACGATCCGTAGCCTTCAACCGCCGTCTTCAACTGCACTTCACTATCTCACACGGGCTGAATCCCACCAACTGCACTTCACTATCTCACACGGACTGAATCCCACTAAATTGAATCCCAATGGGCCGAATGTAGATTGGGCTCAAATTATTTGGCTAGTAACTTTGTTGGGTTGACAGATGCCCCCTCGCACAATTTGTCTGTTAGGGTTTCTTAAGACAGATTTGCGTGTTTGACCTTGGCTTGGGCCTGACCCTGTCGGACCGAGCCAACACTCGAGCTGTGCATCCACGCCGTCCGAAGCTCCGATCCGCCTGTCCGAAACACGAGTCGCCGTTGAAGCCTTTCTGGCCGTCACCCACACAATCCAGGCCGCCGCCTGGACCGCCTTGGCCGTCGTCGTGCGTGTCCTAGCCGCCATCAGGAGGGCTCTGGCTGCCATCCTCCTTACTTCAGCCACCATCTGTCCGGAATTTACCTCCAGCCGCCACAAAGGAAGTCTCAGCCGCCACTTTCAAGGCCCCAGCCGCCATTCACTTCCTTCGGGCCGCCGCTCAAGTCCTCCCAGCCGCCAATGTGTTTCGCTCACCAAGGAGCTTGAGCCGCCACTTGATTGCTAGCTTCAGCATCGAAGTTCCTAACGCTGCTGAACGTTCCCCAGCCGCCATTGAAGAAGCCTCAGCCGCCACCAAGGAACACCTGGCCACACTAGGAAGGTCCCAGCCGCCACCTTGAGAAGCTTCAGCCGCCGTCCTTTAATCCTTCATCAGCGCTACCCGCGAATCATCCAGCCGCCACTGTCTGCACTCCCAGCCGCCACTTGGCACCTTTCAGCCGCCATCAATCCTTGCCCGAGTCGCCATATGAGTACATGCAGCCACCACCAAGGGGATGCCAACCACCACTATGCAGGCTCCGGCCGCCATTTGTCAGCCTTCAGCCGCCACTCAGCCTGGCATCATGCAGCCTACTCAGCCATCATGCGGCATGCTCAGCCACCATTATACACCCTGCTCAACCGATCATGCAGCCTACTCAGCGAACCATGCAGCCTGCTCATCCAGTCGTGCGGCCTGTTCAGCCGATCGTGCGGCCTACTCAACCACACTCATACAGCCTGCCTCAATCTCCGGAGCTTGAGGGCCTCAGTCGCCGCCTTCAGAGCCCAGCCGCCGTGACGGAATCACCAGCCGCCATTCCTCAGCTGCCATCGTCATGCCGCCACTACTCAGCCACCAACTACTCGGCCTCCAAGGCCGCTGTCAATGACGCTCTAGGGCCACTATCCAGGGCTGTTTCTACCAAAGATCAATGTAGAAGCCGCCACTGTTGGGTCGCCTTCCTCTTTACCCGATTTCACTTTATTGAAATGAATCACTTGTAAAGGAAGACGCTTCTCTTCCTGTTCCTCTAGGAATTTTTCCAAGCGGGTCGCTCTCTCGGCCAGTTGGGCAAGATTACTTGCATCATGCACAATTAAATGTTCTTTTAGTGTTGGCAACATATTAGCCACCGCTATGTTGGCTATTTCCCTATCAGGGACTGCTATCGTGCATCGGCCCTTAAGCCGTTGTAACCTGTTAATGAAATTACTTGCCGTCTCATCGGAAGATTGTTTTGCATTAGTTAAGTTTGCAAGGCTCACCTGTGACAATGGTGTGTAGACCTGCCATGGAAAGCTCGCTCCAAATCGACCCAATTCTGTATTGAGTTAGGCCGCAGGGATACATACCACGCGAAAGCAGGTCCAGTGAGGGACGAGCTAAAGAGCCTCAGCTTCAACCAGTCATTAGCCGCCGCTTCCCCACATTGTGCAGTGAACATGCCTACATGTTCCACAGTAGATTTGTCGTCATCTCCCGAGAATGTGGATAACTCAGGCATTTTGAAGCCTCGTGGTTATGGCTGCATCGTGTCTACCGAATCAGGGTAAGGCTTCCTGTATGTAGGCCGCTCCATCGGCCTAAGTTGAATCCCGAAGTGTTGCTGCATCATGTCTGCAAGCAACTCGGGTGACATTGTTGGCGCCTGTGCAGACGGCATCGCGAGTGGGGGTGTAGTAGGAGCAATGGCGGCTTGTGTGGCTGCTTGTGGCGTCTGCCCCCTGGCAGTGGTGTCTGCCCCCCCCTGGCTGTGTCACCTGCCCCCAAGGCTGTGGTGCCTGCTCCCCTGGCTGCGGCGTCTGCCCCCAGGGCTGTGGTGCCTGCCCCCAAGATTGTGGCGCCTGCCCCCTAGTGTTGGCGGCATTGAACAGGGTTCAGTGGTGCCTGTACTGGTGAGTAGTTAGGCGCATACAGTGTGGTTGAAGCATTCGGCACA
This sequence comes from Hygrophila difformis, assembly GCA_030278955.1. Lineage (NCBI taxonomy): Eukaryota > Viridiplantae > Streptophyta > Magnoliopsida > Lamiales > Acanthaceae > Hygrophila > Hygrophila difformis. Next base: position 44,459,106 of record JAOANR010000003.1, on the reverse strand, counting down.
ATAGGTGCCGCTTGGCGTGGTGCCACTACAGGTCCACCAGTGGCCGCTATACAGCCTGGTGAGCCACTGGAGACCATCAGGCATCCTGGTGATGCATAGATTGGTACTGGAGGTGACGCATAGCCAAGGTTCGGTGCGGTAGGTGCCGCTGGAGTGAAGGCATATGCAGCCTGATATAGGAAGATAAACAGACTCGCCAGGCCTTCAGTCTCAGGGAGTGGTGGTTGGCCAGGTGTTGTTCCCCATGTCTGTTGTTGGCCGCCTGACGGCCCTGGACATGTGATGCTTAGCGGCACCGTGTTAGCGCCGTTTGCAAGAACAGTTGTAGATGCAGTTACTTCTTGTTGAGCCCTCAATGCACTGAAGCCTCTATCAATTTGATCGGCTATAGCAGGCCGCAAAACATCCATCAAATGCCTCGTAAGTACAGGCATGAACTCGGCCATCGATTCTGTCATCGAAAGCCGCATTTGCTCCGTCAATGTGGGGGTCTGCATAATCCTTGTTGTGGTTGAGAAGTACTCGCCGTCTCAGCGGCGTCCTCAGGCAGTGTTCGCACTGGAGTCTTCTCATATATCGACATTTCTTCAAATTTCTTTGTCAGATCACTAACAATTCTTCCAGATCTGAGATGCATACACTTCTTCGAAGCGGATATGGCTTTAACTTCGTATCCCACTGGGCGTGCCAATTTGTTGACTGTAGAAATTTGCAGAGGATGAAAGCCTCTCCTTTGATTGATAATGTCGGATGAGTTACAAGGAATTGATGAAAAAAAACTTACAGGAAACTAGAATGCAGAAAGGAAGAACGAAAGTAAATTACAGGAATGAAAACTGCAGAAAACTAAGAATGAAAAATGCGGTTTTTCTGTGGAATTGAGATGACCCCTCCAAATGACCCCCCGTTCAGTATTTGTAAGCCAAGCTACCAACCACTCTGAAGCCACGATCCGTAGCCTTCAACCGCTGTCCTCAACTGCACTTCACTATCTCACACGGGCTGATCTCACACGGGCTGAATCCCACCAACTGCTCTTCACTATCTCACACGGGCTGATCTCACACAGACTGAATCTCACACGGGTTGATCTCACACGGGCTGAATCCCACTAAATTGAACCCCAATGGGCCGAATGAAGATTGGGCTCAAATTATTTGGCTAGTAACTTTGTTGGGTTAACAATTATATATTATTATAAAATATTAATAGTTGAAATAATTTTATTAGATAGAGTATCGAAATATATAAGCCCTGTTTGTACATCAACAGAGTAGATAACATATACGGAGTAATAAATTTGATTAATACATTTGAGTAATATATATTGATAGTAGTTTTGATTATGAAATAGTAATAGGAGATTTATAATAAAATATGTTCGAAAGAGCATATTAAAAAGCACATTGATTGTAATATAAGTTGATAAAACATGACAAAGTAAACAATATATTGTAGTAAGCAATTGCAAGAATAACACATTATTAGGTATAGCAACAACCCACTAAGATTATCTCCAACCCGCCCTGCAATTTGTTATTTATGCAGGATGAGAGTACAGAGTGCAGGATGGGAGTATAAAGTAGGGTTCCAACTCACCTTGTATTTTTATAGAAAAGCACCCTCCCCTTACAGTGTTTCTATTAAATGAGCGGAATACTATTCACACACGGCATTTTTTCTTCTTCATTTTTTATTTTTTTTTAAAATTTATGTATGATCATAAATTTATGTAAAAATATTATCATACGAAAAATTGTAGATCAATAATAAATTTAATCATTCAAATATTTATAAACATTTAAAAATTAATTTGAAATGGAATAAATAAGGAATATGCCCTGCAAAAATAGAGGGATGTGTTGAAGATAAAGTTACTGCAACTATCTTGTAAAAATAGAGATTTAAATTGTAGTTCATGCAAAATAGAGGTTCAGCTGGATATGGTCTAATACCCAATCCATTATCGTCTCAAGAAACAAAGATATACTACCTCTGTTTTCTTAAAAATGCAACATTCCACATTAATATGCAATTCAATACACATTTTTAACGATTAATAATTTAAATTGTGTACACGTAAAAATTTAAAAAAAATTAATATTATAAAACTACGATATATTTTTTCTTATATAATTATGATACAATTTGAATTAAAATTAAATAATAAATAGTAGTTGCTTTTCAAAAAAAATAATGACAATAAATAGTAGCTAAAATTGAAAATGTTTCAATGTGACAAAAAAAAAGAGGTACTAGCGTTTGAAACCGAATAAAAAATATATTTGAAACCGAATGGAACCGAAAAAATCAAATTGGATGTTGTAGCACCGACCAAGAGCCTACCCATAGTCATCCATAAGCAATTTCCTGATGAACGAGTAAGTGGTTTTTAGACGTTGGTATGGTAGGGTGGATTAGTGGTACCCGGTTTGTTTTCCCATGCGGCGCCGCCTCCTTCTGGTACACCGTGTATTTACCAAAATGCCACTCCCCTTCCACTCCCACTCCCACTCAGAATCTCAGATAAGTCCTCCAAATTATACGTACAATTCAAACAGTCAACTATTTAATTTAACTAACTTTGTACCAAATTTTGCTTTTTTTTTTTTTTTTTTTAAAAAAAATGCCTATTTAAATAACTGACAATTATCTATTTCACTTCCTAACTAAATTAATTTACACACGCACACACTCGTTATTCTCTCTACCCTTCTCTCCACTCTCCTTCCCTATGACTGCCCGACAACCTCCGCCGCCGTCATCCGCGCCGCCCGCTGACGCCGCCACTCTCGACTCCGATTTCGTTGTGATCCTCGCGGCGCTCCTCTGTGCTCTCATATGCGTCCTCGGTCTGGTCGCCGTGGCGCGGTGCGCCTGGATCCGCCGCATCTCCGGCGGGAGGAGCTCCGAGCCGGCGCCGCCTAAAAGATCAGCCAACAAGGGGCTCAAAAAGAAGGTCCTGAAGTCGCTCCCCAAGGAGACGTACGGCGACGACGAAAAGCAGGTGGAGAAGCTGTCCGAGTGCGCCATTTGCCTTGCGGATTTCGTCGCCGGAGAGGAAATCCGCGTGCTGCCGCAGTGCGGCCATGGGTTTCACCTCCTGTGCATTGACACGTGGCTCGGATCTCATTCGTCATGCCCTTCCTGCCGCCAGATTCTGGTGGTGGCGCGCTGTCAGAAGTGCGGGAACTTGCCGGCAGCCGCCGCCACCATTTCCGGGGATGCCGCCGGAGCTCAGAGTCAGTTAACTGAAGTCCAAGTGAATAGATTTTTACCGTGATTTTAGCTTTAGGTGTTGCTAAATTTTACTGCAAGATCCAAATTGAGAATGTTACAGTGCTGCCAAATTTTACAGTTCACAGTCACACAGTTCGCAAGCGCCCTTTTCTCGGTCTTATCCAATTAATTTTCAATTTATTTTATTTTTCAAATTTTCACATTAAAATTGATATATGTAAAAATACTTCCTCAGTTCCTTTTTATTTGAAACGGTAGGAGTTTTGTTACTGTTCATTGAGTAACTTTAATTCGACTTTTTAATACAATTATATAGAACAAAAAATAGTCAAGTGAGATTTTGTTAGATTCGTCTAATCATTCGTCTAATCGCATCGCAATTTGAGTTATTGAAGATTGAAAATATATATTGAACTGCGTGAAATATGGGTTTTGTTGCAATTAAAAAGGAACTGAGAAAATAATAAATATGGGACAACATTTCTGTTAAATTTTTATTTTTTTGGAATTTAATGGACATTAAAGAGTACATAAATAAAGACTCAGAAATTGAAATCTTTGCTTCAGTTGAAGGTAAGCCCCAGTAGGATGTAGGAAAAACAGATGGGCAAGTAGGAAAAAACCTATTTATGGGAAGGTAAGCCCCAGGCCTAATTGAGAGTAGTAGGCCAATCCCTGACAACTGTGTTTTGATTGTTTAATTAAAGGAAAAAAAAGGATAAATAGGTCCTTTTTCTTTTCAAAAAATTCAAATCAGTCATTTTTCTATTTTATTACCTAAACAGTCCTCTACAAATGCTAATTATGTTCAAATCAGTCCTTTTTTCACTAATTATATTCTAATTGCTGACGTGGCAAAGGTTTTAATTTAAACCTGACACGTGTGCATAATATTAGTCCTTTTTCTTTTATCTTTTGTCAATTCAGTCCTAAACTTTTATTTTGTTCTATTTAGTCTTCTACCCCAATCACTCATTTTTATATTAATTGGCCTCAAACCTTTCAAATTATTTCATTTTAGGCCCAGAACCTTAATTTTTTATTATTACTAATACATTTATCAAATAAATGCCCAACATACTTCCGTAAATAAAATTAAATACCAAACCTCATACATTGGGTTTGACCGCCTTGTTACCGGGTCTTCGAAGTTCCGAATTTTACGGACTCTCTCTAACCACCCGACCGTAACGATGGTTCATTGGTTCTGGTTTCCTTCAGCAACAATCAGCACAATCATACTTTGTGGACAATAAAATTCAGACTATTTTTTAAATATTTTTAATAATATTAATATTTTTCAATAAAACCAAGGCTTCCTGTATCCATAACCTTCCAAAAATTAAAGTTAAATCATTTACTCAAATATTGCTACATCCTAAGGTAGGACGCAAAGTAAGATTCTGTTGATTGTTACTGAAGGAAACCAAAACCAATGAACAATCGGTTGCGGTCGAGTGGTTATTAGAGAGCGTCCGTAAAATTCCGGTACTTGAAAGACCCGATAACAAAGCAGTCGAACCCAATATATGAGGTTTGGTGTTTAATTTTATTTATGGAAGTATGTTGTGCATTTATTTGATAAAGAATTAGTAATAATAAAAAATTTAAGGTTCTGGGCCTAAAATGAAATAATTTGAAAGGTTTGAGGCCAATTAATATAAAAATGAGTGATTGGGGTAGGACTAAATAGAACAAAATAAAAGTTTAGGACTGAATTGGCAAAAGATAAAAGAAAAAGGACTAATATTATGCACACGTGTCAGGTTTAAATTAAAACCCTTGCCACGTCAGCAATTAGAATATAATTAGTGAAAAAGGACTGATTTGAACATAATTAGCATTTGTAGAGGACTGTTTTGGTAATAAAATAGAAAAAGGACTGATTTGAATTTTTTGAAAAGAAAAAGGACCTATTTATCATTTTTTCCTTTAATTAAAACGTAATGTAATGTTTTACTACTATAGAATAAAAAAAAACAAAAAAAAAAAAAAACAGTGGTTCCCATCTTTTATTCATCTTAAGTATTTTTTTTTTTTTAAACTGCGAATAGGTTAAAATTGGGTAACTATTCAATGCATTTGTTGTTGGTATATTTACCTAAGCAGTTACAATGCAAAAAATTTAATTTGCTTTTAGTAATAATTTCTTATAATTGTTATATTAATGTAAATTTGAATAATTAATTAAAATTATTGGGTTTATGCTTGAGAAAAATTTAAAAATTTTAATCAGGTTAGTGTTAGTTTTCAAGTAGAGAAATATTAGGAAAAAAAAAACTTTATGTATTGAAATTTAAATGTTAGCTTTCGAAAAATTAAAAGTTCATTTCTCCAACTTTTAGATTTATTAGTTAGAGATTAACTATTAGCTTAACTTTTTAATTAAAAATTAAACAAACGTTAGTTATCCTTTTTTTTTTGTACACAGTGACACTCATGTGTCGGCAAAAGTGTGTGGGAGCCCCAAACGTTAGTTATCCTTAACTTTTTGCGAAGATTTTAATAGTTTAAAATTTAATTCTAAACTTTGCTAATTTTCATATATATATATCCTTAATCTCGAATATATGATCAATAATTTTCACAAATTATAAATTATAATTATTTATTAAATCAAACAATGTGAAATTAAGAATTTTAGATTATTGAGTGAAGAACACTTGCACTTTTTCTTTTTTTTTCCTCCCCCCTTTTTTGTAATAACTATGAATGAAAGTAAGACATTTTTCTACTACAAGAAACTCTTTTCAATAAATAATTGTTTCTAAGTAAAACGTCACAAATAAAATACTAGTACTAATGATAATTCAGTCATAACGTTCATAGTGGATTAGTAAAATAGAATATTTACTTATCTTGAGGAATTAATTTGGATTTTAATAATGGGGATAGAGACTTGCCCAAATGGTCAAGTCTCCATCTTCCAACCATAGGTTGGGGGTTAGATCTTCACCTGGCCCATTATCCCTCCCTTTATCCCCTTTTGTAATTTGTGTGATTAAGGCTTCCACACACCTTTGCCGACACATGAGCGTCATTGTTTACCCAAAAAATTTGGATTTTAATAATAATAATCCCGAGTTTTAAAAAGAGCATGCAAAAATGGTAACCGGTAGGGAAAATAAAAAGAATAATTAAATAATAGAAAGATAAAAGGATAAAATTAACATAAATTTAATGTTCGGAAGCTTAGCCTCACTTAGTGCTACTTTAGATATATAGGAAGAGGACTTTTTTTTTCTACTTTATGCCTAGAGCACGTTCGAAAAGGACTTTTTTCATATGCATTTGATATTTTGATTTTGACTTTTAATTTTTATTAATCACATGCAGGTTGTTAAAATCGAGATCCTATATGAGATCGTTTTTTTTCTTTGCAAGATCGGAATCGTAGGATCGAATCGGAATCTTAAGATCTTATTAAATTGCAAAAATGGATGAACTCAATTATGCATATTAATAAGTACTCCCTCCGTCCCAACTAAGATGTCGTGTTTGATTTCTGCACACAATCCAATACACTTTTTAAATCGTTAATATCTCAAAATATATATCAATAAAAATTATGTAAAATATATATTCTAAAACTATACGATTAGACGAATCTAACAAGACCGAACTCGACTATTTTTTTCAAATACATACGTATAATAATATTGAGTCAAAGTTGAACAATGAACAGTGTAAAAAAGTCAAACAAGACGTCTTACACGGGACGGAGGGAGTAAAAACATTAATTCATGTGTTTATGAATATTGCAAGTTAATTAGTACAATACAATACAATACAAAAACGTCATAATTAAACATAAAATATTTCCACATACGTATATATTATGTATTTTACAAATCTGTTGACTGTAGAAATTTGCAGAGGCGTAGAAACCTCTTTTGATTGATGAAGATGGGAAGATTACAAGGAATACAGAATGAAACTTGCGAGAAACTAACAAATGTTGTAAATGAATTAAAAACTTGCAGAATGAAAGAACATAAAAGGAAAGAAATTGCGTAAAATAGTGCAGAAAAGATAAATAATTAAAAGTGGTTTCTCTGTGGAGAGTTGAAGGAACCCCATCAAATGAGCCTTCCTTCGGCTTTTATAAGCGGAGCCACTCAACCGTCAGGTACCACCACGACCTTCTCTTGGACACTTGTCTTCAGGCCACCCCTCCTGCTGGCACTCATATGGTTGCCTTCAGGACACTTGTCTGCAAACGCTGGCACTCCAAAGAAACCTCCAAGGACCGTTCCCGTTCTCTTCTCATGAGTCCTGGGCTGACATAATGTGAGACACTGGGTTTACACATGGATTGGGCTCAAAGCAAATGGGCCAATAATTTATGGGTTAACAGATGTCCCCCTCGCGTGATTTGTCTGATTAGGGTTTCCCAAGACAAATCTGTGCGTTCAATACTGGACATCCCTGGCCATCACCTTGCTTGCGCTGACCGCTACGCTGCCTGGCCACCGTCGAGGCCCCCTTGGCCGCCATCTGCGTTCGTCAGGCTACCACCCTGAGATAGTCAGCCGCCACCAAGGGACCCTTGGCCGCAACTTGAAGCCTTTCGGCCGCCATCTATAACGCCCGGGCCGCCATTCTGCTCGCCTTCAAAGCCGCTAGGGACTTCTCTCACTCAAGCCGCCGTGTTGGATACCTTGGCCGCCACTTCGCCCTTGCTGGCCGCCACTTCGCCCCTGCTGGCCGCCACTTCGCCCCTATTGGCCGCCACTTTGCCTCTGCTGGCCGCGCCCTTGTCACGCTCGGGCCGCCCTTCCGCTCGTCTCGGCCGCCACTTGAGGGACTCCAGCCGCCACGAGGGACTTCTCGGCCGCCGCTTTGCTCCTCTTGTTCATCCGCCATTCGCGTTCTGTCCGGCCGCCACCAGGGACCTTCCAGCCGCCACTTGGGATCCTCCAGCCGCCATTGAAGAAGTCATGGCCGCCCTCTAGGAGGTTTCAGCCTCCGTTTCAAAGTCTCTGGCCACCACTCAGGTCCCAGCCTACTTCGCAGCCTCAGCCTCAGCATCCTCAGCCTCCATTGCGAGACTCAAATGCCACACTGGGCACGCCAGCTGCCACAATACAAGCCTCAGACGCCACAGAAGATCTTTCATCCGCTATCAATCCTTGTTCGAGTCACCATAGGAGTACATCCAGCCACCACCAAGGGGATGCCAGCCACACTATGCAGGCTCCAGCCGCCAAGGTAGCATCCTCAGCCGCCACTACCCTAGCTTCAACCGCCGTCGGAGGCCTCTCAGCCACCACCAAGCATCTTTCTAGGCCGCCACTCACCAAGATCCCGACCGCCATTGAGTCATAGCCAGCCGCCATCCAAGCCTTGTCAGCCGCCCTTGGAAGAGCCCAGGCCGCCATCCTTTAGCCTTTCGTTATGCCGCCACTACTCAGCCACCAACTACTCGTCCTCCAAGGCCGCTGTCAATCACGCTCTAGGGCCACTATCCAGGGTTGTTTCTACCAAGGATCAATGTAGAAGCCACCACTATTGGGTCGTCTTCCTCTTTACCCGATTTCACTTTATTGAAATGAGTCCCTTGTAAAGGAAGACGCTTCTCTTCCTGTTCCTCCAGGAATTTTTCCAAACGGGCCGCTCTCTCGGCCAGTTGGGCAAGATTACTTGCATCATGCACAATTAAATGTTCTTTTAGTCTATGCAACATATTAGATACTGCTATGTTTGCTATTTCCCTCTCAGGAATTTCCATAGTACATCGGCCCTTAAGCCGCTGTAACCTGTTAATGAAGGTACTTGCCGTCTCATCGGCATACTGTTTTGCATTAGTCAAGTCTGCAAGGCTCACCCGAGACAGGGGTGCATAGAATATGTCATGGAAGGCTCGCTCCAAATCAGCCCAATTCTGGATAGGGTTAGGCCTCAAAGATGCATACCACGCGAAAGCAGGACTAGTGAGGGATGAGCTAAAGAGCCTCAGCTTCAGCCATTCATTCGATGCTGCTTCCCCACACTGTGCAGTGAACCTGCCCACGTGCTCCACGGTAGATTTGCCTTCATCCCCTGAGAATGTGGAGAATTCAGGCATCTTGAAGCCTCGTTTGGTATGGCTGCATACTGTCTACCCAATCAGGGTATGGCTTTCGGTATGTAGGCCGCTCCATCGGCCTCAGTTGAATCCCGAAGTGTTGCTGCATCATGTCCGCAAGCAACTCGGGTGACACTGCCGGCGCCTGCGCAGGCGGCATCACCACTGGGGGTGTAGTAGGAGCCACGGCGGCTTGTGTTACATTCTGTGGTGTCTGCCCCCAAGGTTGTGGCGTCTGCCCCCCTTGCGGTGGCGTCTGCCCCCAAGGTTGTGAGGCCTGCCCCCCTGGCTGTGGCGTCTGCCCCCAGGATTGTGACGCCTGCCCCCAAGGCTGTGTCGCCATGTAGGGTAAAACTGGAACATTCGGCACATTAGGTTCCGCTTGTCGTGGTGGCATACCAGTGGCACCAGAGGCCGCTGTATAGCCTGGAGACGCACTGGTGGCCATTAAACATCTTGGTGTTGCATAGATCGGTGCTGGAGGCACTGCATATCCAAGATTCGGCACCATAGATGCCGCTGGGGTGTAGGCATAGGTAGCCTGGTACGGGTTTACAAATGGACTAGCCAAACCTCCCGCCTCAGGGATTGGCAGTCGGCTAGATGACGCCCCCCATGTCCGCTGTTGGCCGCCTGACGGCCCTGGACATGTAATGCTTGACGGCACCATGTTAGCGCCGTTTGCCGGAGCAGTTGTAGAAGCGGTTACTTCTTGCTGAGACCTCAATGCACTGAAGCCTCTATCAATTTGATCGGCCATGGCAGGCCGCAAAACATCCATCAGATGCCTCGTAAGTAAAGGCATGAATTCGGCCATCGATTGTGTCATCGAAAGCCGCATTTGTTCTGCCAATGTGGGGGTCTGCATAGTCCCCTGTTGTGGCTGTGAGGTGCTTGTCGTCTCAGCGGCGTCCTCAGATGATGTTCTAACAGGCATCTTCTCTTGTAGAGACATTTCTTCAAACCTCTGTGTAAGATCATTCACTAACTTGCCGGATCTGAGACGCATAAACAAACTCTAAGCGGATATGGTTTCCACTCGAGTCCCACTGGGCGTGCCAATTTGTACACTGTAGAAATTCGCAGAGGCGTAGAAACCTCTTTTGATTGATGGAGATGGGAAGATTACAAGGAATACAGAATGAAACTTGCGAGAAACTAGCAAATGCTGTAAATAAATTAAAAACTTGCAGAATGAAAGAACATAAAAGGAAAGAAATTGCGTAAAATAGTGCAGAAAAGAAAAATAATTAAAAGTGGTTTCTCTGTGGAGAATTGAAGGAACCCCATCAAATGAGCCTTCCTTCGGCTTTTATAAGCGGAGCCACTCAACCGTCAGGTACCACCACGACCTTCTCTGGGACACTTGTCTTCAGGCCACCCCTCCTGCTGGCACTCATATGGTTGCCTTCAGGACACTTGTCTGCAAACGCTAGCACTCCAAAGAAACCTCCAAGGACCATTCCTGTTCTCTTCTCATGAGTCCTGGGCTGACATAATGTGAGACACTGGGTTTACACATGGATTTGGCTCAAAGCAAATGGGCCAATAATTTGTGGGTTAACAAAATCATACATAAGGAGTATACGTTATTAAGTTTAAAATTAAAGAAAAAAAGTTACTTTAATCCCAAATTATAAAATCCTACAAAAATCTTATGCATTTAAGAGGGTATGATCGTAAGATCGTAGAAGCGATTAAGAGAGTATGACCACAAGATCGTAATATTCTACTATTAGGATCGGGATCTTATCCAGATCTTACTAATTTTAAGATCTCACAAATATCGGGATCGTTTTAGAGATGTATTATCGTAAAATCGTAAGACCTTAAGATCAAGACCGGAATCTTAACAACTATGATCACATGTACTCGTGTTATATGCATTTGCAATAAGGTGAATTAAAATTTATACTGCTTCGGCCCTCTTTTACTTCGGAAAAAAAAAAGTACTGCCTTCAGGGGATGGGTTGTCGCGCAGATTCTGCACATGCAGAATGTGCTGGTTTGAATGGATTTTGTGATGAAAAATGTGAAATATAATGTCCCAGGTACATTTTGTGATTTTTAAGGGAGTACTATTTATATAATGCCGTATAATATTTTTAATATAATACATTTAACTTTTGTAATATAATTTTTTTATTTTTTAAAATTGTATATTGCATTACAATCCTGCAATCCATATTTTAAAAAAAAATAAAATTAAAAAGTCAAATATTTATATACCTAATTTGTGAATTAATGGAGAGATTTTATGGTAAAATTTATTTTTGACTAAACGTTTTTTTTTTTTTTTTTTTTTTGCAGTACCAAAATTGAGGTTCAAGAAAACAACATTTTCATTACATCAAAATATAAATAATATATTATTGGAAGTTAGTACACAAACAGTATTAATTGATTATTTGCGTTTTGTAAAAACAACAATCAGATAATATGTTCCAAAATGTAGAACAAAAACCCACTTAGTACACCGATGCCATGAATTTTTAAGATTTTCAGAATCTGTTCTGCACGTAGCTTCTGAAAGATTTTGTGAGATTGGTGAGATTTAGATTTTATATCGAAACAATAGCTCCCATCTTTACTCTAGCTTTTAAAGGCTGTAGTTGTGAATTGTAGCTCCGAAAAGCTCTACAAACATAAGCTAATTTGAGTAGCTTGTGGGGAGCTTTCGACAGTTACCTTCCAATTTTAATTATTTTTTATCATGAAATTACAAATTTATGACAACTGCAACTATTTGACTATTTCTATCGAACACTTATGCAAAACGGATAATTACAGCCACTACAAGAAAAAACTCGTTTTCCGAGTAACTTTTTCGAGGACTGAGGAAATACTCGGAAATTTCCGAGTAGAAAACAAAGTATACATATTCAGGACAACGAATATGCTCGGGACAACGAGTTCTGAGGTTATCCGAGCATAACGGCGAGTAAATTTGCGAGTAGAAATGCAAGTTCAAAAAATCCGAGTAGTATAGAAAGTATTATTACTCGGATACTAAGAATCGGTCTGAGAAATAAAAAACCCGGTTTGCTCTTAAAAAACCGAGTAAGATTGCTTGTAGAAGTATTCGGATATAAGTCAGTAAAATAGGGCTCCCCATTTTCACTTTCACAAACCCGAATTCCCCGCCCTTTTACTTTAACCCTACCCACCGCACCGACCAGATGCGCCACGCACCCGACTACCGTTACTCGGCGGCGTTCTGACCACAAAATCGACGTCTCTCTATCGCTCAGCAGCCGTCCCCCTCCGTCGCGAAGAAGCCCCCTGCAGCGGCTGCGTCGCGCCCAGCGACAACGCAGCAGGTACATTTTCTGTTGGTTCTTTCGAACTCCATTTAGTGTTGTATCCTTTTTATTGCTAAAGTAGGCACACAACACCGACTAAAGATTGTGTCTTTTACACAGCCGACGAACGTGAAAGATTGCTAAAGTCGTCTCGCAGGAGAACTCCAAGGTTAAGCGTGTTAGCCTTGGGGTAATTATAGGATGGGTGGCCTCCTGGAAAGTCTCCTAGGGTGTGCGTGAGTGAGGCCAAAACACACTGGAAAGAGATCATGTTGGTTTGTGAGGTCAGCCTTCACTCTGGAGCCGGCAAAATCTAGAGTAGCACCCTGTCTTTCCATTGCGCTGAAAATTGGGGGTGTTACAGATGGTATTAGAGCCAGACCGCGACCACGTGCTGTGGTATTCAGGCGTCTAGCAGGGTGAAAGATCCACGGTATGTGGATGGTTGAGGCCTTCACGTGATGTGGATGGCCGAGCACAACGAGGACGTTGCGATCTTAAGGGGTGAGGAATGTGATACCCCGGAGAATTACTTAAATGGAGTAAAATAAGCTACTCATACCAACAATGTACCTTTGTTTCTTGGTAACCATTCTATGAGAACTCCAAGGTTAAGCATGCTAGCCTTGGGGTAATTATAGGTGGGTGACCTCCTGGGAAGTCTCCTAGGGTGTGCGTGAGTGGGGCCAAAACACACTGGAAAGAGCTCATGTTGGTTTGTGATGTCAGCCTTCATTCTGGAGCCGGCAACATCTAGAGTAACACTCTGTCTTTCCGTTGCGCCGAAAATTGTGGGTGTTACAACTTTGTTGTTTCGTTACACAGAATGTTAGATGTTTGTTGCTTATCACACGATTACATAAGTATTGCACATATTTGGATTTCTTATTCTATGATCTAGATAGATGATTGATGTTTCAATGAAATAGAATTTTATGATATTGTTGGTTATTTTCAGATTAGTTAGGTTTCGTTTATATTGAACAGGATTCCACGTTGTCGATTGTGTTGGCTTGTTGAATTTTGCAGGTGGCTGTGGAGGAGGGAAAACAGATTCCACTGGTGTGGTATTTTGAAATTTCCGAGTAAACTTGGGAGTACAAGTACTTGGAACTTCTATTATGCTGACTGGTCAACGACGCTAATTCCCGAGCAAAATTTGCTGTATGCATACTCAGATTTTGCAGGAGTACAATTTCCATGTATTACTACTCGGAAATACGGAAAAATAAACCGACCCCAAACCAGTATTTACGAGCAAATCGCCAAGTAAATGTATTCGGAATTAAGTCCGAGCAGAAACCCGAGCAAAAATACAAAAAAAATCAAGCGACATGAACCAGATCTGGACCGGATTTGGTCGAGTACGTGTACTCGGAAATTTACTTCTACATTTTCGTGCTCGATGATTTACTAGAAAAGTTTGCTGAGCCAAAAGCCGTGTACTAGTTTCGGAGTAGGTGTACTCGGAAAATTCAGAAAGGGAGTACTTGTACTCGGAAAAAGTTGTAGCAATTTTTTTTTCTTGTAGTGAGCTCCCTACAGCTCCAGTTTGCAGCTACAGCTCTACGTACAGAACAAACCCTCAATAATCATATTCCTATATTTTATGGAGCCTTTGGTTGGAGTATCTAAAATTATCGTAAATGATATGAGACTTATATATATATATATACTTATTTTTTTTTAAAAAAAAAGAAAGATTAGTTTTATTTATAAAAATAAGTAAGAATAACCAATTCCTTTTTAAATTCAACTACTCATTCAACTTCACACTCAAGTTCCATCTTAAGCTCAAGTATTTATATATTATCTGTTTTTGTTTTTTTTAAAAATATAAATTTGGCCACTCATTGAAATAAGTTAGAAGTAACCAATTCAAGTTTAAATTCAATTTTCGGTTCAAGTATTTGTTAACAAGTCGAGTTTGAATACCTTATGATTCAGGAACACTAATCCTGCATACCTTCCTTACAAATGTATAGTTAAAAACATCCTTATTGCAACCTGTTTTATCCGGGTAGGGACAAGTGTATGTTGTGCTTGTTTATGTTTTAATGGGACAGTATAAATTCAGGTTCAGCCACCATTGTTGAAATTTTTTGGAGTCTGAAAGTGCCCTATTTTGTTGTTATCTTTTTTGACGTTTGTAAGCCTTCAATTCATTTTTCTATTAATTCTCTCAATCAATGAGAGCCCAATAGCTATCTTATAGTAATGAACTCTCTCTGTCCCAACTAAAATATCTTACTTATTATTTTTGAATGTCCCATTAAAAATGTTTTTTTCTATAATAAAAATAATTTACCCCTCTAAGAATTATGTGGACAACATTATATACTCACAAATTAACTCTACTTAATTTTCGTGTCCAATAGTAACAGAATGTTAGGAGGGAGTATAATTTATAATAATCTATACATTTATGAAAACAAATAGGTATATTCTGAGGCAGTGCGCCACTGGCCTCCACCCATTTTCACTTGTTTAATTGCTTTAATCAACAACCCTAATTTCAGTACATTATTAGATTAGACATCTTAGTATTATTATTCCTTTATTATTATTGAGAATTGAGAGGATTCCCCTAGTGCTAGGTTGTTTATTTAATTATTATACAAAGTCCCCTAACTATTACTCTCTTCTGCAATTATGTAGTGATTCCTTATTGGTACAAGGGTTGGTACTACGCTAAACAGGATTTAATATGTGCTAAAGATAGGGATATTGTGCGGAACAAATGGAGAGTACATTAAGAACTGCACGCAGCTTTTAGATACTTTTGGAAGTTTTGAGGAGCTTTATCTTTTATATCAAAACAATAGCCCCGTTCTTTACACTATATAAATATAAAGTTCGTGTAAAGAACAGAGCTTCCAAAACGCAAATAATCTGTTGGGAGCTGTAGTATTGTGAATTGCAGTTTTGAAAAGTTCTACAATCATAAGCTACCATGAGTAACTTTTGGAAGTTTTCGAAAGCTACTTTCCAATTTAATTAATTTTCTCTTCAAATTAAAATTTATGATAGCTACAGCTACTTCTACCGAACACTCATATAAAAAACTGATAGTTACAGCTCCTACAACTCCCAACAATTACAGCTGCTTAGAACTGCAGCTCGCAACTCCCAACAATTACAGCTGCTTAGAACTGCAGCTCGCAGCTACAGCTCTACTGAGTGTAGAACTGACTAATATGAAACAATAAATACAACCTCTCTCAATTACCCCACCGTTTAAGAATTGATTAATTGTATTTTTCATCGTAATTTGAGAAAATGATTGTCTGCCATATTCGCAACTGTCACCTTTCACAATGATTAGTGTAAACAGAACAATGCATGTTGAGATGGTAAAAAGCAACCAGCAGAACAACCAAGGAAAGGACTAGCGTCCAACATATATTTGTGTAATAATCCTTCCCTTTGGAAATAAATGAAATATTTGCATAGTTGTTATTATTCATTGAGTAAATTTAATTCAATTTTTTTATACAGGTATATAAGTTAAACATAGTCAAGTGGTGTCTTGTTATATTTGTCTAATCGCATAGTTTTAGTATACCAAATTTTTATAATTTTTACTTTTCTACAATTTAAAATACTAAGCATTAAAAATATGCATTGAATAATGTGAAATACAACAATATTGCAATTTTTAAGAAACGGAGGAAGCATATCACAAAGGTATTCTATTTAGCACAAATAAACTGAAGTTCAGCACAAAAGTTAACTTTGTTGTATAATTGTACTATTAGATATGAATTGTTCAGCATATCGATATGTATGGGCAGAGATTACCTTACTTAAATTCTGGCAAGAATGCTAAATTAAAGGTAAGCGACAAAAAGGGTTAATGTTTAAAAAGGGTCGTAACAAGGAGGCTATTCCAGTTTTAGGTCATAACAAGTTGCTATTATGAAAACAGGTCATAACAAACACAGTTTTGTAAAATTTAGGTCATATGACCTATTTAAAATTAGTAAATGACCCCAACAACTTTTCATTTCTTTCATTTAAACCCCAGGAAAGTTTGACTTTATTTACTATAGTCCTTTCTCAATATACTTAATTTTTCATTAAATAAATGATACCTAATGCGCTTGAAAATTGGTATCAGAGCCTATGTTTTATTGATGAACATATTAATTATATTATTTATAATATTTTATCACTTGATGGTGAAGATTTAATTATTTAATGGATTCAATTAATTTGAAACCAACGAGTTATTTCCAAATTTTGGAAATAAAAAATAGAAATTTCCATAGGAAATTCTTGAACTTGTCCATTGATAATGGCCAGAAATGACCATTATTTTCAATCCATTTCCGTGTCTAAAACGGGCATTTGATCGCATTCCGGTCTTATATTAAATAAGAAAGCAGTTGAATTGGACTGATTTATGCATAATTGTAAAAATAATAAGCTGGTATGAAAAATGCATAAATATGCAATTTTATTACACATTTATGTTAGAAAAATCCAAAAACATGAGAAAAAGAAAAGAAAAGAAAAAGGAATGAAAAAGATGGGCAAAGGAATAAAACAAGCCCGTAAAATACAAAAAGATGGGAAAAGAAAGAAAAGCCCACAAATTGCAGTTTTGGCCCATCTGACCCAACCTGGCGGTGTCCAGGAAAACCCTGTCGCTAGACACCCCTGTCGCGGAGCATGGCCTAGCGACAGGGGGGAGTTTAGCGACACAACAGCAAACTAAAGAGGAAGCAAGTCCAGAAAGACTGTGTCGATAGGCCCCTGTCGCGGAGCATGGCCTAGCGACACGGATGATTAGCGCCACCAGCATCGAAGTTGAAGAAGAATCGTGTCCCCAGATCCCTGTCGCTAGACACCCGGTCGCGATACATGGCCTAGCGACAGGGGTGTGGCTAGCGACACAGAATTGAGGACCAGACCCAGTCGTGAAGCTTTGCAGTATAAGGCCTCAGTTCGCGCCACATCGCGTGATTCGCAACATGGCTGAGATGTGTGTGATGTCTTGCGACACGGGCCTCAGATCAAGGCCCATGGGCCTAGGGTTTCACCTCTATAAATATGTGGTGATCCCTATGTGCTCGGGGTTAGAAATTTGATTCTCTTGAAGACAGATTGAAGGATCCTCTCTAGGTAGTTTAGTTTAGTTTAGTTTTATTTTTCTTGTATTATTTAATTTTTGCCCTAGTTTAGCTTAGTTTAGGTTATTACTCTTGTTGTTTTCTGTTTTCAGTAGCTTAAGTAGCTAGTTTAATATTTCTTCCTTCTCAAACTTTGTTTTTAGGGTTTTGTAATATCCAAAATAATGGGTATTAATAAACCATTTAATAATATGGGAAAATATTCATCAAATGTTTCCCAAAACCATGAAATGGGTCTCACAACCCATGGATTTACTGCTTTCATTTTCCTTTTGGGGTCATTTGACCTCCATTTCTTGTTATTATGCTTACTGTATTTTGGATATGGTGCATGCTTATACGTGATTCAACCCTAGATTAGGATTGTGCTTTATTTAAATACTGTTTTAGGTAGATTTATTTTTGTTCAAGCATGTTCTTGCATTTTTCAAATTATGTTTGGTTGTTTTTTAGCGTAGAACAGCTTTTTAATCTAAAATAGGGTGAGATCACGCTGTTTGCATGCCACTGTTCATTTCTGCTTTTCTGACTTGTGTCCTGAACCATCCCTGTCGCCAACCGCCTCCTGTCGTGAGACCACGTCTAGCGACAGGAAGGTTGTTTAGCGACAAGGGTGTCTAGGGACACCTGTCTTAATACTCTTGAAATCCTTAGTCGCGAGGCATTCCTGTCGCGGACCCACGGTCCGCGACACAACACCTCCTTAGCGACTGAGGGCCAAACTCTTGCATAATTTTTCTGCATGGCCTCTGTCGCGGAACACTCCTGTCGCGGACCCACGGTTCGCGACACACTTTTATTCGAGACAGAAAATTATGCCTTGTCAATATTTTGAAAACCCAGTCGCTAGACATCCTGTCGCGGAGCCACGCCTCGCGGCACAATTTCCAGACTAGCGACTGGGAGCCAAATACTTTGAAATTTTTCAGAAAACCCTGTGTCGCTAGACTCCTGTCGCGAGGCCACGCCTCGCGACACACTTTTGCCTAGCGACACAAGGTGAAACTCTGCCAAATTTCTAAAACCTGTCGAGGTACCCATGTCGCGGGTCTAGGCTCATGACACAATTTATGGTTTCTCGACAGAATCCCCTCTTCTATTTAATCCTAAAAATTTTGACTTCTTAACCTTTATTATATTGCAAACACTCACGTTTTAATCCCACGGATTAAGATGTAATATCCCAGAATTGCAATATAAGGCGTTATGCTGCCGAAATTTTGATTCTCCATTTCCATCACTTAATTAATTGAACCCTCTAGTCATTAATGATTAATGATTGTAATTAGCAATGATTAAATCACTAATTGTTATGATTAAAGGATCTTTGTTCAATTGTCATTAAAACATTTTTCTATAAACAAAACCATGATGCCTTAAACAGATAATCCGGACTGTAATTAATTATGGTAGGAGGGATTATTTAGGTCATCAACCATGGATTAGTTCCATAACCTTGCATGAGAAACCAATATCTCTCATACAAGGCCTTGTTTTCATTTCATTTCCATCTTGTCTTTTCTGTATTGTGTGTAACAATTAGTAAAGAATACATCAGACTAATGTTGGCGGGTATTCCCTCGTGGATAAACTAGCTCGTATTCTGGGTATTAGTTACTAAGTGTTATTTTGCATGGTCTGGATAGCAGTCAGCGGAAGCCTTGGCGGTTCGTCCACCCAGGATTATAATAGCTGCTCAGCTGACTCCTATCCGGATACAGTTTTCTTTTCCCTATCTTAATTTCCAAGCCCAAATTCTAATTTGAAGTGTGAATCAGTCAACATCTGTCAATGCTGACTAATGATCATTACAGAAAAGAAGCATGTAGGTTTTTATCCGAATTCACAGACAGTGGAGGCCCAACTGGCATTGACACTGCCATTATAGGGTCAAAGCTGTCTAAATTCGCTCCATCCGAGTAATTGGGAAATTGGACTGTAGATGTTTGCAGTCCACCCGATTATTCTGTCATTACTTCGGTCTTCTGACCATTTCATATTTGTGTTTCATCTTCTGTCTAGACCCGCCAGTATATTTTGGGTCAATTCATTTTACACTTCATTATATCCGTATGCATGCTATTATTATGTAATTAATGTGGTCTATAATATTTTGGGATCCTTCCCTTGGACAATAGAAGTCTAGATTTAAACAGATATTGCATGTTAGATTTCCAACAAAAACGCCTTTATAAACTCCGGATCTGAGTAAGGGATAAATTCCTCAGTCATGACTAGTTCAACTTCTGTCAAGGGTCGATTTTGGGAAATTAAAAGCAGAGTCAGCGATTAGGTCTCATCTAGACTGAAAGGATCTGTGTTTTAATTGAGAGTCTAGTACCTGTTTAGGGAATGGTTTTCAGATTTATTATTTTCCAAAATTGCTGTTTGTTGGGAATCCGAAATTAATTATTACACCGAGATGGGGTCCACTTGGATTCAAATACAGTGTAGTAGGTAATCTTAGAGGAACAACATCCAGGCCTTGATTATTTTCTAAGATAGGGTTGAGTTCCTTTCAACCGCTATCCTCTTCTGCCAAAGCCTACCTTTGAGTCTTGAGTGAGTACATCCGGAACGAATTAATTTATTAGTTCGTTTCATTAGTTTGTATCTCATAACCACTCGGAAGGAAGTGAACACTGTGAGTGGTTCACCGAGAGCCGAGAATTCTTGATCCACACCCGGTCATCTTGACTGGGGGCTGTCTTTCACTACCAGGGTCAGACCTTCAAAACTTCCGAGTGATAGGATTTTAAATGCTTTCTTTATCGCTTTCTTTTAAACGCTTTCATTAGAGGTCACTCGGTTGTATTGAGAGTTGTGTAACTGCTACTAGGATTGATAGTTAAGGGATAGTTCAGGCTTGATTAGAATTTTTGGGTGTGACATGGGAGAACGATGGTAGTACTTGGCACTTCAATAAATGATTTGTCAGGTGTTGCTTGTCCACCACAGATGAAGTAACATACCCAGGCCAGGGCAGTTACAAATCTGTGGTATCTTAGAATCTGTGGTCTTAAGAACATGTAAACTCATGTTGAAAGTACCTGTCTATCAAAGGGAACTCAACATTGAGAGCACGAGAACTAGCTGTCTGACATGATTATCCCAACCAAGGATCTGTGTATTAAAATGGAAGTTTAATTATGCCTTATCCAATTCTTGTCCAATTTTTATTCTTTTCTTCCTGTCCTTTCTGTCCACACTGTGACTCAGCTTCATAGCTAGCATAGTGTAAATTTTCATTGCTTTTACAGATAGTATTTACTGCATTCTTAGAATAACTTCATTTGCTTTCTAGTGTAAATTTACCCGCTTTCTAGAATAGAATTAATATGCTTTGTAGAATAGATTTAAGTGCTTCTGTAATTTAGTTTAAATTCAGTTAGTAGATGATTAATCACTTTTCAAACCAATTGGAGCAATACGAGTGGAAAATCTAGTAAAACGATGTGGGCCCTGCTTCTATCGCACATCCTCCAGTGAACGATCCGGTCTTACTATAAATTACTGCAATTTTTGACACCGTGCGCTTTCGGGGGCACAGTTTCTTAACACGAGTAATAAAAACGTGAAAACCTATAAATATATCCCTAATCCCAACCCCGCCGTCATAAATTGGTTTCATTAAATAAAATTGAAAACCAGGATTATGATTTTTTAGAAAACACTCGTGTGACGAAATTGTCAAAAGTTTCATCCATAAGATAAGATTTTATTAAAAGTAATTTCTTTCATGAAAATGAGAGGAACTGACTGGAAAGAAATTGATCCGGATAGCTATAAGTTCTATTTATCTATAAAAATTAAATGCCCTGAAGGATGGAAAGAGATACGAGTTATATTTGACATCACTGAAAAGAATAATCGCTTTCCATGTGATGACTTATACTACTTGCAGCAGCCATCAATTGGAACCATAAAGAACAATTGAAATTGCAGGACACATAATCAGAGTCTTAGGCACAGCCGGAAAAGACAATGAAGTCATGAGTTTGGGATTAAGTTTTCTCGAAAGTCATAAACCATGGGTAAGGAAGGATAATGGAATAGAATTTAATCTGAACGGTCATACCATCAGAATTAAATGACAAGTCCATTTTCATTTATATCTCGGTAGGGATAATATATGAACAATATAAGTTTGACTATTTGCAGCTTATATTGATTCAGGTTCAGGAATTTGCACGGCAAAACCAGGAGTTTTCCCTAGCGAAGCTATGAAAACATTACCCATTATTGCAGGAAGAGATTTTTCCCAGAAAATCTTAGTACTAAATAAGGGTATTCGACAGGCCAACATCATGATAGGAGGAGCATTTGGTACGTCTTGGTACAAGGTAAAAACGCTTGCTATTTATTTTCATGATACAAGAGCAGATATTTTGTTAGGTAATAATTTCATACAATCCTTTACAAAATATGTTCAAGATAACAAAAGAAATTTGTTAATATTTACTACCACAAGTTGTGGAAATAAGATACAGATGTTGCGCAGAAAAAGGCATTCAACAGATTGATGCCAATAATATTTCGCTGCAAATGTGGTGATAATGATGCCAAACTAACCTATCCAAAAATATAGGATAAAAGAAGTTTGGTAAGGCTTTGTTGTCATTTACACAACAAGGATTTGATGAAGCGTCAACCTCAAAGAAGCAATGCAGGAAATAAAGTCACTAAAAATAACTTCATTAGACATTGATGGGAAAACTAAATTGTCCTTAAAAATATCAAAAGGCTCATCCAGAGAAACTTTAACGAAGATCCTCTAGCATGGTGGGATAAAAATAAGATCGAAGCTACTCTACAGGTAAAAGAACAATATAAATATGAGTATGTTTGATACAAATCCATCTTAATGAATATGCAGGATAAGAAAGATATCAACAAATTATCAAGGAGCATATCGATCTTAAATTCATTGAGCCTGTAGTCTCAGCTTATAGCAGCCATGGATTCTTAGTAAGAAACCATAGTGAAATAAAAAGAGGTAAACCCAGGTTGGTAATAAATTATCAAGGTATTAATAAAATAATACAATTTGATGGTTATTACATTCCGATTAGAGAACAGTTAATTGATTGCATCAAAGGTGCTAAAGTGTTTTCTAAATTTGATTGCAAATCTGGTTTCTATCAGATTAAGATGGAGAGTGAGTCGAAGAAATTCACAACATTTTTCATCCCGCAAGGACAATATATTTGGAATGTTATGCCAATGGGGCTTTGTAATGCCCCTCAGATATTCCAAACAAAGATGGATAATCTATTTAAAGATTATCTAGTGTTTATGCTCTTCTACATAGATGACATTCTGATTGCATCTCGAAATATTAAAGAGCATTTTGGACAGTTGGATATCAATGCAAAGACAGTTGGCCAAATACAGCGGAGCGATGTAGACATGGTCCCAATGATATACGAACCTCCCATATAGCAATGACAATGTTATGGGAATAAGCACTCGAGCCAATCAGGAAGGCGTCAGCTTCCCTGGTTAACAAAGAGAAACGTGCCCAGCAAATAAAAGTGGTCACGTATGAAGAAGCAGATTCAAGTACTGCTTCCAAGGAACCACTACCGGACACCGGTAAAATGGAAAATATTGAGCAAGAGGAAAGTCACATTTCCGAAAGCTCTAGTCAACCCACTGCCTCTGGGGTAAAAGAGAAAGAAATTAACCTTAGGTCAATGACATGCACCTCTAAGGTTAATTCAGATGAGAAGGTCATTTCCACAGCCTGGCTCGACTACCAAGGAAAATGGAAAAAACTGGTTTCCAAATAGGGAACTAACCCCAGCAAAACAATGATCGAAACATCCGGAGGATACAATAGGGTCTGGATGCTCGAGGGATCGAAGCCAGAAGAGGTTCGAAAATGGTATGATTTCAGAGCAGGGTTTCCGGAAATAGAAAAACTTTCGGGATGGATAAGCAGCGCGGTGCATGAATGATGGC
The DNA here is from genome assembly GCA_030278955.1 of Hygrophila difformis. NCBI lineage: Eukaryota > Viridiplantae > Streptophyta > Magnoliopsida > Lamiales > Acanthaceae > Hygrophila > Hygrophila difformis. The sequence continues at coordinate 44,435,398 of JAOANR010000003.1, read as the reverse complement.
AGAACAACCCACACCTACAAAGAGGAGATATTCTGGAGCTTAAATTCATATCAGCGGCCACATAAATCGTTAGGAAAGGTTCTTATCCGGTCTTTCATTTTATTAAATTACAAAGACCTGATATAATAGCTTTTAACAGAGTCAAGTCCACTGATGAGAAAGCACCATTAGTATCTTCCATTAGTGAAGACGAGATCTCCACCAGACGAGCATAGGGATTCTGGGTGTTCTCACCGAGATAGAAAAAGTTAAATATCCGTTTAAAATATTTTTAAATAATTTAAATGGATCGTTCCTGATTAATTCTTTAACAGGAAAAAATCACAGAGTTTGTGGAAACCTCTTTTGAAAACAAGAGGTTACTTATCTGGGAAAATAAGTTGCCAGCGACTGAGTCTACCAGAAGAAAGGCATGCAACATGATGCATGTTGGCCAGTGGGATAATCATATATGCCCATATTGCGCGGAACAGGAAAAATACCTATTCGGCACAAAGATTAGGGTAACCCAAAAGAAATCCGGATCTGAACAGGACAAATGGAAGAAACATCCAAAAAACTTTCACAAGCCCAAGTGAGAACAGCTGGATGTAAGAGAAAAAGAGTTGTTGGCAGGACCCCACGATAAATGACCGACATAGTAGAGAGGGGCAGTTGGCAAGCACATGTGATGAGTTGACAAAGGAGCCCACTAGCAATAATTCTGGCAGATATTAATGTAGGCTGGAATCAAAAGCAAGTGACGTCACTGCGTTCCTCACAAGATATTAGAGTTTGTTTGGAGTCCGTAGCTGTAGTCTGCGGACGCCTATAAATAGAAGAGATTGAAGCAGATGGAAGGCATCGAAAATCCTCCCAACTCTTCAAAATATTTGTAATATTTCTCTTTCTGCAAATTTCCTTTCGAGTAATAGTATGGGGTATTTCCCCAAGAGTCTTGTATCCTCCATGAGGAACTAAGTGTCTGTCTTCTCCATTAGGGAAAATTATGTTTGAACAATATTTTTAATATTTCTTCAGTAAATTCAGGCTTCCAAATATTCCGATAATATAGTTAAAACATTTTACCCATATCTTGATACGTCCTAAGGTAGGAAACGAAATAAGAATGTGTTGTTTCTTGCTAAAGGAGCCATGAATCGGTGAACCATCGGTCACGGCTGCGTGGTTGGAAGAAGTCCGTAAAATCCCGGAGCTTAGAAAATCCAGTAGCAAGTCGGTCAAACCTAATGTATGAAGTTTAGTGCTTAATTTAATTATCGGAAGCATGATGGGCGGTCATTGGATTTAATTTATGAAAAATCTAAAGTTTGGGATTAAAGTGTAAAAGGGCAAAAGTTGGTAGGTCAACTGATGGGTTCAAAGTATAATAAATCAAAAGTTGGTGGGGTCAATGGTAATTTGAAAAGTCCAAATGGCCTTAATTTGGTCAAAACTGGTTTTTAATGGTCTGAAATTGGAAATCGATTTTATCATGACCCAAATATGGAAATCATGCCTCTTGGTGGCCTAAAATGTTTTTTTTTTTTGGAGGAGCCATTGAAGGCCTGGAAAGGGGTGGTGGGAGCCCATGCCACACAAATTACAAAGAGGAATAATAGGGAGAGATAGGGGACGGTGCGGGTCGAACCTCCAACCTTCCGTTGAAAGCCTAGGGACTTAGCCCAGGCTAAGTCCTCATCCCGGCCCAACTCAAATTAAATTAAACACATATCACCCAGCACATATTAACTTATACAGTACAACTCATTTAACAAATGTTAATTTGGCAGGCAAATCACTCCCCGGTACACTACTAAAAAGTAGACAAGAGAATATATAAAGACAAAGCATCTTCTAATCGATTTTAAAGTAGTCACAGAACTCAGCCGGATCTATGGTAGATAATTTAACCTTTTATTAAGTTGCCTAATCATTTTTTGATTATTTGAAATTAAATTGCAAATCTAGTGAAGTGCGAGTTTCTAGTCCACTTTTTATGTGATTACAATAGTATTTTAGTGGGAAAGAAAGGAATAAAGTGGGTGATAAGGTCGTTGGGAGGTCTTCAATTCGGACCAGAACACCGGAGCAATCTTTGCCATCCACGTGTCCTACAGTCAATGGTATAGATTCATCCAGCGATACGACGACTCTTCAACCGGTCACAGCTCGATCTCAAACCAAATCAGTCTTTTTTGCGGGACGGATTTGTACGTCTCGACTTCTGTTTGATCTTTGATACGTCATTTTCTTCTTGAGCAAAGAATTAATAAAAAATTATATCTTTATATATGTTAAGATATTTGTAATTTTTATTACAAACTTTTGTTTATATCGAGCAGTTTTACAAGTTTAGATAAATTATTCGGGTGATGATTGAGTGTAGACACCTTCACATATAAATTGTTTGTATGTGATGGAGAGATATTTCATGTGATCGGAAAATGTTATCTGCATGTGTGATGAAAGAGATGTTTCATGTAATGGAAGAATACCTAATGAAAAAAATGTTTTATATAATAGGAGATGTGTTCTAGGTGAAGTCAGTATGTGTAGACTCTTCAAGGGAGTATACATTACCGAATTAAAGTGATCCTATCATTTGATGCCTACAAATTAGCGAAGAGAATTAGTTATTACTTGCGGATAGTCTAGAAAACCCTCAAATTTTTTTCTTTTTCTTTTTTTTTTTTTTAAATTTTTGCTTGTCTCATTAATAATGTTTCAATTTTCTATTTGCATTGTTTTAATACGATTGTTCCATTTTCAAATACGACAATAATTAATCAATTGGACCTCACTAAATACTAATCAAAGTGATACTATTAAATTATGTGCCAAAACATTTACATAAAGAAAAGAGGTAAAAACTAAAATAGGCCACCAGAAGGAGTCATTTTCACTTTTGGGTCACGATATTTTGATTTAGGAAAATAGGCCATTAGAAGGATTTCGGGCCTGAATTTAGGCAATTGGGTTGGAATTAGGGCCGCAGTGACTTAAAAGTAGAAATAACTCCTTCTGGTGGCCTATTTTAGTTTTTCTGAATTATTTTTTATTTTATGTAATTAAAATAAATAATACTCATTCTGTGCCATTATTTATGTCCTACTTTCTTTTTTTTCTTGTTCCAATATTTTTATTTTATTTATATTTTAAAAATAATTAAATATTAATTGCCAAATCTACACATCATATAGCATTAATAAATAAATATATTAAATTTTTAAACTCATTACCATTAATATTTCAATCCAACCTGCAACCATATATCAGTAAATAACGCATAAATAAATAAATTAAATTATAAATTCATTACAATCATATTATATAGATTCTTAAGTTACCTTTTATATAATGTAATTGTAATAAAAGGTAACTTAAGAATTTATATAATGTGATTGTAATGAGTTTACAATTTTAATTTATTTATTTATATTTCCTCTGTTTTTTTGTTTGCTACGGACCCACCCAGTACGCAGTCCAATGTATATTTCAAATCGTTAATAACTAAAATTTGGTACAAGTAAAAATTCTAAAAGTTTGATATTGAAAAACTACAAGACGAGACGAATCTAACAAGATTTCACTTGGCTATATGTTAACTTGTATAACTATGATAAAACTTCAAGTAAAGTGATTATGTGAATAGTGGCATATTCCCCGATGTAGCTATCTTTAAAAAACGGATGAAGTATGTGATTGTAATACCCGAGAATTTTGCAACATAAAATAAATAAATATATAAACAATAAATAACACAATAATAATAAATAAATATAATAAATGAATAAACATAATACATAGACAAGGAAATGAGAAATGAAATTTAATTTAAGAAGGAATTAATCCAATACCCGGGAAACCAAAGATAAAATAATCAAATAATTGTACAAGTATACCCGACACTAATGAACTCGAGAGTTCGAGGCCAATATTAAATCTAGACCCGAGTAAGAATTAAGATAGGAAATAGGAGCCCGAAAATATCCCGGAAATCCGAATCCGAGAACATAGAGGGATAGAGGTCCGAAAGAGAGGAGGAAATGCCCGACGGACGCACGACCCGCCCGGACCGAAGTCCAGGCGTGGGCCGCGCGGTGGCCGCGCGGTGTTTGCCTAAACGGCGCGCCGAGACCGCGCCACTCGATAGATTCGCCGGTTGCGAGATTCACTCGCCCGAATCTGGATTTTCTGACTTCGGTTGTATTCCTTTCGGCTCAAGACTCACCAAGGCCGACCTTGGACGTCCCTAGGTCGTGCCTATCTATAAATAACACCTCTTGGCAGCCCCGAACACTTTTCAGAACCCTACAACTCTCTATACGTTCGAAAACCCTAATCCCGGAGTCGTCGGAGGCACAAAACCAAGGCGAGGCTGTCGTGGACGAAAATCAGAGGATCTCTAACATTGTGGTAATTTCCGATCCGATCCTTGTTCCATATGCGATTCGAAAACGAATCCTAACTTCATTCTTTTTCTTCTCTACACCCCGAATCGGATCTAGAACGAAGAACCCGACGAACTGAGGAGATAAACGGTGGACTGGAAGCCACGCCTCCGAATCGACGATCCCGAACGCCCAACAATCTGTAAGTTAATCTTACTATGGTTTTGGGAGGATTTAAAATACACTTAATCTAAAGATTTAAACCGAGAACGTAAAATCTGTCAAAACGAAATCATTAACGGCGCAATATTTTTGCTTGATTTGTTCGAACTCTTAAACCTGTTCAAACGAGAAAACTTAAAACACAAAAAACGTTTCTAAGACATTAATCTAGCTACTGTAAAAATTTCATAATTTTTTGTTTTTATTTGTTATCTGAATTCGATCCCAAACCGAACTACTTTGAATTTGAATCTTGAAATCTGGACAGAACATAGGTTCGAACTTGTAGACATTTTTGACATTAGATCTAGACCGATTCAGAACTTTGGTTGAACACGAAAGTTTTAGATATATGTCTTAGGTATCGCCCTGTAAAATTTCATCAAACTTGGAGTTAGTTTGCTATGGTAGATCTGGAAATCTTGAAACTGGTGTTGAAATTTTCGGACAGATTGTTATCCTGTTAAAAATTGACGTTTTTCACTTACTTCCGTATCTCAGATCGAAAAACTTAAAACATGAAACTTGTTCATCTCTGTGTTTTTGAATTACCGGTCAAATTTCCGAATTTTTGGATTTAAACTCGATTTTTAATGAATTTTGAAGTAAACTGTGGTTGACCGAGTCAAATCTTGAAATCTTGTTGAAACGGTGAAATTAGCCTTTAAGGTTTAAACGAGTAGAAGACTCTTTTGAAATAAATACCTGAAATCTGAAATTTAGGAATTCCCCTTACGAACTTGATCTTTTAAAATTAGGGGTGAGTGCTCTGCAGGGTGCTCTCCTAACGATTCACTTCGTGCCTTTATGGACGATGGTGACCCGCGCGAAATTTTGAGATATGTTGCCAAAACGGCATGAGATATATGGCCTACACTCTCGTGAATATCCATATGGGTTTCCCGAGGCTCCGGAGTGGTACTGGGTATGGCAGATACGGCTGCGGCCGCCGGTTTCCGGCTAGACATGACGAGATTGCGATGCAATCGTGAAATACTTGAAACACTAAATCTTGGGTGTAATGGGGATAGTTAAATATTTATTTATGGTCCATTGAAATTGTTAAATGCTTTATTTAAATTAATTATGGCTTTTATTTAAATTATGCTAAATGTATTATTGATTAGTGGCATGAATTAATTATGCAAATTGGTTAGATAATTAAATTGAATTATTTATGTTTTATTATCATGCTTTTATTTAAATATTAATTAATGGCTTTGAAACCCCACGATCATGTCTGTATTAACTTACTCAGCACGTTGTGCTGACCAAACCACTTTATTTCTTTTCCTCATAGAGTATGTGGAATGAGCATGAGCACTACATGCATGGGATTTATGGAAACATTTTAATATTTTGATTTTTGCATTAGACTATAGTATAAACGTGCCTGTTTAACCCGTGTTTTGGCCATGTTGGCCCTATTTTCATTTTCCGCTGCAATACTTATACTTAGATACTATTATTCCGCTGCATTATACTATTTATTTTGGAATTTATATTGAATGGGCTACTTGAATGGTTTTTAAATGTTTTAAATACTGCAATACCTAGCCTTGCATCTCTTTAGTGAGCTCGGAGAAACCGTGTTTTACTAGGGAGGTGTGGCGGTGACATCCCTACCTGGGTGACCAAAAACCGGGGTGTTACAGACCCCACCACTCTGCCAGAGGACGCAGAGATCTTTTAGATACTTTGTCTTAGATAGTATATTATTTTGCGTATCCTATTACTTGTATTAAATTTCTTTAAGGAATAAAATGCAAGTCGATTTTTGAAACTCTTCAACCCTAAATAAATCGGAAAAATAAAGTGGGCGAAATCATAGAATGGGAACGGACCGGAATGGCTCCACCACATTTTCTCTAAACGATAACAGTCAAACCAAACAACTAAGCAAGGATACAACGAAAGCATAAACATAATCAGCAAGATCATCCTTATACAGTCTCATAGAAAAACAACCGAATAAAACACTACCACCACCAGCGTAAATGGAGATGTTGAGACGAAGGATCACTGGTCGGGAGGCGGAAACTGACGACGCATATACTCGTCCATCTGACACATGTAGGCATACATGTCGGTCATGGTGGCCTGCTGCTCCAGCTGTCTCGTAGTGATTGTATCCATACGAGCCTGGTATAGATCCATCCTGGCATCCAAAGCATCATAACGAGCCTGCCCGGCTGCGAACCCAGCATCCATACGAGCGAACCCAGCATCTATACTAAGCTGCATACCCTGCATCATCTGAAGTATCTGCGGCATCTCCGGACCCTGCTGGGGAACCACGAGAGGTGGAGGTGGCTGCTCAGGAGGAACAACTAGAATCAAACCATCACCGTTGGGCTCCGGATGAAGGACAGCCGGAGGAGCCCCACGTCGCAAGGCACTACGTCGAGCGGCGTAGGTAGGGATACGGTAGTAATCGCCAGCGTCTAACTCATAAGGATCCGTCTCTGGTGCCGTACGGATCCCCTGAGCCGCACACATACCACAAATAAGGTGAACATGGGTGATCACCCCACTCCCTCGTCCTCGGCGCATACCCCTCAGATTGTCTACGATACAAGCCCCAACATTCACTCTACCGCCTCGGGTGATAAAGCAAATGGTCTCATAGACATGATCTAAGACGATATGGCTCCGGGTAATCGGCCGGACGCGCCCTAACCATATCTGAGTAAGCTCGCGCCACGGTGAGTCCATCGTCGCCAATCGCAGCTCGTGATCGTGCTCGAGCCGAGGTGCCACCTCAGTGCACAAAACACCCCACGCAGGCGGGAGTATACGGCCCTCAGGCTGTGGCCGGAATACACCATCGTCAGGAAGACCGAAGTAGACATTGATCGCCCGAGCACTGAAATCTAAGTAGCGACCCCGAACCCAGACTCGAGATAAGTCGCTGTTCTCCCCAAGACCGCAAATGTTGGCAATGACCTCCATAGCTAAGTAACCGGAAGCAATGCCCTCGGGATGGCGCGCGAGTCTAGTCCACTGAAGATGGTTCAAAACCGCACTAACCCTGTAATCGTCCACATGACGAGGATACATACCTCTCTCCAGAACATAAGCACTGTTCTGACGAAACTCGTCGAAATAGAACTCCTGAGAGGCCATCGTCGCAAACCGATACCTATCGTGTCGACGGGGACGTATCTCGTCAGGAAGACCCCTGAGTCGCGGGCCCCGCTGCTTCTCGTCCTCCTCAGACTCACTGTCATCAGTATCCGACATCACCGGAGCAGCAGTACTAGGGCCAGCTGCGTCACGCCGAGTGGCTCGTCTCTTGGCCCCCGGAAGAACCATAAGAGACGCCCAGACGACCCACAAGAAAAGCAACATCCTGCAAAAACCCAACCAATACCAACTATAAAATTAAATCCTACACAACGATTATACCAATTATAGGGCAGAAAAACACAAGAACATTAAGAGTAGGCTCCAACGTGAGCAATCCAAGAGGCTAACCAAAACAAAGAATATGTCCAAACAAATTCCAAAACTCTTCGGGACATTTAGTCAAACACGTTATGTGCGCAATAAACCGAATTCAAAGTTTACTTACAAACACATGGGAATCATCCCCAAATCGAAACGATTGCCTAGGCAACAACTCATCATCATAATATGGCACAAAACAACACAATGAACTCATTTTCATGCCCGCAATACCAATACAAATCGGGAATTTCATATTCTTCCTAAAACCTAGAATCTAGTAAAAACTTCCCAAAACTAGGTATACCTTGTTGCATAAATACTTCCTAAACAACAAAAATAGCGTCAAATATCACATAAACTCGCTAATTCGCATGAATTAAGTCTAGAAATCATAAATCCCCAATTCTAACACATAAACCCTAATCTCAAAATCCGTCCAAAAATCAAGACATTCAAAGCATAAAAACTGAAATTGGCAAGCAGAAGTAGCAGATACGTACCTTGCAAAGCAAAATCGAAGTCGGGAACGGGAGAAATTGAGAACGGGAGAGCGAATTTGAGAGCAAATTGGAGGTGGTCTCGGATGTGGGAAGGGGTGGAATGGCTCGCGTGGGGCGCGAGCCCGTTTTTCCCAAACTGCCGTGGCCGCGCGGACACCGCGCGGGCCTCGGAAAAGGTTTTTTTTATTTATTTTTTTTACCTTCCATTATGCTACACAATCAACGACACTGCAAGTTGTCCAAATGCGATTTCTGGTTGAAAGAAGTAGCATTTCTTGGACACATAGTATCCGCTGATGGAGTTTCAGTGGATCCGGCAAAAGTTTCTGCCGTAACTGAAGGGGCAACCCCAAAGAGCCCAACTAAGATAAGGAGTTTCCTTGGATTAGCCGGGTACTATAGACGGTTCGTGAAGGATTTTTCGAAAATCGCACGACCTTTAACCGAGCTACATAAGAATGGAGTAAAATACGTGTGGACAGAGGCGTGTGAGACCGCATTTCAAGAGCTGAAGAAACGACTCACAACCACACCCGTATTGACACTACCATCAGAGAATGGTGACTTCGATGTTTACAGCGATGCTTCGAAGGAAGGTCTAGGTTGTGTCTTAATGCAAGACTCGAAGGTCGTTGCATATGCATCACGCCAACTGAAACCTCACGAGGAAAATTATCCGACACACGACCTGGAGTTGGCAACGGTCGTTTTCGCTCTAAAGATATGGAGACATTATCTTAATGGGCGAAAGTGTCGAATGTTCACCGACCACAAGAGCTTAAAATATATATTCACTCAGAAGGAGTTGGATTTGAGACAGCGAAGGTGGTTGGAACTTATTAAAGTTTATGATTTGGAGATATCCTACCATGAGGGGAAGGCGAATGTGGTAGCCGATGCCTTAAGCCGGAAAACCCAACACGTGACAAACTCGTTGGTAATTCCGCCGGCATTAGACATGGATTTGGCAAGATTGGATTTGGAACTTGTGCATCCGGGCATAGTGAGTGACACAATCAATGCCATGATCGTAGAAACTCCAATATTGGACGAAATTCGACTCGCTCAACCGGGCGATGCGAAATTGGAAAGGATAAAGGCGTATATTGCCGAGGGTAAGGCAATAGGATTTGCTATCCATTAGGATGGAAGCATTCACTTCAAAGGGAGATGGTGTGTGCCTCAAAAGTGTGTCGAGTTGAAGCAAAAGTTGATGAATGAAGGTCACAATACACCATATTCAGTGCATCCCAGAGGTGACAAACTTTACAAGGACCTGAAGAAGATCTACTGGTGGCCGGGAACGAAAAAGGAAGTGGCAAACTTCGTGGCGAAATGCCTCACCTGCCAAAGGGTTAAGGCAGTGAGACATAAACCCTTAGGACTGATGCAACCACTAGAGATTCCAAGTTGGAAGTGGGATAGCATCTCGATGGACTTTGTCTCGGGATTGCCCCGATCACCTAAAGGCATGAATAAGATTTGGGTGATTGTGGATAGGCTAACGAAGACGGCCATATTTATCCCGATGAAGGACACGTGGACTATGGACCAATTGGCCCGAGCCTACATTGATAATGTGGTACGACGACATGGAGTACCACATGATATCATTTCGGATAGAGACAGTAGATTTGTCTCTCATTTTTGGACGGAGTTACAAAAAGCTCTCGGTACTCAAATCAAAATGAGCACCGCATTCCACCCAATGACGGATGGACAAACCGAGAGAACAATCCAAACACTAGAAGACATGCTGAGAGCATGTGTGTTGGAGTTTAAGGGAAATTGGGAAGCTCATTTACCCTTAATCGAGTTTTCCTATAACAACAGCTACCATGCTAGCATTGGCGTGGCACCTTTCGAGGCGTTGTATGGACGAAAGTGCCGAAGCCCGTTGAGCTGGGAAGAAAGCGATAAGTCTGTGATAGTGGGACCACAACTTGTCGAAGAGATGGCTCAACAGATAAAGGTGATTCAAGGGAAAATGAAAGCCGCTCAAGACCGTCAGAAGGGTTATGCTGACGTGAGACGACGAGACCTAGAATTTCAAGTGGGAGATAGGGTCATGCTAAAGATATCACCCACGAAGGGGGTGATGCGCTTTGGCAAACGAGGAAAGTTGAGTCCTCGATACATAGGACCTTACGAGATTCTAGAATGAGTCGGAAATTTCGCTTACCGACTGGCGTTACCGCCACAATTAGGTCGAGTTCATAATGTCTTCCATGTCTCACAACTAAATAAATATGTGCCAGACCCGACACATGTACTTCAACCGAAAGTAATCGAACTCGATGAGGATCTGACTTATGAAGAAGTCCCAGTGCGAATTCTAGACACTAAGGGGCGAGTAATGAGGAATAAAACTGTCAAGATGGTCAAGGTTCTTTGGTCGAACCATGAAAGCGAGACAGCAACATGGGAGTTAGAATCGGACATGAGGGAACGCTATCCGACACTGTTCCAAACTGACACCGACACAGTTATGGGGACATAACTGCAATCTTAAGGGGGAGAGGATGTGACACCATGCATTTCCGTACATTTTTGTAACCAAACAAATTCAAATTGTTTTGAACTACGCTATGGCTTGATCCCTTCACAAGGTACTAGGCAGCTTAGAAGTTTTAATTCTAAGTTCAGTCACAAAATAATAAAACAAACAAAAGGATTCATTCTTAATACGAGAAAAGGCGAAACACAACTTCGAGGACGAAGCTGATTCTTAAGGAGGGTAGACTGTAATACCCGAGAATTTCGCAACATAAAATAAATAAATAAATAAACAATAAATAAAACAATAATATAAATAAATATAATAAATGAATAAACATAATACATAGACAAGGAAATGAGAAATGGAATTTAATTTAAGAAGGAATTAATCCAATACCCGGGAAACCAAAGATAAATTAATCAAATAAATTGTACAAGTATACCCGACACTAATGAACTCGAGAGTTCGAGGCCAATATTTAATCTAGACCCGAGTAAGAATTATGATAGGAAATAGGAGCCCGAAAATACCCGGAAATCCGAATCCGAGAACATAGAGGGATAGAAGTCTGAAAGAGAGGAGGAAATGCCCGACGGATCGCACAACCCGCCCGGACCGAAGTCCAGGCGTGGGCCGCGAGGTGGCCACGCGGTATTTGCCTAAACGGCGCGCCGAGACCGCGCCACTCGACAGATTCGCCGGTTGCGAGATTCACTCGCCCGAATCCGGATTTTCCGACTTCGGTTGTATTCCTTTCGGCTCAAGACTCACCAAGGCCGACCTTGGACGTCCCTAGGTCGTGCCTATCTTTAAATAACACCTCTTGGCAGCCCCGAACACTTTTTAGAACCCTACAACTCTCTATACGTTCGAAAACCCTATTCCCGGAGTCGTCGGAAGCACGAAACCAAGGCGAGGCTGTCGTGGACGAAAATCGGAGGATCTCTAACATTGTGGTAAGTTCCGATCCGATCCTTGTTCCATATGCGATTCGAAAACGAATCCTAACTTCATTTTTTTTCTTCTCTACACCCCGAATCAGATCTAGAACGAAGAACCCGACGAACCGAGGAGATAAACGGTGGACTGAAAGCCACGCCTCCGAATCGACGATCCCGGATGCCCAACAATCTGTAAGTTAATCTTACTATGGTTTTGGGAGGATTTAAAATAAATTTAATCTAAAGATTTAAACCGAGAACGTAAAATCTGTCAAAACGAAATCTTTAACGACGCAGCACTTTTACTCGATTTTTCCAAACCCTTAAACATGTTCAAACGAGAAAATTTAAAACATGAAAAACGTTTCTAAGACATTATTCTAGCTACTGTAAAACTTTTATAATTGTTTGTTATGATTTGGTATCTGAATTTGATCCCAAACCGAACTGCTTTGAATTTGAATCTTGAAATCTGGACAGAACATAGGTTCGAACTTGTAGACGTTTTTGACATTAGATCTAGACCGATTCAGAACTTTAGTTGAACACGAAAGTTGTGGATATATGTCTTCGGTATCTCCCTGTAAAATATCATCAAATTTGGAGTTAGTTTTCTATGGTAGATCTGGAATTCTTGAAACTGGTGTTGAAATTTTCGGACAGATTGTTATCCTATTAAAAATTGACGTTTTTCACTTATTTCTGTATCTCGGATCGAAAAACTTAAAACATAAAACTTGTTCATCTCTGTGTTTTCGAGTTACCGGTCCAATTTTAGAATTTTTGGATTTAAACTCGATTTTTAATGAATTTTGAAGTAAACTGTGGTTGACCGAGTCAAATCTTGAAATCTTGTTGAAACAGTGAAATTAGCCTTTAAGGTTTAAACGAGTAGAAGGCTCTTTTGAAATGAATACCTGAAATCTGAAATTAAGGAATTCCCCTTACAAACCTGATCTTTTAAAATTAGGGGATGAGTGCTTTGCAGGGTGCCCTGCTAACGATTCACTTCGTGCCTTTATGAACGATGATGACCCGCGCGAAATTTTGAGATATGTTGCCAAAACAGCATGAGATATATGGCCTACACTCTCGTGAATATCCATATGGGTTTTCCGAGGCTCCGGAGTGGTACTGGGTATGGCGGATACGGCTGCGGCCGCCGGTTTCCGGCTAGACTTGACGAGATTGCGATACAATCGTGAAATACTTGAAAAACTAAATCTTGGGTGTAATGGGGATAGTTAAATATTTATTTATGGTCCATTTAAATTGTTAAATGCTTTATTTAAATTAATTATGGCTTTTATTTAAATTATGCTAAATGTATTATTGATTAGTGCCATGAATTAATTATGCAAATTGGTTAGATAATTAAATTGAATTATTTATGATTTATTATCATGCTTTTATTTAAATATTAATTAATAGCTTTAAAACCCCACGATCATGTCTGTATGAACTTACTCAACAAGTTGTGCTGACCAAACCATTTTATTTATTTTCCTCACAGAGTATGTGGAATGAGCATGAGCACTACATGCATGGGATTTATGGGAACATTTAATATTTTGATTTTTGCATTAGACTATAGTATAAACGGGCCTGTTTAACCCGTGTTTTGGCCATGTTGGCCCTATTTACATTTTCCGCTGCAATACTTATACTTAGATACTATTATTCCGCTGAATTATACTATATATTTTGGAATTTATATCGAATGGGCTACTTGAATGATTTTTAAATATTTTAAATACTGCAATACCTAGCCTTGCATCTCTTTAGTGAGCTCGGAGAAACCGTGTCTTACTAGGGAGGTGTGGCGGTGACATCCCGACCTGGGTGACCAAAAATCGGGGTGTTACAGTGATTTACTAATATGTGGTTGTTGTAATGACCCGATTTAATTGTTTGGACTGTTTTATATAATCTTGTATTTGATTATCTTGCATTTCAGTCCGGATGGGGTCATTTGGTTGTACTTGAGAAGGTATGGGAGCCTTTTATAATTATTAGCAAGTTGGGAGTATAATGGGGGGGGGGGGGGGTCTTTTACAATTTGAAGGAAGAAAGAAAGGAAAGGGGAGAAAAGAGAGAAAGGGAAGGAGGAAGAGAAGACCGATCGGTCTCTTGGGAAGAAAAGGGGAGTGAAGACATCTTGCCCGATCCGACGGATCTTGGTGGCAAATCGTTGCAAACGATTTGGTAAGTGTTTCTCGCTTGTTTTCTCTTCGGATTGGTGGTATTTTGGTTGAGTTTTGTTGAAATTCTTGATGTTAGGATTTTGCGTTGATTTGGCCGATTGAAGCTTGAAATTGACGAATCGGATGTCGATTATTGTTGGAAGACATCAGGCAAGAGATTATATTTCTTAAATTACGTGTTTGGGGGGTATTTGGGGGTCGGATTTTGGCGAAATCGCCGGAAAACCGATTGGAAAATCGGAGAAGACGATGAACAGTAACTGCTACAGTACTGCTACAGTACCTGTACAGTAGTTACCGCGGTAACTAGCAATGTTACTGCAGTAATTCGCCCAGTAATTACCACGGTAATTTGAACAGTAATTACCACGGTGATTTGAACAGTAACTACTACAGTAACTGTACAGTAGTTACCGCGGTAACTTGCGTAGTTACCGTAGTAATTCGCCACAGTAATTACCACGGTAATTTGAACAGTAATTACCACGGTAATTTGACAGTAACTACCACAGTAATTTATACAGTAGTTACCGCAGTAACTCGCTACATTAGTTACCACAGTAAGTTGCTACAATAATTGCTACAGTAATCGCTACAGTACTGGGCTGCGTATGTCACGCGTTTTACGTGCGCGGGCGCGCAGTGAGTGCAGGAAGGCTCTGTTTGGCCCATTTTTGTACGATTTTGATTCTATAATGATGTTTTCTTTGCACCAATTATTTTTATGACTTCCCCAAATGTTATTGGTAAACCTGGGTTAATCAATTGGCCCGTGGGGGTTGTTGAATTTCTTAGGGGAACTGTTGAATTATTATATCATTAATGCCTTAGCCTAGGGGGCTATGTATTGAATTCCTTATACGTTGAGAAGCATGCGAACCTAGTGTGTAGGTGCTTGAATATCACTGTATTGTCATATGCATGTTATTGCATTGGAATTGACGGTTATTAACCCGATGGGTTGTTATGATGTTTATGATTGATCGGGCAACCTTCACAGGTGTTGTTGAGTCCCGATGGCCCTGCGGGGTGTATTATTGACTGTTATGTCTGTTACCCCTTTGGGGTGGTTATTATAATGCATGATATTACATTATGAATGGATGAACATATTGGAAATGTCTGATTGGGCAGCCTTTACCGGTGTTGTTGAGTCCCAATGGCCCTGAGGGGTGGTTATTAGGCTGTGATGCCTGTGATTTGGCTGTGATGCCTGTGATTTGGCTGTTATGCCTGTGATTTGGCTGTTATGCCTGGATTATTGGTTATTATGCTTTCGAGGATATGGGGATTCTCGGTATGACATGCTTTCGAGCTATGCTGGGCATGCAAGAGAATATATCCGTCCTGGGCATATATACATTTGGGCTGTGAAGCGTGCGATATGATATTCAGCTGCGGCTGGCGCGATTGCGGATCCCTGTGGGGATGGTGTATGTTATCCTGTAACGGATTGGAGTTGATGATATCCTCACCCGTGGGTTCATACCGCCCGGGTTCTTAGGTGCCGGCTAGGCATATTCATTTGTATTTGCACATAAGGTAGATAGGTGTATGTTAGGCCATGCATCACTTGCATAAATTGTATGATTGTGGTTGAAGCACCGGTGTGGGACGGTGTGATGTTTTATCTGCTTTATTTATATTCTGCTCTGTTATTTATTATTATTATTATTATTATTATTATTATTATTATTATTATTATTATTATTATTATTATTATTATTATTATTATTATGGTGTTGTTTTCCCTTACTCCCTGGCACGTAGCCTTGCTCAGTACGTTGTACTGACCCCCTTTGCTATTGTCTGTTTTATAGATCCTGCTGGAGGCGCTGGAGCATGATTTGGGTTTGGGGTATTGAGAGATCACATAGATAGGAATTTTTATGTTTATCTTACGTAATTATGTGATACTCTATTGTTTATTATGACTTTGATTTTATGCTAGTTGAGGCTTGTGTGCCTAGGATCTGTTTTCTGTCGGCCGGTGGCCTTATGTGATTTACAGCTTTGGGCTGGTAGCCCTGTTTGAGATTGTGCTGTTAAGAGGCTTGCAGTCTGGATGAGCAGCTGGAATGTTTATTTGATTATGATGGTGAGACCTCCTATGTGCTTATGTGTTTTATTTGTTTTAGCTTCCTCATTAAACCGGATTAATCAGATGATCACTTTAGGTTTACCCAGTGTTGTACTAGCTGCTTTAAATTAGCTGGCCACTAGTTTAGGATAATTAGTACAGCGGTAATGCTTGCGAAAATCAGGTTTGAATTTTCGGGGCGTTACAGAGTGGTATCAGAGCCTGTGTGCTCTTTTATCTTATTAAAACTTGTGTAGACATAGGTGGTGAGCTGTGTGTGGGGTACATATAGCATCGAATTGTATTTTTATTATATCTGATTATTTCTGCGCACACCAGGTTAATTCACAGTTGGGGAACTGTGAGGGAACCATGGTACTCCAGTCATGATCCTTGTTATCTCACAGTCATTGAGGACTATGAATGAATTTTGATCAGTTATTTAATTTTGTCGTTTATATATACTGCTTTGTATATGACTGGTGATTTTTGCTAACATTGTTTGTTGATGTTGTAATCTAAGTTAGCTGAATAGTTTGTAAAGGCCTCATGGAAGCCTGGGCTATTCGAATGGCGATCCAAGCGGGATCAATCTGTTGAATGGTGTACAGATGGATTTGACGTACCCTTGATAGTGAAATAGGGTAATGAGAAAGTCTCCCTACTACGATAACCCACTTGGGTAATATAGATATTTTCAGTCGCATGCATGCGAAGGATGGAGGAAACCATTTCGAGTTTATACCAGTGAGGGTATAGTCGGATTTGGTTAGAAAGAATAATCATGTGAATTGGCATATAATTGACACTGGGTCAATCAAATATCATTAGATGGTTCGTCAAAGCGTTGAATGCCGGTCGCGTGAGACAAGACAAGGTGACTGCTCTGCATGGCAAGATCGGTAACGTGAAGGGGATCGATATCACTGGGGCAAGTCCGAACTAGGGGACTTCCTAGTATGTCATTTTTATGTGATGGAAACGTTATGTTGATTGATAACGTTTTGACATGTGTGTGATTTTTGTATCGTAGTTGTTTCTTCTTGACTCTCTGGTTGAGAGATAAACCCGTTTCCCTGATATGGGAATTATTTATGTCGCATTTTGTGATAATGTTATTTTGTTTGATTCTGGAGTCTCATGTTCATTCGGGACTCTGAATTTCATTCGTAAGCATGGAGTAGATGCTATCACTGCTACGAATCCTTCTGCCTTAGTACTGTGCGATTTGAAGCCCCGTGTTCTTTAGTGGCTTTGCGATTTGTGCGAGAGCACGGAGTAGGACCGTTGGTGCCCTACCAGATGCTAGTTTCTTTACCTTCGGGTGATAATATTCGAAGTGATCATTTGATGCAAGATGCTGTGTTGAGCATCGAGAGTCGTGAATCCAGGGCTTACCTGGTGGTCTTTAGCCTGGTTGGTTTTGACGTACTATTGGGCATGGATTGGCTGTTTGCCATCTGCTGTGATTGATTGTGGTGTTCCACGAATATCCTTTTAGGATTCTTTGGGTAAGTGTGTTTCTTACCGACCTCATTTGATTCCACCTGTTATTGGTGTGGTTTCTGTTACTTTGTTGTGTGACTTGATGTGCAGGGGTTGTTCTCTTTCCCTGTGGCACATGAGGGATCTTCTAGCAGAGGTTCCAGCTGCTTCGAGTGTCCCTGTTGTCTCTGAGTTCGGGGATGTATTTTCCGATGAAATTCCTGGTCTCCCATCTGCTCGGGAGATTGATTTTACTATTGAGTTGATGCCTGATGCAGCTTATATTTCTAAGGCTCCTTACCATATGGCTCTTGTGAACTGAAGGAGTTGAAGGATCAATTGAATGAGCTTACCAATAAGGGGTATATTCAGCCGAGTAGCTCGCCTTGAGGAGCTCCTGTTTTTTTGTTAATAAGAAGGACGGGTCGATGAGGATATGCATCGATTACAGAGGTTTGAACCGAATCATGGGAAAACAAGTATCCTTTACCTCGGATTGAGAATCTGTTTGATTAGTTGAGAGAGGCCAGTATGTTTAATAAGATTGATTTGAGATCGGGCTACCATCAGATAAGGGTGGCGGAGGCTGATAGGTCTAACACAGCTTTCAGAACTCGTTGTAGACATTTTGAATTCCCTGTCATGCCTTTTGGTTTGACTAACGCACCAGCGATCTTCATGGATCTTATGCATAGGGTATTCCGTCCCCTGCTGGATGTGGGCGTGGTTGTTTTCATAGATGATATTCTGGTCTATTCGCCGACTCGTGAGGCACATGCTGGCCACCTGAGAACAGTGTTGAACACATTGCGAGAGCATAAATTATATGCTAAACTCTCTAAATGTGAGTTCTAGTTGGAGAAGGTGTCGTTTCTGGGCCACATTGTTTCTGGTGAAGGTATTGCAGTTGACCCTGCCAAAGTGGAAGCGGTTTTGAAATGGCAAGCCCCAAAGTTTGTGGGAGAGATCCGAAGTTTCCTGGGTTTTGTTGGCTACTACCACAGATTCATTGAGGGGTTCTCTAGTATTGCTAGACCTCGGACGACACTGTTGATAAAAGATGTCAGATTTGGATGGGATGATGATTGTGAGCAAACATTTGAACTTTTGAAGAATGAAATGACAAAGGCACTTGTATTGACTCTACCTGATGAGTCAGGTGAGTACGAAGTTTTGACCAACACCTCACTTAAAGGTTTGGATGGTGTGTTAATACAGAATGAGAATGTGATCAGCAGAACTTCCGACGCATGATTTGAAGACAGCGGCGGTAGTGCATGCTCTGAAGATCTGGAGACACTATTTGTATGGGGAAAAATGTAGAATCTATTCAGATCATAAGAATTTGAAGTGTTTGTACACCTCAGACCACATGAGTGGCAGACAAAGGAGGTGGATGGAGTTATTGCAGGACTATGACATAGACATTCAGTACATTGAGGGAAAGGCAAACCGGGTGGTCGATGCCTTGAGCAGGAAGGAGCATCATTTAGTGGCATGCTTGGGAGTGATGCCAGAATGGCGCAGGGAGCTACTCAGACTTGAGGTTCAGGTAGTTTCTGTTGGCTCTGTTCAGGACACCTTAATCATGATAGTTACTGCATCATCTTTGATTGATGAGACATTTTCTAGTCAGCATGATAGCAGGGAGATAGTGCATTTAGAAGTGTTGTGATGAACTGAAGAAGAAGGTCATGGATGAGGCTCACACAACTCCTTATTCTGTTCACCCAAGGGTCACAAAGATGTATAAAGACATCCGACAGACTTACTGGTGGAACAACATGAAGAGGGAGATAGTTGATTATGTGGCTAAGTATGCGACCTGTCAGCATGTGAAGGTTGAGCACATGAGGCCGATGGGTTTGCTACAGCCTCTATCAGTACCTGAATGGAAGTGGGAATCCATTTCCATGGATTTTGTGACCGGATTGCCTCAGACGGTGAGGAAGATGGACAATATCTAGGTAGTGGTGGATCGATTGACAAAGAGTGCAGTGTTCATACCTATAAGACTGACATGGAGTATGAGCCAGCTTACACAGGCTTATATTCAGCATGTTGTCAAAAGGTTTGGGATTCCTAAGGAGATTGTGTCTGATCGGAATTCCAGATTTCTGTCCAAGTTTTGGAAGGATGTGTAGGCAGCGTTTGACACGCAGATTAGCATGAGTACTGCATGGAATCCTCAGTCAGATGGTCAGACAGAGAAGACCATTAGAACTTTAGAGGATATGTTGCGAGCTTGTGCACTGGACTTTCAGGGTAGTTGGGAGAATCACCTCAGTTTGGTGGAGTTCAGTTATAATAACAGTTATCATGTGAGTATTGGTATAGCTCCATTCGAGGCGTTGTATGGTAGAAAGTGCAGGAGTCCATTAAGGTGAATGAGGGTCCTGAGATGATTGAGCAGACAATCGAGTTGGTGAAGATCATCAGGGATCAAATGAAAGAGGTTCGGGACAGACAGTGGAGCTATGCTGATTTAGCTCGTCGAGATGTGGAGTTTGAGGTTGGTGATAGCGTATTTTTGCGGGTATCGCCTCTGAAAGGGGTATGCCGGTTTAGTAAGAAGCCAAGCTGATTCCGAGATATATATTGGATCCTATGAGATTGTGGAGAGAGTTGGTAAAGTGGCTTATAGGGTGGTTTTGCCAGCTGAAGTGGGTCGAGCCCATGATATGTTCTATACTTCCCAACTCATGAAATTTTTTTGATCCTGCTAAGATCACTCAGCTTGATGAAGTTGAATTTGATGCTAGTCTTGAGTTTGAGGAGTCCCAGATCGGTTGACTGATGCAAATTATAAGGTTTCGAGGAATAAAACCATGTTGATGGTTAAGGTGTTTTCGTCTAGACACAGAGCTGAAGATGCTACTTGGAGAAACTGGGGAGCATATGAAACTGAAGTAGCCAGACTTTAATTTTTACTTCTTCATAATGAAGTAACATTTTCCCCTTGATTGTTCATTGATGATCATGTGGTTGATTATGCATTTCGGGGACAAAATGATCGTAAGGGGGGAGGAATGTAATGACCCGATTTAATTGTTTGGACTGTTTTATATAATCCTGTATTTGATTATCTTGCATTTCAGTCCGGATGGGGTCATTTGGTTGTACTTGAGAAGGTATGGGGAGCCTTTTATAATTATTAGCAAGTTGGGAGTATAATGGGGGGGTCTTTTACAATTTGAAGGAAGAAAGAAAGGAAAGGGGAGAAAATAGAGAAAGGGAAGGAGGAAGAGAAGACTGATCGGTCTCTTGGGAAGAAAAGGGGAGTGAAGACATCTTGCCCGATCCGACGGATCTTGGTGGCAAATCGTTGCAAACGATTTGGTAAGTGTTTCTCGCTTGTTTTCTCTTCGGATTGGTGGTATTTTGGTTGAGTTTTGATGAAATTCTTGATGTTAGGATTTTGGGTTGATTTGGCCGATTGAAGCTTGAAATTGACGAATCGGAGGTCGATTATTGTTGGAAGACATCAGGCAAGGGATTATATTGCTTAAATTACATGTTTGGGGAGGGGTATTTGTGGGTCGGATTTCGGCGAAATCGCCGGAAAACCGATTGGAAAATCGGAGAAGACGATGAACAGTAACTGCTACAGTACTGCTACAGTACCTGTACAGTAGTTACCGCGGTAACTCGCATAGTTACCGCAGTAATTCGCCACAGTAATTACCACGGTAATTTGAACAGTAATTACCACGGTGATTTGAACAGTAACTACTACAGTTCCTGTACAGTAGTTACCGCGGTAACTCGCGTAGTTACCGCAGTAATTCGCCACAGTAATTACCACGGTAATTTGAACAGTAACTACCATAGTAATTTATACAGTAGTTACCGCAGTAACTCGCTACAGTAGTTACCGCAGTAACTTGCTACAGTAATTGCTACAGCAATCGCTACAGTACTAGGCTGCGTATGTCACGCGTTTTACGTGCGCGGGCGCGCAGTGAGTGCAGGAAGGCTCTGTTTGGCCCATTTTTGTGCGATTTTGATTCTATAATGATGTTTTCTTTGCACCAATTATTTTTATGACTTCCCCAAATGTTATTGGTAAACCTGGGTTAATCAATTGGCCCGTGGGGGTTGTTGAATTTCTTAGGGGAACTGTTGAATTATTATATCATTAATGCCTTAGCCTAGGGGGCTATGTATTGAATTCCTTATACGTTGAGAAGCATGCGAACCTAGTGTGTAGGTGCTTGAATATCACTGTATTGTCATATGCATGTTATTGCTTTGGAATTGACGGTTATTAACCCGATGGGTTGTTATGATGTTTATGATTGATCAGGCAACCTTCACAGGTATTGTTGAGTCCCGATGGCCCTGCGGGGTGTATTATTGACTGTTATGTCTGTTACCCCTTTGGGGTGGTTATTATAATGCATGATATTACATTATGAATGGACGAACATATTGGAAATGTCTGATCGGGCAGCCTTTACCGGTGTTGTTGAGTCCCGATGGCCTTGCGGGGTGGTTATTAGGCTGTGATGCCTGTGATTTGGCTGTTATGCCTGGATTATTGGTTATTATGCTTTCGAGGATATGGGGATTCTCGGTATGACATGCTTTCGAGCTATGCTGGGCATGCAAGGGAATCTATCCGTCCTGGGCATATATACATTTAGGCTGTGATGCCTGCGATATGATATTCAGCTGCGGCTGGCGCGATTGCGGATCCCTGTGGGGATGGTGTATGTTACCCTGTAACGGGTTGGAGTTGATGATATCCTCACCCGTGGGTTCATACCGCCCGGGTTCTTAGGTGCCGGCTAGGCATATTCATTTGCATTTGCACATAGGGTAGATAGGTGTATGTTAGGCCATGCATCACTTGCATAAATTGTATGATTGTGGTTGAAGCACCGGTATGGAACGGTGTGATGTTTTATCTGCTTTATTTATATTCTGCTCTGTTATTTATTATTATTATTATTATTATTATTATTATTATTATTATTATTATTATTATTATTATTATTATTATTATTATTATTATTATTATTATTATTATGTTGTTGTTGTTTTCCCTTACTCCCCGGCACGTAGCCTTGCTCAGTACGTTGTACTGACCCCCTTTGCTTTTGTCTGTTTTATAGATCCTGCTGGAGGCGCTGGAGCATGATTTGGGTTTGGGGTATTGAGAGATCACATAGATAGGACTTTTTATGTTTATCTTACGTGATTATGTGATACTCTATTGTTTATTATGACTTGGATTTTATGCTAGTTGAGGCCTGTGTGCTTAGGATCTGTTTTCTGTCGGCCGGTGGCCTTATGTGATTTACAGCTTTGGGCTGGTAGCCCTGTTTGAGATTATGCTGTTAAGAGGCTTGCAGTCTGGATGAGCAGCTGGAATGTTTATTTGATTATGATGGTGAGACCTCCTATGTGCTTATGTGTTTTATTTGTTTTAGCTTCCGCATTAAACCGGATTAATCAGATGACCACTTTAGGTTTACCCAGTGTTGTACTAGCTGTTTTAAATTAGCTGGCCTCTAGTTTAGGATAGTTAGTACAACGGTAATGCTTGCGAAAATCAGGTTTGAATTTTCGGGGCGTTACAGTTGTAGGATGGATTGGAATTATTAATGGTAGTGCGTTTGAAAGTTTAATATATAAAAATAAAAATGAAGTAGTGATGGGTAAAAAACGGAGGAATTATTTATTAATGTGATTTGATGGGTAAGTTTGACGATTAATATTTAATTATTTTTTAAAATGAAAATAAAATGAAAATATTGGAACAAGAAAAAAACAAGTAGGACATAAATAATGACACAAAATGAGTATTACTTATTTTAATTACATAAAATAAAAAAAATAATGGAAAAAAAACCAAAATAGGCCACCAGAAGGAGTCATTTCCACTTTTAGGCCATCGCAGCCCAAATTCCAGCGCAAAGGCCTAAATTCAGACCCGAGATCCTTCTAATGGCTCATTTACCTAAATCAAAGTATGGTGGCCCAAAAGTGGAAATGACTCCTTCTGGTGGCTTATTTTAGTTATTATCTCTAAAGAAAAATTTGGTTTAGGGGTTGAATCAGCTCATCCTAAATTACTGAAGGAGTACTTAATATTTGTTGAATTAGTGCTTTATAAGAGAAGTGATTGGCTAACCTTAAGGTTATTAATCCCTTAAATTTATCAAACACATATACATTTAAAATAAAAATAATTTAATATACTAAACTCCTACCTCAAATTATACTATACGAAAAAGCTATTTTTGCAATGAAAAAAAAAAAAATTGTCACAAATCATGATGGAATTTGCGGCCAAAATTTATTACAGTTGCTTTTTGAGACAAATTTTGTGACTGAAGTATATTCCGTGGCAAATAGAGACGAGAATTCGTGATGGAAAACTTTTCCATGCTATTTGAGACTGTTTTTGCTATATTCCGTCGTATTTGAGACAAAATTTGTGAAGAATAACAAAAATTTATTATGTTGCTCTTTGAGACAAATTTTGTGACTGAAGTATATTCCGTGGAAAATAGAGACGGAAATTTGTGATGGAAAATTTTTTCGTTGCTATTTGAGACGGTTTTTGCTATATTCCGTCGTATTTGAGACAAAATTTGTCACAAATTTTATGTGGTCATTTAGTTATTACTATAGTTTATTTTCTGTTATTCTATACTACATTTTAAATTATATTATTCAATTCAATTTAATTTAATTCCATTATTTTATGTTGCTCTATAAATTTTATTCTTTTTATTAGAGATAATAATTTTTTAGGCAATTGGAAGGAGTTATTTTCAAATATTAACCAATATTTTTTTCATTTAGAGTTTGGGGTCACTTCAAAGATGTCGGGCCAAGAAAAATGGCCAATTGACCAAAAATTCCCGCAAGCGGCCGCGTATTGTTCAAACGCGTGAACACCCCACGCGCCGGTATTTGTATATGGCCCAAAAGTGAAAATCGCCTCCTTCTGACAGCCTTTTTTTATGTAATCAAAACAAATAATATTCATTCTATCCCATTATTTATGTCTCACTTTCTTTTTTCGTCTGTCCCGAAAAAAAAAAAAACTTAATAACATGTCAAACCACATATCGAGACCAAATGTTAAAATGAGGTTGCTCATTGCCTTGATACTGCTCTATCACACTAATGTGTACCTTCTCATCGGAGACCTCTCATCCTCCTGATCTTCAATTTTGTTTCACTTTCTCTTGATAGTTGGAGAGTCCTTATTTTTTCTATTGTCATTTACTAAAGAAATAATATGTTAGTGATCGAAAAGACATATAAGATTTATATGTAATATATAAAAAGTCATTTTACGTACAATTCAACCAAATATGTCTCCTTTAAAAAACAACTTTAATAATATACAGCCAACCAATTATTTGAACTGTTTTTACTTTTGAATTATCCTTTTCTCATTCCCCTTCTACTAACTTCCATTTGTTTCGAAAGTTAAAACAAAAAGTTAATAACGAATAATATCAAAAACATCAAAAGGTTCTCTTTTTAAGAAGGGTTGGAGGTAGTACTAAAGTTACTTTTAGGAATTTTTAACTGATATTTTTAGGGTAAATGTATTTAGTTACTTTTAGTTTTTAAAAATACATACTACTATATTGTTAGTAATTTTGACAAAGTAGGAATAATATTGTTTGAAATTTGCATAATTTAGGAACCGAAACCATAAATATTTGAAAGGAAATAAAAGAAAAGAAAAGATATTTCTAGTTTTTTTTTTTTTTTTTTTTTTGCGCTATCCTATTAAAGTAGATAGATATCTAAGAACAAGTTCCCCACTTCGAATCTTATATGGTTGTGTTAGCCCAATAATAAATTACGATTTATTAGTTGAGGCCTAATGTTTAATAGCCCATGTACTGAGCCCGTTAGAGTGCCAGCGTGAGGAGTTACTGAGTCCGTTAGAGGAGTAGCCTGAAGACGTCTTGGAGGACGCGTGTCATGGAGGCAGACTGTTGGGTGCCAGCATGAGGAGTAACCTGAAGACAAGTGTCCTGAAGGAAAAATCGTGGTGTCTGACGGTTGAGGGGCTCCGTCTATAAAAGATGAAGGGATGCTCACTTGGAGGGGTTTCGACAACACACACAAAAATCTGCACTTTTTATTCTTTAAGTTTTCTGTATTTCATTCCCTGTCATTTGTTTTCGTTATTTCTCTCTGCATTTTAGTTTCCTGTAAGCTTTCTTTCATATATTCCTTGTAATTCATCTGACATTGTCAATCAAAGAAGAGACTTTCGTCCTTTACAAATTTTACGTTCAACAAATTGGCACGCCCAGTGGGACTCGAAGTGAAAACCATATCCGCTTAGAGGTTGTTTATTCGTCTCAGATCAGGCAGGTTGGTAAGTGATCTCACACAGAAGTTCGAAGAAATGTCTCTGCAAGAGAAGACACCTGTTAGAACGTCGTCTGAAGAGGGGACTGAGACGACGAATGCTGCACAACCACAACAGGGGATCATGCAGACCCCTACATTTCCAGAACAAATGCGGCTCTCGATGACAGAATCGATGGCCGAGTTCATGCCTCTACTAACGAGGCATCTTATGGATGTTTTGTGGCCTGCTATGGCTGATCAAATTGACCGGGGTATCAATGCCTTTGCGAACGCAACAGGAAGCAACTGCTCCTGCAACTGTTCCTGCAAGTGACGCTAATACGCTGCCATGTTCGGGGCCGTCAGGCGGCCAACTACGAACTTGGGGCACAACACCAAGCCAGGCACCACTCCCCGATATGGGAGGCTTGGCTAGTCCACTGGTGAATCCATTCCAGACAGCCTATGCTTTCAACCCGGCGGCACCCCTGATGCCGAATCCTGGACTTGCAGCGCCCCCAGCGCCCATCTATGCGGCGCCAGGTTGTTTAGTGGCCTCCAGTGTGTCTCCAGGCTGTACGGCGGCCTCTGGTGGCATTGATATGCAGCTACGTCAAGCGGCACCTCATGTGCCGAACGTTCCAGTAGGACCCTTCGTGGCAACTCAGCCTTGGGGACAAGCGCCCTAACCTTGGGGGCAGACCCCACTGCACGGGGGGCAGACGCCACAACCTTGGGGGCAGGCACCACAGAATGCAACAGAAGCCGCCATGACTCCTAATACACCCCCAGTGGCGGTGCCGCCTGTGCAGGCGCCAGAAGTGTCGCCCGAGTTGCTTGTTGACATGATGCAGCAACACTTTGGCATCCAATTGTGGCTGATGGAGCGGCCTACATACCGCAAGCCATACCCTGATTGGGTAGATAGCATGCAACCATACCCACGAGGCTTTAAGATGTCTGAATTTTCCACATTCTCAGGGGATGAAGGTAAGTCCACCGTGGAGCATGTGGGGAGGTTCACTGCACAATGTGGGGAAGCAGCATCGAACGACTGGCTCAAGTTGAGGCTCTTTAGCTCATCCCTCACTGGTCCTGCTTTCGCATGGTATGCGTCGTCGCGGTCTAATTCTATTCAAAATTGGGTTGACTTGGAGCGAGCCTTCCAATTGAGGTTTTACACACCATTGTCACAGGTTAGTCTCGCAGACTTGACTAACGCAAAACAGTATGCCGATGAGATGGCAAGTGCCTTCATTAATAGGTTACAGCGGCTTAAAGGCCGATGTACTATGGCAATTCCTGAGAGGGAAATAGCCAACATAGCAGTAACTAATATGTTACCTAAATTGAAGGAACATTTAATTGTGCAGGATGCAACTGACCTTGCCCAGTTGGCCAAGAGAGCGGCCCGACTGAACAGGAAGAAAAACGTCCTACGCGTCGAGTCCACTTTGAAGAGGTGAGGTTCAGCGATGAGGAGGACGAACCTGTGGAGGTGGCTGTAGCGGGATTGGTCCAGACGGCCAAGCCACACACTTGTGCGGCCCTCAGACCGCCCAAACAGAAAGAGGCCAAGTACAGGCCTGAGGAGGATCTCTTTGATATGAGCAACACGGACCAAGGAGTCTGACATGTGTGCGAGTCAACGGGCTAGTAAACCCGTAAGGCGTAAGGAAGCTGACCGGCGCGATCTCCCTCGAGGGGTGCACCGCCGACCGACCTTGATCTTCTGATAAGGGTTCAATAACTTCTATGTTATGAAGTGATAAGATGTACAGGATTAGACGGTGCTCAAATCATTAACCTAGGAGTGTTTACTAAAATTCTATGATAAATCCTAAGTCATCAGGCCACATCAAGGTATTGGACAACATGTATTAAATATGTAGTCAAGGAAAAACATGGATCGAACATCAACATAGCTAGCAAAAGGAAGCAACGTGATAACGAGGTACAAACCTGTGACGCCATGGGAAGCACAAATGGCGGTCAAGAGGCTACGAATGGCGGCCGGGCAGTCCCTTGTGGCGGCCGGAGCCTGTCAGGTGGCGGCTGGGCCTATCCAGGTGGCGGCCAAGCAGCTTGGAAGGGCGAATGAAGAAAAGTTATTTGGAGGCTCCTTACGAAAGCTCAATAAGTGGTTCAAGCAAAGAGAATGGCGGCCGGAAGCCCTTTAGTGGAGGCCCTAGCGTGTTCAAAGGCGGCCAGCGTGTTCTTGATGGCGGCTGGCATGTGCGGGGTGGCGGCCAGGAGAACTTGGATGGCAGCGTATTCGAACGTGCGTACAGCAGACCGGACGCACACACGATGGCGGCCCAATATGCGCAGGTGGCGGCCAGGCAAAGCTTGGGTAGCAGCCGGCGCGGTCAAGGTGGCGGCCAAGGTGCCCGGGCGTGACTCGGACTCAGATCGAGGGAAGAAGGTCCCGAGGGCGTGGATGTGTGGTCCGAGTGTTGGCTCGCATAAGCGATTCGAGTAATTCACAGGGGAAAGGAGGATTCGAAAGAGAAAAAAAAATGAGCGTTAGCAACCTTGATAGTTTTTATAATGACTTAATGGGCCGGGCTTAGGTCAAACGCGCAGATTTGTCTTGGGAAACCCTAAATCAGACAAATCACGCGAGGGGGGCATCTGTTAGCCCAATAATAAATTAGGATTTATTAGTTGAGGCCTAATGTTTAATAGCCCATGTACTGAGCCCGTTAGAGTGCCAGCGTGAGGAGTTAATGAGCCCGTTAGAGGAGTAGCCTGAAGACGTCTTGGAGGACGCGTGTCATGGAGGCAGACTGTTGGGTGCCAGCA
Source organism: Hygrophila difformis (assembly GCA_030278955.1). Taxonomy (NCBI): domain Eukaryota; kingdom Viridiplantae; phylum Streptophyta; class Magnoliopsida; order Lamiales; family Acanthaceae; genus Hygrophila; species Hygrophila difformis. Next base: position 44,406,501 of record JAOANR010000003.1, on the reverse strand, counting down.
TGAGGAGTAACCTGAAGACAAGTGTCCTGAAGGAAAAATCGTAGTGTCTGACGGTTGAGGGGCTCCGTCTATAAAAGATGAAGGGATGCTCACTTGGAGGGGTTCCGACAACACACACAAAAATCTGCACTTTTTATTCTTTAAGTTTTCTGTATTTCATTCCCTGTCATTTGTTTTCGTTATTTCTCTCTGCATTTTAGTTTCCTGTAAGCTTTCTTTCATCAATTCCTTGTAATTCATCTGACATTGTCAATCAAAGAAGAGACTTTCGTCCTTTACAAATTTTACGTTCAACAGGTTGAAGATTCGAATTTCATTATATCGACCGGTTCATTAATTATTCGTTTCCATTATAATTTGTGGAACATAGGTTCGCAACTTTTTGCAAAGGACTAAACTATTAAAGGAAAAAAAATAAAGAAAAAAAGTTGATATATACTGCATCTTTAGGGGAAAATTATAAATTGTAAATTTTTCTATATAATATATACAGACATACATACAACAACAAAGGCCATTTTGGCACGATATATATATATATATATATATATATATATATATATATTATTGCATCATGTGATTGTAATGAAAATTGACAAGTATAGTTGGTAAAGACACGAGAAGTGGGATGACTTTAATTGTGCACATAATTTGTCTGTGATTGAAAATACTAATTCACACATCACCAACTACTTTCTAGTTTCTAGAGTTCGGTCCTCTAATAATAGTAGTAGTAATTATTTCGATGGGGACTATTTATATATTTGATCACATTCCTCTAATCTTTATACCCGTTTGCAAATCAATTTCTATCATTGATAGATACAATTTTGTATTTTAAATAATTTAAAAAGGTAAACAATGGGGAAATAAAAAGAAAAGCACAAAAACAAAAGTGTAAGGCACCTCAACACTGAGAGGCTATTAATTAAAGAACAGTGTTTATTTATTATGTCCAAATAGAATATGGGGTCGTTGGAAGCCAATGTATTCCTTAGTATATTCTTTCATAACGTGTAATTAAATATTTTGCTCCCAAACATCTCCTATATAAACATAAATAAGTGCTACCACAGGCGTAATTAATAAATGGAGTACCCGATAGTATCGGGTACTTCATTATAAGAATATTCCTTTCAATGATTAACAATTCAATTGTTAAACTTGAAATTTTGGCAATGTTAGCACCAAATTCACAACTAAAACTCATTAGTTACTCAGAATTTAGTGGTCGAATTCGGTAGTACAATAGTAATGTGTGTTAGAATGTTAGTAGAGAGACGGAGATTTAGCATTTGCAGGGGAAACAAAAATAATAAATAAATAAATAATGATTGGCTTATTCTAACCTTATAATCTACGATAATAAAATATACAATATTAAATTCTTAAACCCTTTGGTACAATATAATATTTGGAAGCGAGTGGATTCACTCGTTCATTCGCTCTCAAACCTTGATAAATATCGAGTTGCAACTCTATGGATTATCATATCATTTTTCTAAATAATTAAACAAGCCATGTGACATTTAGAAATTGGGTTAAGTAATTTAGGAGTAGAGTATTAGTATATTGATGTTTTTATTAGTATATTAATTTGATGGGTTATCAATTCAATGATTACAGACCTGCATGTTTAGACACATCTCGCGGGGAAATTCGGTGGCTTATTCTTTGGCAAAAATTGTTGCGGATGATGAAAGCTTCTTCACGACATCGGCCTTTCCGCCGGACCTTGAAGGGAATGTTGCCGGCTGATGTTGCAGGCACGTGGTTCCCATGTGTCCGTTGATTGTGTATTTGGTTTCTGTTTCATTTTTCCTTTTTCTTTTCCACTTTTTTTTCTAGCCTTCTCTGGCTGCTACGCAAAAAAAAAAAATAAAAATAAAAATAAAAAAAAATAAAAAAAATCCAATGATTACCAATGACCTTGTCAAAAAAAAAAAAAGAAACCAATGATCATCCATTCGGTCCACCCCTATATTGTATGAGAATGGATACTATGCAGATCTGCAAATACAGATGGTGCTGCCTGGGATTCTTTTTGGATGGGTAATGGCCTCCTTATGTTTCGGAAATAATTAGAGTTCAGAGTTTAGAATTTGGATTTTGAAATTAAAGGAGGAAAATAGTTCTATATTTAGATAGATTTGATTAATGGTGTTTGGTGTTAAAGTTAAAAACTAGAGTTCAAATGTTAAAGTTTGAACAGCTAAAACTTGAAGAGAGCGCCGTTTGGTGTTAGAGTTTAGAGTTTAGAAAATCTATGGCATAACTTCATTCTCATTTCTCGGCAATGTTTTGCATTATTATTTACCATAACTGAACTGATATGTACAATATATCTAAAGTTTTAATTAGGAATGCTATGATGTTAGTTTGGCTGGCGACTTTTCTTTTACAATTCCTTAATTCCTAATCCACCAACCTACTTTATATCTTATCATTAAACTCTACTCTTACTTTTATGATTCCCCCGTCCAAACATATATTAGAGTCGTTTAATTTGGACAAAGTACTTAAATGCATTCTTTTAATTATTAATATATTAAATTAAATATAAGTAAAAAAAAATAACAACAACAGTTGGTTTGAGTCGATTGGAGCTCTAGTCTTTAAGCAAGGGTCTCTTGTTCGAGCCTTGTATATGTAAAAAACTGTTTTGGGATAACCGTCCTTCATTGTTCATGTAAATCCTCGAGATATTAGTCTAATTGAGTCCAATATAAACTTGGGGATAGGGGTCAATTGACACTTGAAATTACCATTTTAGCCTTCAATGTATTAAGGGTTTTTATTTGGCTATATGAAATGACCATTTTACCCTTGAAAGTATTAATGTATGTTTCTTTACTATGCAAAATCACCATTTTACCCATAAAATTGTGTTATTTTACTACAAATAACAGTTATTGTTATATAATTTATCATTCTATTTACTTCAAATGTCATTACTGGGTCTTGTTTCCTTTTTTGCTTATTCCAAATATCTTTAATTTTGCATTTGACAATGCTAAGATTTGTAAAAAAAAGAGACGTAAAAGTTATTTTGTTTTATTTACTTCAGATTTTTCCTTACATAAAACTAAGGCTATCAGATGTAGTTAATGCTATATGCGACAATTGAAGCAATCATACCATTATGATATTATCGTCACCATCTAAATATCAAAATTAATACAACTGTATAAATATTTAGATGGCAACTGTACAATTGAAGCAATTATTTTTTTATTAGAATCTGTTGTGACCACCAAGGTGTTGAGCCGGGAAAAGAAGGATTGGGCCAGACGATTGGGCCAAATGAGAAAAAAAATAAGAAAAGAAGAGGCTGAGAAGCACAAGTCTCCAGGCCGAAAAAATCGGCCAAGAATTGCCGAATCGAAGAATCCAAGTCGGCTCATGGGACAGTCGGGGAGCGGTTATCGAGCTCCGGCTATAAATAGGGGATGCCAAGTTCAGAGGCAATAGAGATCAATCCACCCCAAAATTTCCTTTATACCAATTTAGTTCATTGTATCTTTTACTATTTTCTTTACAACTTTCCTTTACCAGCTTTACTAGATTTTAGCCTAGGTTATAGCGGTTACTTCCTCCAAATTCGCCGTTGTTTCTCAACAACTGGTAGTTTGGTAGCTCCTTCCCGGATAATCAGCCGGTGTTTCTTAGCAACTTGTAGATTTCCGTTTGTATCAAGATTTGTCATTCGAATATAGTGAAATTCAGTCAAGTTTGGGCGCGTTATTAATTTTCCAGACCCGTAATCGGTTTGATCCTTTTCTGATAGCCTCCCTTGAGGAGAAAAAGCTCCTTGGCTAGCACTAGCAGCCAAACAATGGCACGCCCAGTGGGAAAATATTCACAATGACGGTTGATCCACATGCAACTCTGGCGATTAACGCGGCAGCGAGAACTAATTTGCCGCCGATTCATGAGGAGCGCACAGCAAATCCAGGCGATTATCCTCCAGGATTCGCAGAACCTTCGGATTTCAACGCTCATGAGCTCCCGCATGATGATTAAACCCCGCGGTTTCGCGATCACGTTCAATTTATGGTTGAAGCGGCGGTTACTAACTCTGTGCGGAAGATTGAGAGAAATATACTAGCAGCCATGCCAGCTATGTTCAAAGCTAAGCTTGCCAGGAACATGTATCCATATGGAGCTCAGAATGTACAGGCGGTGCAACATCCACCTCCGATGGTTCCTAATTAACCGCCTCCCCCCATCATCAACAGCAGGCCTATCGGCCGCCAGGAGGCAGGGACCACGGTCTTTCGTCCCGCCTCAGCAGCCGCAGTATCAACCATCACAGCCAGTGGCGCAACCGCCTGCTCCAGTGGCACAACAACAGTATCCGCCACTGCAACAGAATCAGCCGCAATTGGTTGATAGAGAGCTCATAGCAGAGATCATTCGTACTCAATTTGGAAACCTAATCGGTCAGGAGAATCGATTGATGTACATGAAACCTTATCCTGATTACATAGAAGAGCAATATCATTGCCTAGAGGAGTAAAAGTTCCTGATTTCAATATGTTTTTAGGAGAAGTCGGCCGATCGACGATCGAACACATCGGCCGATTCACAGCTCAGTGCACCAGGATAGCGCATAACAACTTCCACAAGTTGATTTCATTTAGCTTGTCGCTTACTGGTCCAGCGTTTGAATGGTATATCAATTTGTGAATAGGCTTTCAATTGACACGTGAAATTACCTTTTTGTCGTTCAAACTATTAAGGGTTTTTAATTGGTTATATGAAATGACCATTTTACTCTTGAGCACGGGAAATGACCCTTTTACCCTTCAAAGTATTAAGGTTTTTAATTGGCTACATGAAATGATCATTTTACCCTTGAAAGTATTACTCCCTCCGTCCCACTCCAAGTGTCTGGTTACTGTTGGGCACGGGAATTAAGGTAGAGTTGGTTTGTGAGTATATGGTGGGGTCCATATAGTTGTTGGAGGGGAAAATTATTTCTATTTATAGAAAGAAGACATTTGTAATGGGACATCCAAAAATAGTAAGTATGACATTTGGAATGGGACGGAGGGAGTAATATTTTTTATTTTACTACATAAAATCACCATTTACCCTTAAAGTTGTGTTCTTTTACTACAAATACCAGTTATTATTATCTTAAGTTATTTTTCTATTTACTTCAGATGCCATTAGTTAGTCCCGTTTCCTTTTTATTTATTCCAAATATCTTTAATTTTGCATTTGACAATGCTAAGATTTGCATAAAAAGAGCCATAAAAGTTATTTTTTTTTTATTTACTTCAAAATTTTTCCCTTACATTAAACTAATATTTGAAAATATAAATGCCATTTTTTCCCCTTAGATTTTAGTATCGTTAAAGCTATCAGATGTAGTTAATTATATATGAGACAATTGAAGCAATCATACAATTATGATATTATCGTCACGATCTAAATATCAAATTTTACGACCGATGGGCGTAGCCCGCTCCTAACGATGACTAGTATCTATATTCTATATAATCTATATCTATATCTATATTCTATATATCTATAAAAATAATATCCCTTATGAACAGTAACCTACCCTTATGACAGTAACCTATCAATTCCCTCTCACAAAAATTCCCTTATGAACAGTAACCTACCTATATAAAAACAATATCCCTTATGAACAGTAACCTACCCTTATGAACAGTAACCTACCATTTCCCTCTCACAAAAATCCCCTTATGAACAGTAACCTACCTATTTCCCCAATATTCACTTTCTGCACGCAATCCACTACACATTTCTAATGATCAATAACTCATCAATAACTCAAAATGTGTACAAGTCAAAATTCTAAAAAATTGATATTTTAAAACTACATGATGAGACGAATCTAACGAGATCTCACTTGACTGTGTTTTTTCTTATATAGATGTTGCATAAGAATTAATCAAAGAACCAAATTTGGGCGAAATTCACATTAGATAATTTAGTTTCATTAATTATTATAGATAAAGAATACTACCAAATAAAGTACAGTATGTAACAAAAACTTTATGTGTTGATATTATATTATTTTTCGAATATAATTTCAATATTTGCTATTATTCTTAACCAATACTCGATGAATTGAAATTATAGTTTAAAAATACATTGTAAATTATTAATAAGTACTTTATAGATTGATATTATATTCTTAATGAATAGCAAATATTTGTATTAGATAAATTAACTAAATTAGATAAATTGCAGTGCGAAAATAAATTGGTAAAACTATATTCATTTTAAAGTCGTGTGTAGAAAGTTTTTTTTTTTTTGCTTCTTTTGTCCTTTCAACTATTGTGTGTAGTATAATATTTTTTAAGGTACTAAATTGTAATATATAAATATTAATAATGGCATAAGTCTATTGGTCGACTGCTATGAAATGTAATAGATGTACTCATGTAATGTTTGAAATAGTTTAAGTGGGGAATATAATCGACATAATAAAACTGAACAATTTTATTTGTTTGATATTTTTATTATGTTGTCCATATTTCCGCCCATTGGGCGGGGTAATACTAGTATATATAAAAGTAAAAATAATATAAGTACATAGATATGAGTATTGTGTGGCCACATAATTTAATTCTTGACCTTTAACTAATCTGGTGCCCACCCAATTTTATCAAGTGCTGATTTATAGAATTTTGGTGGATTATGACCGATTTGGCAAAACTTCATGAAGTTAAAGGGCAAAAGAAAAGCGTAGGGCAAAATAAAACCGTAGGGCGAAATTGAAAAAAATTAAAGATAAATTATCAAAAGAGTTATATTTCCGAGGTATACATATACTACAAGAAAAAATGGATTTCCCGACCGAAAAATTCGATCGGTAACACCAAAATGCGGGTCGTTTCGGGGGTTACCGACCGAAAGTGTCGGTCGGAAATTTCTTGGTCCAAAATTTGCCGCCGACCAAAAAAAACTGCTGTCGGGGACCTGCCGACCGCACGTTGGTCGGCAAAATTACCGACAATTTCTGGTACCGAATAGTCCTGAAGACATTTCCCGACCGAATTACCGACCGACATTTGAGGTCGGTAATTCTCTTTTATGCAAAAAAGTGTGGTAAGGAGGGCTCGAACCCAATCCCTCAAAAACACCAACCTCAACCTTAACCAACTTGACTAGCTAATCTAACACACCAATTACTCACTCCATGTGTCATATATTAAGCCTTCCTAAATATATTTTGGAAGATGCTATGGAGAGGGCTTGAACCCTAGTAAGAAAGCCTTTCCCTCACACGCATACCATCAGAAAATCATACATTTCATGTCATGGTATGTAAATTTATATATATAATATATATATAAATATATATACTTACAGAAATATTAATTTTAAATTATTCAATAAATTGAAACAGAAAATAAAAAATTCAAATTATATTAATTAAAATTTAAAGAATTCATAAATTAAATAAAATAAATTTTGATAAATCATAAAGTTCTTCAATAAAATAAAAATTGAAATAGATATTTATTAAATTAAAATAAAATTAATTATTACATTAAAATACAATTCAATTATTAAATTATAAAGTAAAATAAAACTGAAATAAATTAATTAAAAGAAATTTTTAATTAAAAATTAAAATAAATAGTCATAAAGATAAAATTAATTATTTTTATATAAAATGAAATTATATTAAAAAAATTCAATAAAACAAAAAAATATAGAAAATTCAAAAATAAAATATTGTGGAAAAAATTTAGCAACCCCAAATTTCGGTCGGTAACTTTGGCGACAAAATGTTCGGTCGGTAAATCGGTCGCTAAATTATATTTTTATTAAAAATTAATAAAAATTTAAAAAAATTTGGAAAAAAAATTCCGACCGCATTTTCAGTCGGTAATGCGATCGGTAATACCGACCACCTTAGTTGCGGTCGGTAATACAGTCGGCAAAAACACCCCTAACACAAAACAAATATAAATTCCCGACCACGGATTGCGGTCGGTGATGCGGTCGGTATTACCGACCGCAAAATGTCGGTCGGTAAATGTGGTCGGTGTTCTGAAATTTTCTTGTAGTGATATAGTAAAAAGCAGTGGTGGCTCAAATGGAAAACATACGAGTATTTATATTTGTATGGGATTGGCTATTTGGCATATCACAGGTTACAGAGTGGATAGGATGCAGCCATGATGGCGGAGATTATTTATATGATAACATAATGTTGTGTGATGTCCCTGATCTATTATATGATGGCAATGATGTGTGATGCCCGCAACTTTATGTGATGTTATAATGTTGTGTGATGCCTGCAACCTATTATTTGATGACGAAGGCCATTCATTTGATGGCATAATGTTCTTTATTGCATCTCACCAACAACCTAACCATCATATGAATGGCTTCCGCCATCATGTCTTCAGATGCAGGCCATGTCATGGTTTGCGCACTATTTCTATTGCATAAGTTAGTTCGTTAAATAATATGTTCATTATATATCGAATATGAACATTACTGACGTTTATGTGACAATATTCCTTGAATGTGATCAGTATTGTCATTTTGTTATCAATATTTATTAGTAGTTAATTACATTTATTTGGGTATTAGCGGTTAACAACATAATGAGTTTGGATAGGGTGCTGAATGCCAATCATTCAGCAAGTGCTGACGGGATGATGTGTGTGTACTGAGTATTTAATAGTGTCTGAGCTTTATAAAAATACTCAACACATACATAGCACTCATTCAGCACATACAAAATATTCAGTCAGCACATATAATACACTGATTCATCACATAAAAAGCGCTCATTCAACATTTCGGTGGGAGGTGATTCAGCTCAAAATCAAATCCCAACACAGTGAGTACGAAACCGCTCATTTTCTTCATATTCAATAGGTGCTAATTTATTAGGCCAGTTTTAAAGGGTTGCCAAAAAATGCAATTGTCCATAATCATATTTAAAGGAGGCCCAAATTTTCGTTTAATTCAATCCACGGTTGTCGAAGATCATTTCCTCTTTCCTCTTGTGCGACTTATTCAGGACATCTTATATCAGAAACCGGGGTTTTAATGGATCCATCTCTAACGTGAAGGCAACTTTGTGGCCGATTCATTGGCTAAGCTAGGGTCCTGCTCTCTGGAGTTCTTCACTACATGGGACTATCATTCCGATGAGATTAGGCCGCTTTTAGCAATCGACATGATGCAAGTCTGGCGTCCCCACCAGTAGATTATTTTGTTATTTTTTCTTTTCTTTCTTCACCCCTTTGTGCAGATTTTCTTAGTTTTTTCTTTAGCTGATGCTTTGGCATCCTGTTCACCAAAGAAAAAGAAAAGATTAATTTATTTTATCCAACGGTGGTTATTTCCAATTTCTTTTTGCTTTTTTCGTTGTCTATCATAACTATCAGAAAGAGTTGAAATATGATTATAACAACTTGCTATTAATTAATTTATTTATTGATTAGGTGGGAAATTAGGTCTGTATCACTGTGTGTGATACGTTATCTCTTCATCCAGGATGTTGTTACCACTTTTTGCTGCACAAGTTGCTGCCGGTTTTGAGTTTGTTTATACTATTTTAAAAGGTTATATCATATGCACATTGATGGGAGACAAAAATATAAAGGAAAAAAAAATCATTAAATAAGATATCCAATTCCATTATATATATCCACAGAAAAGAACAAAAAAGATTGTAAGAACTAATAAAACAGGTACGGCCGCCACTTTTAAGTTCACAGCAAAATATTTGAATTAATCAATACTTATCTTATCCAGAGTAGACTTTCGAAACCATATGCAAAGTGCTACCACATTGTTTATTATTTAATTTTAATACATGTATATAAGAAAAATATTGTTAAGTGATTTCTTATTAGAATTATCTAATTTAATTATTGTTAACATAGCAAAAATATATTAAGCCCAATGGAGTTGCTCGTCTAAATAAATTAGCCCAATTGGGTAAAATATATCCGGAAGAGGGAGGCCGCGTAGACACAGCCCATTCCGTCAAGACACGTGAGTTGGGTAAAATATGTCTGGAAGGATGGAGGCCGCTAGAAGGATGGAGGCCGTCTGGAAGGATGGAGGCCGTCTAGAAGGATGGAGGCCATGGAGGCCCAATACAGAAGGATGGAGGCCGTCTGGAAGGATGGAGGCCGTCTAAAAGGATGGAGGCCGTCTGGAATGCCGCATTAGGGTTTAGGGTTCAGGATGGAGGCCGTCTGGAATGCCGCATTGAATGGAGGCCTCATACAAGGAAACACATCAAGGCAAGACACTGATAAGGAAAGAAATCCAGACAGGATCATGGAAACAGATCCTAAGCGGATACACTATCAAGGAAACAAGGAAACAGATCAAGAGATGAATCATAAAGCGTCCAGATCTGAGGAAGACATCTCCACTATATAAGCATAAGCAGCATCATATGCGAGGGATACCTCCAACACTCTCAACAGAGACGCATTTACTTATTTTCTTTTCCTGCAATTTTACTGCTTTCTGTTCTTAAATTCTTTTACTGCTTTCTTTACATTCCTGTATTTGCTTTTCTAGTTTTTCCTGTAATCTTTCCTCCTACTTCATCAATAAAAGAGAGAGATACTTTCCTCTCAAAATATTCAGCGTTAACAAATTGGCACGCCCAGTGGGACTCGATTCGATACCATATCTGCTTCAAGTTGTGTATGCGCCTCAGATCCGGAAGAATCATCGCTGATCTGACACAAGAGTTTGAAGACATGTCCCTACAAGACCAGACAATCAAGCGAACATCGTTTGAGGATACCATTGAGACGGCGAGCACCTCTCAACCGCTACAAGGGATTATGCAGACCCCTACATTGTCCGAGCAAATACGGCTATCGATAACGGAATCGATGGCCGAATTCATGCCTTTGCTTACAAGGCACTTGATGGACGTCCTGCGGCCTGCCATGGCCGACCAGACTAGCCAGATATGTGGTTCCCTGCGCGATGGAGGCCTCCCGGCATCCAGTTCTACTATGGCACCTAGCACTCCATATCCGGTACCGTCAGGAGGACAACACCGAATGTGGGGAAACACACCGGGCCAGCCGCCACTCCAGGATTCTGGAAGCGTGGCCAGTATGTTTCCACATTCATACCAGACAGCGTATACTTTCTCTACAGCGGCACCCAGCATGCCGAACTTGGGTTACGCGGCACCTCCCATGCCGGTATATGTTCCATCAAATCCGTTGATGGCAACCAGTGCCACACCAGGCTGCATGGCGGCCGGACCTAGCATGGCACCCAGACAGGCGGCACCTCAGATGCCGAACATCCCAACTGCACCATATGTGGCGGCTCCTCTCAACCCGGGTTGGATGCCACCAACCCTAGGGGGGCAGGCTACCCAGACAGGAGGAGTGATGGCGGCTCCCATGCCAACGGCCGCCACTCCTACCCACACAGGAGGACACGCCCCACAACCATGTGGAGCACCCACAACACCTGCTGCCATGCCTCCTACGCAGGCACCAATGATTTTACCGGAGTTACTCGCGGACATGATGCATCAACACTTCGGAATCCAGCTAAAGCCGATGGAGCGGCCTACATACCGGAAGCCATATCCGGACTGGGTAGATACCATGCAGCCCTATCCGAGGGACTTCAAGATGCCAGAATTCACCTCTTTTTCAGGAGATGAGGGAAAGTCTACAATGGAACACATCGGAAGGTTCACTGCCCAGTGCGAGGAAGCAGCGGCTAATGACTGGCTGAAGTTAAGACTGTTTAGTTCATCCCTCACCGGACCTGCCTTCGCATGGTTTGCCTCACTGCGGCCTAACTCAATCCAGAATTGGACTGATCTCGAACGTGCATTCCATGACAGGTTTTACGTTCCACTGTGTCAGGTAAGCCTTGCGGACCTCACTAATGCTAAACAGTATGCCGATGAAACGGCAAGTACTTTTATCAATAGATTACAACGGCTGAAAGGCCGGTGCACCATAGCAATCCCGGATAGGGAAATAGCCAATATAGCAGTGGCTAATATGTTGCCAAAACTAAAGGAACATTTAATTGTGCATGATGCGACTGATCTTGCCCAGTTGGCCGAGAAAGCGGCCCGCTTGGAAAAGTTCTTTGAGGAACAAGATGAGAAGCGTCTACCTATACACGTGACTCGATTTGAGAAATTGAGACACGATAAAGAGGAAGACGAACCAAGAGTGGTGGCCAATGCAGTAACCTTAGGTGATAAAAACCCTGGATAGTGGCCCTGGAACGCAGTCGACAGTGGCCTTGGAGGCCGAGTGGCCGATGATGACCCGGAGTGACGGCGAGTGGCGGCCTGAGCCAAGAGAGTGGCGGCCGGAGTGGTGTCGTCTACTAGATCCTATGTCATGAGTAAAGCGTGGGATGACTAAAGAAGCGACACTAGGTTAGCTAGAATCCTTCCTATGTCAAAGTGATGCAATGACAAGCAATATGGGGATAAGTGGTCTAGCTAGAATCCTTCCTATGTCAAAGTCATGATAGACAATGACAAACAAAGTGGAGATAAGTGGTCTAGCTGGAATTCATGTTCTGAAACATACGTAACAAAATAAAGACGAGAGCAGGAGAAGCTTACCTGATCCATGGGAAGAAGTGGCGGCCTCGGTGATGGCAGTCTACTTGGATGAAGGTGGCGGCCAAGATGCATGGGTGGCGACCAAGTGCAACCTCCAAATGGTGAACAAGATGGCGGCCCGTGGAGAAGGCAGTGGCGGTCCCGAGCAAGGTGGCGGCCTCCTGGGTGGCGGCGGATCCTGAACTCCAAGGTGATGACGGCCTCAAGAGGAGTGGCGGCCAAGGTTTCCGGAACGATGATGGCGGCCTGAAGATACGAAGTGTGGTGGTGGCCTCGAACGCGAGAGACTTCCTGATGGCGGCCTTCGGGGCAAGGCAGCGGCGGCCTCCGGCAAGGGATGGCGGTCTTGCAAAATGGTAGTGGCGGTCTCCCTTGAAGATGGCGGCCTCCCTTCTTGATAGCGGCGGTCGTCCTCCACAAAGCAGCAGTGGCGGCCCTCTCCCGTGGTGGCGGCCCTAAGCTTGTGTAATGACGGCCCTCCAACGATGGAGACAGCGCTCGGACAACAGCAAGGGACGGCGACGACCTTCCGGGAGCAGCTAGACGACGACGACGATCGGAATCCGTCAATGGCGGCCAAATGGCGGCGGCGGCCGGAATCCTGACGGCGGAGACGGCCGGAATTTCGTCAGTAGCCGGCGGAGAAGAGAGGCAGCCGGAATCTGAACGAGAAGAAAATGAGGCATAATGGGCCTCGATGGGCCTACAAACTTGAATTAAGCGCGCAAATTTGTCTTGAATTGCTAATCAGACAAAATGCGCGAGGGGGGCATCTGTTAACATAGCAAAAATATATTAAGCCCAATGGAGTTGCTCGTCTAAATAAATTAGCCCAATTGGGTAAAATATATCCGGAAGAGGGAGGCCGCGTAGACACAGCCCATTCCGTCAAGACACGTGAGTTGGGTAAAATATGTCTGGAAGGATGGAGGCCGCTAGAAGGATGGAGGCCGTCTGGAAGGATGGAGGCCGTCTAGAAGGATGGAGGCCATGGAGGCCCAATACAGAAGGATGGAGGCCGTCTGGAAGGATGGAGGCCGTCTAAAAGGATGGAGGCCGTCTGGAATGCCGCATTAGGGTTTAGGGTTCAGGATGGAGGCCGTCTGGAATGCCGCATTGAATGGAGGCCTCATACAAGGAAACACATCAAGGCAAGACACTGATAAGGAAAGAAATCCAGACAGGATCATGGAAACAGATCCTAAGCGGATACACTATCAAGGAAACAAGGAAACAGATCAAGAGATGAATCATAAAGCGTCCAGATCTGAGGAAGACATCTCCACTATATAAGCATAAGCAGCATCATATGCGAGGGATACCTCCAACACTCTCAACAGAGACGCATTTACTTATTTTCTTTTCCTGCAATTTTACTGCTTTCTGTTCTTAAATTCTTTTACTGCTTTCTTTACATTCCTGTATTTGCTTTTCTAGTTTTCCTGTAATCTTTCCTCCTACTTCATCAATAAAAGAGAGAGATACTTTCCTCTCAAAATATTCAGCGTTAACAATTATTTAGTTTTATAATATACTTTCTTTGTTTTTCTATTTTTATTATAGACCCACGTGCAATTTAATATATATTTTAAACAATTAATAACTCAAGTTCGGGGTCAGTAGAAATTCTAAAAGTTCGATATTAAAAATTAAAAGACGAGACGAATCTAACCAGATCCCACTTGGTTATATCTTAACTTATATAACTATGATAAAAATTGAAATGAACAGTGGCATAATTTTGTTTGTAGCAATAATAAAACAGCGGAAGAAGTATTTTATATAATTCTATTTGTGTATATATATCTTTTTTGAGATATTAGCTGTTAAGACTGCATGCTCAAATCAAATAAGAGAAGATTATGGATTGAGAGAGTAATTTGGTATTTATCGTGGTACAAGGGCAAAGAGTTTGTATTTAATGCAGTCATATACGTAATACATAGACCATGTACTTGATTTTGCAGAGCTAGACAAAATATAGGGAAGGGGTTAGACTACATTACCGGACCTCCACGTCATTTTAAAAAAAAAAATTAAAAAATGGGAAGTGGTCTCGACAACGTCGACCATCAACCCTCATGAGACCTTTGGTCTCTTATTCATTGGCCAATGGGATGGGACATTTGTCTCAATCCCATTGGTCAACTAAAATTTTAAATAATAAAATTAAAAATCATTATATTTTTATATTTTAAAATATATAAAAATAAAAAATATACCAAATTTTATAATTTTTCGCATTCTCTACAAATAAGACCACTCTTGATATATTTTTGTTAAATACATAATGTATCAATTTTGATATATTTAACCTATTTTAAAATTTATAGAAAATAAAACTAAATAAAAATATATTAAAATTTTAGATTTTTTATTTTTTATAAGTAAGATAAAATATTTATTTTTTTGATCCATTAATTTTTTTTATATTGCAACATAGTGTAAAATTGTACAAATTAAAATAATTATATACTAATATTGTGGTTGGATGGTTGGGTGATCATTCATAAAGTATGTAAATTTGGGATGGTTGGGTTGAGTAAATAATGATGAGCTGGAGGAGAGATAAATTAATTAAATAATGAAATGGTTGGATGGTTGGGTGGTTGGGGTGGTCATTGATAAAGATAGTCTTAGTGTGCAGGTGGCTGCATATGCAGCCATCATGTGTGTGACGTGGGAGTTGTATTGTGTGATGTATGAAATAGTGTATTTTGTGTGTTGGGAGATATGTGTTGTGTGATGCCAAAACTGTGATGCTCAGAGATGTGTTTTGTGATGCGAGATGTCTTTTTTGTAATGTCTGTACCTAAAGGCTCTTGAAGGGGTTGTACCTATTTGGCTGGTGGTAAGCCAAGGACCTTTTTCTCCTCAAGGGAGGCTATCGGAGAAGGATCAAACCGATTACCGGTCCGGATTAATGATAATGCGCCCAAACTTGACTAATTACGCCCAAACTTGACTTAATATTCTCTGAAATTATAATGGCAAACTAGATACAATGGGGAATCTACCAGTTGTAAGGAACAACGGCGAATTCACCGGAGAAACTGGAACCAAACTACCGGTTGCTAAGGAACAACGGCGGATTTGGAAAGTAACCGCTACGAACTAAGCTAGAGTCTAGGAAAAACTGTAAAGGAAAGCTGTAAAGAAAGCAGCAAAGATACAAAGAATTAAATTTGATAAAGGAATTTGGGGGTTGGATTGATCTCTCGGATTCCATGCATGGCATCCCCTATTTATAGCCGGAGCTTGGTAACCGCTTCTCCGGCCTATTCCTTTGAGCCGATTTTCGTTTCCTCCTCATCGGCTGACTTGGCTTTGTTTCGGCCGAAATTTCTTGTCTTTGAGATCTTCCTCTGTTCGGATTCTTCGTCTGTTATGGGTCGTCCTCCTTTAGTCTCTCGGCCCAATCAATTTTAAGCCCACCTTCTTTAGAAATCCTTTTTCGGCCCATGATGTATGGCCCAATTATCTTTTCGTGACCCACTACTTCTTATGGCCCCAACAGATGCCCTCCTTACTTGGGCGAACTTTCGTCTTCTAGAATGAGCCCAAGTAAACTTAACCCTCTCACCTTCTCCTTTTCGTGCGCCCACTCCTCCTTGGAATCTGGCCACGTCTTTTCATATTCTTCATATCCTATTATCTTTTCATCCTTGCCCCTTTCTTTTCCTCATTCTTATACATCTCCATATTCTCTTTGTAACTCTTTTCTCTCCCTTTTCAATGGCGCAATCGACTCTTTCGCCTTCTTCCCTTAAAATCCAGAATATCGAAGATTCTTTCACCGATAAATCTTCCTTTCGTCTTACTGATGAAGGATTTACTACTCTCGGGCCTCTTGCGACTTCCGTCGAGGCCGCCGCTTCTGTTTCTACTTTTTTCGGTGATTTGAAGACAATCCATTTGTTTTCGGATTACTTTTCTGCTAAACTTTTCAGTTCCCTCAGTACTTGTCCCATCGTGACCCCTGAACATGTCGCTTGGTATGAACGGGTACGTCCTCAATGCGAACCGATTTGGTCGTCCATCGGTATCAATCATCTGATTAAGTTGAGTATTCAACCCTTTCCTCCTGAATATCAGCACATTCAAGCCCTCCTCTGTTTCTGGAATTCTTCCATCAACTGTATTGTTTTCCCTGGGGTATGATGACCCCGACTATTGAAGATGTTAAGCTTCTCTTGGACATACCCTCTCTTGGAAAACACTTTTTGGGTGTTGCTGATTCCGAAAAACCCTCGATGAAATCCACCGGCTATTCTTCGGGGCTTACTTTTGCCTTATGGATTACTCGATATTGTGGTACTAAGCCTGGACTTCTCAAGTCGGAACCCGTGGCTTTTATGATGCATTTTCTTAGCCGATTTTTATGGTGTGCGCCCGCCAAGAATGTTATACTTGAGACTTATCCTTTGGCTAAGTCGCTTATGGATAATACTCATTTGCCTCTTGCCGACTACTTTTTAGTCCATTTGTACTCTGGCATTTCGTCCCAGGTACATGGATGGGCTGATGGTCATCTCAATAGGTCTCACGGCCCCCTTTGGTTTCTTCATCTTTGGCTTGCTTGGCACTTTAGAGATATTTTTGGTTTCGAGCCCCAGTCTTTTGATACCACCCCTTCTTCGGGCAATGATCTTCTTGGGATCCGTTTTCCTGCGTACTGAACAATGATATACTACTTTATGAACAGAGCCCCTCTTGACTCTTCCTCTTGCTGTCTCTACTCTGGTGCTTCTAACAGTTGGGTTTCGGCTATTGGTGTTCCTCCTTTCGGTGCATTTCTCCCGCCGGCGTTGGCTCAAGTCTGGAAGGCTTGTATCATTCCTCGTCACATCTTCAACTGCTCGTTGTTCGTTCCCCCTGATCATTCTATCCTTTCTGAGGTCTATAATCCTCATCTGGTCAGCCGGCAGTTTGGGGTTGGTAATATCGATTTAACCACCCCTGATCCGACTGCTTCCCTGGTGGCTGCTCTACCTTCCTCTTCTATTGTTTCTCTTCCAGACCCCTCTCTTGCTCGTGTCCGACAAGAAGGGACAGTTCTTGGTGATGTTACTCCTTCTTCCCCTTTTCCAGATAGGAGTATCTTGGATGATTTCTTTTCCCCTTCCTTTTCTCTCCCTTCGTCGGAATTTCCTAATTCTTTCAGGGCTTGTCTGGACAAGTTGGAACGTCTGATTACCTGCCAATTTGATGCCCTTTCAGTTCAAACCAAGCCTATCCTCCTGCTTCTCTCCCATATCAAGCAGTCCTTCTCTGAAGAACTTCTTGCTTCTGGCTTGTCAGATGCTCATCAGGCAATGTTCACTTGCCTTTTACGGATGGACCTAGAGCTCCCCAATATCTTGGCCACTCGTAAAAGACTTGAGGATGAACAGGCTTCTCTCACTCTCCACAAGCTAGAGTTCGATAAACATGCTTCCGATTATCAGACAATTGTCAGCCAATGACAATCTTAAAATCAAGTATTCGGCCGATCTCTCCGCCATCAATTTCGAAATTAGCCGACTCCAGCGTGAGGCACAAGGCATGAAGGATGCCCTGGTTGAGGTGGATAAGGAGTCGGCTCACTTGCAATGCCTTGTCAAGCAGCTTCATAAATCTGCCCAGGCTCCAAGAGATAAGCTTGCCAGTCTTCAACAAGAGATGGGTTATCTTTCCCTAAGGACTTCCTTTAGTGACGAAATCATCGGTATTTTCCGTGGTTTATGGTCGGACACCCAAGCTGTGGTTGATAGAAAATTCGATCTGCTGCGGCCCAACTCCATTCTGCACCTGACACTTCCACGATCTCAGATAACCCTGTCGTTAATTCTTCTGTAGGGGGCAATTCGAAGGATTCTGATAATATTTAGCTTGTTCTTTTGACCAAGATAATGTATGATGATTATGTCCTTCTTCTGTTTTGATGAACTTTATCCTTCTCGTCCTTTTTCTTTAGATGTTCAGTCTGGAGCTCTTCAAGATGCTTCTGAACATCTTCTTTCATCTCAACCCGATGGCCCTACAGTTTCGGCCGAAGCTGAAGCCCGATCATTCCAGGACTTTCAATCGGCCTTGAATTTTGCGACTGCCCGAAATTTGGCCATCGTTCTTCCTCGCGGTTTCGACGATGATATTGCTTATGACTTAAGTGGAGATTGAGATTATTCCATTGTTGTTGTTATCCGGATATGGTTATTATGACTCTTTTGGGTTTTCCCCTTTTCGGCTGGATTTTTTATGTATCATTTGATGTACTCTTGGCTTTCTCTTTTCCTTTAGCCGATTTTTTTTTTCTTTTTGTATGCTCGATCGGCCTGTTATCAAATGCTTATCTTTTGTGAATTTCTGCACCTGTTTTCCCGTAATCTCCGGGATATCTTTTTTGGCAGAGCAATATTCTCTGCAGTGGCAGAGCAATATTCTCTGCAGTTTTATTGGAATTCCTGAAACGTCTTATCTATGATTAATGCTTTACTCTTTTACGTTTCTACCCTTGCTATAAATGTCATTCCCTTTTTTTTTCTATAAATACCAGCATCTTTTCCCTTTTCACCTCAACGCTTTGCAATGCTTATCATGATTCCCTCGGTGTGTTGCATTCCTTTTTCTCCCTGACCCCCTTGGCCTACTGACTCTTTTTTTGAACCCTTATTCATAACCCAAAACTCCTTCTTTCGTGCGGTACGAGTTCAGCTAATCCTTCTATCACCATCATCATGCGGAAGAGGATCTCTTAACACTTTTTCTTACCAATGTTTCGACGGTCATATTCAGGCTTCGTCCTGTCTCTTAATATTGATATGAGCTGTCGTAACTTTGCTAATATCGGTCCCAAAGTCCTGGGCGGTCGAATGATAATCGCGCCTTTCTATGGGATCGTATCATACTTTTTGCTCTGAAGGGCATACCCCGCGGATTTCTCCTATCGTGCATGCTCAGAGGGGTGTCCTTGCTTGAGCAGAATCTTATCTTTTCTTTTCCTCTTTCTTTTTGATCAGGGAGCTGGCTTTAGTAACACAGCCATCTCTAATCTCGCCGGCGGGAAGAATTTGGATTTGGGAATGAATGTTGGGTGTCCTCCATTCCCAGTCCCGCTGGCTCTCATACTTTTCCCGCCTTTTTAGACTAGGACGTTTCCCTTGTATATTATAATTTCGGACTATCGACGCCGCTTTCGGCCGACGTAGATCCTCTTTGTAATGTTCGTCCATGCAATAAAATCTTTCTTTTCTATTTGCTTAATCCCAAACTGAAGCGTAATATTTCTTCATGTATCTCGCATTTAATGGATTCGACATTTGTTCTCCAATTTCGTCTACCAATATGTATGCTCTGTTTCGCAATTTCGTCTGAACGATAAATGGCCCCTCCCAATTGGTGCTCAACTTTCCTAATTGGCCATCCTTCTGTTTGGGTGGCCATATGACTTTCCACACTAAATCACCGACTTCAAATCGCTTAACACGAATTCGCTTGTTATATCAATCGGCCACAACGTCTTTATTTTTCTGTAAATTTTCAAATGCTTGCACCCGATCGGAGTTGATATCCAATAACTCATCTTTCATTGATTGATCGTACTGTTCGGTTGACATTGAATCTGCTTGACTTGTTCTCAAAGCCGGCACTGTTATTTCGGCTGGAAGTACTGCGTCCATCCCGTACGTCAGCCGAAATGGCGTGAATCCAGTGGCTGAAGTCTTGGCATTCCGATAAGCCCATAAATCCTCAGACAGCTTCTCGTGCCACTTCCTTGGCTGATCTTCAATCATCTTCTTTATAATCCCTATCAGTTGCTTGTTCGTGGCCTCTGCCTGCCCGTTTCCTTATGGATAATATGGCGACGAATGCACGATTTTTATTCTGTATTCGTCTGCAAAGGCCTTGACTTTTTCTCCCACAAATACTGTTCCTCTATCTGTTAGAATCGTCTGTGGAAATTCCGAATCTGTAGATCAATTGTCTCTTAATAAACTCAATAACCTCTTCTTGAGAAATGCTAACATATGCCTGAGCTTCGGCCCATTTCGTGAAATAATCCGTTGCTACTAGCACGAACTCATGCCTTTTCGATGAAGAGGGGTGAATCTTTCCGATAATGACCATAGCCCATCCTCGAAATGGCCATGGCTTAATCATTCTATGTAGCTCTTTGGCCGGTAACTTCTGAATCGGCCCATGCTTCTGACATTCCCGGCACCCTTTGGCATATTTCTCACAGTCTGTTCCCATATTCGGCCAATAATATCCTAGCCGAATGATGCTCCATTTCATCGACTTTCCTGCCCGATATGCGCCGCATATCCCTTCATGTACTTCTCCCATTACTCTTTTTGCGTCTTCTTCCCCGACACACCTGAGTAGCACTCCATCGATGGCTCGCTTGAAGAGTAATCCTCCTATTATTATGTAATCCATCGCCTTTCGTTTTTCGGCCGGATTAGCTTCGGATGGATCTTCCAATGTCGTGCTATCTCTTTTATCCATTTGGCCTTTTCTGTTTCGGCCAAATATATTTCCACATTCCCTGCTATCGGCATCAACCGATATCTGGCTGCGTGTTGAGTCAATTCATTGGATAACTCGTTCTTTCCCCTTGGGATGTACTCGATATATACCTCGTCGAATTCTTCCAATAAACCGATTGCTTCTTCGTACAATCTGATCAACTGAGAACTTTTTACCGAAAAGTCTCCTAACAACTGTTGAATAACCACTTGTGAATCTCCTTTGATTATAATAGCTTTTACTCCTTCTTCTATCAGTCGCTGTAGCCCCGAAATCAACACTTTGTATTCCGCTTGGTTGTTGGTATAGGAATTCGGCAATTGTACGAAGTATTTGTATATCTTGCCCTCCGGCGTATGTAGTGTGAACCCTGCCCCAACTCCTGAGGCGGCCTTAGAACCATCGAACATCATCACCCTCGGATGTAGATATACTATCCCTGTTTCGTTTATCTCTTTCGGCCAAACTTGTTCTTCAACATCGTCGGACATTGACGATATCGCATAATCGGCCAGAAAATCGGCTACAATTTGTCCTTTCATAGCCCTGAGTGGTTGATATTTCAAATCTTATACGTTTAACTTCACGGCCCATTTGGCCATCCTCCGACTGCTGATCGGATCATTCATCAAGATTTTGACTATATCAACCGAAGCCACCACTATCACTTGCCTCGGTTGGATATAATATTCTAGCTTCTGGCATGCATGATAAAGACTTAAACACAGTTTATAAATCGGTGAGTACCTCAGTTCTGCATCCCTGAAGATTCGGCTCAGGTAATAAATCGCCTGATCTCTTCCTTCTTCGTCTTCTTGAGCCAGTAATGCTCCAATAGACTCTTCGGCCGCTGCTATATATAGCTTTAATGGTCGGCCTAAAATCGGTGGGACCAACACTGGTGGATTTATCAAAGCTTGTTTCAGTTGTTCAAAGGCTTCCTGTTGGTCGATTCCCCATTTGAATTCCTCTTCTTTCTTCAACCTTAGTAGATCGGTTAATGGTTTTGATTTCCCGGCCGCATTCGCCAAGAATCGTCTCAGGAAACCGATCTGTCCAAGGAATTTTTGCAAACTTTTCTTATCTTGTGGAGGCCTAGCTTCCTGGATTGCATTGGTTTTATTTGCATCAACTTCAATGCCTTTGTTGTGTACCAAGAACCCAAGAAAATTCTCTGCTTTCACTCCAAAAGCACACTTGGCTGGATTCATTTTAACTCCATGTAATCTCATTCTCGCAAATACTCTTCGTAAATCGTCCAAATGGATTTCCACATCTCTGGATCGGACCATGACATCGTCGATGTAGACCTCTACACAATCTCCTATTAGATCATGGAAGACATAATTCATGGCCCTCTGATATGTGGCTCCTGCATTCTTCAACCCGAATGGCATCACTACCCATTCATAAATCCCAATAGCTCCAGGGCATCTGAATGCAGTCTTATGCATATCTTCTTCGGCCATAAAGATTTGGTTGTATCCCGAATATCCGTCCATGAAGGATAACATTCCCTGTTTTACGGCCGAATCGATTAACAAATCGACAATAGGCATCATGTATTCATCTTTAGGAGTGGCTATATTAAGATTTCGAAAATCGATACAAACTCTCAATTTCCCATTTTTCTTTATTACAGGAACAATATTTGACAATCACTCTACATACTTAGCTGGTCTAACAAATCCGGCCGCTAACAACTTCTCTATCTCTTATTTTATTTTCGGGACTATTTCGGGTGCTGCCCTCCTGGGCGGCTGTTTATGCGGCCTAAACCCTTCTTTGATTGGTAGTCTATGCTCCACAATTGATCGTTCCAGTCCTGGCATCTCTGTATAGTCCCATGCGAAGCAGTCTTTGAACTCTATCAACACCGCCTTGAATCGGCTCGTTGTCTGCTGATCTAAATTTGCACTCAGTGTGATCTCCCTTGGGTGCTCATCCGTGCCGACATTGACCATTGTCAAGGGATCCTGAGCTTTAAAATCTGGTGTTCGTTTTGGAATAGCATCCATGAGTTCACTCCATCCTGCTTTCTCCCCTGAAGATCCGAGTTCGGTCGATTCGAACTCGACCATTCCCTTAGTTTCTTCGTTCATCATTTACTTTCTTCATCAACTGGCCGTGCGTCGGCCTGATACCGGACCTCGAACCCCAAGTCAGTCCAATCGCATTCAACGACCTGCGGGTATCGTTCCCCTACCACCACTAGGAATGGTTGTATGGGCTCTTCGTACAATACCGCATCTATTCGGCCGGTTGTGCTAACTGAAAATGGAGGTTGATCACCATCCACTTCTTCGACTGTGCCATCTTTTTTCCAGAACCATACTTTCTGGTGAAGTGTTGATGGCAAACATCTAGCTGTATGGATCCAGCATCGGCCTAATAGGGCCGCATACGGAACCTCTGCATCCACTACAAATAACATAGTCGGAATCGAGATTGTTCCGACCGTTACATCTACTAAAATACATCCTTCGGCCGCCGTTTGTGCTCCCACGAAACTTAATACTTTCATCCTCGTGGGCAATAAATCGTCCTTCGAACGGCCTATCTTCGTCAGTGTAGATAATGGGATAATGTTGACGGTTGCTCCACCGTCAATAAACATTCTCCTGAGTGATCTCTCGTTGACCCAGCCTTTGACGTACAAAGACCTCACATGCTGAGACATCTTTGTAGTCGGAGGTAAAATCGTGCTTGGCTGAGCTTCGGGGACAAGTGCTTCGTACCCTTCTTCCACAACTTTCTCTTCTTCATCCTCAGGCCGATGTGCTTCGAGTTTGGCGAAACAGAAGTCCACAATAGGTTCTTCCTCGCCGAAGTATTCTCCTTCCTTCTGACAAAAGACCACATCTGGTTCAGAATCAGACTAGTACTCCTCATCGGTTGCTGTGGTCATCCCTATCATGTTTGCACTAGACCTGAAGTCAAACTTGAACTGCCCGATCGAAAGCGTGTCACTACTCGGGACGATGCTTGTCTTTGGCTTCCATTCCCTAGTTCGGATTGGCCTAGGCTTCCATTCTTCTTTTACATTCGGCTGTTCATTATCGGCTTTTGGCTGGATTGCTTTCGGCCGAAATTCAGTTTTATTCTTCAGCCGATCCTGACCCTCTTTCGGCTTCCTTTCTGCCTTCCCTTCGGCTGATTTCAATCGAGCCGAAAACACATTATCAAGGATCCTTCCTTCAGATGAAGAACAATCGTCTGGGAAATCTTCTTCCATATGCATCATTTCGTACTCTTCTTGTTCAAATGCGTCGGCTGCTTTAAGTCGCTGCATTCTCCATTTGAATGTACGATACGATCCCTTTCCTTTTGGAGTCTTTTCATCCCCTGCCCTCCAGGCTGAATTCTCAAACCGGCGTTGGCCGAAATGCCTTTTTTCTGGGGAATTCTGAACCCATCGGCCTACCTGAGTATTCGCTGGTGGCCTTCTAAGTTTCTTCGTTTCCGGGGACACAGCATCTTCGGGAACTGTGATCTGAATCACAGTTTTTCCATTCCGCTTATCAGCTGTTAGCTTCATTTCTGAGTCCCAACCATTGGTTATGATCTTCAACGTTGGCCTTTCACTCTCATCTTTAAATTCCGTCTTCTGCGGTTTATCCGATTGTTTAATCCATTATTTAACTTCATAGTCTCCAAATCGGTCGAAAACGTCTGAGGTCTTCTCTTTCCCCTTCTGCGGTGACCCTAATCGTCTCCACACTCCTGTCTTCTTCTGGACCGATGGCTGACTCCCTAGCCGATCGTGTACAGAGCTTTTACTGGTCGATGGTTGGTCCCCCAAGCGATCGTGTACAGACTTGTTCTGATCGGAGTGCACCATTACCATATTAGCGACAGGAAACGGATTCTTATCGATTGCCATGAGTTTGTCTGGGAATTTCAATTTCCCTTCATCTACATGCTTCTGGATCAGCTTTCTGAAATGTCCACAGACCGCTGTAGAATGCGTAGCCGATCCGTGGAATCTACACCACCCGGCTTCCAGTTGATCTTTGGTTGGCTGCGGGTGATTTCCTTTGAACTCCAATAAGCCATTCTTCTGTCAATAATCAAATATTTCATCCATCTGAGATAGATCGAAAGAATAAAACCTCTGAGATTCATCCCTGACTTCTCCCTCTTTCTCCTTGCCTCTGACTGGCCGAAGAGCATGACAGGTCATGGGCTTCTTTATCACCAATTCAGCCCTTGCAACTTCGGCTAAGGCAGGAATATCATCCGTATTATACTCTTCCTCAATTTCACATCTATCCAGAGATTTTGCAAATGATGCGGCCGACTGGATAGGCTGTGATCTGCCACTTTGACTTCGGATTGATTTAAAAGCCGTTTGCTCCGCCAAATAAGTCTCCATTCTTATAGCCTCGGCCGTTAATTCGGCCACAGTCCTGGGTCTTGTGACCATTAATCTTTCCTTGATGGCGAACTTCAGATTCTGCTTCAGAATTTGGATATATCCGTGCTTCGGCAGCATTGTTTTCATTTGAGCTTTAACGGCATAAAATCTCTCTATAAACTCAGTGACTGATCCCGCCGCCTTCTGTTTGGTTGATGTTAGATCAACCACTGATACTTCAGGACTAGTGTTGTAGAATCGGTCATGAAATAACCGCTCCATTTCGGCCCAAGTGTTAACAGATCCTGCTGGCAAATTAATGTACAACTCGAATGCTGGACCAGTGAGCGATAAGCTGAATAATATCAACTTATGAAAATCATTTTGCACGATTCTGGTGCATTGAGCTGTAAATCGGCCAATACGTTCTATCGTAGATAAGCCGACCTCTCCTGAGAAAGTATTAAAATCTGGAACCTTCACTCCTCTAGGCAGTGGATACTGCTCTTCGATGTAGTCGGGGTAAGGCTTCCTATACATCGGCCTATTCTCCTGGCCGATGAGATTTTCAAATTGTGTACGAATTATCTCAGCAATAAGTTCCCTGTCAACCAGTTGTGGCGGATTCGGCTATTGTGGTAAATATTGTTGTTGTACCACTGGAGCAGGCGGTTGCACTACCGGTTGAGACGGTTGATTCTGCTGCTGATCGTACCTTTGTTGCGGAGGAACGAAAGGCCATGGTCCCTGCACTCCTAGCGGTCGATAGGCCTGCTGTTGAAAGTTGTGAGGATTTTGCATCGCCGGGGTTGGATTTTGCGCCATCTGTGCATTCTGCGTTCCCATCGGATACATATTCCTCGCTAATTTGGCTCTAAACATTGCTGGCATCGCTGCCAGAATATTGCCTTCTATCTGCCGAACCGAATTAGTAACCGCCGCTTCTACCATAAACTGGACATGATCACGGAACCGCGGGGTTAGATCATCATGCGGAAACTCCTGATTGTAGAAGTTTGATGGTCCAGGGAACCCTGGGGGGAATTCACCTAGTTCTGTTGTGCGTTCTTCCTGAATCTGCGGCAAATTGGTCCTTGCCACCGTATTAACTGCTGGAGTTGCCTGTGTCTCGAATGCCATTTTGAGTCCCACTGGGCGTGCCACTGTTTGGCTGGTGGTGAGCCAAGGACCTTTTTTTCCTCAAGGGAGGCTATCGGAAAAGGATCAAACCGATTGCGGGTCCGGATCAATGATAATGCGCCTAAACTTGACTAATTACGCCCAAACTTGACTGAATATTCTCTGAAATTATAATGGCAAACTAGATACAATGGGGAATCTACCAGTTGTTAAGGAACAACGGCGAATTCACCGGAAAAACTGGAACCAAACTACCGGTTGCTAAGGAACAACGTCGGATTTGGAAAGTAACCGCTACGAGCTAAGCTAGAGTCTAGGAAAAACTGTAAAGGAAAGCTGTAAAGAAAGCAGTAAAGATACAAAGAATTAAATTTGATAAAGGAATTTAGGGGTTGGATTGATCTCTCGGATTCCATGCATGGCATCCCCTATTTATAGCCGGAGCTTGGTAACCGCTTCTCCGGCCTATTCCTTTGAGCCGATTTTCGTTTCCTCCTCATCGGCTTACTTGGCTTTGTTTCGGCCGAAATTTCTTGTCTTTGAGATCTTCCTCTGTTCGGATTCTTCGTCTGTTATGGATCGTCCTCCTTTAGTCTCTCGTCCCAATCAATTTTAAGCCCACCTTCTTTAGAAATCCTTTTTCGGCCCATGATGTATGGCCCAATTATCTTTTCGTAGCCCACTACTTCTTATGGCCCCAACAGTACCGCAACCGGATTGGAAATAAAGACTTCTTATGTAAAACGAATCAAGTGTTAACGACCCATTCCTGTCTAACAAGTTTAAAGTTCAGTGTCAGCTATCCAAACCAAAAAAGTATACATTATATGAATGTGATCAAGACATTGCTGATTGGAAATGATCAATCATAAAATGAATGCATGAATATCCAGCAACGTCAAGATAAAAATTTCACTAAAATTCTAGGCCAATTTTAAAGGAGTAGGGATTCAATTTTTTTTTTTTTCTTTTTTTTTTGGTGCGAAGCCAAGCGACTTGAAAACAAGAAAAAATAAAAAAATTAAAAAAAAACAAAAATAAAGGAAAAGAGAGTTGAACAATTAAATAAATCAAATTTAAAGCTAAGGAAATCATACTCCGGCCGGGGGTATCTGCAATGAGTTCCGGTAGCACAAAATCAGGGAGGAGAAAATCATATGGTAAAGAAGTCCTCCATGGAAGCCCCATGTTTCGTCAACCACACCATTACCTTCACGCAGCACATGAAAAATTTTACAGGTCTCAAAGGCATCTCACAAGGAACGAATACGATGAATGAGAGAGGCAAAGGGATGGAACTGATCACAATGATTAATCAAGCCAATAGCTATTGAAGAATCAAGAGTAGCAACAAACTCGACGAACGCCCAATCGATATTATACCGATTTTAATAAATAAATAAAAAATTGAAGTGCATTAAAACTTCTAATCAAGTGCATGTTTCTCTAACCATATTCAGGGCGGTTTTTGGCATATTCAAGGTGTCCAACGGCACCCAAAACTGAGAAGGGGCTTCAAAGTAAGATGATCATTATATTTTTAAATTATTTGTTAGAATATTTTTTTAATAATAATTGATATAAACTGTATTAAAATTTTTTTAATTTAAAATCTGTTATTCATTTACACTGTGAATAGATAACCCTGTTTTTTTAAGACACTCGAAAAAATAAACTGAATCCTCAAAATGTTTGCTACACCCTGACAATATTAATTCCAATTTCAAATTCAACGTTTAAATTTTATGAGTAGACAACGCGTACATCAAGTCATCAAGGAATCAATACTTAATTACAAAAATGAATGTAGAATTTCACTATTAAACATGAATCATACAACACATAAAATCATATGTCACTAGTGTACATGCATACATAAACACAGCAGGTTCTAAATACTACTCCTGTTAGTTAAGTTATTTGAAAGCGTTTTAAATAGTGCATAAAATAATTATTATGTCATAGTAAGGCTTAAGTAAGTTCCGTGTCTTAAGTAAGTCATAGCTGCAAGGGTTTGTTATCCTGTGTCTTAAGTAAGTTCTGTCCTGCATGCATTTTTGGTTTTCTGTGTTCCTTTCACTTTTGTGTACGAAAGGCCTAATCATTGAGGCATTGTATGGCAGGAGGGTGTGGATGTAATGGCAGTACGATTTGCCAATGTTTCGATTGAAATAAAATCTTTCTTATTCTCAAAAAAAAAAAAAAAAAAAAAAAGTCATAGTAAGGCTTAAAAAAAAAAAAAAAAAAAAAATCAGATGGACCTATCAAAGCAGGCCACTACACTATATTGTTAAGCTAACCAAAGAAAAACCAATAAGATTACTCTTGAAATTCCTCAAATTGTATAGGCATTTTTATTATGGATTAATAAAATTGGAGTTTTCTTGTCTTCAAATTTTATGTTCTACAAATTTTCGGCTTTCTAATTAAAAGGCATGAATGCAACATCCCTTTGTAATTTGTGTTGTTTGGGCTCCCACACACCTTTGCCGACACATAAGTGTCAATGTTTATAAAAAAAAAAAAAAAAAAAACATGAATGCAACAACATTTTGGCTTACTAAAAAAATAAAAATTGGGGTTTCCAAAAGGTAAAAATATGAAAATGAGGTTGTAACTTTGTCATTTTTTCAATTTAGTGCAATAATTATAAAGTTTTCTAATTTGATGTCTGCTAATTGTCTTCAATTTGGTCACATCGGGCCTTAAATTACCCCCATTTGCTAATGTGACATGAAAATTATTAATTTAATTGCTCCACGTGGCTGCCACGTAAACATTGACTGTGTTTAACTTATATATGTGCACGCTTTAAAACCCTAATTTCTCAACCTGCCCAACCCACTCTCACCATGTTCCTAAATGTATAGAGTTCTTAAGTTGTTCACATGTGCAGATCAAACACTGTCATCAACTACGTCGCATAATTAAATTAATAATTTTCACTAATCTTATTCCACATTAGCAAATGAGGGTAATTAAGGCTGGTGGGAGCAAATTGGAGACGATTAACAAAGTTACGACGCTAAATTAAAAAACTCCATAATTATGGTACCAAATTAAAAAATTACAAAGTTACGACACTATTTGGCATTTTTTTTTCATTTCCAAAAGTTTGAACAATAATTGTGTTGTTCTAAACAACCAAGTACTCCCTCCATCCCACCTTAGATGTCATGTTTGACTTTTTGACACCGTTCATTATTCAACTTCGACTCAATATCATTGTAAGTATATAATTGAAAAAAATAATCTAGTTTAATCTTGTTAGAGTCGTTTCATTGTATATTTTCAAATTTATATTTTTACATAATTTTTACTTTTATATATTTTGAGATATTAACCACCAAAAAAGTGAATTGAATTATAGTCAAACAAAACATCTTAGTTGGGACATAGAGAGCATTAATCTCAACCAATGATTTAAATGGCTAATCCATCCATTACCATAATAATACTTAAAACCCTGCTAAATGGTCCATAAGTAATTTCTTCAATCAATTCAAAATATCAAGCAATTGCATTATGGGGTGGCTTCTGATTCCTTGTTTACCAAAAAAAAGTTCATCAAACAATCAATCATATCCATCAAAGGGATCTTGATTGTTCCGATATGTGCCGGCCTGGGCGCAGCGCATCAGGCCCGCCTTCAGCCTTACTGTGACCACACCAAAAATCGAACGCATCTCAAAATGGAATTTTCACCAAATGCGCAATGTTCTCGCGACTTTGCTATCCACATCAGTCACTATTAAAACACAGGTTTAAGATACCCAAACTGCGAAGTAAATGTAAAAGCGATTTACAAGAACCTGCCACCGGCATTTTCAGCAACGAAAGGGGGATCCACGCTGTTGCATCCGTTACTCGACTTTAGCACCTTGTCTGGCCCCAACAGCGAAAAACTCTGTAATGACTTCCAATGGCATGCCTTTTGTCTCCGGAACCCTCAAGAAAATGAAAACAAACGATATAATGCAAACTACAGCATAGATCCCAAAAACGCCGGCCAACCCAATTGAACTCAGCATCACAGGGAGTGTGTAAGTGACAATAACATCGCATATCCAGAAAACTAAGGCGCAGATAGCGATGCAGATGCCACGAACCCGGGTAGGGAAGATCTCGGAACAGAGAATATTTGGGATTGGCCCATATCCCATCACGAATGTGCAGAAGTAAAGTACCACACAGACTGTCGAAATTACAGCATGGGCTACATTACCAAAGTCGAAAATGTTCCCAATTACCAGGACAACAAGAGAGGCTATCAATACAGGTATTGTCGTCAGCAGCAGAGACCTGTATAGAGAGAATTCGTATCCAGTCGGACTCAATGAATAATCTGGTTGAATCGAAACTAGCAGAAAATGGCTTCATTTCACTCATTATACAGACAATTTAACAGTTCGAACAATTCAGAGAAGATAAAATCATAAAAACGATGAAGAGGTTACCTTCTACCAGCTATGTCCATGAATCTCATAGCAACAGCAATGCTAGGCAGCATCAGGAAATTCGTGAAGGCACTAATGAGAAAAGATGCAGAATCTGAGCCAAGGCCAAGATTCGAGAGAAGAACCGATACACCAGCCTGCTGAAGGATTTGTGGAGTGTAATACAAAACCCCATTGATGCCGGAGAACTACACAGATATTAGACATTGATGAGTTAAATTCTTTCAGAAAACTATAATATATCAGTTCAAATAATTTCCAGTAGCCGAACAAATGTAAATAACCTATCTGGCAGCATATAGTTCGAGCATCTAATATTTAACCATGATATGTTCTATTAAATGAAGCATTTTGTGCAGTGCCGTAGCAAAAACCAAAACCTGCTGTAGTATTTGGATCCCAATCCCCACAATTAATGCTCGTTTAACTCCTGGCTCGAGAAGAGCAGCTAAAATCGATACTTTCCCAGCAGCTTCTGATGGATGCACCATTGCTGGCCCAACTGCATGTTGATCAATAAGCTCTTTTGAATAAAGAGCAGGCTGGCTCACCAGTGCTGCAGCATGGATATACTCTCCTTCTACGGGACCCTCTCCGCCAGGTATTGAAACAAGAGAGCCATGTTTGGAGGTGGGGATGCCCTCCTCGTGCAAATAAATCCTCTTGAAACCTCCCTCTTTACTGCCATCTTCACCTTCTCTCTCAGTCCATTTCCATGCTAATTGCCAACCACCACCAATGCCCAAGCTCCCGACAGTGTCTCCAGCATTCCCTTGCATTAGGCCACTCCCATGGGATTGGGGATAGGCCACGCCCTTCTCCAAGCTTGTATTTTGTCGTGAAATCAGTGGGCTCTGCAAATTCTCATCAGAATCTTGATCTTCGCCTGCATAATCTTCTCCTTCTCTCTGCAAACTTTCCTCGTCCCACTCTTCGTTTCTAATATTCACTTCAGCAGTGCTGAACATGCTACCAAAATTGGGGAATAGCATGCTTCGCATGCTCCCTGTCTCGGGAAGCTTCTCGTGCACACTGCCGAATAGGGTCACTAGAGGATCCATGAGAGGAATGCTTTGATTCACCATGCTTCCTTGACGAGAGACGATGCTATGACGACTTTGCCCGGTGACTGGCCTTGCAACCCATGAGAGTCCCTCCTCGGGGCCATACAACTTGATAGGTTCTTTATCTAGAGGTTCTTGGTCCCCGTCAAGATCATCAGCAGGGCCAATGAGGTACTCTTCTAGGGAAGCGTCAGCGCCAACTGCTAGACCTTCAACCAGCAAAGCCATTTCACCTGTGGATAAATGTTACATCAGCAGCCAGCCAGCCACATAATGACTCCAAAATCCATCCAAACTAGATAGAATAACTAATGAATTACTTACAAGGGAATACATTAGGATTTTTGCTCATGGGGCTTATCGTGGTAAGTGACACAATGATGAGATCTTTTTGTCCTAACTGACTATGTATAAGAAATTAACATGGCATGCATTGAGTTCAATGGAGTGCTCAAATTATAAAACCAAACCTTTTCACCTTCAGTTGCCTAAGCAAAATAGGCATCGAAAAATATTGCCTTGGCAAGACATAAAGCCTAAGACTTATAACAATGTACGAACAGAAATTGAAGAAGAGGGTAGCAATATGATTAGCTGAGTACCTACTTGATACATATTCGTTACCCAACACTAACTAAACATTTCACGAGCAACATGATATGTAGTCAATCAGGAAAACATATTGGGCATCTAAGCTAGCTAACAGCAAGCAATGAATTCAATACAACTACAAGTGACAAAAATGTACCAGAAACATCCTCCCTGCCACGCAGCCTCTGTAAAACGCGTTTTGCCTCAAGCATCCTTCCTTTACTAACTAGCCATCGTGGAGACTCAGGCAAATAAAATACCATTAATCCAAAATACAAAAGAGAAGGAACAGAAATAATTCCAAGCATCAATCGCCAGCTTGTCAAGGTCTGCAAGGACATTCCAAAAATCATACAATATGACAGAAACATTCCACCCGAGCCAGTGAACTGTGGAAGTGTATTCAACAGCCCTCTTATCTCTGATGGGGCAGTCTCAGATATGTAAAGTGGAACTAAGGTAACAGCAAGTCCAACACCAAACCCATCTAAAAGCCTTGCCAAAAGTAGAACGTAGACATTAGGTGACCAGAACATTATCAAGCCACTAAGAAAATAGAACATGGATGACAGTATAAGCATAGGACGTCGACCAATCCAATCCGATATCGTCCCTGAGCAAGTGGTAATAAGTGTGGCTCCAATGAGTGACATTGCCACAATAAGTCCTTCGACTGCAGCCCCTAACTCAAGCTCTTTTTTAATGTAGACGACAGCACCTAAACATATAAAATTATGAAGTATCTCATAATGGAACAAAGAACCAGAAAATATATCCAACTCAAGAGTCAATTTTATCAAACAATATTCAAAAACAGCAATTAGCAAGCAGAAGTTGCCAGCAAGAAGAGACTCACAACCTTGGTTCCCAAATTCCTATGAAATATTACTAAATTAAGCAGAACACTTGGGTACTAACTTATTTACTTGGTCACGGGGAAACAACATTAAATGCACTTAGCAGAATCAAATCAACTAATCAAGCACTTACCAGCAATGGTTGCATTATCCCAACCCTGCAAGAAGTTGCCAATTGTGGCAGCAATTGCTACCAACGCCGCTCCGTTCATCTTCTCACCAAAGAATTGTATATCAAACCTCACCTATTAGATAGAAACAAAGCACAATCAAACCCACCAAGAAAATTAACAACGCCTGGACTGATTAAAAAAAAAGGGAAAAAAAATAAGATAGAGAATAAAATGGAAAAGGATACAAATATACACATAGGATTGGCAAAAGGAATCAAGGGGGCATCAACATAACTTAACATAGAGACAAGCATAGATCCATATTTGAGATATACTAGTTCACCTTTCGGGAAGCAAAAAGGGGGCGAAACTTTCTCGCACAAGATAAAGAAAAAAGAACAGCAATTCAGTGCACAAAAGAGTGGAGGGGGTGAGATGCCCAGAGTAGACAATTCTGTGTGTATCCTTGTGTGCAGAGAGAAACAAAAGATATATAGCAACAAAAGTACAGCTAAGGAATGCAGCAGAAAGCTTGCCCACGAAACAGAATTTCAAGATTATCGGATGTATTTCATAAATGAGAAACCTTTCATCGAGAATCATGCTAACAAAGAAGGTATCTTTTTCAGAAAAAAAAAAAAACAAAAAAGAGTAAATCTAAAGTGCCCTAAATGGAAAGTAGAAAAAAATCAATCACCATCTACGTTTTTAACAAAAACAAACAAAATCAAATCCGACCCACAAGTTCTTTCCTCAAAGACGACACATTGATGTAGGAAAATTCGACAGGAAAGCTTGAAAAATCGACAAAGAAATAATTTTGAAGTGGCAAAGCGAAAGGAGATAGCAAGAAGAAAGTAGTAGTAAGAAGAGAGTGTGGAAGTATACCAACTTGAATACTTTGATCTAGAAAGAACTAAAACAGTAAGGTCCGGTGTTGTTATTGATATGCCTATCGTTGTACTCTCCTGAGTCTGATGGGTGGAGTGCCTACCCCACTCTACGTTTCTACCCTCTTGTTCTTTTGCTTTCTCCATCATTGTCATTATTATTAATTTATGTTAAAATTCTAGGTAGAAATGATGAAAGAGTATCCCGGAGTTAAATTATGTAGCAAGATGGAGTAGTAAATTACTCCCTCCGTCCCATTCCAAATGTCATACTTACTATTATTGGATGTCCCATTACAAATGTCTTCTTTCTATAAATAGAAATAATTTTCTCCTCCAACAACTATGTGGACCCCACCATATACTCACAAACCAACTCTACCTTAATTCCCGTGCCCAACAGTAACAAGACACTTGGGGTGGGACGGAGGGAGTACTATTTAATAACTAGCAAATAACCGGTCGACTCGATTGAAATAATTATATATTGAGGTAATAACTAAAATAGGCCATCAGAATGAGTCATTTCCACTTTTGGGTCACCATATTTTGATTTAGGGAAATAGGCCATTAGAATGATTTTGGGCTTGAATTTAGACCATTGGGCTGGAATTCGGGCCACGATGGCCTAAAAGTGGAAATGACTCTTTCTGGTGGCTTATTTTAGTTTTTTTGAATTATTTTTTTTTATGTAATTAAAATAAATAATACTCATTCTGTGACATTATTTCCTATATTGGGCTGGAACTCGGGCCACGATTTTCTTTTATTTCATTTCCATTTTAAAAATAATTAAATATTAATTGTCAAACATACGCATGTCCGAAAAATTCTTTGCATTTAATATTAATTATTCATAAATAAAATATCATGTCCGAAAATTTTGGGATACTTATAATAAAATATGTTTATTTTTACTTTATAATTTCTTTGAATATGTATTGTTTTACTTATTTTATAATATATTTGAATTAATATTTATTTTATTTCTTATATTACTCCCCGTCCTATTAATAGTGTTAAAAAATGTAACTTAAAAATTTATATAATATGATTGTAATGAGCTACAATTAAAAAATTTTTTTGAATAGCCATTGAAGGCCTGGAACGGGTGGTGGGAGCCCAAACCACACAATTACAAAAGGGAGGGATAGGAGGTCGGGTGGGAATTCGAACCCCCAACTTATAGGTTGGAGTTTGGGGACTTACCACTGGAGTAAGTGCTCAACCCAGAATTTTAATTTATTTATTTATTTGTGATTTACTGATATGTGGTTATAGGGAGGACTGGAATTATTAATGGTAGTGGATAACTTGAAAGTTTAATATATTTATTTATTAATATGAGGTGATGGGTAGGTTTGACAATTAATATTTAATTATTTTTTAAAATGAAAATGAAATAAAAATATTGGAACAAGAAAAAAAAAAGAAAATATGACATAAATAATGACACTGAATGAGTATTATTTATTTTAATTACATAAAATAAAAAAATAATTGAAAAACTAAAATAGGCCACCAGAAGTAGTCATTTCCACTTTTAGGCCATCGTGGCATGAATTCCAGCCCAATGGCCTAAATTCAGGCCCGAAATCCTTTTAGTGGGCTATTTTCCTAAATCAAAATATCATGGCTCAAAAGTGGAAATGACTCCTTCTAGTGGCCTATTTTAGTAATTACCTCTTATATATTTATATATAATATACTCATTCTGTCCCAACTAAGATGTCCTGTTTGACTTCTGCACACAATCCAATGCACTTTTTTAATCGTTAATAACTCAAAATATATACAATTAAAGATTATGTAAAATGTATATTCTAAAACTATACGATTAGACGAATCTAACAAAACCGAACTCGACTATTTTCTTCAAATATATACTTACAATAATATTGAGTCAATGTTGAACAATGAACAGTGTCAAAAAGTCAAACAAGACATCTTACATGAAACGGAGGGGGTATACGAAGTATAATAATAATAAATGTATTTTGAGTAATAGAAAAATGTGTAATAATTTTATATATGTTCGAAAGTGAGTGTCTATGATAATATAATTTAATTATTTTTAAAACTAACAGAAAAATCGTATTATATTGCATTCTTTAGCTTCTGTGGCTTGTCCAGTACAAACATAACAGATCAATAAAAATAAATATTAAGATTTTATTTAATTTGAAATTTAATTTAAAATAAATAAAATTTAAATATAAGTATTAAGTATAATATGACATTTTCCTTTACAATTTGCTGAAAATTTCATTGTAAACAACAATTCTTGAGTATTAAGTATAAATTATATTTTGAGTAATGAAAAATGTGTAATGATTTTATATTTATTTGAAAGAGGATATATATGATAATATAATTTAATCATTTTTAAAACTAACTAAGAAATCATATTATACCGTCCTCTTTAGCTTATGTGGCTTAACAGATCAATAAAAAGAATTATTAATATAATATTTTTATTTAATTTGAAATTTAAACTAAACTAAAATAAAATTTAAATATAAATATTAAGCATAATATGAAGAACTTCCTCACAATTTGCTGAAAATCTCATTCCTGAAAATATCAATGATAGGGGCTAGTATAGTACTATCTTTTAAAATATCTGAATTTGAAATGGTGCAGTTTATATTTGTATATGTACTCTTAAAAGTTGTCGCTATAGGATCACCCGTAGAGTTTATAAGAATACTATCCGGAAAATGTCACATCTAATTGTAGATCTTCAAAATCAATACCGGCCTTACCATCACCTACTTTAAGTATCCATTTTGTAATTTTTCTGTTATATATAAATTTTATAGTAAACAACATTTCTTGTGGTATCTTGAGTTAATCATTCTTAATTGCATATTAATATTTTGAGCCACATCTTCCTAGTGGCGCGAAATATTGCAGCATAATTGTTCATGGCAAAAACTTATTTTGGAAGATAAAGTCCAATATTCTTTAAAGATTAACATTGACTTTTGTTTATAATCATAGCAAAACAAACTACAAGTTGAAATTTTCTCATCCTAAATCGAATCATGAATTTGGTTAAATCAGATAGGCTCAGCTCATAATCATTCTACCAATCAAGAATTTTTTACTTTCATAGTTTTTAGAAAATTAGTTTAACATCAATAATATGATTCCGCATCTTGGTGACTATCAACCTACTTAGGAAAAAAAGCCTATATAATCCCTTTTTTTTTTAAAAAAAAGCCAAATCAGTCCTTTTTTTTATTTTTTGGCCAAATTGGTCCACTACATATACTAATTACGTCCCAATCGGTCATCCACCCACTAATTATGCCATAATTACATATTTTTGGCCAAATCAGTCCTTTTTTTTCAAAAATCTAAATTGGTCCGTTATTAATTTTTGCCCTCTTTCATGCAGTCGAAAAATTTAGACAAATTTAGATTTTTGAAAAACAAAAGGACTGATTTGGCCAAAAATATGTAATTAGGGCATAATTAGTGGGTGGAGGACCGATTGGGACGTAATTAGTATATGTAGCGGACCAATTGGGCCAAAAAATATAAAAAAAGGACTGATTTAGCTTTTTTGTAAAAAAAAGGACCATATTGGCCTTTTTCCAACCTACTTACATAGTTACATTGCATACTTTATTTGATCGATCTATATTCCTAATATGCATGACTATGCAACCCTAAATCAACTCTATTTCATGATTCGATAATCTAGAACAATTTGATCGTGTTTCGATATTATAGTGAAAATAATTCATTGGCATTATCTATGCTTTACTCCTCTTGATAAATATTATTAGAACTGATATATATATATATATTTTCATTTGCAGACATACGTTTCATGATATCAACAATCTCATTGGTAGAAATTAGT
This sequence comes from Hygrophila difformis, assembly GCA_030278955.1. NCBI lineage: Eukaryota > Viridiplantae > Streptophyta > Magnoliopsida > Lamiales > Acanthaceae > Hygrophila > Hygrophila difformis. Next base: position 44,368,052 of record JAOANR010000003.1, on the reverse strand, counting down.
ATAACAATATCTTAATAATATCTGGATTTGAAGTGGTGCATTTCATATGTGTATAAATACTCTCAATAATTGCCGCTATAGAATCTCCCGTAGAATTTATAAAATTATAACCTGGAAACGTCATCTAATTGTACATCTCCAAGATCAATATCAGATTTACAAATTACCATCACTTACATGAAGAATTCATTGTGCAAATTTAAGTCATATATAATTTTCATTGTAAATAACATTTCTTGGAGTATCTTGGGTTAATTCATCTTAATTACATATTAATACTTCGAGTCCCCTCTTTCCAGTACACGAGATATTGCAGCATATCGATATTGCAGCATATCACTAAAATAGGTAAAAATAATTTTTGAAGATAGAGTCCAACTTTCTTTAAGAAATGACATTAACTTTTTTTTTAATAGTCAAAGTAAAAAAAATGCGAGTGTGACTTTTTTCCTCTGAAATCAAATCAAGAATTTGGTTAATTCAGACGGGTTCATAATCATTTTACCAATTAAGAATTTTTATTCCAAATAATGGGCTTTCTTTTAATGAGAACAGAGGTTAAATAATTTTCTGGGACAAGTTTTTTGCAGGTAGAACCAAATTGAAAATGTGCAAGCCTACCTCTTGGAAGGAGTGGGGTGCTATTCCACTGGATACTACATGCAACACAATATCATTTCTCCCACGAATGGCTAAACATATTATTTTCTAGATAAATTATCGATAAATGTCTTGTCAGCTCCACCACGTAAAGAAAAACAAAAATCAACCCTCATCACTATCAACTACATACATTATTTTATTATAAACATTCCTCTCCTCATTAATCAACAAAGGTAATATCTTAGCATAATCCACCTTCATTTCTTCCTTATTATAATATGTCTTTTCTAGTATCAATAGACTATCTGTTTCAGATGTTAAAACTTCATTCAGTACCGGTATTCTAGAGAAAATTTTCAAATTTATAGAATTTGCAGCAATTAGCCTTTCAATTTCTAATAAAGGTATATTTATATTTATTCTTCCGTCAATTGCAAATTCAATAAAATATAGTAATACCCGAGAATTTAATTCACGTTCAAAAGAATGGAATTAATTTCTCAATCCGAATCACACCGAAATAATTTCGAGAAGACGAAATAATTTATTTGAATAAATTATTGCTCGGAAATAGTATACGTAGAATTTCGAATATGATCTCGGGCGAATCATCTTTTGGGTCGAAGTCAAAATGAGTTAGGATTGAGATAAGAAAGCCCAAGGCAACCCATTAAATAAGCCCACGTATAGCCCAAAGCTCTTTTGATTTGATTCCCTTAAATTAGCCAAGTTGGCAGATTTTATCATCCATAAAGATCGAATTTTTACACCCAGTTAGAGCGTGAATCTCTTCAAGTGTTCAACACAAAAGTTTTTCCAAATAGTGTCTAGTATATCTCCCTAAAATTTGAGAATTTTTGGGCAAGTAATTCGTTCACAAATATTCCATCATTGAACCTGTATCAGCAATTAAGGTTAGAGTGGATAGAATTATGTTTGGATGATTCTAGAATGGCAGTTTCAACTTGGTGATGATCTGAAACATTTCTTCATAATTAGACCTCATTATGGACGTCATTAAGGTCTCATAATCACCCCATAACCCTCCAAATTCAGTCCATATTCAGATCATTCCCCACTTCCATTTTTTTTCAGAAAATAAAGTGTGCTCTTGAGTGTTCTTGTGACTTCTTGTGTGTTCTTCAAATGTAGCAGCCTTCAATCCGAGTTCATCTCTTCAAGGTCGACATTATACAGGTTCAAAACCCCCAAACCATGAAAAAATCATTAACCACAACAAGATTTCCTTAACTTGTCCGATTGACAGCAACTTTGAAGACATAGTGAGCTTTGTGTGACTTCATGGACTGGTAGCAGACCATTCCGTCAAATTACTCCAATTCTATCCTTCAATACAGTAAGTATGTTTCCTCTACATCTCATCTCCATGGCTATAATTCGAGATTTGTGGGTAGAAAACTAAGAATCTTTCACTATGTGTCCAAAACCTAGTTTCGGAAGTGTTGCTGCGAAGGGGGAGTATTTTTGGACACTTCGAAGGCTTGGATTTGAGGGAATATCGGCATCAATCCATAGATATGTAAGTTAGTATCATACAAATCGATTTTTGGAGATTTTGGTTGAGTGAATTTCGTGATATAAGCCTATAATCATCATATACCCAAATCTGTCAGAATAGGATCCACTGTGAGTAATTTCTGAAATTCCCGTTTTTGACCAACTTATATTGTTCAAAGCAAAATAGTTTCTTCATGAAAAATGTTTCTAACATCATAAAGTTTATGTCCTCCAAGTTTCACGAATTTTGGTTTCCATTTGGTGTCCCAAAACATATCTGGTTTATTTAGACCCACCGTTAGGAATCTGTCAGCTTTCTGTTCCGAACTTGCAGAGTGGTTTAGGCCATCTTAAAATCATTTTCTTTCGATCACTCCTTCATGAAAGTTGTTCATAAATGTGTCTAGAATAATTCTGTAAAAGTTCATGATTTTTAAACATCGTATGTGAAAGTTATGATTTCTATACTCACTGTTGGTCAAATGCTCGCTGTTATTGAGTTAGGGAATGATTAGGGTTTTCTGAAATTCGCTATTTTGGCAAAGTTAGATTGCTCAAACCAAAATTGTTTCTTCTTACGAAATGTTCAAATTTGTGATTTCTAACTTCTGTAAAGTTTTCAAAATTTTTGAGTAAGCTTTACTATTTTTAAACGATTGTGAAAATTGAGAGTTCTTTGTTGAAAATCTGTCATGAAGTGTGATTTTGATAGTTCTGTGGAAAAGAGAATTTTTGTACTGTTTCCCGACATCTTTTCTAAAAGTGTAAAACTATAAAGTTATTCCTCTATGTGTTGAGTATCCACTGTCCAAATTTTGGAACCATCGGATATCGTTTGAATTTTTAAAGTTAGTTGGCGCAATTGAAGTAAATGAGGAAAAACATGAACTTTGGTGGAAATTTTGATATCGTCTTTTTAAATTCCCTTAATATTAAAAAGTGTATTTTGAAACTTTGGGAGTTTTGATCGAGTGGGATGCCCAATGTATTTAGAGGGTAAGTGCACTTGGCGTGAGCTCGTTGGGCCGCCCCCTCTTTTGTAGCCAAAACGGCACATATGATATTATGGTTTCGTGATTGTAAGAGTCTATACTCCTAGATGTATCCGTATGGGTTATCTAGGGCTCCGAAGCGGTATGTATAGGGTCACTGCTTTCACATCCCTCGTGGGTACGAGTCCCAGAGGTGGGTTGATTCGAAAGGGCTTAGGCCTAGAATCGTATTAATGGAGGCCTTGTGGGTGTAAGTCCCCAAGGTCATATTTGGTGTCCTCGATCATAACGAACAATGGTAAAATATTCGTGTGGCAAGTGTAAGAGATTTTGGAAAATTATTTTTATTCGTCCTTTTAAGGTTAAAAATCTTATTTTTAAATGATCTTCTAAAATTTTTAAAATTCGTTGTGTTGTATATTAACTTACGCAGTACCTTTTGTACTGATAAGTTGTTATTTCTATTTTTCCTCAGATTTTCAGGGTGAGCATTTGCACGATGGGATGGGATTATTCTTATGAAGACTTGTCGCACTTTAATTTTTTTTTTAAATTCTGCACTGAGACTCTGGACTTGTTTTGGCCGCATGTTTTGGCCCTATTTTAGCTTCCGCACTGTTTTAAATTATGCATGGTAGACATACTCTGATTTTAATTTCGGGCATTGTTTGAATGATTTTTAATTATTTTGAAAGTATTGGTACAACTTAGCCTTAGCATCTTCTCAAGTGAGCTCGAAATGGTTCGTGTCTTGCTTGGGAAGGTGTGGCGGTGACATCCCGGCCTCGGTTATCAAAACCGGGGTGTTACAATATAGATTAATGAAGTATTTCTTAAAAAATAGATTAAAAAAAAATAAAATTTCATTCTTTATTTACTGATGGATTATTCGCACTCCAATAACTCTTTATACACCCGATTCTTTTATTTGTAATATGCTTTACGAAAATAACTAATTTACTGTAAATCAATTAACCATAGAATATGAATTTTTACAATTCTATTAATAATTATAATTTTTGTATTATTTTAAATATAATAAAATATAAATAAGATTTATACTGTTTATATATATTTATATACAATTAGAATGATATAATTATAAATATATTTTTTTAACGATTAGCAACTACTCCATATAATTGTATATTACTTTTTTTGGCGTGTACCGGGTATCCTTAGGCCACATTGGGCCCAAAACTAATCCCTCGAGGATCTGGTGGGCATTGAAGGGTTGCCTCTCCCAAAGCAGAATTCTGCATACACAATTGTATATTACTTTTAGTAAATATATAATTGTATACTTTCTCCGTCTCAGTTTAATGTTACGTTTGACTTTTTGGCACTATTCACTGTTTAAATTTGATTCGTTTTTTTTTTATCATAGTTATGTAAGAAAAAATATAATCAAGTGAGATTTTGTTAGATTCGTCTAATCATGTAGTTTTAGAATATCAAGTTTTTATAATTTTTTATCGAACATAATTTAAGTTATTAACTGTTAAAAATGTGTATCGGTATACGTATCAGGTGGGTCCGTAACAATTTTAATGGATGGATGTAGTATTACTTTTAGGAGAAGTGACATAAGTTTGTAAAAATATGTCCTATATATATTAATTAATATATACAAATCTTTTCCATACATTCATTAATGTATCTTTTAATAATGTAAATTCTATTTATACACAGCGAATTCCATATAAATTTGAAATTTCAAATCTTTAAAAAACTGAAAATTATGGGAACTTCATATAAATTGGAAATTAAATATCTTTTAAAAACTAAAAATTGGATTTAATATACACATTAATATATCTTTAATATAAATAAATAAATATGTGCAATTTATATTTTGATTACATCGTTTTCCACACCAAAAAAATATATAAAAAAACTAAACCTACACAAAATTACCGACATTACAATATGATCACAATTTTGAAATATAAACACAACATAATTCTTAGTTGCCAGTGCAGAACCCCATCCTAATAGTACTACGGTGCAAAAACTGAAAATGTCTATTCATGTCATAATAATCCGATGGTGTAAAAACTCAAAATCTATAAATAAATAATAAATGCAGCAATAAAATCTAAAATAAATAAAATAAAAAATACAAAATAAGAAAATCTAAAATAGATAAAATAAAAAATGCAAAATAATAAAATCCAAAATAAATAAAAAAATAAAAAAATTCAAATTTTATCTTTCAAATTTTTTAAAGGTGAATAAATCTCTAATGAATAAATAAATAAACTTGAAAATATAAAATTAGTAAATTTAAAAATTCAAAATAATATAGATAAAATAATAAATGCAAAATTTCAAATTTCAAATCTTTCAAATATATTTTTGGTGAATTTCAAATCTTTCAAATATATCTTTCAAATCTTTCAAATATATTTAAAAGTGAAGATGGTGGGAATTCCATATAAATTGAAAATAAAAATTATTTCAAAAACTAAAAATTTATAATGAATAAATAAATAAATGCAAAAATCTAAAAATAATTAATTAAAATGCAAAAATCTATAAAAATTAGAAATTTAAAATAGAGACACCCCAAATTTAAGATGGGTTCTTCACTAATGCTTTAATATATATATAGATTAGAATATAGTGATATTAAAGGTATACTTCTTCGGTTTTCAAAAGACCGGAGCAATCCTGCGTAATCAAATATACATTTTCAATGTTTAATACTATATCATATTGTATAAAAGTAAAAATTTAATATTTTAAAACTACACGGTTAGATAAATTTAACAAGATCGTACTTGATTATGTTTTATCTTACATACTACTATGTTAAAAAAATTGAAGCAAAATTATTTAATGAATAATACTCCCTCCGTCCCAGTGAATGGTTTGTTTGACTTTTTGACACTGTTAATTGTTCAAATTTGAATTAATTTTTTTGCAAATATATATTTGGAAAAAATAGTGGAGTTGAGTTTTATTAGAATCGTATGATCATATAGTTTTAGAAATTATATTTTACATAAATTTTTGTTGGCACTAAACATTTCATGCAGGATTCTTTTTGTGTCAATGCACCCGACTAACAACAGGGCAGTTATATCTTTGAGGATCAAGTCCCACAGAACCATGGACTTAAAGACCAAGGCGGACTTCAGTTTATATAAGATCTTTATACTTGAGTCTTTGAGTTAGATTTTTGTACTTTACATTCATTCTTCTATACACTTACCGAGAGTATTCTTAGATCCATTTTAGAAGATATACTTGAGTCAAAACCGTGTTCTTCATGTTAGATGATAGAGTGTTTTGATCTTGAGTGAATTGAGTTGCAATTCATGTGTATATCGTTTTAGATCGAGTTGTAATCCAAGATGAGGGTTCTTCTTGGAATAGCTTAGGATTCTTGTTCAGGGTAGTCAACAGGTTCAGAGAACATCAAGATTGCGTCTGAAATTCTAGTCAGGGAGATTAGAAGTTGAGGGGGAGATTTCAGTTTCTAGATCGAGTTGATAGGATTGTTTCCAAGTCTTTTGTTTGTTCTTGAATTTTTTTGAGTGATCTTCGCCTGGATTGGAATCCCCCGGACGTAGGACAGGAGGTCCGAACCGGGTCACCAAACAATTGTCTTTTTACTTTACTGCAATTGTGTGTGATCATATCAACATATTAACAACCTACTCTAAGGGACTGTCAATTGGTATCAGAGCCAATCATCAAACGTCTTACTGGAGATTCAAGATTCACTATGAGTAGGGAAATCTCGCACCTACGTCCACCGATCTTCGATGAAAACAACTATAACTACTGGAAATCAAGAATGGAGTGCTATCTTAGAGCTCTTGGAGAGGATGTCTGGGATGCAGTCGAAGAAGCATGGGAACCACCAACTCGAACAGAGACTCCTGCAACTGCTAGTACAACTACATCCACAACTACGGATACCACTGCCACCACAACCACTGCAGCGCCTACAATTTGTCTCGCCAGAAAGGCCGAATATACAGCAGCGGAAAGAACAACTAAACAAGGAAATTATGCGGCTATGAATGCAATTAGTGGAGCCATGGAGGAGGCACAACACAGGATGATCAAGAATTGTAAAAATGCCCATGATATGTGGAGATTCCTTGAAATCAGGTTTGAGGGTTCTGCAGATGTTAAGCTAACACGTTTACATCGCGTTGAATTTTTGTATGACAGGTTGGAGATGAGAGATGATGAAAACATCTCAACATATTTTGAGAGATTTCAAAATGTGGTCAATCAATGCATAGAGCTTGTAATGCAATTTGATGAGCAGAAATTGGTCTGGAAAATGCTACGAACGGTATCACCTAAGTATTATGGAAAGATCTCAGTTCTTGAAGAGACTGAAAAGACCAATACGATGACTTTGGAAGAATTGGTTGGAAATTTGCAAAACTATGAGATGAATCGTCTGGAATCAAGAAACAAAGGCAAATAGAAGAGTATTGCTCTAAAGGCAGAAAAGATTGAAGAATTAGATGATGATCTGGATGAAGAATTGTCACTGATCACCAGAAGGATGGCTAAATTTCTTCAAGAGAAGAGAGCAAGACAGTTTCAGAAAGGCAAATCCCAGAAATCCAGTTTACTAGGTGTTTCAACGTCCGACAAACAACAAAATAAGGGTTCTAAGAAATATGATGGGAAAGGCAACAATGTCAGGAAACTCAAAGAGCCAGAGAAATTTGATAAATTCTCTTCTATTGTATGCTATGAATGTGGAGGCAAAGGACATGTCAAAAAGGAATGTCCCACTGCCAAAAGAAAAGAAGGAAAAGCATATCAAGCTACTCTCAGTGATGGAGAATCCGATGTTGAGGCAACAGAGGAACAACAGAGTGATCCAGAAGATGTTGTAGCCTTAACAATTCGTGATTGCAGCCCTCTAACAAGTTTAAATAGTTCAATAGATTATTCTACTGATGAAGATGATTCTGTTAGTGCAGGTAACATCAATGAAATATATATATTCAAAGCTGGCTGATGCCTATGAAGAGTTAAAGTTTGAGTATGACACTGCCTTCAGTGAGAACAAGAAGTTGTTAACTCAACTGGCTGACCTCGGAATATCCTATGATGATCTATCTGCTGAGAAGATTAAAATTCAGAAGGAATTGAAGCTTATTAAGCTCAAAGTTGAAGAATTTCAAGTTGAATGTTCCAAGCTTTCTGATGAAAAATCCTTATTAGCTGCAGAAAATCAAAAACTCCAAACCAAGTGCAATGAACTCTCAAACGGTTAAAGGTAAAAATAAACTAGATTCAGTTCTTTTTATGTTCAAAAGACCTGGTGATCTTTCAGGTATCGGATACAAGAAGAAAGGAAAGCAGAACAAATTAAAATCTACCCAGAGGAACTTTGTCAGTGGAGGATATCTAGGTGAAGAGCCAAGTAATGCAGCTACAAACAAGGATATACCTATTCAAGTCAACCTTGCACCTCAAGACTCAAGGGATTGTATCTACTGTGGTCTACCTGGTCATCAAGCTGACACTTGTCTAAGGATAGTACGAGACCTTTTAAATGGAAGACCTGTAGTCTGGCCGTCGTTAGAACTACAGAAGAAAATCCAGATTCGTAAGGCCTGGATACCTAAGTACTCTAACAAACAATCTGTTGATCTTGTTGTTGTATCATTGCAGGCACACCATAAGAACACCTTGTGGTATTTTGATTCTGGATGCTCTAGGCATATGACTGGAACTAAGAACATACTTCAAAACTTCACAGAACAGGATTGTGGAGAGGTGATGTATGGTGATGGTGCCAAAAGCAAAATCACTGGTTATGGTAAAATTGATAAGGTAGTTCTTTCTAATCTCTCTAAAGTCTATTTTATTGAAGGTTTAACTACAAACTTGATTTCCATAAGCCAATTATGTGATGAAAATTCCTTAGTGCTAATGCTTGTTATGTGTTTAAAGACTATAAGTGTATTATATCAGGCAAAAGGTCTACTAATAATTGTTACATTTTGAAGGAAACAGTAGACAGGGCTTTGATTTTGAAAGAAGATCTTACAAGTCTTTGGCACAAAAGGATGGCACACCTTAATTACCAAACTCTCTACAAACTGAGTATATCTGGAGCTGTTAAAGGGTTGCCCAAACTGCAGAATAACTCTAAATTCATCTGTGAAGGTTGCTCCAAAGGGAAACAAACCAAGCTCAACACAAACGAGTTGATGAAATTACCACTAATCACTGCCTTGAACTTATTCACATGGACTTGATGGGTCCATTAGAAGTTGAAAGCCTTAATGATAAAAGGTATGTACTTGTAATAGTTGATGATTTTTCTAGATACCTTTGTTTGTTTTCTCAGATCCAAAGATGAAGCCTTCAAGTACTTTGAATCTATAAGTCTGAAGATCATGAATCAAAAGCAAGGGAAGATCAAAAGGATTAGAAGGACTGATCAAAAGGATTCAAAAGGATTTGAATCTATAAGTCTATTTTATTGAAGGTTTAACTACAAACTTGATTTCCATAAGCCAATTATGTGATGAAAATTCCTTAGTGCTAATGCTTGTTATGTGTTTAAAGACTATAAGTGTATTATATCAGGCAAAAGGGAAGATCAAAAGGATTAGAACTGATCTTGGAAGAGAGTTTGACAATCAACAATTCACTGATTTTTTTTAAACTACATGGAATTTCTCAAGAATTCTCAGCCCCAAAAACTCCTCAACAGAATGGCATTGTAGAAAGGAAGAACAGGACCTTACAGGAGATGGCAAGGTCTATGCTACATGACAGCACTCTTCCAAAGACTTTTTGGGCCGAAGCAATCAACACAGCTTGTCATGTTGCAAACAGAGTTCTTTTGAGACCAAAAACAAACTTCACTCCTTATCAAATATGGTATGATAAACTTCCTAATGTTAAATATTTTCATACATTTGGTTGCTCTTGTCATGTTTACAGAGACAGAGAACAGCTTAAGAAGTTTGATGCCAGATCAGAAAAGGGTTGTTTTTAGGCTATGCTAACAACTCCAAAGCTTACAGAATCTATTTGACTGATAGTAAGAAAGTCATTGAATCAGTGAACGTTTTATTTGAAGATTCTTTGTCTAAAGGATTATCTGAAGATGAAGATGGTCTACATTACTTTCCTATGTTTGATCTACCAAATGAGAAATCACAAGAACCATCATCTGAAGCTGATGTAGAAGTTGGTGCTGAAACTGAAGTTTTGGTTGATACTGAAGAAGAGCAACAACCACATGACTCTACTGAGATTGATAAGAGGAAAGGTCCTACAACTTTGAAGCATCATTCTGATACTGATATCATAGGAGGCATAGATGCACCTAGGCAGACTCGAAATAAGAAAGTTAATTACAAGCAACTAGCTGGAATGAATTGTTTTATATCCAAGGTGGAACCAAAAAATGCTTCAGAAGCCTTTAAGGATGAATATTGGATTGCAGCCATGCAAGATGAATTACTTCAATTTGAAAGGAATTCTGTATGGGAGTTAGTACCACCGCCTGACAACATCAACATTATTGGTACTAAATGGATTTTCAGGAATAAGAAAGAGGAGCATGGTGACATTGTCAGAAACAAGGCTAGATTGGTAGCGCAAGGCTACACCCAAATAGAAGGACTGGATTATGGTGAAACATATGCTCCAGTAGCTAGGATGGAAGCTGTGAGAATCTTGTTATCTGTGGCATGTTACTTAGATTTCAAATTATGCCAAATGGATATCAAGACTGCTTTTCTGAATGGAAGGATAAAGGAGGAAATTTATGTAGCTCAACCAGCTGGGTTTGAAGATCATAAACATCCAGATTATGTCTACAGAGTTAAAGGAGCTTTATATGGTCTTAAGCAAGCACCTCGTGCCTGGTATGAAAGGTTGTCACATTTCTCGTTAACAACGGTTACACCAGAGGAAATGTGGATAAGACTTTGTTCATTAAGCATTCAGATAAACATATCATAGTTGTTCAGGTCTATGTTGATGATATCATTTTTTGTTCTACTTCAGAAGAACTTAGAAAAGGGTTCATACATGCCATGAAGACTGAATTTGAGATGAGTATGCTTGGAGAATTGCATTATTTTCTTGGCTTGCAGATTAAACAAGGAAAAGATGGTATATTCTTATCATAAGAGAAGTATGCTGCAAATATGCTCAAGAAATTTAATTTGGAGGACAACAAGGTAGCAAGGACACCTCAGGGATTACATGAGAAGCTTTCTAAAAATGATTCTAGTAGTGATGTTGATCAAAAATTATATAGAAGTATGATAGGTAGTCTTCTCTACCTAACAACAAGCAGACCAGATATCTCATATAATACTGGAGTCTGTGCTAGATTTCAATCTCAACCTAAGGAGACACACCTCAAGGCAGCTAAGAGGATTATGAGATATATTAAGGGAACCATTGGACTTGGAATTTGGTACTCTAAAAGATCATCACTAGATCTCATAGGTTACACAGATTCTGATTGGGCTGGAAGTTGTGATGACAGACGATCGACAACAGGAGGATGTTTCTATCTTGGTGATAATTTGGTTAGTTGGTATTCAAGGAAACAAAATATAGTTGCTCTCTCTACTGCTGAAGCAGAGTACATAGCTGCTACTTGTTGCTGCTCTTAACTCATGTGGATGAAGCAAACCTTGGCAGACTATGGAGTGAATCAAGAGAAATTTGTGGTGCTATGTGACAATACAAGTGTTATAAACATCTCTAAGAACCCAGTGCTTCACAATAGGAGCAAACATATTGACATCAGGTATCATTTCATTAGAGATTTGGTTGAAGATAATATTTGTGATATTCAACATGTAGGGTCGTCAGAGCAGCGTGCTGACATCCTAACCAAAGCCATGGAGGAAGATAAGTTTGATAGGCTTAGAAATATTTTGGGCCAAAGTTTCTACACCAATTAGATTTTATCATGTTTGGGCCTCCTTGTTTTTCTTTGTATACTAACCCTTACAGGCCCAAGCTACTTAGAGGAAGGAATCGGATAAAGACAAAGAAGTATTTTGAAATGGAGGGATTTTGATACGACGTCTGACATGTGTCATCATCACCCTGCAACCACAGTAACCGTCTCTTCGCCCCTGCAGCTCACGTTCCCCGAAACCGTCATCATTACTTCTGTAATACCCGTAATTTTTAGGATATAAAATAGAATTTAATCCGATGAGCAAAGAGGTTTTATTTCCGAGGACCCGTAAAGTCGGAATTGCACGGAAGTCAAAAGACGACGATTTAGAACCCGACGAACCCAAAACCGACGGACTTAAGATTTCAAACATGAAATCAATTTGAGCCGGAATAAATTTAGGATGGGAATCGTAATCCGAGAATGATCCGGAAAATCGGAATCCGAGAATATAGAGGGATAGAAGTCCGAAAGAGAGGAGGAAAGGCTCGATGGATCGCAAGACCCGCCCGGACCGAAGTCCAGGCACTGACCGCGCGCTATCCACGCGGGGTTTCCCCTATCCCTGCGCCAACCCCGCGTGGTTGCCCAGAATGCGGCAAATCACGCGATTTCGGCGATTTCTTACCATAATTCGACCCCCCGACGATGGAAAGTGGATTTTGGATGTGGGAAGGAGTATTAGGACGAGGGGGGGAGCAGATTCTCACCCATTCTCAGTCTCCAAACTTCCCTCTACTCTCCCAAACACTCCCAAAGCCAAACACTCTTCCGACGGCTTCCCGACGAACTTCCGATGACTTTCTGGCGAACCGACAGTGGGAACGTGTAGATCAAGGTTTACATCCCTTAGATCGTTGGTAAGGAGTATTTCAGATTCCTTATCTCGTTTTAATCTCAAATCCTCAATCTAACTTCGGATCTTTGACTTGTAAACACGTTCGTGGCCGAAGGAGAAGGAGAACGTGTGCGTGGATCCGTTCGTAGCCGAGCAACCCTAGGAAGACCAAACACTCAATCACTGTAAGTTGATGCCTTTCATATCAATATGGGTGGCTTAGGGGCGTCCGATTTAGTGTCTTTGTAACGAAACGTAAAAATCGAACTTAAAAACCCCAACATGCGCAATTTTTGAAATCCGATTAAAAACCCTATTTCGAGAAGTCAAACCGTAAAACTCAAAACTAGACTTTTGATCCTAACACATTAAAATATGTTGTGTAAAAATTTCAGAGATTTTCATCAATGTTTACTACCCCAAATCGCTCCAAACATAAACTGCCATGTTAAAACTTTTTCGAAAACTGACAGTGTACATGTCCGAACTTGATGAGCATGTTTCTATATTTGTTAATCCGAATTGATCTTTGCAATCTAAATAAAAGTTGTAGATAATCATGTCTAGTATGTGTGTATAAAATTTCAGAATTTTTGGAGTCCATTTGTTATGTCAAAACGTTGATTTTCTGAACTGTGGTAAAACTGAAACCTGACAGTGTATATATTGTGCAATAAACTCGATTTTTGACATGTTTCCTCAACTTATTTCGAAATTGTTAAAACACGAAAGTTGTTCGTTAGGGTGTTTTTGATATACTGTGAAGATTTTAGATTTTTCGGACTTGAAATGAATTTTTAAATCAAAAAGGCGTAAACTGTGACGCCAAACGACCTTTAAATCGTGAGATTTTGAAATTTCAAAACAAACGATCGAAAACTTGAAATACGATAAAACTATTCTTTTGAAAAATCCCGTTACACTAAATCAAAACGATACATGAGATACTTTGGTGGAGGGAGAGTGCTCTGCAGGGTGCCCCTCTAGTCTTTCTCTGCGGGCCTATAATGGACGAGAGAATATTATTTTAATACTACGCCAAAACGGCATTGAGATACATGGCCTACACTCTCGGGAGTATCCGTATGGGTTTCCCGAGGCTCCGGAGTGTTACTGGGTATGGCAGATACGACTGCGGCCGCCGGATGACCGGCTACACAAGAAACTTACGAAACAGCTGCGGCCGCCGGACGACCGGCTACACTAAAATATTGAGTTGGTGACATAACGGGGGAAAAATAAAAGACTTAATTCTTTTACGTATTTATTTATTTATTCATGTCTTTAAATTATGCATTTTAACATCATGTCTTAAATTTTATAACATGTTAAATTATTATTTATGAATTTAAATGCATGTTCAAGTATACAATTAAATGATTTATTTTTAAATTGGTAAATGGAATGTTTGTATGCATGCCTAGGAGTAAAAATTTAATTTTTTAATTAAACCCCTTTATTGCTATGTTAGGATCGACTTACTCAGTATTTTATAATACTGATAAAATTGTTGTTTTCCTTTTTTTTTTCAGAGTATGGAGAAAATGCATGAGCATATGCATTTGGGGGATGGAAAAATTTAAACATTGTTTTATCGCTTTTTATGATACTTGCATATCGGGCCTGTATAACCCGAGTTTTGGCCATGTCGGCCCACTTTACATTTTCCGCTGCGATATATTATTATTAATATTATTATGTGTGTGGATGAGACTTATTTATTATTTTTAAATAAATTCCGGACTTATTTTTAAAACTTTTGCAATACCTATTGCCTTGCATCTCTTTAGCAAGCTCGGAGAATCCGTGTCTTGCTAGGGAGGTGTGGCGGTGGCATCCCGACCTGGGTTATCAAATCCGGGGTGTTATAAGTTGGTATCAGAGCCCGGAATATTTTAAAGCTACTATTATTATTTTTAAACCATTATTTTAAAACCTAGTATTATTTTTAAATTTATTATTTTAAAAACTACTAATACTATTTTGAGCCCAATTTTTTTTTTTTAGCCCAAAGATTAATTATTTTTGGCAATATTTAATTATTATGTTAAGCCCAATCATTTTGGCCCAAATACCTATGTTTTGTTACCTTAGTCCAAATTATTATTTTTGGCCCAATATAGAGACCCGACTTTTTAAATTACTATGATCCATAAACTAAATTTAAAAACACATTAAATTAAATTTTTGTTGGGGGGATTGCATATGCATATTTCATATAGATTTAAATTCCTGCATATCTTAACCTTGCTCGAAATATGTTCTAACTCTAACCTCCCTTGTTGACAACTAGATGGCCGAACCCAACGCAAACATGATCAATCTGATGATGAAACTAATGAATGCCTATCTAGAGTCACAACAACATGTCAATTACTTCAAGACTCGGGTACAACAACTAGAGGGTAACGTGGCCCATTTGGGACATCTTAGGGAAGCTGACCATCACGATATAACTCAACTCAAGGCCCAAGTTGCCGAACTTCAAACCCAAGTGGTTGCACTTCAAAACAAGGATAACGAACTGATGATGCAAGTAGGGCACTTAGGAATGGAACTGACGAACCTAGCTGATGATGTATTTCCTCAGAGCCCCGAGCCTGTTGGAACACCCACCCCGATTGACGTATCCAGCGACGAGGACGATCCTATCGAGGATGTACCTACTTATTCACTCTAGACTTAGAGATCCCTACCGATGCACTATTATTTATATTTCCCATTAGATTTCTGTTTCGAATGCTTGTAACCCAAATAAAAGTTTTCTCTTGAGTAATAAATATACAAGCATTTATTTTATATACAAGTATATTTAAATTATTCCTTACATTTTATTAAATTATCATTCTTTAATTACCTTGATCAAATAAAGGAACAAGGTAATAATAAATAAACAACATATGTATATGTAATAATGAGATAACAACTAAACAAAAATGCAAGTTTTAATAAATAAACGACATATATATATTATATAAAGACAATAATTAAACAAGGTTACCTCCAACCCCAAACCCTGAAACCCTGAAAACCCTAAACCCTAGACCCTAGATTTTCGAGAAAAAAAAACCTGAACATGTTACTGTTCACGAAAAAAAAAAAAACAAACAAACAAAAGAAAAACAAAACAACAAGTATTAAGCAACTTCCAACAACAACAAATAATACACTAAAACTCTAAACAACCTCTACTAACAGGATCTAGTGGATTGATACCTGTTAATACCATCCATTATTTAATAAATCACTTCACAAGCATTATATGATACTTCAACAACAAAATCTAAAATCTCTTGTTCTTGCAACAGCATGGCACCGAGAGGAAGACCACACGCCCAACCCTTTACTCCCAATACCAACGAAACACCTGGGCAGCAAGATATGCCTATACCCAACGAGGGGGTGCACGCTCCGGAGGAGCCAGCAAACCCTATGCCAAACAACATGGACGCTCGCCTACGCACTTTAGAAGAGGGTCTCATTGCGATAGGGAACGCACATGTGAACCAGGGCCAAGTAGCTGCGGTACCTCCACCTGAGGCCCGCATTAACTACCTAGCTATGGTAAACTCGTATCACCCTCCGCACTACGCCGGCGAGGAGGACCCGACTAAGCTCGAGGAATGGATCCGAACATTCGATAAGTTACTAAACGCTGTGAGGTGCCCGATTGGTGAGAAGGTGCACGTGGCATCATACTACCTCGGAACTGAGGCGGACGAGTGGTGGCGTGCCACGCAAGACAAGTTAACTGAGGACGAAGAACCCTACTCGTGGGAGGAATTCATGGGACTGCTCAGGGATCGATTTTATCCCATGAGCACAAAGGCGGCGATGTACGAGGAGTTCCTCTCGTTGAAGCAAGGAGGACAAACGGTACAGGAATACTACGCCCGTTTCAAGGAGTTGGTGCGTTTCGCACCAAGACTCGTGCCAACAGACGTGGAAAAGGCACAAAAATTTGAAATGGGCTGAACTTGACCATACGAGAAGTGATCACTGGCGTCCATTACCCGGACTTGCAGGCGGTGTATGATCGTGCGATAGCTGTCGCAAGGGTGCAACAAATGAAGAGGAAAGTGAGTGGAGAGCCCGGTCAGGTATCTCAGGGACAAGATAAGAGGAATAGGGATAACCGATCCGGTAACAATTCTGGGGGAGACAACTTTCGAGGAGGCCTGAACAGACCCCCTCCGAACAACAATGGGGGAAATGAGGGGAGAATCTTTTTCCGGGGTAACCCGGTGCCACCATGCCCAAGATGTGGCAAGCCCCACTTGGCTAGGGGATGCCCCCAACAGGGCGCATGCTACCGGTGTGGTCGCAATGGCCACTGGGTGAACGAGTGCCGCACTCGAATGGAAAACATCACCAAGAGGGAAGACTTAGGCACGGGGCCAGCGCAGCCTCTCAATCAGGATGAGCGGAATGGAAACAACCATGGGTATAGACCCCCTCAAAACAAGAACTTCAACCAAAATCAACGTCCTCCACAGAACCCAAATCAGCAACAAAATCAGAACCCGAACCGGGATCAGCAAGGCAATCAGGGACGGCCAATGGGGCGGTTGAATGTTATCAACCATGAGGATGTGCCTGTGCAGGGTGACGTAATGGGAGGTACTTTCCATGTTTTAAGTACACCCCTTAAAGTTCTGTTTGACTCAGGAGCTAGTTGTTCGATTATATCATCTAGAGTCTTACCTGAACTAGATCTACCTAAGTGCGAGCTAATTAACTTAGAAATTCAACTACCGTCAGGAGAAGTAGTATCTTGCTCTAAGCGCTATAACGGAATTCCGATAGTTATAAGGAACGTAGACTTTTTCGCAAACTTGGTAGAATTCGATCTAAAGGATTTTGACGTCATACTAGGGATGGATTGGTTAACCAAATATAAGGCCATGATCGAATGCCAAAAGTAAAAGATCGCGTTGTCAAAGAGTAAAGGGAGGAGAGTCATCTTTTACTCCCAGCCCCCTAAGAAGTCTAACAAGATAGTTAACGCCTTCAAATTATGTAGTTTAATGCGTAAGGGTTACGCGTTGTATGCATGCTACATTCATAACCTTGAGGCCGAAGGAGTCAAGATAGATAACATTCCGGTGGTGAGAGAATACCCGGATGTATTTCCTGAAGACGTTCCCGGCATGCCGCCCGAAAGAGATCTTGAATTCACCATAGATCTCATTCCGGGAACGGAACCTGTCTCGAAAGCTCCTTACTGCATGGCGCCACTAGAAATGAAGGAACTGAAGGAACAACTCGAGGAGTTGTTGGAGAAGGGATACATAAGACCGAGCACGTCCCCATGGGGAGCACCGGTCTTATTCGTTAAGAAGAAAGACGGAGGTCTACGACTATGCATTGATTATAGAGGACTTAATCAAGTTACCGTCAAGAACAAGTGCCCGTTGCCAAGGATCGAAGACTTATTCGACCAACTGAAGGGAGCTTCAGTATTCTCAAAGATCGACCTGCGATCTGGATATCACCAGTTGAGAATCGGCGAAAAAGACATTCCAAAGACGGCGTTCAGAACTCGCTACAGACATTACGAGTTCACGGTGTTATCATTCGGGCTGACGAACGCCCCAGCAATGTTCATGAACCTCATGAACAACGTATTTCGAGAACTATTAGATCAATGCGTGGTGGTGTTCATAGATGACATTTTGATCTACTCGAAAAGCAAAGAAGAACACTCCGAGCACTTACACAAAGTGTTAGGGATCTTATGAGTAAATCAACTGTATGGCAAGCTGTCCAAATGCGACTTCTGGTTAAAGGAGCTGACATTTCTTGGGCATATAGTATCCACCAACGGAGTTGCAGTAGACCCGGCAAAGATCTCGACAGTGACCGAGTGGGTGCCACCAAAGAATCCAACAGAGATAAGAAGTTTTCTTGGACTGGCGGGTTACTATAGGCGATTTGTAAAGGATTTCTCAAAAATCGCACGCCCGTTGACCCAGCTGTTGAAGAAAGGGGTGAAATACGACTGGACCAGTGAGTGTGAGTCTGTGTTCCAAGATTTGAAGAAACGACTTACCACAGTGCCAGTATTGGCATTACCATCGGAGGATGGGGACTTCGAGGTGTATAGCGACACCTCGAAAGAGGGATTGGGATGCGTGTTAATGCAAGATCAAAGGGTTATAGCATACGCATCGCGTCAACTAAAACCACCCAAAGAGAACTACCCGACGCACGACTTGGAACTAGCCGCAGTCGTGTTCGCCTTAAAGATATGGAGACACTACCTCTATGGGCGAAAGTGTCGGATGTTCACCGACCATAAGAGCCTCAAGTATATATTCACGCAAAAAGAGCTGAATTTGAGGCTAAGAAGATGGTTGGAACTGATTAAGGATTATGACCTGGAGATTGCTTATCACGATGGAAAAGCCAACGTGGTGGCCGATGCCTTAAGTCGAAAGACTCAACACGTGGCGAATCCACTTGTGATACCGGCCGAGTTGTACAGAGACGGCGAAATTAAGTCTAGAACTGGTGCATTCTGGCACAGTGAACGAAGTCATCAACGCGATGGTAGTGGGACCTACCATATTCGAGGAAATACGACTCGCCCAACCGGGTGATGAAAAGTTGGAGGAAATTAGGAAAAGCATTGCCGAAGGAAAGGCAATAGATTTTAAAAATCATGAGGACGGAAGCATCCGCTTCAAGGGAAGGTGGTGTATACCACAAGGATGCGTTGACCTGAAGCAAAGGGTGATTGAGGAAGGCCATAATGCACCCTACTCAGTTCATCCCGGAGGCGACAAGCTATACAAGGAATTAAAGAAGAACTATTGGTGGCCGAACATGAAAAGAGAGGTAGCCGAGTTTGTGGCAAGATGCCTTACCTGCCAGAAGATCAAGGCAGTACGACAAAAATCCCTAGGGCTAATGCAACCATTGGAAATCCCGAGTTGGAAATGGGATAGCATTTCAATAGATTTCGTGTCGGGGTTACCACGTTCACCGAAAGGGATGAATAAAATCCGGGTGACCGTGGATAGGTTGACAAAAGCTGCCATATTTATCCCAATGAAGGATACTTGGTCCATGGACCAATTGGCAAAGGCGTATGTCGACAATGTGGTACGGCGGCATGGAGTACCACATGACATCATCTCGGAGATAGACAGTAGATTTGTCTCTCATTTTTGGACAAAGCTACAAGAAGCCCTCGGTATGAAAATAAAGATGAGTACCGCGTTCCACCCCATGACGGATGGACAAACAGAAAGAACAATCCAAATGTTGGAAGATATGTAAGGGCATGTGTCCTAGAATTTAAGGGTAGTTGGGAAAATCATTTACCCTTAATCGAATTTTCCTACAACAACAGTTACTATGCTAGCATCGGCATGGCACCTTTCGAGGCACTGTATGGACGCAAGTGCCGAAGTCCATTAAGCTGGGAAGAGAGCAAGAGGACTGTGGTAGGTGGACCGCAACTTGTTGAGGACATGGCTCAGCAAATCAAGATAATTCAAGGAAAGATGAGAGCCGCTCATGACCGGCAAAAGAGTTATGCGGACGTGAGACGACAAGACTTGGAATTTCAAGTCGGCGATAAGGTCATGCTAAAAGTATCACCAATGAAGGGTGTGATGCGCTTTGGCAAGCAAGGGAAATTGAGTCCACGGTACATAGGACCATATGAGATCCTAGAAAGAGTGGGAAACCTAGCATATCGGAGAGCATTGCCGCCACAATTTGCTCGTGTCCATGATGTGTTTCATGTCTCGCAATTGAAGAAGTATGTACATGATCCGACCCATGTACTCCAACCGGAAGAGATTGAATTGGATGATGACTTGAGCTATGAAGAAATTCCGGTACGAATACTCGACGTGAAGGAGAGAGTCACAAGAAATAAGACCGTGAGAATGGTCAAGGTTCTTTGGTCTAACCACGAAGTCGAGACGGCAGCATGGGAATTAGAGATAGACATGAATGATCGTTACCCGACCCTATTTCAAGATGATGCAACCACAGTTATGGGGACATAACTGTCGTCTTAAGAGGGAGAGGATGTAACGGCCCGAATATTTCCGAATATTTTTGTCCGAATATTTTTTACCCCAAATAAATAAATTCAAATTGTTTTGAACTACGAAATGACTTGATCCCTTCACGGGGTACGTAGGCAACTTGGAAATTTCAATTCTGGGTTCAGTCAAATAATAACAAACAACATCACACAATAATACAATCGCTTAATCGCTTAATCAAACAATTCCCGAACTCACGAGATGATAAAGCGCAACTTTAAGGACGAAGTTGATTCTTAAGGAGGGTAGACTGTAATACCCGTAATTTTTAGGATATAAAATAGAATTTAATCCGATGAGCAAAGAGGTTTTATTTCCGAGGACCCGTAAAGTCGGAATTGCACGGAAGTCAAAAGACGACGATTTAGAACCCGACAAACCCAAAACCGACGGACTTAAGATTTCAAACATGAAATCAATTTGAGCCGGAATAAATTTAGGATGGGAACCGTAATCCGAGAATGACCCAGAAAATCGGAATCCGAGAACATAGAGGGATAGAAGTCCGAAAGAGAGGAGGAGAGGCTCGACGGATCGCACGACCCGCCTGGACCGAAGTCCAGGCGCTGACCGCGCGCTATCCACGCAGGGTTTCCCCTATCCCCGCGCCAACCCCGCGTGGTTGCCCAGAATGCGGCAAATCACGTGATTTCGGCGATTTCTTGCCATAATTCGACCCCCCGACGATGGAAAGTGGATTTTGGATGGGGGAAGGAGTATTAGGACGAGGGGAGAGCAGATTCTCACCCATTCTCAGTCTCCAAACTTCCCTCTACTCTCCCAAACACTCCCAAAGCCAAATACTCTTCCGACGACTTCCCGACGAACTTCCGACGACTTTCCGGCGACCAAAACCGACTGTGGGAACGTGTAGATCAAGGTTTACATCCCTTAGATCGTTGGTAAGGAGTATTTCAGATTCTTTATCTCGTTTTAATCTCAAATCCTCAATCTAACTTCGGATCTTTGACTTGTAAACACGTTCGTGGCCGAAGGAGAAGGAGAACGTGTGCGTGGATCCGTTCGTAGTAACTTTGGACGAGCCGAGCGACCCTAGGATGACCAAACACTCAATCACTGTAAGTTGATGCCTTTCATATCAATACGGGTGGCTTAGGGGCGTCCGATTTAGTGTCTTTGTAACGAAATGTAAAAATCGAACTTAAAAACCCCAACATGCGCAATTTTTGAAATCCGATTAAAAACCCTATTTCGAGAAGTCAAACCGAAAAACTCAAAACTAGAATTTTGATCCTAACATATTAAACTATGTTGTGTAAGAATTTCAGAGATTTTGATCAAAGTTTACTATCCCAAATCGCTCCGAACATAAACTGCCTTGTTAAAACTTTTTTGAAAACTGACAGTGTACATGTCCGAACTTGATGAGCATGTTTCTATATTTTCTAATCCGAATTGATCTTTGTAATCTAAATGAAAGTTGTAGATAATCATGTCTAGTATGTATGTATAAAATTTCAGAATTTTTCGAGCCATTTGTTATATCAAAACGTCGATTTTCTGAACTGTGGTAAAACTGAAACCTGACAGTGTATATGTTGTGCAATAAACTCGATTTTTGACATTTTTTCTCAACTTATTTCGAAATTGTTAAAACACAAAAGTCGTTCGTTAGGGTGTTTTTGATATACTGTGAAAATTTCAGATTTTTCAAACTTGAAATGAATTTTTAAATCAAAAAGGCGTAAACTGTGACGCCAAACGACCTTTAAATCGTGAGATTTTGAAATTTCGAAACAAATGATCGAAAACTTGAAATACGATAAAACTATACTTTTGAAAAATTCCGTTACACTAAATCGAAATGATACATGAGATACTTTGGTGGAGGGAGAGTGCTCTGCAGGGTGCCCCTCTAGCCTTTCTCTGCGGGCCTATAATGGACGAGAGAATATTATTGAAATACTATGCTAAAACGGCATTGAGATACATGGCTTACACTCTCGGGAGTATCCGTATGGATTTTCTGAGGCTCCGGAGTGTTACTGGGTATGGCAGATATGGCTGCGGCCGCCGGATGACCGGCTACACAAGAAACTTACGAAACGGCTGCGGCCGCCGGACGACCGGCTACACTAAAGTATTGAGTTGGTGACGTAACGGGGAAAAAATAAAAGACTTAATTCTTTTAAGTATTTATTTATTTATTCATGTCTTTAAATTATGCATTTTAATATCATGTCTTAAATTTTATAACATGTTAAATTATTATTTATGAATTTAAATGAATGTTCAAGTATACAATTAAATGATTTGTTTTTAAATTGGTAAATGGAATGTTTGTATGCATGCCTAGGAGTAAAAATTTAATTATTTAATTAAACCCCTTTATTGCTATGTTAGGATCGACTTACTCAGTATTTTATAATACTGATAAAATTGTTGTTTTCCTTTTTTTTTTTCAGAGTATGGAGAAAATGCATGAGCATATGCATTTGGGGGATGGAAAAATTTAAACATTGTTTTATCGCTTTTTATGATACTTGCATATCGGGCCTGTATAACCCGAGTTTTGGCCATGTCGGCCCACTTTACATTTTCCGCTGCGATATATTATTATTAATATTATTATGTGTGTGGATGAGACTTATTTATTATTTTTAAATAAATTCCGGACTTGTTTTTAAAACTTTTGCAATACCTATAGCCTTGCATCTCTTTAGCAAGCTCGGAGAATCCGTGTCTTGCTAGGGAGGTGTGGCGGTGGCATCCCGGCCTGGGTTATCAAATCCGGGGTGTTACAACTTCGCCGTTTCTCGCTTGCAGATCGTGGTTTACGTTTCAAACCTCTTCTCTCTTTAAATGTTGTTTCGTGTTTATCCATTCTACATTCTTCTCGTTTGTATTTGGTTAAGGTTTCCTTTGTGCAGCTTTTAGTTTCAAATATGGCTTCCTCCTCTTCCCCCAAATCCCCTTCTGATCCCATCACTGATTCATCCGCTCAAGCAAATACTGAAATTCCTATTGATCCAGTGCAAGTAATGTCCTTTGTTCTTCAAGCCCTTGGTGAATCCATTCCAAATCCATCAACTGAACTTGGTGAAACGTCTGGAGGCAATGCTGACGACACTGTCCAGGAGGCTCTTCCTCTTGACTATCTACCGCCAGCCGGAGCTCTTCCTGCACCCACTCCGCCTGCTCTTCCAGCACCTCAAAAGGAAACATTCATCGTCTACTGGGATGATGGAACCACAACTGAGTATCCTCAAGGTAATGAGGATGATCTTTTCGATTCCAATAATCCTGACGATGCTGTTACTGGAGAACAGGAACAACAAAGGAACAACGAGCCGGATCCTGAAGTCACTCTGGAACATCGCCCTGCTGCTCGCACCCCCGTGACTCGTTCTCGCAAAAGGAAGGACAAGCAACCTGCAGTCGAGACAACTCAGAAACGACCAAAGAAAGTTGGCCCTATGACTGTTCGTGATGCTCTAAATTTCAAGTTCTATGACAAGGAAGCACAAAAATTTGCCAAGGAACTCAACAATCGAGATTTTATACCTGAGGAGCAGTTCACACATCCTATCTACAAGGAACTTGGTTTTTCCAAGTATCTGGAGGACTGTCATCTTCTCTACTGGGCTACAAAACTGGAGGACTTCTCTCCTGCTTTGGTTCGAGAGTTCTATGCAAACCTCCATCCAGATGTCCTAGATGCTGAGTCTCCTTTTGGTGGAAAGATCTACATTCGAGGCAAAATCCTGGAGATTTTTCCTCAAAGTCTTCAACCAGTTGTTAAAGGTGCATCTTAACAGCAACCTGGATGATGTGAAGAACTACATGCCTAACTCAAATGCTGAAGTCGCTTACGAGATATACAACACCAAAAGCGTTGCATTCGGTCGAAATCAACTTCGTGCTGCTCAGCTTACTCTTAAGTATAGCTGTCTCTTTCGTCTGTGCAGTTCCAACATCCTTCCAACAACAAATGCCAGTCAAGTTTCATCTCATATGGGTAAATTGATGTTTTGCATTGAAAAATATCTTAAAATGACAAATTTTGATCTCTGTGTGCTCTCTAAGATGGTAGGTTTTACTCGAGGATCGCTTGACAAGAACGATCTCCTTCCCTATCCCGCTTTGATCACTAGATTCTTGAAGAAGAATGGGATCAAAGTCTCAAAAGAAGAGCGCATTCCCATAAAGCAGAACACTCCCACCAATGATCTCAGAAATATGCACAATGACATTCTTCTTGGTCCTGCTCTCTCTGGCACAGCATTGGTAAACCATCTCAAGACCATCATTCTTCGACAGAATGAGGAAGTGTCCAATGTCATTGCTGCTGGCCTCCGCATCAAGAAGCAAAACAACAATATGCTGAAGTTGCTTCCGGGCTCATTTGATCCCCCACCTACTGGAGAGGAGGATGAAGATGAGGAGGATTGACTCATCAAGGGGGAGATGGTCCCAAACTGATTTACTCTGCTGACTAACTGATGTTAATGGATGATATTAACAATATTTTGAGGGGGTACATTCTAAACTGAAATCTTTTGGTATTTTGGTCTGTAACTAAATTGAATGCCTGTTGCTGGATACTTTTTCATACTCTTGCTTGCTGATTTTTATTTTGCGAATTGGACTTCTTTGCATGAATTTTCATGACTGATCATATTTTGCTGTTATTGTTCTTTTCTGGTGTCATTATTACTCTTTAACTATTTTTTTGTTGAACTTGATCTTTTACCCTGTTGTGAGTTTTATCAAATATTGGTTTGAGACTTCATGTGATGAATCATCCTCTTCATGAAATGAGGGGGAGATTGTTGGCACTAAACATTTCATGCAGGATTCTTTTTGTGTCAATGCACCCGACTAACAACAGGACAGTTATATCTTTGAGGATCGAGTCCCACCAGCACCATGGACTTAAAGACCAAGGCAGACTTCAATTTATATAAGATCTTTATACTTGAGTCTTTGAGTTAGATTTTTGTACTTTACATTCATTCTTCTATACACTTACCGAGAGTATTCTTAGATCCATTTTAGAAGATATACTTGAGTCAAAACCGTGTTCTTCATGTTAGATGATAGAGTGTTTTGATCTTGAGTGAATTGAGTTGCAATTCATGTGTATATCGTTTTAGATCGAGTTGTCATCCAAGATGAGGGTTCTTCTTGGAATAGCTTAGGATTCTTGTTCAGGGTAGTCAACAGGTTGAGAGAACAACAAGATTGCGTATGAAATTCTAGTCAGGGAGATTAGAAGTTGAGGGGGAGATTTCAGCTTCTAGATCAAGTTGATAGGATTGTTTCCAAGTCTTGTGTTTGTTCTTGAACTTTTTTGAGTGATCTTCGCCTGGATTGGAATCCCCCGGACGTAGGACAGGAGGTCCGAACCGGGTCACCAAACAATTGTCTTTTTACTTTACTGCAATTGTGTGTGATCATATCAACGTATTAACAACCTACTCTAAGGGACTGTCAATTTTCATTCTACATATTTTGAAATAATAACGATAGAAAAAATGCATTGGATTGTGTGCAGAAGTCAAATAAGATAAGTTAAATGGGACGAAGGGAGTAACAATTATGTAAATATTTCATTTTTATGAAAACGGGGTATTTTATACTCTTACATAAGAAAACCATATGCTATGAATGGTTAAAACACAAAATACTCAGCTGCGCACGGACATTATTTTTTTTTATACGGAATCAATAAGTCAGTTCATAAATTTCTTTTTTAAAAGTCAATCATAGTACAAACAACTAAAAGATTGACTGGAATTTTAATAGGTGATTAATTTATTATACTGACCAAAAGAGTTATGGGAATATTGATTCATTTACACTTCATGTCGGGAAATGCTTGCAATCTTATTAGAAATGTTTTCAGGAGTTCTCTTTTTCCATATTACAATTGAGATTCATATATCGGCAAAGGTGAGTGAACATATATGAAGTATA
Organism: Hygrophila difformis; assembly: GCA_030278955.1. NCBI lineage: Eukaryota > Viridiplantae > Streptophyta > Magnoliopsida > Lamiales > Acanthaceae > Hygrophila > Hygrophila difformis. The sequence goes on along the minus strand of JAOANR010000003.1, from coordinate 44,341,163 downwards.
TTTATCTACACACTTCATTCAATTTTGATCAATCATTTGATTATAGTTATACTTCCTCTGTATTGATATGTTTTCTACGGACTCACTTTTTACACAGTTCAATGCATATTTTAAATTATTAATAACTCAAATTCGATATAAGTAAAAAAATTTAAAGTTCAATATTTAAAAACTACATGATTTGACGAATTTAAAAATATTCAATTTGGCTATATTTTAAGTTTTTAACATTTACAACTATAATAAAACTTTAAGTGAAAGCCGGTGTGTGAATAGTAGCACATTACCAAATATCAACAATATAACGAGATGGAGGTAGAATAAGAGTAGATATAGTCAAGGGATATTTTGTTTGATTTGTGTCACCTATAGTTTAATTAGAGGGGTGTTTGGATAAATTACAAGAAAATAGATTATCTGATTATTGTGTTTTCAAAACGTAAATAATCAATTTAACAGCTAAAAAATGGTGCTGCGAACCTAATTATTTGCGTTGCGTTAACGCAATAATCAGATAACTGTTTCATATCACTAATCCAGACACCCACTTAATATATGGCTGAAAACACAATTCTTTACAACTCTAAAAAGTGGCTTCATACAAACTGCGTTTAAAAACTCTCAAACATACATAATTGATTATTACAAGGATTTATCCAACACAAAATTAACAAATTATTTGCAGGATTGCTTGAATGTCTCCATCGCCGTCCCCTCCTCACTCAACATATTTTCCTCGCCCTTGTCTTTGTTCCAGCGGTGCTCTGAGTCCTGTGGTTCCTATGTCTCAACATATTTTCACTCAACATAATTCTGGGGACTTATTTATCAAAATAATTTGAGGACCTCCATGCTAATTCAGATGTGATTCTTATGCAATTTTAGAGTTATTTTCCAAGGATTCTCTATTTTTTTATTAATTTTTTTTTAAAGGAAGCTATTGGCCACAGAAATGGTTGTTGAGAGTTCATTTCACAAAATTACAAAGGCGATAAAGGAGATAGATAGGGGCTCGGGTGGGAAATCGAACCTCCAGCATAAAATTGAAAAACAAAATCTTGACTACTCGGACAAGTTTTTATCGCGATGATTCTCTATTTAAAAACAGAGGAGGAACAAAAATCAAGAAGATAGAGAATCTATGAATTCAAACCAGACTAGAAAGATTCGGACAACTAAACTTAATAAATTCATATACTATATCAAAAGAAATTAGATTATAGGAAATGAGTGTTCAAACTGGAATTCCATGGATATAGTTATCAGGAAAAACGCTTCAGAGTTGAGGAATTTCCGGGACAACATTTGCTAGACATGGGGTCCGTCGTCCGAGATTGGCGACTAAAGAAAGTAAAGTGGACCAAACCAGAAAGTGATGCTATCAAAGTAGTTAATTGTGACGGCAGAATACGTGAAGGAAGAGGAGTGGCAGGAGGAGCTATGGGGAGTTTTGATTGGTATGCCTGCCTGGGATAGAATGATTTCCAAAACGTGATTATTGATTGAGTTGGATTGTGAAACAAACTGTCACGAGGCAGCTCATTGAATTGATGACCGTTCAATGGAAGATGATGAATCTTTTGCTCCTTTGCTACGAATAATTTAATTTGGAGATGCAATCATGATGGAATTTGGCGTGTCCGATTTAGTCTTGTACCTCGAGAAGCTAATATAATAAGGCTGTTGATGCCTTACTTCGATGCATGTAACATGATGAATAGATATGGTTTTGGTCACATTACTCGACCTCCCGATATTGTTGGGAGATTTTTTGAACATGGATCGCATCGGAATCATGCATGAAAGCACTCTCTTGAATAAAATTGGCCATTTGGCCCTCCTTTTACCTCCGGAAAAAAACAAGAAAAGAAATTAGATTAGATATATATGAATTTATTAACTTTTGGGAAGAAAATAGGTCCCGAAAATTCAAACTAACATGCTTGAAAAATTTATACATGAGGGAATAGAGACTCGGCATAGTGGTCATGTCCCCAGACTTCCAACCTTATTATGGTTATGGTTGGGGTTCAATTCTCACATGCCCCCTATTCATCTCATTTATCCCTTTTTAATTTGTGTGGCTTGGACTCCCATAAACCTTTGTCCAAGAGCACTTCTTGCATTTGTTGTTAGCCGGGCATTATTGCCGACACTTGATTGTTAATGTTTAAATTTTAAATATAAAGTTTAAACTATACTTTCTTATAAACAACAACATCAACAACTTAACGTTTCATTACCATCTCACTCAACACTCTTCAATCTCAACACTTTGCCTCCATGAAAAGAAAAAGAAAATAATAAAAGGTTTCCCATTTATGAATTGTCCCCAAAGGAGCTAAAAGTGTCCCATTATGTTGTGTTGCACACGGCATGCCAACACACTATATGCATTTTTGTATTCATCATTAACCATTAACTACAACATCAATCACTTGCGCTTCTCAAATGCTTAAACTTTTGAGAGCCAACAATTAATGACTATTTCAACAACATATTCAACAAAGTAAACAACCATGGACAACACTGGATGACATTCTCCAACTAAATTCTTACATTCCAATAAAGCCTCTGTCCTCATATTTGCACTCCTATTTAGTGAACTTAACATCTGGATTTCTTGTGGATTTGAGCCACATATCAGCCACCGCTCTCGCCGAGATGCTCCAGAGGACATCCGGCCCCGTCGGCACGTGAACTTTCACCTTCTTCCCTCCCTTTCCCATCCCATTCGCCACCAGCCATTGCAATGCTGTCAGCTTTTGCTTCTCTGCATCCCATATGTTTTTGGTCCTCAAAGTTCTCACCTTTATGCCTCCTACCTGCAGACTGGCTACTTTGTACCACTTTCCTTCGTTTTCACTCTTTGATTTGCCACTCACCCTTGTGGGATGAATCAGTGCTATCATAGGACCGCCAACGGGCTCGTACTGCCTCGAAGGATCGCGCAGTTGGATGATCACTGCTATTGTTATGCCTTCTGAGTCCAGTGGAGGTTTTGCAGAGTTTTCTTTGATCGAATCCTCAATGGGGACTGCTGAGGCCAATGGATGGGAGTGGACTTCATCGTTTCCTCCTCCGGTTGTTTTCGCATCAAGTGGCGAGACATCAAATGGCGCGGCTTCTTCTGCAGCATCTGCTTGGATTTTGAGGCCATCGATGGCCAGTGTCTCGATCTTAGGCATCGAGGATGCTAGGATCTCGTCCAATGTTAGGGGCTCTTCGGTGACGTTCCATATCCCAGTCGAGACACGTTCCTTTCTACCGTTGTTCATTCCAGTCGCCATGGACTTCACTGCTGCAATGATGCGTGCGGCGCTTGAGCTGGCGCCTTCATTGTTTCGCCCCTGGATTATCGCTGCAGCTATGCCTTCGAAGGCTATTTGCTCAGCTGTTTTTCCTGTGAGTTCATCCATAGGCATTAAGGTGGATATCTCGGAGGACAGTTCTTCGAAGCCTAATGCTGCCATCCTCTGTAACAGATTGAATGAAGTCTTGTTTGATTGGATCAACAATGGCTTCGACATCTGCATCGCGAGCTTTGGAGCGTCGTTTCTTGTAACTAGAGTCGCCAAGGGATTCACCGCGGCCAGGTAGCCTCCGTTTCTCGTTTGAACCACACAACCTAATCCCTTACCAAGATCAGGTACAAAAACCTCCTCTTCCTCTTTGCCACCCCTCAGTTTCTGTTTCAAGTCTTCATCATTGATGCTACTCTTGAACTCATTTTCGTTCATTGGATCATTATCGAGCATTTGAAGAAACTCTCGGGTAACTTTATCCTCGTCTGCATCCAACGCCTGAGATCCAGTTTCTTCATCAGGTTTTAAAAATTTTCCCTCCTCCACAACAGATTCAAGTGCTTTGATCTGCTGAGCTATTGAGTCGAGCTCCTTTAGGCGTGAAATGTGCGACTTATCTTGCACGACGACTTCCTTGACAACCTCACCGAATGCAGATCTTTTTTCTTGTGGCTTTTCTTCTCGTTTGCCATTCTTGTCCTCGATTTCTACGCCTTTTTCCACGACATCAAACTCAGGGAAATCATCATCATCATCAAACTCCTCTGGCTCCAGTTTAAGATCATTAGATGTCACACCTTTTTGCAAAGGAGTCCAGCTTTGTGATTGACTTGAAACTACTCTTGAACTAGGAATACTAAACGACGATTTTGATTGCGTTCGAGCAACAAAGGGCGAATAGCTTCCGCTCCTCCCCAACTTCTGCCGCTCAGGCTGCGCATAAATCCCCGTTCCTCCATCCTTCTCCATCATCTGGAAGCCTAATTTCAGAACAAGTTCTCCGCCTTTGGCCTTACCGGACAGGGGGAAAGCCCTGTCCCATTGGCGAACGCGCCTGCCTTCAAAGCTGCTCTCTATGGATTCCTGAATGAGGCTACTCAAATCCACAGAAGCCCTCCCAAAATCGATCTCCTCAGCATCAACAGCCACCGCGTAAATCAGGAAGGGACGCGCCTCAAATTTCATGAGCGTGCCGCTGCCAGGGGTGAAGTAAACATGGCATCTAAGGAACAGAGTCTCTACAAACTCAGCATCGCCTTTCGCCACCATAGACGGCATAGTCTGCACCAATCCATCTCTGCTCTCCTTCTTCCGGACACAAATTGCCAGTCGGACGCCATTCATGGCCGTTGGAAGGCCTCTAACCGCCACAACTTCAACCGAGAACAAGCAGCTCAGCTTCTGCTTGCCTAGATGAGTTAGGGCCCTAAAAGGCTTCCACTTCCAAATACCACCTTTCCTATTCTCAAAGCCCTCATCAGACGTCTTGTTGATCATCCCATCACCCTGCACACTCTTGTTCTGCTCGTTCTCCTTGTTGCGATTCGTCCGGGAAGGCCAAGAAGTCAAGGACAGTGACATCCGCCTGGCTCGTGGTTTCCGGATGGGGGGCGCCTCCACGTCTTTTTGGGCTGTTGTGACATCATTACAGGGGATCATTTCGGGCCTAGGGAGCGAAAAAGAGGCGGTTCGTCTGCGCGTCGTTTTTGGCGGGAACAAGGAATCACTGAGGGACTCAAGTTCTTGAAGAATCTGAGTGTTGGGATTGTCATTTGATGCCATGGTTTGGCAAAGAATGAGGAATGGGGAAAAGGGGAGAAAGTTTGAGAGAGTGGTGGGATTGTTGGGGGGGAGATGTGTGTGTGTGTGTGTGTGGATTTATGGAGGGTTTAGGTTTGGATGATTGGAGGTGAAGACAAAAGTCATGTGAAGAATTGAAAAAAATGTGGAGATTTATGAGCCATTGAAATTTGTTTGCAGTTTGTTTGTATCTGTGAAGGAAAAAGCAGCAGCGTTGAACCGTTGGAGTTGTGCCATGTTTTGTGGTGTGTAAGGAAAGGGACAGTGAGATGGGAATTGGGGAATGAATGGGCTTGTTCTTGAGACATATAGGAGTACTAATTATTGCTTCTTTTATGGTAGTTTGGGAATGGCCTTGATCTTGAGACATGCTAATTTATTGCTTCTTTTAGGGTATATATGTGGTTTGGGAATATGTTTAGTTAGGGCACTACTTGACTCTACATTTTAAGCTAGGAAAATTTCAATTCAATTCTTAAATTCGGCTACTAAACTTTTGGTAGTTCAGTCACAAATTTCGTCTTTAAACTTGTTATTGACCGAATTTTGGGTTTAACTGCCAAATTCAGTGAAAAAATAAAAATAAAATTAAGTGTTTTAAATTTTAGTTAGAGTGTTAAAAGAAGCCGGGAGAGTCAAATATTACTTTTGACTTTTGAGTGTGTCTTGTTTAAGCCTAGCTCATTAAACTAATTGAATATATAAAGTTAAACTTAAGCGAGTGATTCGAACACGAGTACTAAAATACAGTATATAAACAAATAGTTAATTTTAATTTTGAACTATATTACCTTCTATGTGCAGTACTAAAATGTAGTGAAGTATAATTTAAAATTATTAAAACTTCATGGAACTCTAATCTTAAAGTTGGAAGTGAATGGTTGACGATTAGGCCACATCCTGAATCCATGGAATATATATGCTGTATTATTATTATTAAAACTCTTAAAATGTTCATCTTTAATTATTGAAACAAATACTACTATAATGTTCCATGCATATTACAACACATGCTTTTTGAAACGACCAAAATACATAAATCCAACGACCCTACATATTACTATTATGTAATAAAATATTGTCAAAGCATAGATAGGCACACTAGAAAAATATTATAAAATATTACAAACAATAAAGGGCTTGAATGGTTGATAGCCAATGCTACTTAGGTACATACATAATAATAATATAAAAACAAGAAAAAGAATTTTAATGTTGTGAAATTCTAATCCTCAAGAGATGAGGGAATTGTAAGAAGTTACATAGAAACACCCTTTCAAACCCATGACTTGTTTATGCCTTTTTATGAAATTTGTGGACTATATAATCATTGAGTTGGCATTGGGTCCTCTCTCCTCAACCTCGAGCAATAGTGCAATAAAGAGTTTCACGTGCCCATTTCTTCTTTTGTATTTACTCCCATCCCAACTCAAAACTCATCCAAAGTGCCATATTCTTTTGTTTTGGGAATACTATGAAAAATATCTAACACCAAAATCACACGAGGTTCAACATCCTCTGAATTCGATCTCTAATCGTGTTGATTTTTCTCCGATCCATTCCAAGGTCGAGTGGGATATTTGAATTTACTGAGGTGTTCCTTTTTATTTGGATGTTTGTTCATGTCCCGATACATGTTAAAAATGTTGCTTTTTGCAGAATGTGGTTTACATGAAGAAACATGTGCAGAAGGTATAAAGGCCATGTTTTGATTAGTTTTATTGGATGTTTTTTTAATTAGTCTGTTATAAGGTAAGTTCGCAATGAAAATAAGACTGATCTGATAATACCAATCAAATTGGAGCTAAATTTATATTGCATTGTTGTGTAATAGATGTATTTTTATTTAATTTGTGGTCCTTTTGTTCACCTTTTGGCTAGTGGTTTTTTTTTTTAAAGGTGAATACCATGGTATCCTCAATACTCATTGGACCCATGACTAATTTTTCGAGGATCGGGTGGTCATTGAAGGGTTGCCTATCCTAAAGTAGAATTCTGCATACACAAAGACTCGAATCCAAGACCTTTGCTTAAGTTGTCAGAGCGTCATACCACTCAAGCCAACTGCGTTTGGTACCTTTTGGGTTATGGTTTTGATGAACCAGATTGGTGTATAGTTTGTGCCGTGTTTCCTAAATCTTTGGTGTGTTTAAAAATGGAAAGGGAGATGGGAATGGCCTTATCTTGAGACATAATTTATTGCTTCTTTTATGGTAGTTGGAAATGGCATTTGACTCTACACATGGTGTATTCAATCCAAAGTTTTATGGATTTTAAAAATTGGTGGATTTAGAGAGTCCATAGACTCACTTAGAGTTGATTGATTTTGCGTAGACTCCATGTAAAGTTTGGCTGACTTTTAGAAATCTTGAATTGTTTAGAGAGATTTTGTTTAGTTATATATTTTTTAAGAGAATTCATTAAAATCTACAAAGATTTAAAATTCATGGACTGTTGAATAGCTCAAAATTTTTAAAAACTTTTTAAAGTCTGTATTGAATACACCTATATTAAAGATTTTTTAAAATCTGTATTGAATACACTTACATTTTTAAAGACTTTTTAAAATATAAATTGAATACACCCCAACTTTAAAAGTCTAAAAAAATCCTACAAACATTTGGATTGAAAATACCTCCGACGTTTTCAGCCTCTATACTTTTTTTTTAAAAAATATTGACACATATGTGTCTGCAAAGGTATGTGTGAGCACAAACCATACAAATTACAAAATGGGTAAGGTGGAGGGATAAGCGGCCGGGTGGGAAGCGAACCATTAACCTATAGTTGGAAGGCAGAGAACATGACTACTTGGGTCAAGTCTCATTCCCCTATAGATGATAAAATTGAGAACATGGATTCTATTTTCCAACGTGGTTTTAGTTTTTACTTTTTTTTAAAAAAAATAAACATGTTTTTTATTTATTATTTTCTAAGTATATTAACATACGTTATACTATTTATGGGATATGGCTTGGGTGCAGAAGGTTACATATGCACCATGATAGCCCAAGCCAAATAAATGATGTATAGCACAAAAATGATGTACTATATATCTCCATAAATGATGCCTATAATTTATTCCATTCCATGATGCCCCAAGTCAAATAAATGATATATAACACAAAAATGATGTATACACCTTCATAAATGATGTCTATGATTTGTTATATTTTTTAATGCCATCATTTTTAGAGCATAAATCATCATGGAACACCTACAGAATTTGTATGCAGTTGTACGGAAACTGAATTGCTATTTTTGCGTATGAGAAAACAAATTTTTGAGGGGATGGTTACGGTACATAATTGAAAAATTCTTGACCATCAAAATTTTGTGTGAGCCATTGATGAAATACTCAAATCAATGGTTGAAATTAATACAAAGGCTAGTCTTGTAAGTTAAATATTGTAATATCCGAGAATTTTCCAACATAATAAAATAATAATTAGATAAATAAACAATAAATAAAATAAATTCAATAAATAAATAAATCCAGCAAGTAAATAAATAAATAATGATAAGGAAATGAGAAATGGGAGTTAACTTAAAAAGGAATTAAAGGAAATTAATTAAATAAAAAGAATTGATTAAGGATAAGTAAATTGTACACCAAAACCCGACACCAATGAACTCGAGAATCCGAGTCCAAACATCCAATTAGACCCGAGTAAAAACTTAGAGAGTAAGTAGAAACCCGAAGATACCCCGGAAATCGGAATACGGGAACATAGAGGGATAGAAGTCCGAAAGAGAGGAGGAAAGGCATGACGGATCGCACGACCTGTCCGGACCGAAGTCCAGGCGAGTTCGGCGCGGTGGCCGCGCGGTCAAAAGGGACGGGCGCGCCACGACCGCGCCATGTGACAGATTCGCCCGTGCGAGATTTTCTCGCCCGAATCCGGATTTTCCGACTTCGGTTGAACACCATTCGGCTCAAGACTCCTAGGGGCAGACCTTGGGCGTCCCTAGGGCTTGTTCAACTATAAATAAGCCCTCTTAAAGGCTCTGAATACTTTTCCAAAACCCTACAACTCTCTATACGTCCGAAAACCCTAATTTCGGAGTCGTCGGAGGCACGAGACCAAGGCAAGACTGATTTGGACGAAAATCAGAGTCACCTTGACGTCGTGGTAAGTTCCGATCCATTCGTCTCTTACGTGTGATTCGAAAACGAATCCTAATCTTCTTATTTTTCTTTCTACGCCCCGAATCGGATCTAGAACGTAGAACCCGACGAACGGAGAGGATAGACGGAGGACTGGAAGCCACACCTTCGAAATAGACGATCCCGGATATCTACAAATCTGTAAGTTAATACTTACATGGTTTTGGGAGTAATTAAAACACGAAACCTAAAAGCTTAATCGAATCTTTCGTAAATCTGTCATTGAATGTTTTCTACCAGCGCAACAGTTTTGACAAATTTTTCCGAACCTTAAAACGACTTCAAATGGAAAAACTTAAAACACGAAAAACGTTTCTAAGGCTTAGATATATCTACTGTAAAATTTTCAAAATTTTTAGAGAAGATTTGATATGTGAAAACCAACCGAAACCGAACTGCTGGGAATTGGATCTTGAAATTCTTGACAGAACTTAGGTCCGATCTTGATCACGTTTTTGACATAGGTTCTAGATCGATTTAGATCTTTGGCCGAACATAAAAGTTGTAGATAAATATCTTAAGATGATCTCTGTAAAATTTCATTAAATTTGGAGCTGATTTGCTGTGGTAGATCTTGATAATCTTGAACTGCTGTATACGAATTGCGGACAGATTTAGGTTATGACGAAAATTGATGATTTTGACCTATTTCGGTAACTCGAATTGAAAAAGTTAAAATACAAAAGTTGTTCATCTCGATGTTTCTGAGTCAGTGGTAAAATTTCAGAATTTTTGGAATTAAATTCGATATTTAATGAATTTTAGAGTAAACTGTGGTTGACCGAGTCAAATCTTGAAATCTTGTTGAAACGGTGAAACTAGCCTTTAAGGTTTAAACGAGTAGAAGACTATTTGAAATATTATATGAAATCTGGAAAATTAGGAAAATCCCCTTTACGAACTTGATCGTTAAAATTAGGGGGTGAGTGCTCTGCAGGGTGCCCTCCTAACGATTCACTTCGTGCCTATATGGACGATGGTGACCCCGCGCGAAAAATTTGAGATATGTTGCCAAAACGGCATGAGATATATGGCCTACACTCTCGTGAATATCCTTATGGGTTTCTCGAGGCTCCGGAGTGGTACTGGGTATGGCAGATACGGCTGCGGCCGCCGGTTTCCGGCTAAATTGACGAGATTGCGTTGCAATCGTGAAATACTTGCTATATTATCTTGGGAGTAATGGGGATAGTTAAATATTTTTATTTGTTGTTCTTTAAATTATTAAATGCTTTATTTAAATTACTTATGGCTTCATCTAAATTATTTATGAATATTATCATGCTTTTATGTAAATATTAAATTAATGGCTTTTAAATCCTACGGTCATGCATGTGTTAACTTACTCAGCAAGTTGTGCTGACCAAACCATTTTATTTTTCTTTTTTCCTTACAGAGTATGTGGAATGATTATGAGCACGTTCATGCATGGGGGAACCATAATTTTTGCGAACTTTATTATTTAAATTCTTGCATTAGACATTAGAATAAACGGGCCTGTTTAACCCGTGTTTTGACCGTGTTGGTCGTATTTATATTTCCGCTGCAATATTATACTTAAATACTTTTTCCGCTGCGCTAAGATATTATTATTTTCGAGATTATATTGTATGGGCTGTTTGCAAATGTTTTCAAAGCTTTTTAAATACTGAAATACCTAGCCTTGCATCTCTTTAGTAAGCCGGAGAAACCGTGTCTTACTAGGGAGGTGTGGCGGTGACATCCCGACCTGGGTGACCAAAAACCGGGGTGTTACAAGTTGGTATCAGAGCCCGGAATATTTTTAAACCTATTATTATTATTACTATTTTTAAACTATTATTTTTAAACCCTTATTATTTTTGAACTACTATTAATATTTTGACTATTATTTTAAATTTTAAAGTATTATTTCCATGGAAAATTTTTATTTTAAAACCCATGGAAAAAAATATATATAGTGCATTAAATTATTTTTGGGGGGAAATCATCATTTGCATTTGCATATTGCATCTCTTCTATGAACTTAGAATCTTGGCAATTTGAACTTAGAATCTTGGCGAATTCGAACTTAGAATCTTGGCGAACTTGAACTTAGAATCTTGGTGAAATTGAACTTAGAATCTTGGCGAAATTTAACTTAGAATCTTGGCGAATGTTAACTTAGATCTTTTGCTTGCGCTAGATGGCTAGTCAAGATATGATGCAGTTGATGATCAAAATGATGAACGTTCACCTTGACTCCCAACAAACCATAGAACAAATGAAATATCGTATGGCTCAATTGGAGGCCAGTTTGCACCATATGGGCAACTTGAGAGAGGCGGATCACCACCGCATAAACCAACTCGAACGCCAAGTCCAAACCCTCACTACACAAAACCTAATACTGAAGGAACACATCGATGCCCATGGGCAAGACTTGAACACTATCTTTGACGATCTACTGCTGCCAAGTTCGGAGGAGGAAGACCCGGAGGAGGATCCCGCTACCCCACCGGAGGACGTCTTGAGACGCTAGAGATTCTATTTTTAGATACTATTTTGCTAGGAAAATATTTCTACCTTCGTACTAAAATTTCTTTTGAGGAAATAAAATGCCCGATTTATTTATAATAAATCGAAAAAAAAAATCCGGACAGACCTGTCCGTACGACAAAAAAAAAAACGAAACAAAACAAATTAAAATAAAACCCCGAAGCGTACGGCGCTTCTTAGCTCGATCAAGCACCACGTGCTAAATTACAAAACACATATACATTTATAGAAATTGCTTAGACTATGTGTTAAATTCACAAGTCCTAATCCACCCTATTTGTACCAGAATAACACCCAGAGGAGGAGGAAGAGGAAGAACTCAACCCGCTCCCCAAACCACCACTGAAACCCCTACCGAAATACCTCCAAATGTCACGGAACCGGCCCAACCTGTAGAGGAACAACCCCAAGGTGCGCAAGATGCCCCCGCACCGAACAATGTGGGCGATCGTCTTCAGACGATAGAAGAGGTTTTGATTGCGCTAGGGAACGCGCAAGTCAACCAAGGCCAAGCTGTGGCGGTACCTCCGCCCCAAGCTCGCCCTAACTATCTGGCTATGGTGAATCCCTACCAGCCACCCCACTATGCTGGTGAGGAGGATCCAGCCAAACTAGAAGAATGGATCCGGACCTTCGACAAACTGCTGGGAGCAGTCAAATGTCCGGAAGGAGAAAGGGTGCATGTCGCTTCGTACTACTTGGGAGGCGAAGCGGACGACTGGTGGCAGGCGACTCAAGCTAAGCTGACTGAAGATGACGAGCCCTACTCGTGGATGGAGATGATGGAACTACTCAGGGATCGATTCTATCCCTTGAGTACTAAAGCTGCTATGTACGAAGAATTCCTGTCACTGAAGCAAGGAGGCCAAACCGTACAAGAGTACTACACACGATTCAAGGAGCTGGTGAGGTTCGCACCAAGACTCGTACCCACGGATGCGGAGAAGGCTCAAAGGTTCGAGATAGGACTGAACCTGTCTATTCGCGAGGTGATCGCGGGGGTACACTACCCCGATTTGCAAGCTGTGTATGACCGCGCTGTGGCGGTAGCGCGTGTGCAACAACTGAAGAGAAGGGTGAGTGGGGAGTCCAGCAGGGTCCCCAAGACAAGAGAAACCGGGACTCGAGAAGCGAGAACAACACTGGAAGGAACGAACAGCGGAGAGGGTCGAATAGGCCTCAACAAAACAATAATGGGAGAAGGTTTAACCAAGAAGAAACCGTACCACCGTGCCCAAGGTGTGGACGACCTCATCTGACGAGGGGATGCCCTCAACAGGGCGCCTGCTTCCGATGCGGTCGAATGGGTCACATACGTCGGGAGTGCCGAACTAGGCTTGAGAACATAACGAAAAGGGAAGACCTGGTCACGGGGCAAGAACAGCCTCAGAACCAAAATGGACGGAACGGGAATAACCAGGGGTATAGACCCCCTCAAAACCAATTTAGGCCGCCGAATCAGAACCAGAACCAACGACCTCCGCCCCCGCAGAATCAAAACCAACAGCAAAACCAGCAGCAGAATGCCAATCAGCAGGGCAAACAAGGACGCCCTGTGGGGAGGCTCAATGTGGTTAACCAAGCGGACGTGCCTGCGCAAGGAGAAGTGATGGCAGGTACATTTCACGTTTTGAGTACACCCCTTAGAGTTCTATTTGATTCTGGAGCTAGTTGCTCGATCATAGCATCAAGGATAGTGCCCGAGTTAGATCTACCTAAGTGCGAGAGAATTAGCTTAGGAATTCAATTGCCTTCTGGAGAAGTAGTATCTTGCTCTAAACGATATAACGGAATTCCTAGTGATAAAGAACGTAGAATTCTTCGCGAACTTAGTAGAATTTAACTTAAGAGACTTTGACATCATACTGGGGATGGATTGGTTATCCCAGTATAAAGCGGTGATCGAATGCCAAAAATAAGAGATCACCTTGTCAAAAAGTAGGGGAAAGAGAGTTATCTTTTACTCTCAGCCCCCTAAGAAGAGTAACAAAATCGTTAGTGCACTTAAACTAAGTAACTTGATGCGTAAGGGGTATGAACTATATGCGTGCTATGTGCACAACCTTGAGGCGGAAGAGAACAAGGTTGATAGCATACCAGTGGTAAGAGAATACCCAGATGTGTTTCCTGAAGACATCCCGGGCATGCCACCTGAGAGAGATCTTGAATTCATTATAGATCTCGTTCCGGGCACAGAGCCTGTCTCAAAAGCTCCGTACCGGATGGCACCACTGGAAATGAAGGAGTTAAAAGACCAACTCGAGGAGCTGTTAGGAAAGGGGTATATAAGGTCGAGTACTTCCCCCTGGGGAGCACCGGTTTTATTCGTTAAGAAGAAAGACGGAGGACTACGTCTTTGCATAGATTACCGAGGACTAAACCAAGTGACCATCAAAAATAAATACCCTCTACCGAGAATAGAGGATCTATTTGATCAACTGAAGGGAGCTTCAGTATTCTCGAAGATCGACTTACGATCTGGGTATCACCAGCTGAGAATTGCCGAGAAAGACATTCCGAAGACGGCGTTTCGAACTCGATATGGTCACTACGAGTTCACAGTGTTATCCTTTGGGTTAACAAATGCTCCGGCAATGTTCATGAACCTCATGAACAATGTATTTCGAGAGCTATTAGATCAGTGCGTAGTGGTGTTCATTGATGACATCCTGATCTACTCGAAAAACGAGGAGGAGCATGCCCAGCACTTGCATCAAGTGTTAGGGACCTTGCGAAAGAATCAGCTATATGGCAAACTGTCCAAATGCGATTTTTGGTTGAAGGAGGTAGCATTTCTTGGACATATAGTAACTGCTGATGGAGTTTCAGTGGATCCGGCAAAAGTTTCTGTCGTAACTGAGTGGGCAACTCCCAAGAGCCAAACCGAGATAAGGAGTTTCCTCGGCTTAGCCGGGTACTATAGACGGTTCGTGAAGGATTTTTCTAAAATCGCACGACCTTTGACCCAGCTACTTAAGAAGGGAGTAAAATACGTGTGGACAGAGGCTTGTGAGACCGCGTTTCAAGAGCTGAAGAAACGACTCACAACCACACCCGTATTAACACTACCATCAGAGAATGGTGACTTCGAAGTTTACAGCGATGCTTCGAAGGAAGGTTTAGGTTGCGTTTTGATGCAAGACTCGAGAGTAGTAGCGTATGCATCACGCCAACTGAAACTTCACGAGGAGAATTATCCGACACATGACCTGGAGTTGGCAGCGGTCGTTTTCGCTCTAAAGATATGGAGACATTATCTTTATGGGCGGAAGTGTCGAATGTTCACCGACCACAAGAGCTTGAAATATATATTCACTCAGAAGGAGTTGAATTTGAGACAGCGAAGGTGGTTGGAACTTATTAAAGACTACGATTTAGAGATAGCATACCACGAGGGGAAGGCGAATGTGGTAGCCGATGTCCTAAGTCGGAAAACCCAACACGTGACAAACTCGTTGGTAATTCCGCCGGCATTGTACATGGAGTTAGCAAGATTGGAGTTAGAACTTGTGCATCCTGGCACAGTGAGTGAAACGATCAATGCCATGGTCGTAGAAACTCCAATATTGGACGAGATTAAGCTCGCCCAACCGGGCGATGCGAAACTCGAGAAGATAAGGGGGTATATTGCCGAAGGAAAGGCAATAGGATTTGCTGTCCATGAGGATGGAAGCATTCATTTCAAAGGGAGATGGTGCGTGCCCCTTAAATGTGCCGAATTGAAGCGAAGGTTGATGGAGGAAGGGCACAACACGCCATATTCAGTGCATCCCGGAGGCGACAAACTTTACAAAGATCTGAAGAAGATCTATTGGCAGCCGGGAATGAAAAAGGAAGTGGCAGACTTCGTGGCGAAATGTCTCACCTGCCAAAAGGTTAAGGCAGTGCGACATAAACCCTTAGGACTGATGCAACCACTAGAGATTCCAAGTTGGAAGTGGGATAGCATCTCGATGGACTTTATCTCGGGATTACCTCGATCACCTAAAGGCATGAACAAGATTTGGGTGATTGTGGATAGGCTAACGAAGACAACCATATTTATCCCGATGAAGGACACGTGGACTATGGACCAATTGGCCCGAGCCTACATTGATAATGTGGTACGACGACATGGAGTACCACATGACATCATTTCTGATAGAGACAGTAGATTTGTCTCTCACTTTTGGACGGAGTTACAAAAGGCTCTCGGTACTCAAATCAAAATGAGCACCGCATTCCACCCAATGACGGATGGTCAAACCGAGAGAACAATCCAAACACTAGAAGACATGCTGAGAGCATGTGTGTTGGAATTTAAGGGAAATTGGGAATCCCATTTACCCTTAATCGAATTCTCTTATAATAATAGCTACCATGCTAGCATTGGCATGGCACCTTTCGAGGCGTTGTACAGACGAAAGTGCCGAAGCCCGTTGAGCTGGGAAGAAAACGATAAGTCAGTGGTAGTGGGACCACAACTTATCAAAGACATGGCTCAACAAATCAAAGTGATTCAAGGGAAAATGAAAGCCGCTCAAGACCGTCAGAAGAGTTACGCTGACGTGAGACGACGAGACCTAGAATTTCAAGTGGGAGATAGGGTCATGCTAAAGATATCACCCATGAAGGGGGTGATGCGCTTTGGCAAGCGAGGAAAGTTGAGTCCTCGATACATAGGACATTACGAGATTCTAGAACGAGTCGGAAATTTAGCCTACCGACTGGCTTTACCGCCACAATTAGATCGAGTTCATAATGTCTTCCATGTCTCACAACTAAAGAAGTATGTGCCGGACCCGACACATGTACTTCAACCGGAGATAATTGAGTTCAATGAAGATTTGACTTATGAAAAAGTCCCAGTGCGTATTCTCGACACTAAGGAACGAGTAACGAGGAACAAAACCGTCAAAATGATCAAGGTTCTTTGGTCGAACCACGAAAGTGAGACAGCAACTTGGGAATTAGAATCCGACATGAGAGAACGCTACCCGACATTGTTCCAAACCGATACCGACACAGTTATGGGGACATAACTGCAATCTTAAGGGGGAGAGGATGTCATACCACCTATTTTTCGTGCATTTTTGTAAACTTTTGAACTACGTTATGGTTTGATCCCTTCACAGGGTACGTAGGCAGCTTAGAAGTTTTAATTCTAAGTTCAGTCACAAAATAACAAAACAAACAAAAGACCTTAGCACGAGAAAGGCCGAAACACAACTTCGAGGACGAAGTTGATTCTTAAGGAGGGTGGACTGTAATACCCGAGAATTTTCCAACATAAAATAAAACAATAATTAGATAAATAAACAATAAATAAAATAAATTCAATAAATAAATAAATCCAGCAAGTAAATAAATAAATAAGGATAAGGAAATGAGAAATGAGAGTTAACTTAAAAAGGAATTAAAGGAAATTAATTAAATAAAAAGAATTGATTAAGGATAAGTAAATTGTACACCGAAACCCGACACCAATGAACTCGAGAATCCGAGTCCAAACATCCAATTAGACCCGAGTAAAAACTTAGAGAGTAAGTAGAAACCCGAAGATACCCCGGAAATCGGAATACGGGAGCATAGAGGGATAGAAGTCCGAAAGAGAGAAGGAAAGGCACGACGGATCGCACGACCCGCCCGGACTGAAGTCCAGGCGAGTTCGGCGCGGTGGCCGCGCGGTCAAAGAGGGACGGGCGCGCCACGACCGCGCCATGTGACAGATTCGCCCGTGCGAGATTTTCTCGCCCGAATCCGGATTTTCCGACTTCGGTTGAATACCATTCGGCTCAAGACTCCTAGGGGCAGACCTTGGGCGTCCCTAGGGCTTGTTCAACTATAAATAAACCCTCTTAAAGGCTCCGAATACTTTTCCAAAACCCTACAACTCTCTATACGTCCGAAAACCCTAATTCCGGAGTCGTCGGAGGCACGAGACCAAGGCGAGACTGATTTGGACGAAAATCAGAGTCACCTAGACGTCGTGGTAAGTTCCGATCCATTAGTCTCTTACGTGTGATTCGAAAACGAATCCTAATCTTCTTATTTTTCTTTCTACGCCCCGAATCGGATATAGAACGTAGAACCCGACGAACGGAGAGGATAGACGGAGGACTGGAAGCCACGCCTTCGAAATAGACGATCCCGGATATCTACAAATCTGTAAGTTAATACTTACATGGTTTTGGGAGTAATTAAAACACGAAACCTAAAAGCTTAATCGAATCTTTCGTAAATCTGTCATTGAATGTTTTCTACCGGCGCAACAGTTTTGACGAATTTTTCTGAACCTTAAAACGACTTCAAACGGAAAAACTTAAAACATGAAAAACGTTCCTAAGGCTTAGATCTACCTACTTTAAAATTTTCAGAATTTTTAAAGACGATTTGATATGTGAAAACCAACCGAAACCCAACTGCTGGGAATTGGATCTTGAAATTCTTGACAGAACTTATGTCCGATTTTGATCACGTTTTTGACATAGGTTCTAGATCGATTTAGATCTTTGGCCGAACATGAAAGTTGTAGATAAATGTTTTAAAATGATCTCTGTAAAATTTCATTAAATTTGGAGTTGATTTGCTATGGTAGATCTTGATAATCTTGAACTGCTGTATACGAATTGCGGACAGATTTAGGTTATGACAAAAATTGATGATTTTGACCTATTTCGTTAACTCGGATTGAAAAAGTTAAAACACAAAAGCTGTTTAAACGAGTAAACTGTGGTAAAATTTCAGAATTTTTGGAATTAAATTCGATTTTTAATAAATTTTAGAGTAAACTGTGGTTGACCGAGTCAAATCTTGAAATCTTGTTGAAACGGTGAAACTAGCCTTTAAGGTTTAAACGAGTAGAAGACTCTTTGAAATATTATATGAAATCTGGAAAATTAGGAAAACCCCCTTTACGAACTTGATCGTTAAAATTAGGGGGTGAGTGCTCTGCAGGGTGTCCTCCTAACGATTCACTTCGTGCCTATATGGACGATGGTGACCCCGCGCGAAAAATTTGAGATATGTTGCCAAAACGGCATGAGATATATGACCTACACTCTCGTGAATATCCTTATGGGTTTCTCGAGGCTCCGGAGTGGTACTGGGTATGGCAGATACGGCTGCGGCCGCCGGTTTCCGGCTAAATTGACGAGATTGCGATGCAATCATGAAATACTTGCTATATTATCTTGGGAGTAATGGGGATAGTTAAATATTTTTAATTGTTGTTATTTAAATTATTAAATGCTTTATTTAAATTACTTATGGCTTCATCTAAATTATTTATGAATATTATCATACTTTTATGTAAATATTAAATTAATGACTTTTAAACCCTACGATCATGCATGTGTTAACTTACTCAGCAAGTTGTGCTGACCAAACCATTTTATTTTCCTTTTTTCCTTACAGAGTATGTGGAATGATTATGAGCACGTTCATGCATGGGGGAACCATAATTTTTGCGAACTTTATTATTTAAATTCTTGCATTAGACATTAGAATAAATGGGCCTGTTTAACCCGTGTTTTGACCGTGTTGGTCGTATTTATATTTCCGCTGCAATATTATACTTAAATACTTTTTCCGCTGCGCTATGATATTATTATTTTCGAGATTATATTGTATGGGCTGTTTGCAAATGTTTTCAAAGCTTTTAAATACTGAAATACCTAGCCTTGCATCTCTTTAGTAAGCTGGAGAAACCGTGTCTTACTAGGGAGGTGTGGCGGTGACATCCCGACCTGGGTGACCAAAAACCGGGGTGTTACAAATATGATCTTTATTATCTCTATCACTTCAACTATCGTCATTCTCGTGTCCAGTATAATATGTTATTTTTTTGTTTGAATTTTATAATATCTGATAGGATATTTAGCTTCCTTGCATCCAGTATGTGAATTTTCATACAAAGAACGTTAAAATCCGAGTTCATATGAGAAAATTAGAGCTATTTAAAGTTTATCACGTAGGCTTTGTTGTATAGGCTATGTCGCTGAAGTTCATAGGTTACGTCTTTGAATGCTTTAGGCCCCGCCGCTGAATTGAGAAGGCTTAGTCGCTGAAAATCGCAATGAACTTGAAATGGCTCTAACTTTCTCAAATGAACTCGGATTTGGATGTTCTTTATATGAAAATCTATACATATGATACAAGGAATCTAACTATCCTATTAGATTTTAGAAATTTTAAATAGGAAAAATAGCATATTCTCATAACAACGAGCATCAGATACTTTTAGGGCTTCAGCAGTATGAATAAAGCATTTCAGCGACATACGATACATACTTCAGCAACAAAACCTATACAATTCAGCGACATAACAAATACAAGTATTTCAGCAATGTCATTATATGAAAATCTTCTATTGTCTAATTGGAATTTTTGCAATTTGATAGAATTTTTAGATTTCTCGCATTGAGTAGATAGATTTTTATATAAAGAACGTCTAAATCTGAATTCATATGAGAAAGTTAGAGCCATTTGAAGTTTACAATATAGGCTTTGTTATATAGGTTGTGTCGTTGAACTTCATAGATTACGTTGCTGAATGCTTTAGGCCCCGTCGGCGAATTATGTAGTCTCAGTCGCTGAATTGAGAAGGTTTCTTCGGAGAAAATTGCAAAGAATTTCAAATAACTCTAACTTTCTCAAATGAACTCGGATTCGGATTTTCTTTATATTAAAATTTATCTAACCGATACAAGGAATCTAAATATCATATTAGATTTCAGAAATTAAATAGAAAAATAGAATATTCTCATAACAACGACCATCAGATACTTTTAGGGTTTCAGTGTAATACCCCAGAGAATGACTTAAATAGAGTGCAATAAGCTACTCATACCAACAAGGTACCTTTCTTTCTTGGTAACCATCCTATAAGAACTCCAATGTTAAGCGTGCTTGCATTAAGATAATTCTAGGATGGGTGACCTCCTGGGAAGTCTCTCAGGGTGTACGTGAGTGAGGTCAAAGCGCACTGGAAAGAGCTCATGTTGGTTTGTGGGGTCAGCCTTCACTCTGGAGCCGACAACATCTAGAGTAGCACCCTTTCTTTCCGCTGCGCCAAAAATGGGGGGTGTTACAGATGGTATCATAGCCAAACTGCGACCGCATGTTGTGGTATTCAGGCGCCTAGCGAGGTGAAAGATATACATGCTGTGGATGGTTGAGGCGTCCAAGGATGTGGATGGTCGAGCACAACGAGGACGTTGCGATCTTAAGAGGGGTGGAATGTAATACCTCGGAGAATGGCTTAAATAGAGTACAATAAGCTACTCATACCAACACGGTGCCTTTCTTTCTTCGTAACCATCCTCTAAGAATTCCAAAGTTAAGCGTGCTTGCATTGGGGTAATTCTAGGATAGGTGACCTCCAGGGAAGTCTCTCATGGTGTGCGTGAGTGAGGTCGTAGCGCACTGGGAAAAAGCTCATGCTGGTTTTTAGGCCAGCCTTCACTCTAGAGCCGGCAACATCTAGATTAGCACCTGACTTTCTGCTGCGCCGAAAATGGGAGTGTTACATTCAGCGATACGGATAGAGCATTTCAGTGATATACCATACATACTTCAACGAAAAAGCCTATAGAATTTAGTGATATACAATTCAGCGACATAACAATTACTACAATTCACCGACAAATTGTATTCATTTTAGCGACATGGTTGACATCATTATCTGAAAATCTGCTGTTTTTTTATTTTGTATTTTTAAATCTGATAGAATTTTTAGATTCATCGCATCGAGTAGATAATTTTCATATAAAGAATGTCCAAATCCGAGTTCATTTGTAAAAGTTAGAGCCATTTGAAGTTCATTATGATTTCAAGCAATAAAGCCTTTACGTCTCAGCGACAGAGCCTGTGTAGTTCAACGACTCATTGACGTGGCCTATGTAATTCAGGTACATGATTTATACAACAAAGCCTATGCAATAAACTTCAAATGACTATAATATTCTCAAATTAACTCGGATTTAGACACTCTTTACATGAAAGTTTATCCACTCACTACAAGAAATCTAAATATCTTATCATATTTTAGAAATTCAAAAGTGAGGAATAATATATTATGATGAATGTGAGAAAGACGAGTGAAAGAGATGAATAAAAATTATTTCCATCTTATTTTGACATTATGTGTCAAAAGAAATATTTTTATATTATAAATATTTAAGGATACAAATTACTAAAATTAAAAAACTAATTTGTAAATGATTTTATTTTTAAAATAGAGTTATATATATGTTTGACAATTCTATATACCCTTTTTGTTTTATAACCATTTGATTTTTTTGGATGGTTTAAATTATTTGTAATGATATATTTTCATTCACATTGGAAGTACCATAACAAATGTCATTTTTGAGTTATATAACTCTATTCTTTTTTCTTTTTTTAAAAAAAGAAACTTTATTTAAAGACGAAATTTTTTATTTTAAGCAAATGTCAAAAGCAACAATAAAAAAATCCATCGAAGCCAATTCATGGAAGATGATTTTTTTTTTGGGGAAAATTATCTTTCATGTCCATTCAAAATAATATAAAGTCAGCCAACAACAAGGCGGCACAACGCCCTTCAAACCGGACATAAAGCAAGAGCCCAAAAGAAATGCTTAGCAACATAGCCAATACCCAATTCGCCTCACTCAATCAAGAAGAAACATCAATTAACAGCATTAAACCTGCTCTCTCTGCTCCTACTATCCCTCCTGCTCCAAACCCCTCCGCCGGTCGGCCTCCCTTCATCTTCTCTGGCGGCGGCTCCCTGGTGTCGTTTAGAGACAAAGTGATAGAAGGTAAAGGGGCAGTTCCTGCTCCCCACAGTGATGATCTGAACAATGCAAACTTGGTAACCCTTGACTTCATTAATGGTGACAGACTTAAACCTCGTGTTACTGTTGATCCTGCACTCCATGCCCGTATGTGTAAGCCCTATGAGGATGGACTCATAGTTTCTGTTCTAGGGAAGAAAGTAGGCTATATGGCCTTGCTGGATAGACTGACCAGAATTTGGAAGATTCAAAACCATTTTAAAATGGTTGAGATGGGCGCTGGTTTTTTTCTTGTGAAGATTGAGCAAATGGCCGATCGTTCTAAGGTGTTGAAGGAGGGACCGTGGATGGTCTTCGAGAGTTATGTTACCGTGTGCCCTTGGAGGCCCAACTTTGTGGCAGAAGAAGAGACAACCAAGACCACTGTGGTTTGGGCCAGATTCCCTGGCTTAGGGATGGAGTTCTTTGATGAGCTTTTCGTCACAAAAATGGCAGCTGGATTAGGCAGGCCAGTCCGGGTTGACGGGATGACGAAAGGGGCGGATAGAGCCATGTATGCGAAATTTCCACGGGATGACGAAATTTCCTTTAGGCTCAATCACGGTCGTCCCCAGATTTGGGCTCAGAAAACTCATCACTCCTCCTTAGTTGTGGGCCTCCCCCAACTGCATCTAAAGTCCCGTTTAGATGGGAAGCCAGCTGGTCTTTACATGGGAATTATGGGAAGGTCGTGGAGTCGGCCTGGAATAAGCCTTCATCGTCGGTCCTTCAGCGGCTTAAGCATGTGGAGAAAGCTTCCACGGATTTTAAGCATGAACATTGTGGGAACCTCAAATGGAAGAAGCTTAAACTTCTTAAACGGCTTGATGGTGTGGCCTGCAGCCTTGAAAGGGTAGACTCTATCCGTCTGTCTCTCTTGGAAGGTGAATTGAAGAAAGAATATGAAAACATTTTAGCGCAAGAGGAACTCCACTGGTTTCAACGTGCCCGGGACAAATGGGTGAAGCTCGGGGATCGTAACACGAAGTACTTCCATGCCCGTGCAAATTGTAAGAGACATAAGAGCCGGGTGCATGGCTTGAACCTCCCGAATGGAGAATGATCGGACAACCAGTCAGTCATTGCAGTGGCTGCTAGAGAGTATTTCATGGATGTGTAAGCCCGTAGCCAAGCTCCTCCTCAGTCTGCTGATGCATCCGATGTACTGTTGGAGATGCCTGCCTTGGGGAAAATTTCCACCTCGGCAGCAGACTGTATGGAACTTACGATCTCGGATATCGAAATCTCGAAGGTGGTGAAAAGTATGGACAGCTATTCGGCCTCGGGCCCGGATGGCTTCCCGGCTTATTTTTAAAAACAATACTGGGACACTTTGGGGCCTGCTGTGGTATCTTTCATCCGAGAGGCATTCCAAGATAAGTGCTTCATGCCCGCTATAGCCAGGACCCACATATGCCTTATTTCCAAAGAGATTGTCCCGTCTAGCTTCAAAGACTTCAGGCCTATATCTCTTTGCAATGTGCTCTACAAATTTCTTACAAAGATTATTGTGAACAGAATTCGGCCAGCGTTACTTGAGTGCATCTCCCCCCTTCAGAGTGCATTTCTTCCTGGCCGGGGACCCGTGGACAATGCTATCCTTCTCCAAGAATTGCTAGGAATGTTGGCTGGTTCTCAAAACCGTCATAAAGCCATCATCCTAAAAGTTGATAACGCTAAAGCTTACAATAGTGTTCGTTGGGGGTTTATCCATGAATGTTTGGCTGAGCTGGGCTTTCCGAGTAATATCAGGCAGTTGATTATGTTCTGTGTCACTTCACCCGTCTACTCAGTTTTGTGGAATAGGCAAGCTTTGGAGGATTTCAAGTCGGGTAGGGGGCTTCGCCAAGGGGATCCTATGTCTCCCTACTTATTCCTAGTGGTGATGGAGAAGCTCTCGGTTATGATCAATAAGCTGGTTGAAGAAAATAGGTGGCAGCCGGTTCGCCTCACGGATGAAGGGGTCGGGATCTCCCATCTCCTATTCGTAGATGACGGGTGATTTTCACTACTCATATTTTACCACAAGCGGATGGTTGTCATCAAGTAATAAAAACCGGTGAATACCGGGTCGAACCCAAAATTCAGAATATTATTTCATTCTGGAGAAAACTTAATTGTTCTTAAATTTATTAATTATATTTAATATATTTAAAAAGGATTTTGATTAATTCTAATGGTGATTAAATTAAAAATAGTGACATTAAATTTAAAATAAAGCAAATTAAAATTATAGTTAATGAAGATATAAATGGGAGATGCTTGTAATATTTTAAATATTGCCATCTTTATATAAAATAGAAATTGCATATTGATTTAGCATTTTCCAATGTCTAAAAAGATCAATTTCTTAAAATTAAGTATTTTATAAAGATTAAAAATATTGTAATCTACTAATAATCAAATTATGCTTAAACAGATTTCATGGAAGCTGATTAAATTATCTAACATTCTGCAATCATTATTCTAGGCTTAAATTTGAGTCTTTCCCAAGCATACAAATTTTCCTATAGCAATTAAAAGGCACTTTTCATTTCCCAAATCATTGTGCACATGCCAGAATCCATTTATAATGTAATTTATTCCTAATTCCGGCACTAAAATATTAATTCTACTTTTTATCTCCCGATTTAGCAAAGCAGAAATCACAGAATTGGATTCTAACATTTAATTATGCAGAACAGTGTAAATAATTTAACAATTATGGTAAAATAATAATAAAACATGGTAAACTGAATTTAATTAATAATATTAGAATGCAGATAGATTAAAATCAATTCCAGATTACTAAAAATAGGAAATACAGATTAATCAATCAATTCAGGCCTTTAACAGATTAGTGATTTGAATAGCATATTTAGAAAAGCATAGAATGTCGATCATTTTGTAACTTTCCAACATATAATCCTAATCCAATTTCTAACATAATAGCAGATTAATTCAGTCTAATGCCACAGATATCAGATTTATTATTCCTAATCACAGAATGATCGATCAACAGTACATCAATATCCAAAAATGAAATTTCAATTCTGCAACTGATACAGAATGGCGTTCAAGACAGATTAAACAGATTCTAATATTTATTCATAATTCCAGATTCCAACAAAAGCATCGATCAAATTAATTCTTCCATAAAAAGGTAAATTCATACTTCAAAGTGATTATGAACTCCCGTTCTAGATCACTTCTAACACGAACAATATAGAAATCCGTCTACAAATTTGAAAAATAATAACAGATTACATTTAGAGGCAATTTCATAACATTACAAAGCAAGAAAAAGAAAGGCAACACCTATGATAGGAAGAACTCGATCAGAATGGCATCCTGTCCAATTCCTCCGGCTTGATTCTGTGTTTCCGGCCTTCTTCTCCCATTTTCCAGATGTTTCAGAATGTTCTTGGTCGATGAATATGAGTCTTATGATGAAGAATGGTGAAAAACGGGCTTTAAAACCGTGTTCGGGAGGTTAGAAAACTGCTCAACCGCGTGGCGCAAAAAGTGGCGCTCAAAAGAGGTTTTCGGCGCCACCAAGGAGCTGCGGCGCATACGAAGATTTTCCGAATTTTCGAGTGTGGCGCATTTTGTGGCGCTGAAAGGGGCTTTTCGGCGCCGCCAAGAAGGTGCGGTGCATTCTGACAATTCCCTAAAATTTACCATGCGGCGCAAAAAGTGGCGCCTGAAGGTGTTTTTATGCGCCACCAAGCTTATGCGGCGCATCCTGAAGCTTTTTTCCATCCGAAATTTTCCTAAGTGTCGATGTGGCGCCTGAGCATGATTTTAGGCGCCGCCATGCCTATGTGGCGCATTCTGGAGCTTTTCCAGTGTTGAAAATTTTGAATTTGACATCCTTTGACTTCCGAACATCTTCTTTCTTCATTTTAATGCCTGAAACATTATTGCAATGTATTAGAATTGCCAAAGTCTTATTAAAAAGCATAAAACAAGGTAAATTGGACTCGGATAAGCTCAATTTAACCGGTCTTATTAATATTCACACATCACATGAAATATACACTAAAAAGCAGTAAAATAGAGTCTCATGCATGCAATTTAGGTTCATTTTAACACAATTTAAGCTCATTTAAATGTGGTTTCACAGGGTGCATCAACATCTTCACACTTAAATATTGCTCGTCCCTTG
Source organism: Hygrophila difformis (assembly GCA_030278955.1). Lineage (NCBI taxonomy): Eukaryota > Viridiplantae > Streptophyta > Magnoliopsida > Lamiales > Acanthaceae > Hygrophila > Hygrophila difformis. The sequence continues at coordinate 44,314,427 of JAOANR010000003.1, read as the reverse complement.
AGTAATGAGATCAATTAGCACATCAACTTGCCAATCAAGATAATAAAGATAAAGTCTCTATAGTTCTGCCAAATCATAATTTCAACAACAAAATGAGATAAGCGGGTTCAAAGTTTAATGTACTAGAACTAGGCAAATTAATATGCATCAGCTATCAGAACCAGATACCCAATACACTTACAATACAGAAAACAGATTAATTATACATAGCACTTAATATGGGAAAGTGAGTAATGTGAATATGCTTTTCTATTCCAGTCTTTAAATATGCTCAATCTATGGCTAGGTTTCACTATATTCTAGACACTTTGGCTGAGTTGTAGACGGTTGAATTCCAAAAGCTACTCGTGTCACCGAATATGTGTCAGTCATCCAATCAAGAGTTTATGAATTTTTATTTAATCACCCTCTTTTTTTTTTGATCTTGCATTCTTCAATAATTTTTTCTTTTTCTGTTTGCAAGATTTGAATATCTTCTTTTTTTTTTAAATATAAGGGTTTTACTCTGACTTTATTTTAATTAAGCATTTAAAAGACTTAGAACGAGCATATTTATTTATAAATAATGATAACTCCACATTTTAAATAACTAGTCTAATTAATCAAATAGTTTTCTGCAAGGCAAATAGAATTGTCATCAATAGCTCAAATAACTTGCATAACAATTTGACAAAGTCTAGGACTTTAAACTAAGAAACCTAACACTCATTAAATTGTAAAATCGGATTAGAGCAGAACATTTAGACTTATTTGGATTTTCTCCAGATTGGCAATGATGTGGTAATCTCCAAATAATAGCACCACTGGGAAAACACAATTTAAATTTAAAATAACTAGTCATGCATGTACCACTTTATTCAAAACATAATAAATGGTAAAATAAAATTAAATCAAGCTCTTACCACATACTTCATGCAAATTGAAAACATATAACATGAAAAGATCACACCTGGAATGTTTAGATCCTAGAAATTCTTTCACCGTATTGGATGTCCCCTTTTGCTTGCTTCTTCATGGCATATCCTGCTTCTTTATATATTTATATGGTATTTGCTCATACAAAAGATAATCGTTAGAACACAAGGTAAATTATGAATTAATGTATTTAATTCAGATTTTTATTATTTAATTTATGAATTTTAGATTTTAAATTTTTTTATTAAATTTTTATTAACTAAATAAACATGGACAGATTTAAATAAAATATTAAATTTCATAAACTTACCAAAAGCAAAATACCACAAGTTCTAGCAACTATTACATGAAGATGCTAATTAAATATGCAAAATAGTACCAAAATAATTCTAACTATTACAAATTAAACCAAAAAGGGAGCAATCCTATCTAATAAAAAATCTAGATTTCTAAAGATCCATCCGAATCACCTACTCCATCTTCCCTAGGAACATCATCACTCCCTGTAGAGCTCGAGCTAGTAGTAGGAGGAACATATCGATCACCTAGACTTGCAGACATGAAGTACTGAAGTCTGTTGGAAAGTCGTGCAATTTGTGCCTGTGTGCTATCCTCCTTCTTCTTCATCTCGGCCCTAAGCTGATGAATTTCATAAGTCATCCTATTGATTGCATTCTCTGCAGGCTCAGCCATAATACCAGATGTACTAGGCATATTAGTGTGATGAGTGGGTACCCTACGAGGTGAATTCGGGTAGGCTAGCTCTGCACATCTTACTCCAGGCTTGGTATAATTAGTCTTGAAGCAAATAGGGGGCTTTGGCTTCACATCTTGAGCATAGGCACTTAGATCCACTCCAGCTTTCTTGCAAAGTGCCCAAATCAATGCAGGGAATCCAAGAATCCTCCTTTTTACATCAGAAGCCAATTTATCCAACTCATATGCCACCATATCCCCTATGTCAATAGGCAACCCATTCTTCACACAGTACACAAAATACAGCTCCTCTGCATTCGGTTGTGCAGTGTGCGAAGTAGGAAACAACTTATGCTTGTAGAGCAAGTAGATCTGGTATAGTGGTGCATCCATTGAAGTGGCAACAACATTTTCCTTCTTCTCCCCTATGTAGGCAACTTCCTTTTGCTTTTCAAACATCTCTCTCAAGATTCTTTTCTCCAATTCTGGTCCTCCTTCCTCTTCATGAATAGGGTCATGAAAGTGCTTCTTCTTTGTAGTCGGTAAGAGACATCCACAGTACCATAAAGTTCACTAATTACTGCGGGACCATATGGTACAGGTACTCCCCCCAATCCATGAAGTATAGTGATCATACCGAGCATTACACAGGAATTGCCTAGTAAGCTCCAAAGAGTAAACTCCTTTCGGATGCGCAACAAATTTCATCCATCCTCGACTCAGGAGAGCATCATGAACCGAAAATCGCTCCATGTCAGCTTTAGTGAATCCTTTGTCCTGGATAATCCATTTTTCCACCATCTTCTGATAATAAGAATATGCAGTTTGATTGATGAAAATAGTCGGATTGAAAGTATCCCCTGTTAATTCTTCCAGAGGAGGGGTATCATCCTTTCTATTGTGACTCTTTCTCTTGGTCTTAGAATCACGTAGAACTTCTGGTGAAATATAGCCGGATTGAAAGTATCCCCTGTTAACTCTTGATTGATTTTGTTGAGATATGGAGGGATTGATTAATCTGGATCCAAATATACACTAATCATACGATTTAGAGTCAGTATAATGCTGTTTAGGATCCCAAAAATCGATTAGATATGATTTGAATCTTTTGGATTCGCGAATTTTTGAAAAATTCGCGTCGGTGGCGCAAAAAGTGGCGCTCCGAGGCCAATTTAGGCGCCACACAGTGAGTGTGGCGCATTTTGAAAATAAAATAAAATTTAAAAATAAGCCGTGGTATATTTTATCCGCCGCACAGTTGATGCGGCGCATCCTGAAGCAAACTTGGAAAAATTTTCATTTTGCGGCGCCAAAAGCGGCGCTTCAAGGCAGATTTAGGCGCCACCAAGCACGTGTGGCGCATTTTGGGAAAACTTAGAAAAATTTCTAAGTTTTGCGGTGCATAAAGTGGCGCTGGAAGGTGTTTTTAGGCGCCACAATGCCTATGTGGCGCATTCTGTGCCAATTCGGGCAGAATGTGTTTTTCCTAAGTTCTTCCCCATGATGTCCAAAATCTCCAAATCACTCAACAATACCAATTTCACTTCATCCACACCTCAATCTCGTCCAAATAAACTTCATTGATCTTTTTAACAGTTCAAAACAACTCAATCTAGCATGCTATTGGTAAGAGCTACTTTATTGAATTTAAAAGCAACTAAAAACCTCATAAGCTAAATAAACACTATCTAATGCTTCAGATAATCAAAAGAACAAGAATAATAGAAACAATATATCTAAGATAGCAAAATAATAGAAAGTAGAGTTAGGACAATACAACCCCAAATGAAAATAACTAAAATGTAGCAAAATAAAAATAGAGTCGAATACATAGGCCTATCAATACAAGTCATATCTAATGATCACAAGCCTATCTATCGCTCATCTCTCGCGCTCAGTCAGAGTCCTCAGAATCGTCATCGTCGTTATCTCCAACTTCCTCAGATCCATCCCCAGCATCAGCATCCTCAGCATCATCATCTCCATCATCGCTACCATCTCCAGAGCCTACATAGTCCTCATCCTCATCGTCCTCAGAAGGTGTCTGAGGGGCGACATATCGCTGTCCTAAGCTCTGGGACATGAAGTACTCCAGTCGGGCTGCATGGTAAGCCTGGGCTCGAGCATTCTTGGCTATCTGGTCAGCCAAGAAATGGTGCCTTTGAGCTGCAAGTAAGGCATGCTCATTCACTGTGTTCAGCAAGTTCTGCTGGTTTATCAGTAAAGTCCTAGCCCACTCAGGCTCTCCCTGATGCTGATATGACTGCTGTGAGTGTTGTGGCTGTTGTGGCGGAGCTCTCCCTCGTCCTCTACCTCTGCCCCTACCACCTCGTGTACCCCGGGTGGACTGTGAAGGAGTCTCAGAATGCTCCTGGCTAGCCTGTGAAGGTGCAGGTGGTGGTGACTGCCTGGGCAACTCCCTGGGAAGTATCATAGGCTGGCATCTTATGCCAGGCAGCTTGAAGTTCTTCTTCCCAAATGGAATAGGGGGCCTCATCCTCCAGTCTCTATCAAACTGCCCCATATTCACTCCTGCCTGTGCACAAAGCTGCCATATCAAGCTGGGGAACATAAGAGCTGACCTCTTAGACACCCCCGGTGTCTGTCTCAACTCAAGTGATATAAGCTCTCCCATGTTGATCGGGCTCCCCACCTTGATGCAATATGGGACATACATATCCAGGGCAGTAGGTCCAGAGGTGTGAGTCGAAGGACTCAATCTAGATCTGTAGAACATGAGAAGCTGGTACATGGATGCATCCATATCAGGCCCATGTAGCCTACTCATGTCATCATCATCATACGTGAGGAAATCCTCCTGACCCTCAAATATAGACATCAGTACAAGCTTCTTGAAATCCTCCCTATCATCGGCTCTCATCACCGGCTCCCAGAAATCTCTGCCGTAGGGCACATCCACTACTCCAAATAATTGGTTGATGTGCTGAGGAGTGATGGGTACTCTAACCCCGAAAATCCAAGAATCCTCCTCCTCAGCATTGGCTAGAAATAGCCTAGTCAACTCCCACGAATATAATCCAGCTGGGTGTCTCACAAATCTCTCCCAACTCCTGGATCTAATAGCATTTCAGAGTAGAGGGTGCTGTAAATCTCTATCTGAAAATCCCCTATCAGCGATGATCCTCTTTTTGTGAAATCTCTTGTACAGCTCGTAGGCTCTGGCACTCCTAAATACAGTGGCATCAAATATGCCCTCCCTGACATACAACAAATCGGGGACATAGGCTCTGGGATCTTGCGTTTTCGGTCCTCCCCTTGCCGGTTGCTCCTCCTGCTCCTCCTGATCAACCTCCTCATCATCTTCCTCCCCTCCTACAGCCTCAGGGACAGGCTCCTGTATGACTAATGCAGCAGATCTCCCTCTCCTAGGTCGAGAGGAAGTGGAACTCGTGACAGGTGCCTTCCCCCGAGAGGCTCTAGAGGGGGCCTGTGAATGATCGGATGTCTCAGGCTGAATGGACTGATCAGGCTGATCGGGCTGGTCAGGCTGATTGACCTCCTGATGGTCATCAGCGGGCACTGTAGTATGTCTAGAAGATGCACCACTCTTGGACTTGATCTTCCTAAAATAGGAGAGAAGTCCCTTGGACTTGGAAGCACCTCCTGAGCCCTGTGGGTGATCCATCTGTATCAAATTTTTCGTGCGGAGTCTGCGATGTTAAAAAATATGCTCATGAGGAATAGGAGTAGGAATGCTATCCGGTGACTGTGGATCATAAATCCCCATTCTCCCCTCGGGCATGGGTATATACCTATAACCCGATTTCTTAGGGAGGTTTGGAGGATTATACATTATCTCAGTACCGGGTTGTACAAAAACTCTGGGTTAGTATCATATATATGCATTGCCTCCGATCCTCACACTTAAGTTCAAACCAAAGGTTTAACTTAAGTGTTAAGTATAAAGCAAACATATACATCAACCTAGAATGAGGGATTTAAATAACTCAATGACCAAAATGTTGTATTTTAAAAATTGTGAATCCTAAACTTTGTTTAAATATATCATCCATTTTATTCTAAAGTTTACAATTCATGTTTAACATGTCTTTTTAATAAAAACTCCTTACTTTATTAAATTTTTAGATTTAATAAGCAAAAACAACCTAAATTATTAAACTAGTGCATTACAAATGATTTAAATTAATATTTAAATCCATTCCAATTTATTCATATGATAAATTAACCTATTTTAATTAACTAAATTATAAATAAAAGAGTTTTTATCAAAACATGGTTCAATTAACTCACCTTATGTAAAACATGGAATATTTGACATGAGTTTAACTTTATATTCTTAATATAACTAAAATGACATGTTCTAGTGATGTTTCATCCATTTAATTCATCAAAAATGCCATTTTAATTAATTTAAAATGATTTTCAGATTTAAAATTCTCAAAAATCCCAACTTTTAATGTTAATACAAAAATTTTCACATTATGCATTCAATCCATGTTCTACAACACTTGTTCATGTTCATACTAGGATTTAGACAATCAAAATCAAATTTTATCCCACATTCTACAAAACCCAAAATTCAAGTAACAACACCAATACCAAAATTAATGCATTCCAAAGCACTAGAATATGATAATAATTGAATTAGGATAGCCATTCTTACCTAAATTGAAGGATTGGAACACTTTGAAGAGGAATCCCCAAAATTGGAAAACTAGGGTTCTTGAGCCCTAATTTGATTAAACAAGCAAAAATTGGGGATTTTGGAGTGAGAATTGACAATGTAGATGAAAATTGATAGAAAGAAACAAGAATTGGAAGAATTTTTACCGGAGTGGCGCAAATGTGCCGCTTGGAGGAAGAAAAATGGCGCACGGGAGTGGAGAAGAAGCTCTCGGTCGACTCTTGGAAGAAAAATGAGGAGAAGAGGTGATTTTTGGGATTAAAATCCCGTTCCAGACCCGGGTCAGGGACCCAGACCCGCCGGGTCATGCGCCATTGTGGCGCATCATGCATGATTTAGGCGCCGCACAGGCTATGCGGCGCATTTTTGGATCAAGAAATTTTTTAAGTCTGAAAGTGGCGCCGAAAGTGGCGCTCCGGAGTGATTTTATGCGCCACCATTAAGGTGTGACGCATTTCCTGACTTCAAATTTTCCCAGGATTAAAAATGGCGCATAATGTGGCGCCTGAGCTTGGTTTTAGGCGCCACCAAGTAGGTGTGGCGCCTAAACTGAGTCTATGACACTCGAATTTCAGCTCAAACTCAACCAACATGATAGTTTATTCAATCCCTAAGGTTAGCAAGTCAGATTTAGCATATATAGACTCCTCAAATCCTTTCGGATCATAATTCTCCTCAATTAAACCAACTAGTCCATATAGATCCTCCTCCTTAATTCATCACCGAGTCAAAATACACCTCTCAAGATCAATTCTCCAAGCACACATAAATCCATCATTTCTCAATATTTTGCTACTTATTCTAATTCATAGGCAATGTCCTACTTAATTTATTGAACACATGCAATTAACATAGCATAAAATTCAAACAACGTAATTAGACTAAAAACACATTTAACTTAAATTAAACAAGAACAATAAAGCAAATAAAAGCACATAAACAATAAAATGCAAAATATTTTTGTCTTTTTCTCTCATTTTATAATTTTTATTGATTTTTATGATTTTACTAAATAAAAACTCAACATAATTAAAATGCAATGCAATTGCTTCAATAAGCAGATTTAAATAACCAAAGGCTTAATATTAATTTGTTCGATGAATTTAACTTCATCTCCAAAATAATGTTTAAGTCTTTGACCATTTACAGTGAATTCCCTTTCATCTTCAGCTTTTAAAACTACTGCACCATTATCCAACACTTTAACAATCCTAAAAGGCCCTGACCACTTTGTCTTCAATTTACCAGGAAACAGTTTAAATCTAGAATTATATAGAAGCACTAATTGTCCAGCTTCAAACACCTTAGGCCTAAGCATTTTATCATGATAAAGCTTTGTTCTCTCCTTATAAATTAGAGCATTATCATACGCTTGACGTCTAATTTCTTCTAATTCAGTAAGATCTATTTTCCTTTTTTCTTGAGCCTCTTTAAATTCAAAATTCAACTTCTTCATAGCCCAAAGTGATTTAAACTCAAGTTCAAAAGGTAAGTGACAAGCTTTACCATAAACCAATTTAAAAGGAGTCATACCTATAGGCGTTTTAAAGGCTGTCCTATAAGCCCACAGTGCTTCATCTAACTTAAAAGCCCAATCTTTTCTAGATTTTCCTACAGTGGCTTCCAAAATCTTTTTAATCTCACGATTAGTGACTTCTACCTGACCATTGGCTTGAGGATGATAAGGTGTTGTTATCCTATGATGAACGTGAAATCTAGATAACAATTGATTAACAGCCCTATTGACAAAATGAGATCCACCATCACTAATGATTGCTTTAGACACACCAAAACGAGTAAAGATTTGCTTTCAGAAATTTAATCACTTGTTTAGCATCATTTAAAGTACATGATTCAGCTTCTACCCATTTTGATACATACTCTACAGCAACAAGAATATACAATTTCCCATTAGATGGTGGAAATGGACCCATAAAATCAATTCCCCACAAATCAAACAACTCAACAGGCATAATTCCTTTTAGTGGCATTCATCTCTTTTAGTGATATTACCAGCCCTTTGACATACATCACATTTTTGCACAAATGATCTAGCATCATGATAAATATTAGGCCAATATAAACCACCTTCGAGTACCTTATGAGCTGTCCTATTTGGTCCAACATGTCCTCCTCCAAGTCCTTCGTGGCAAGCCTTTAAAACTTTTTCAAAATCCTCATCAGGGATGCATCTCCTTATGATTTGATCTGAACAGAGTCTAAACAAATAAGGTTCATCCCAAATAAAATATTTAGCATCTGTTTTAAATTTTTGCTTTTGGCTATGCCATTTTAAATGATCAGGAATTACACCACATGCTAAATAGTTCACAAAATCAGCAAACCACGGATCAGATGAAGTGTTATTTATTAAATACTCCTTCTGTCCCATTCCAAATGTCCTACTTACTATTTTTGGATGTCCCATTACAAATGTCTTCTTTCTATAAATAGAAATAATTTTCCCCTCCAACAACTATGTGGATCCCACCATATACTCACAAACCAACTCTACCTTAATTCCCGTGCCCAACAGTAACAAGACACTTGGGGTGGGACGGAGGGAGTACAAATTTTCATCAGGAAATGCATCATTAATTAATCTTTCTTCCCCTTTTTCGTGCTCCAGTCTAGATAGATGATCAGCTACAGGATTTTCATCTCCTTTTCTATCTTTAGTTTCTAAATCAAATTCCTGTAACAATAATACCCATCTAATTAACCGTGGTTTAGCATCTTTCTTTGCAAATAGATATTTAATAGCAGCATGATCAGTGTAAACTACAGTCTTAGAGCCTATCAGATATGGTCTAAACTTTTCACATGCATAAACAACAAATAAAAGTTCTTTTTCAGTGGTGGCATAATTTCTTTGTGCAGAATTTAAAGCCTGACTAGCATAATAAATGACATGAAGCTTCTTATCCTTTCGTTGACCCAGTACTGCTCCAACAGCAAAGTCACTAGCATCGCTCATGATCTCAAATGGCAAACTCCAGTCAGGTGGCTGAATAATTGGTGCTGTCACCAGTGCTTCCTTGATCCTATTGAACGCCTCAATACACTCGTCAGTAAAATCAAACTCGACATCCTTACACAACAGCTTAAACAGAGGGCAATGCAATTTTAGAAAAATCTTTTATAAACCTTCGATAAAATCCAACATGTCTCAGAAAACTTCTCAAAGTTTTTAAATTATTAGGAGGTGGAATTTTTGCAATCACTTCTACTTTAGCCCTATCAACTTCAATGCCATTTTTAGAAATCCTATGTCCTAAGACAATACCTTCATTAACCATAAAATGACATTTTTCCCAATTAAGAACTAAATTTGACTCTTCACATCTAATCAGAACTTTTTCCAAGTTAATTAAGCACTTCTCAAAATCAGACCCGAATACAGAAAAATCATCCATAAATACCTCAATGCATGTCTCAATTAAATCAGAAAATATAGACATCATGCATCTCTGAAATGTAGCTGGAGCATTACACAAACCAAATGGCATTCTCCTATATGCAAATGTACCGTAAGGACATGTAAATGTAGTTTTATCTTGATCCTCAGGTGCAATTGGAAATTGATTATAACCAGAATAGCCATCTAAAAAGCAATAAAACTCATGACCAGCTAAACGCTCTAGCATTTGATCAATAAAAGGCAATGGAAAATGATCTTTCCTAGTCTTATCATTCAATCTCCTATAATCAATGCATACACGCCATCCAGTAGTAGGTCTAGTAGGTACTAGTTCACCATTTTCATTTCTAATCACAGTCATACCTCCCTTTTTAGGTACTACTTGAACTGGACTCACCCACTGACTATCAGAGATAGGATAGATAATACCTGCATCGAGTAGTTTAATCACCTCTGATCTTACAGCTTTTTGTAGATGTGGATTCAGTCTCCTTTGGGGCTGTCTCACTGGCTTGTCATCCTCCTCCATATAAATCCGGTGTGTGCACAATGCTGGACTCAATCCCTTGATGTCGGCTATCGTCCAACCTATTGCTCTAACATGCTTACTCAACACTTGGGTTAATGCTTTTAATTGATCATCATTTAATTTATTACTTGCAATAACAGGTAAAGTATGATTCTTACCAAGAAAAACATACCTCAGATGTGATGGCAGCTCCTTCAATGTCAAAGTAGGTGGTTTTTCAACAGATGGGACTAACTTAGACTCTCCTATCGCACATGCTACTTGCACAGGTAATCCTCCCTCACACTTACTTTCAGCTAAGTCCTCACAACTCTCTACTAACTGCTCAAATTTCCTATAGGGATCATGTCTAGCAAAGAACTCTCTCTCAATCACCTCATCCTCCTGATAGATAGCTGTAACTCTATTACACGGGTAGGTGTCAGAACTAGCGTGTTGTGTTTTAGTTGTCTTAGAAATGTCAAACGACACTTGTTCATTACCTACTTTAAGTGTAATTTTACCATCATCCATATCAACCATAGCCCTACCAGTTTGCAGAAAAGGTCTACCTAAAATCAGAGGAATATCAATGTCTTTTTCCATATCAAGAACAACAAAGTCGACAGGGAAGATGAAGCTCTCTACTTGAACAGGAACATCTTCTACAATGCCTAAAGGAGTCCTAATAGATCTATCAGCGAGCTGTAGCTGCATCCTAGTAGGCTTCACAACTCCTACTCCTAGTTCTCTAAAGACATGTAAAGGCATCAGATTAATACTAGACCCGAGATCACACAAAGCTTTATTGAATTCTTTAGTGCCAATAATGCAAGGAATAGTATAACTCCCAGGATCTTTTTGTTTAATAGGTTGCATTCTTTGTAAGATTGCACTGCATTCCCCTGTCAGTGTCACTTTCTCTTCATCATCAACACTCCTCTTTTTTGATAGAATTTCTTTTAAGAACTTAGCATACACAAGCATTTGTGCAATGGCATCAGAAAAAGGAATATCAATTCTTAAATTCTTAAAGACTTCTAAGAATTTGGCATAATCTTTATCTTCCTTAGCTTTTTTTAAGACGCTGTGGATATGGAATAGGTGGCTGATATGGCTTGGCCGGAACAGTAGACTTTTCTTTACCCTTATCATGTTCAACTCTAAGTTTCTCACTCTCCTTAGGCTCATCAGTGTTTTTATGCTGGTTTTCTTTCTCTGTATCTTCACTTTGATCATCTACAGCTTCAGCTAAAACCTCTGGATCATCTAAGGTAGGGTAAGGATTAGGTAATTCCTTTTTATTCCTTAAAGTGATTGCTTTACACTGCTCTTTTGGATTAGGATCAGGCATGCTTGGTAGTGTTCCTTGCTGTCTATTTGAGGTATCCCTAGCAATTTGACCAACTTGAACTTCTAAATTTCTCATTGAGGCTTGCATTTGCTGAATTGTTTGTTGTTAAGACACGATTGTGCTCATTAACTCTTTTACATTGACCTCATCACTTCCTTGGTTTTGTTGCAGCTGTTGTTGAGGTTGGAAGTTCCTAGGATGTTGGTTAGGGTAAAAAGGTTGATTCTGATTTCTGTTTTGATTATAGTTTTGGTTCTGATTTTGGTTTTGAAAATTCTGATTTTGATTTGGATTTTGATTTGGGTAATTTTGATTTTGGTTCTGTGGATAAGGTTGAAGGTTGTTTTGTGGGTAGGTGTTTTGAAATTGAGTATTCTGATTTGGATAGAAATTTTGATTTTGAGGACGGTTTTGGTTGTAGTTTTGCTGCCTATTTCCCATGTAGTTCACATCTTCCACTTGCTCCTCAGTCCCCTCACACTGCATAGTCTCTTGAAGTCCTTGATCAAGCAGGTGACAGGCTGATGACTCGTGAGGTCCATGACAAATACCGCATCTCACAACTTTAGCTTGACCTTTCTTAAGCGTAGAAACCTCCCTCATCAAAGCATCTAACTTAGAATCTATAGCAACTGCCTTTTCTACCTCATAGATTCCTCCTTTTGTTTTATTTCTAGCATTTTTCTTACCAGGAAATTTTTTCATGTTAGAAATCTTTTTCTCTATGATTTCCTTAGCTCTAGAGGGTCCTATAGACAGAAAAGAATCTCCAGCTGCTGCATCCAACAAATTCCTCCAATGATCAATCAACCCATTGTAGAAGAAGTGCATCTGCTGCCAGTCTTCAAAGCCATGATTTGGACATCTCGCCAATAAAGTGTTGTACCTATCCCATGCTTCAAGTAAAGTTTCACCCTCATCTTGCACAAATTCTTTGATTTTTTCTTGCAATTCAATAACCTTGGATGGTGGGAAGAATTGTTCTAAAAAGGCTTCTAACATTTTATCCCAAGTAGTGACAACCCTTAATTGAAGTGAGTTGTACCAAGTTTTAGCTTTATCTCTGAGTGAAAACGAGAACAATCTCAACTTAATTTCATCACTGGTAACACCATTTATTTTCATTGTGTCACAATAGTCCAGAAAATTTCTTATGTGTTCTACAGCATCATTAGTAGGTGCTCCATTATATTGATTAGCTTGAACCATTGTGATTAGTGCAGGCTGAAGGGTGAAGCTTAAAGCATCTACATCTGGCCTTGGAGTTCTATTAAGCAGATTTCCACTAGTTCCTTGTAAGTGTTCTTCAATGGTCATTTCAGCTTGATCATCGTGCTCCAAATCACCACCGTTACCTCCATTATTACCCTGATTATCATTATTATTCGCTGCCATGTTTAACCTATTGAACTGAGCAACTAATTGATTAGTTTGAATTGTTTAAACTCCAGTCATTGGAGAATAGTCTTCTTCATTAGATGATGAATTAATTAAAATTTTCAACTGAACTGGTTTCCTACGTTTCCCTAATCTAATAGCTCTAAGGGCCCGTTTGGATTGGCTTTTAAAAAAAGCAGAAGCCAAAAGCTGAAGCAGAAGTGAAAGCCAAAAGCAGAAGCAGCTACTTTTGTGTTTGGATGGAATGTTTAAAAAGCAGCTTTTTTTCAATAGTGTGTTTGGATGTATAAAAGTGAAAAGTGTTTTTGAAATGTGTAAATTACCAAAAAGGATATGCTATTTATATATGATAGTATATATTTATAGTCTAATTTAAATAAATTAATAGGGGCATTTATGACTCTGCACACATTACTAGGTGCTTTTGGCTTCTGCTTTTCGGAGAAGCACCACCTGGGCTGCTTCTCTCAGAAGCACTTTTGCAGCTTTTCGAGGTGCTTTTGCTTTTTCTAAAAAGCCAAAACAAACACTCTTTTTCCTTCAAAAGTGCTTTTGGCAGAAGCAAAAGCCAAAAGCACTTAGAAAAAAGCCAATCCAAACACGCTCAATTTCAGGATCATAAGCTATTTCTGCTTGTTTGCTTCGCACTGCAAATATTAAATAAAAATAAAATAAAATAAGTAACTGTTAAAGTAATATTTAACTTAATAAATTTAAATTAATAAACTAAAAACAATTAAAAGTTCACAACAAATTCCCCGGCAACGGCGCCAAAAACTTGATGAGTGATTTTCACTACTCATATTTTACCACAAGCGGATGGTTGTCATCAAGTAATAAAAACCGGTGAATACCGGGTCGAACCCAAGGGAATTCAGAATATTATTTCATTCTGGAGAAAACTTAATTGTTCTTAAATTTATTAATTATATTTAATATATTTAAAAAGGATTTTGATTAATTCTAATGGTGATTAAATTAAAAATAGTGACATTAAATTTAAAATAAAGCAAATTAAAATTATAGTTAATGAAGATATAAATGGGAGATGCTTGTAATATTTTAAATATTGCCATCTTTATATAAAATAGAATTTGCATATTGATTTAGCATTTTCCAATGTCTAAAAAGATCAATTTCTTAAAATTAAGTATTTTATAAAGATTAAAAATATTGTAATCTACTAATAATCAAATTATGCTTAAACGGATTTCATGGAAGCTGATTAAATTATCTAACATTCTGCAATCATTATTCTAGGCTTAAATTTGAGTCTTTCCCAAGCATACAAATTTTCCTATAGCAATTAAAAGACACTTTTCATTTCCCAAATCATTGTGCACATGCCAGAATAAATGTAATTTATTCCCAATTCCGGTACTAAAATATTAATTATACTTTTTATCTCCCGATTTAGCAAAGCAGAAATCACAGAATTAGATTCTAACATTTAATTATGCAGAACAGTGTAAATAATTTAACAATTATGGTAAAATAATAATAAAACATGGTAAACTGGATTTAATTAATAATATTATAATGCAGATAGATTAAAATCAATGCCAGATTACTAAAAATAGGAAATACAGATTAATCGATCAATTCAGGCCTTTAACAGATTAGTGATTTGAATAGCAGATTTAGAAAAGCATAGAATGTCGATCATTTTGTAGCTTTCCAACATATAATCCTAATCCAATTTCTAACATAATAGCATATTAATTCAGTCTAATGCCACAGATATCAGATTTATTATTCCTAATCACAGAATGATCGATCAACGGTAGATCAATATCCAAAAATAAAATTTCAATTCTGCAACTGATACAGAATGGCGTTCAAGATAGATTAAACAGATTCTAACATTTATTCATAATTCCAGATTCCAACAAAAGCATCGATCAAATTAATTCTTCCATAAAAAGGTAAATTCATACTTCAAAGTGATTCTGAACTCCCGTTCTAGATCACTTTTAACACGAACAATATAGAAATCCGTCTACAAATTTGAAACATAATAGCAGATTACATTTAGAGGCAATTTCATAACATTACAAAGCAAGAAAAAGAAAGGCAACACCTATGATAGGAAGAACTCGATCAGAATGGCATCCTGTCCAATTCCTCCGGCTTGATTCTGTGTTTCCGGCCTTCTTCTCCCATTTTCCAGATGTTTCAGAATGTTCTTGGTCGATGAATATGAGTCTGATCATGAAGAATGGTGAAAAACGGGCTTTAAAACCGTGTTCGGGAGGTTAGAAAACTGCTCAACCGCGACTGTGGCGCAAAAAGTGGCGCTCAAAAGAGGTTTTCGGCGCCACCAAGGAGCTGCGGCGCATACGAAGATTTTCCGAATTTTCGAGTGTGGCGCATTTTGTGGCGCTGAAAGGGGCTTTTCGGCGCCGCCAAGAAGGTGCGGTGCATTCTGACAATTTCCTAAAATTTACCCTGCGGCGCAAAAAGTGGTGCCTGAAGGTGTTTTTATGCGCCACCAAGCTTATGCGGCGCATCCTGAAGCTTTTTTCCATCCGAAATTTTCCTAAGTGTCGATGTGGCGCCTGAGCATGATTTTAGGCGCCGCCATGCCTATGTGGCGCATTCTGGAGCTTTTCCAGTGTTGAAAATTTCGAATTTGACATCCTTTGACCTCTGAACATCTTCTTTCTTCATTTTAATGCCTGAAACATCATTGCAATGTATTATAATTGCCAAAGTCTTATTAAAAAGCATAAAACAAGGTAAATTGGACTCGGATAAGCTCAATTTAACCGGTCTTATTAATATTCACACATCACATGAAATATACACTAAAAAGCAGTAAAATAGAGTCTCATGCATGCAATTTAGGTTCATTTTAACACAATTTAAGCTCATTTAAATGTGGTTTCATAGGGTGCATCAACCACGACGTCAGCCCCTCCAGGAGACACGACGATGCGAGACCTTCCCTGTGACGCTAGACTAGTCTCACGTTGTAAATGTCTAGCGTCGTCCAACAGTACCAGTTAGGGCTTTTCCACTTGTTTATTCCTTCTTCCAGTTTGTTTAATCTTTTGTAATGTGGGTTCCCTATAAATAGGCCAACCCTAACATTGTCTCATTTCCACCTTTGAATGAAATATAAACTTGATGTGTGTTTATCTCCTCGAGAGCATTTGAAGGACACCCTTCGGATTCATCACCATTGATGCAATTCCTTTCAAGCTCGGGTTGTGCTTGATCGTATAGACACCTATAGGTTATCGGTTGAGAGAATAGTCGAATCCACACGGATTAGTCGATTCCAATATTGAGTTTTCAAGTAGGTACACCCATTATCCCTTTGTTCTTCATTTTGGGTTTTGATAGATATTTCGTGTCCAATCTCGATCCATGGCAAAATGGAAGATATCAAAATTAAAATATCCAAAACAAAATACAGCTCCTCCCTTTACAGAGCAGCCCTTATGTCAAATATGATCAAGATCTTGCTGATGACGCCCACATCAGAAACAAAACTGCCGTTTCTATTGGTGCTGCTGTATGGTAAGGTAATTAAGGTAATTGAGAACAAGGAAAAGAAAATAGAAGCGATAAAGTAAGGTAATTAAGAACAAGACTAAAAAACATAGTAATAAAGGAAAGTAGTAAACATCACACCATCTTATACTGGTGTTTTAACCACAACATAATATACGATGTGAGGACGATGTGAGGACAGTTAAACGACACAACCATCCCATAGCAGGTGTTCCATTAACAATCCATAACTGCAATGCAAGTGATGTATGGACCTAAATATATACCTGTTATACCCTAATGCTGTCCGTGTTTGAATATTTAGCAGGAAACCTAAGACCCCAGGTTATGTAAGATCTTCCGGATGAGGGTACTTGGTACCAATACTCGATCCGCAACAAGAAAGATATTCCGGATGAGGGTACTTGGTACCAATACTCGATCCGCAACAAGAAACTACACCAACGCCCAGCCCAAACCTAAGGCCTAACACCCGATTATAGAGGTAGACAATACAACCTAACTAGGAAGGGCATACCAACGGGTTGGTAACCACAAGTACAATAGGGGAAGGAAAAACCACAAGTACAGGCAAAACAACTGTAGATATTAGAAAACAGAATTTTCAAGCTCATAAATAGGAAAGTCAGTAGAAAAGATGGAAGTTGGTTTCATTCTTTATAGGCTTGTGTATAAAATAATTACTCAAAAAAAGTTGAGGAAACTACAGCAAATCATACACGAAAATTTAACATACTAACAATCTAAATAATACCTATTTTTAGGATAGCATTTTATGGATCAAGGTAACGTTTCTCGTTCACAATAATCAGGAGATTAGCACGAGATAACCTTGCGAACACAATAGTTACACTCCTCAAGTGTAACCTCACCGGTCTTGACGAGGTCATATGTCCTTGGAACAGCCAAGTGGGCATCGCTATGCATTAACTCAGAGTTGGAATTCTACAAGAAAAACTGGGGTTACCGACCGCATTTACCGACCACCGTTTTGCGGGTCGGATTTACCGACTGCAGGGCCGACCGCAAGCGGTGGTCGGTAAAAATTAGCCGTTGTGGGGTCCCGGATTAAAAGTCGACCGAATCACCGACCAACAAGATTTTTGGTCGATGATACCGACCGCATCTGCGGTCGGTAACCTAGGGATTAAATCCCCAAATCGCGAACAGAACCAGACGCACAGAAACACTCCCACCCTCGATTCTCTCTCGCGAAAGGCGACGCCTCCGACGCCCGACCACCACTCCGACCGCCGCCGACCCCGCCGCCGACCCCGCCGCCGTCCGACATGCCACCGACAGCCTCCCTCTTTCGTCGAACACATTCGAGCCACCCCGCAAGTCCATTCGAGAAGCGAGCAGTGGACGTTTCAACTCAAGGGGAGCATTTCGATTCCATTCGTGCAATCACTCAAGGTATTCGATTGGCTACACCTTCTCATTTTAGATATTCGATTGTTCAAAATTTTGGGCAATTTTTTGTTGTGTTTCGTTTTATTAGCTTGAAGCTTGATTTCACTTTATTTTTTTTAATTGATGTTGGATTATGAGATTATAGAAAGAATTGAGTGTTGGACATTATGTTTGATGTTTTTGTTAGCAAATTCGCAATATAGGAGAAAAAAATCGAGATTGCATGTGTTCGAATTCCGGGCAGCCCCCTGTTTTCATAATTTGCGCACAAAATGTTTAGATTTGTGAAATTATAATCACATAATTGGAAAGCTCTCGTCGAGTAGATGAATTTGCATATATGATATGCTTAATTTGGATGTCGTATGAGAAACTTATGGCTTGTTGAAATATTTATGTGGATTTCCTAATCATTGGTTTTTATAGTTTGCATATTGTGCAAGTGTTTGTTTATGATATAGGATGAACTTAGTATTTAAATTAGGCTATATAGATGCATTGTATATTCGGAATGATTGTGGAGATGTTGAATTGAAAAATGTTAAGTATAGGATGAACCGAATCTATGTTGATTGATTGGATTACTATCAAATTATCCACCTGTTTTTAACGATAAAATTGAGTTAGTTTAAAGGTGAATATACGATGACAACATATTCAAGTAACATTCAATAAGTCTAATCCACCTTAGGGTAAATTTATATTAAATTAATTTCACGAGTTGAATTAATGCAAGGGAACAAACAATGTAACATCCACTTAGTCTATATTAACCAAAACGAGGAAAACATACTACCTCCGTCTCAATATATTTGTTACGGATGATTTTTTGGCACTATTCACTATTTAACTTTGATTCGAATTTTTATTATAGTTATGTAAGAAAAGACATAGTCAAGTGAGATCTTGTTAGATTCGTCTAATCTTGTAGTTTTAGACAATTAACTTTTTATAACTTTTCGTTGTACACAATTTAAGTTATTAACCGTTAAAAATATGTATCGGCATACGTGCTGGGTGGGTCCGTAACAAAAACAGTGAGACAGAGGAAGTATTAATGTAGGTGATGGACCGGAGTTGGATGTACCGCTCCCGTCGTGAATTGGGAGTACTGACCTCAGAATTTAAGAATGGAGTTGATTTGTTCTTGCTTATGTCTCATCAAAACCCAAACGTGGATAGAGCACAGGGAAAACTAAGGTGTCCGTGTAGACAGTGTAGGAATAAGTGTTATCTACCTGATGATGACATCAAGTATCATCTACAATGCAATGGATTCGTACTGAACTACGAAAGGTGGACGTGTCACGGAGAGTCACACCACCCCACTAGTTCAGAGGTTCTTGAAACTGCCGGCTCTTCGAGGCCTGCCGCCGAAGATGCTTATATACAGATGGTGTTCAATGGGATTTGATATTCCGAGTACGTTTACCGACCACCGCTTTTTTGGTCGGCCGAGAATCACCTACCAAGGGATTCCCGACCGACATTTCGGTCGGGTGTGCGGTCGGTAACCGCGAGGACGACCCGCTTTTCTTGGTTACCGACCGCATATTGCGGTCGGTAATCACTGTTTTTCTTGTAGTGGAAGCAGCGGGCTGTGAAAGAAAGAAAAAGTGCCCTAATTAAGATACATAAAATCTTGATAAACTATAAAAGAAACTAAAAGAACAACAAAAAAGGAAGAAAACTCTAAATAATCGAGAATACAGAAACGAAGAGAAAGTCTCACTCACCGCCATTGAATTTTCTTCCTCCAAGACGTTTTCACCAACTTGTTCTTCTCTCTTGGTTTTCGAGAGTGAAGTGTTCTCAACAGCTTTGGTTTCCTTCTCAGCCATTGCGACTTCTGTGAGTAGAGTGGGAATTTATATCTGTAAACAAAAAATCGAGGAGAGTACCGAGGCGACTGATCTACTCATAAATATTGGCGGCACTGTAGACTCAGTTAACATGTCATGAATTACACAGGAAAATGGATAACCTCTTTAAAATATGTATAAAATTTAGGGATGGAAACGCTTCGAATACTTAACTTTTCCATGTATTTGTTAATGGAACCGAACCTAGCAAATATTCAAAGTTACTAACCGAAACTCAATCCAAAGGTAAAAATCCTACTATTTGCAAACCAAACCGAGATATTTTTTCCAACATATTCCGAAGTACAAAACCCCATACCAGCAAAAATCAAATTTGGAATCACTTTCAACAAAAAGACAGTAAACCATTGGAATCCGACAACAACAAACTCATTCACTTCATTTCTTAAAAGTAGAAAGACAACAGCCAACAATCAAGACATTGATTGCAATTTTTTTACAATGTGTAACAGCAACAAAGCAAAACATCAAGGGTTCAAGGCATCAACCCACGACGTCACCTTTACTTTTTGAACCATTAACCCATAAGTCCTTATTCAAACAAGAAAATACAAAATGTTCAATATTGTGGTGAAGAATAACTCATCCAATATGTGCAGACAAGAAAGACAATATCTACCTTGTAAGGACGACTGGGGGTGTAGAGTAAGAACCGCATGGCGTCGCCACGTCAGTCGGAGGAAGGTGCGAGGGCAAGGACGGAGCAAAGGTTTGGGCGACAGTCGGCGTCGCCGCGTCAATCAGAGAAGGTGAGAGGGGGTCGGCATTGGGCGAGCAACGATAGAGGCTGTGGCGGAGCAACTTCTCTCACGGAAGAGTAAAATCGATTCGTTGTCGTCCGCTGAAAGAATCGAACAGAATGAGTTGGGGGGTTAGGTTATCTCTAACCCACCCTGCAAATTGCAAATTTGCAGGGTGTAGGCTCCATCCCACCCTGCAAAAATGGGGGAGACACCCTCCCAAATGGGAGGGTGCTAAATGGGCGAAACACTGTTCATCACCCTGCATTTCTTTTTTTTGTTCTTTTTTTTAAAAAATTTCTGTGTGTTATTTAATTTATAATAAAAATAAAAATGTTGTTAATATTTGTATAAAAGAGTATTAGTATTTTTTATAAATTTAAAAAAGTGATATAAAATAGAATATGTATGGAATATACCTTAATCCTGCAAAAATAGAGAGTTGGGTTGAAGATGAAATTACTATAGCTATCCTACAAAAATAAAGATTTGTACTGTAGCTCCTGCAAAAGTAGAGGGTATGGTTGAAGATGGCCTTAGAGATTGAAGTTTTGAACGATCCGAACGAGTGGCTTGCACTGCAATTTTCACTCTTATTTCTTGTACCCAAAATACTAAATTTCTCCAATACAGTATTTCATTTTAATTTCCTTTACTATTCAAACAATATTTCATGGGACATTTATCAATTAATCCATTTAAAATTATAAAATTAAAATATAATAAATATATTAAAAAAATTAACATCTAATTAATTTAAATTAAAGAAATATTTTTTTGCTGACCAATCTATACAGGTTAGAGAAATGGTGGGAGCTCATACTATACAAATTACAAAGGAATACATGAAATGAATATGAGGCCGGGTGGAAAACTGAAACCACAACATGAAGGTTGAGAATTAGGGACTTGTGAAAAATACATTAAAATTTAAAAACAAAAAAAGAAAAAAAAAAGCATACTTATATTCATAGTGGTGTATCTAAAAAAATATGCAAAAAAAAAATTAAAATTAAAAGCAACAGATCTCAGCAAAAAAGAAATAAAATAATAATAAATAAATGGGATTACAGGTGAACAGTACCCAGTTTCCTTTCTACGAGTAAATTCCGGCCAATAGTGCAGGCTTTGCATGTTGTCTGAGACTTTGCTGCGGGAAAGTCTGATTTGTCTTTTCGAAAGAAAGTACTATGCGTGCTAGCATGATAAGGGCTATCTTATTCTTTTAAGTAGTGTAATCTGTGCCGCAATTTTTTCCATTGCACTATACAAGACCACTATCTATTGTGGTAGCATTTGTATTTTTTTTGTGGTGACGTTGAAGCAACCGCTCCCGCATTAATGCAGTTTACCCGTATTTTAAGGGATGAGTTGGAGACGCACTTAAAGATTAGGTTTGAAAGCTTTGATTCTTATTATTTACATAATCCATTAAATAATGACTATAATTATGAATTCATATGGGGATATAATGATAAAAGCCACAAATAGTTGGAAACGCAATTCTTTACGGCTCAAAAAGTTAGTTGCAGAAAAAGTGCGTTTAAAACGCAGATAATTGATTATGACAAGTTATTTACCCAAACAAGATTAACATATTATTTGCGTTATGAAAACTAATAATCAAATAATATAGTTCAAAACGCTTAAACAAACACTCTTTAAGAGAATTTGAGCTCAATGGAAAATCGGAAATGGGTGAATGCCTCAATGTGCTGCCTAACTCAATTAATTGCTACCAGCATAGATGAAGTCAATAATTGAAATATCGATAAAGTCTAGGATCTAGATCATACACTTCGGTATAATTATATTACGGTAAAAAAGATTTTTTTGTTCTTTTTCTTTTCAAAAAATTCAAATCAGTCCGTTGGTAATTTTTTTGCCACATATAATCAGTCCTCTACGTTGGCTAATTTTTTCAATTCAGTCCTAATTACGTAATTAGTCTGAATCTGCTGATGTGACCGAAGTAAATCATATTTTACATCCACCATGACCAATCATTGAGTCCCTACACATAACACATCAGCTTAATAAATGTTTGAAGTAAATCTTTGAATGCTGTCCTAACACATTATTACTATAAAAAATACCTCCAGCGGGTCAATTGAGGCCTTTTTCACTGAGTTTAGGGACATATCCCCACTTGATTCGCATTGAGCTCTCATTGTGGTTACCCAACACACAAAGAAACACCAATCATTCATTTGCACACATTATATATCACAATTGGTCTTCGTTTTCTTGAGAAACACAAAAAATCACCGAGACCTAAATGAAGATCCACTGCAGTAGTTGTTGACCAGAACTCCGATGATATCCAACGAAGGCACTGCCCAATCCAATGCGAGAAGAGTCGCTTGACCTACATGTACCAAGAACACAAATTTCTTGGTGTGGTGAAAGGCTGAGATAAAGATTGTTAAGTTTATCCGGGACGGAAAATGAAGGTCAGTTCTGTTATTGTTGTGAATGGTTGATGTTTCTTTATGGGTTGGGTAACCCTAATGAGGGCTCAATGAGAACCAAATCGAGACTATGTACGTCATCCCAGTGAAGAAGGGTTTAGTTGACCCGCTATAGGCATTTTTTAGAGTAGTGATGTGTTATGACAACCTTAAAACATTTATTTCAAACATTTATTAAACTGGTGTGTTATAAGTGGAGACTCCATATTGGTCACGGTGGATGTAAAATGTGATTTACTCCGGCCATGTCAGCAACCTCAGGCTAATAAAGTAATGAGGACAGAATTGAAAAAAATTAGCAAAGGTAGAGGACTATATGGGGCAAAATAATTATTACGGACCGATTTCGATTTTTTGAAAAGAAAAAGGACCAAAGGATCTTTTTGTCCATTATATTACTACCAATATGAACACTATTATGCCAAGACAAATCATCTCAATCATACAAAAATATCAAATGGTTATAAATAAAAATGGTAGAATTGTCAAATATATATAATCAAATTTTTAGCAAAAAATTATTCATAAAATCAATTTAGTGACTTGTATCCTTAAATACATAACATATAAAAAAATGAGCAATTGGAAAAAAAAAATAACCCTAGACTTATTGGTTTTGTCCATTTATACACCTCAATTTCTTTTTTGGAAAATAATAATCCTGAACTATAAAAAAAATATATAAATTTATAATCTTCCATTCAATTCCACCGTTAAGCCCAATAATCTTGCATAAGTTGCATTCTTTTGATACAATTCATGACATAATAATCTATAAATGATCATTATTAATCTCTTCATTCGTCCTGCTGTAATTCCGCATAATTTTCTATTTGTCTATTTTGAATTTCTAAACTCCGATATGATATTTAGATTCTTTGCATCCAGTAGATAGATTTTCATAAGCTTAAAGTTTGTCACATAAGTTTTGTTGTATAGGCTCTATCGCCGAAATGAATAGGCGATGTCGTTGAATTGCCCAGCCTCTGTCGTTGAATTGTATAGCACCCTCGTTGAAATATAAAGGTTATATTGCTGAAAATCACAATAAACTTTAAATGGCTCTAACTTTTTCAAATAAATTCGGATTTGGATGTTCTTTATGTGATAATCTACCTACTCAATGCAAACAATCTAAATGTAATGGCCCGACTTATTGTAATTGGACTGTATAATTATTCTGTTAATTGACTAAATTGCGTCCAAGCCCGGATGGGGTCCAATTGAAGTAATTGGGAGTGTGTAGGGGGCCATTTGTAATTTTCATAAATTGGAAGTAATAGGGGGGGGGGGGGGGGGGTCTTTTTGTAGTTTGTCAAAACTATTGAAAAAACGGTAGAAAAGAGGGGGAGGTCGACCGAGAGGAAGAAGAGAAAGGGGGAGATTTCGACTCGCTCAAACCATCGCGTTTCTTGAGCGATTGTTCGATTGGTTGGTGGTTAGTGTTTCTCCTCATCGTCTTCTTCATAATGATTTATTTTTCGCTCATTTTGTTGGTGATTTGGTGAGGTTTTGAGTATTTTGGATTCGATTGAAGATCGATTTGGACGTTTGGAAGTGTTTTTGATTGCCCAAAACACCAAGTAAGGATCTATGGCTTAAAGTAGGTGTTTGGGGGGGTATTGGGGGTGTTTTTCCGGGGAACTCACCGGAATCGCGTCTGCACAGCAGACTAGTCACAGACCGCGCGGTGGTGGCGCGGTCCTGGGCATGAGCGCGCCACGGGCGCGCGAAACGGGGCTGTCCAGCGTTTTGTGCGTCATCTTGTCCGTTCTTGATGTTTGACTGCCTAGTTTCGTACTCTGAATTCTTTTGGAATTTCCCCTATATTAATTATCGAGCTTTAGGTAACTTGTTAGCTCAAGGGAGTTGTTGAATACCTTGGAGGAATTGTTGAATCATGTTATGTCGTTTATTTTCTCGTGTTTGACGAATTGTAAAGTTATGCCTTAGCCTAGGAGGCTATGATTAACTATCTAATGCGTTGAAAGCATGTGAACCTAGTATTAGGTGTGGAATCATCTTTTTATACTCATTTATGGACCCGATTGGGTTGTTGATAATGTAATTGATCGGGCAGCCTTCACCTATGTTGTTGAGTCCCGATGGCCCTGCGGGGTGGTTATTAGGCTGTGATGTTTGTGATTGACTGTGATGCCTGTGATTTGGCTGTGATGCCTGTGATTTGGTTGTGATGCATGTGGTCCCTGCGGGGATGGTGTATGTTACCCTGTAACGGATTGGAGTTGATGTTATCCTCACCCGTGGGTTCATACCGCCCGGGTTTTTAGGTGTCGGCTAGGCATATTCATTGCATTTGCATATAGGATAGATAGGTGTATGTTAGCTCATGCATCACGTGCATAAATTGTATGTTTGTTGTTGAAGCACCGGTATGGGACGGTGTGATGTTTATTTGTTTTTATTTATATTCTGCTCTGTTATTCTTGTTGTTATTACCTATTCTATATTATTATTTTATTGATGCTCGGTTTCCCTTACTCCAGGGCACGTAGCCTTGCTCAGTACGTTGTACTGACTCCCTTTGCTTTTGTCTGTTTTATAGATCCTGCTGGAGGCGCTGGAGCATAATTGGGTATGGGGATGAGAGATCACATAGATAGGATTTGCATGTTCATTTTATTATATGTTTATGTGGTTCTCTGTTGTTTCGCTCATATTACTTGGCTTTGAATTTTACGCTAGTAGAGGCCGGTGAGCCTAGGATTTACATTATGTCGGCCTGTGGCCTTATATGATTTGCTGCTTTGGGCTGGTAGCCCTGTTTCTGTTATATGTGTATATTGGCACGACGTCTGATTATGTTATGAGAGGCTTGTAGCCTGATGTTGTGATTGGGATCGTTTTTATTCGGTTATTCTGTGAAATTATTAATTGTGCCTATGTGTTTTTATTTTTTTTAGCTTCTACATTAAATTGGATTAATCAGATGATCACGTTAGGTTTACTCAGTCTTCTACTAGCTGTTTTAAATTAGCTGGCCACTAGTTTAGGATAGTTAGTACGGCGGTAATTGTAACACCCCGGATTTGATCACCCAGGCCGGGATGCCACCGCCACACCTTCCAAGCAAAACACGACTTCATTCGAGCTTACTTGAGAGATGCAAGGCTAATGGTATAAAATCATTTAAAACAACCAAGTTCGGAAGTACTTCTATTTAAAAATAATAATCATTCATATCAAGTAATATGCAACGGAAAGATATATAAGTTTATGCAGCGGAATTTAAACATAGGGCCGACATAGCCAAAACACGGGTCAACAGACCCGTATGCAGTCTGATGCAAAAAATAGTAAAATCTCCAAATTTAATCCCCCCGGATGAATGCTCATGCTTCATACTCTATCATAGAAAAACATAAACAACATTTATCAGTATTAAAGAATACTGAGTAAGACAATCCTTAGCATAGCAATAAAGGGGAATTTAATGATTAATTTAAAAATTCATTTTAAGCATGCATGTTTAGACAACAATAAAATCCATAATTTCTCATAATTAATTTAATTTAAAAACAATGATCTAAGGCATAGGCATAAGTTTAAGGACATAATTTAAAAAGCATAATAAACAATAATTTAATATATTTAAATTTTCTCCTGTTAACTAAGAAGAGGAGCCACAACCACATATCTCAAGTATCTCGTTTTTCATCTATCAAGTTTCTCATATATCAAGTTTCAGAATTGCCGAAGCAATCCGAGTATCATGCCATACACAGTACCACTCCGGAGCCTCGAGTAACCCATATGGATACACCCGAGAGTGTAGACTAATTTCGCAATGGCCGTTTTGGCACAATGTCACAATATGTCACATTTCGTCCACTCGGGCACGAATTCCAAGATAGAGGGGCACCCTGCAAAGCACTCACCCCCTACTTACGTGGAGATCTAGCTCAGCCTAGATTAACGGGATTTTGTAGAAAAAGTGTTTTAGTGTAGGCATATCTCACAAATCATGTATTTCTCAAGAATCGAGTTTTTCAACATTTCGACCAAGCCATTGCCACAGTTTACGCCATTGCCACAGTTTACGCTATCTCAGTTTAAAAATTCATTTCAAAGGAAATCGACTAAAAATTTTCATAGTAGCTCAAAAACACGCTAACGAACAACTTTCGTGTTTTAAATTTTCCGAAATTATGTGAGGAAATGGGTGAAATTTTACAATTTTTACAAGTACAAAATATGTCAACTTTGTCTACACAGCGCACTGATTTTCAAAAGAGTTTTTGACTTATCAAACGACCTCTAAAATTTATGAAATTTTACAGACACTTAAAAGACACCAAAATAAACAAGTTTTATTAGAGATAACTTATGCTAATTCCTTACGGATCAAAACAGAATAATTCATCAAATTCGGTCTTAAAATCTGTCGACTTTTTCTTCTCGGACACAGTGTATTCAAAATGGGTTTTGACTATCCAAACCTAAAGAAAATATACGAAATTTTACAGGCATATTCTTAAGACCTTTATCTACAACTTTTATGTTTTCACCAAAGATTAGTTTTGACCACAAGTGATAGAAAAATGCACAACAAGTTCGACTACATAATCTGTCCAGATTTTCGAAAAGTTTGTTTATTACAGAAACTGTTGGGCGCGATTTGGGATAGCAAATCTTAATGAAAATGCATGAAATTTTAACACAAGCTAGATTAAGATGTTAGGAACAATTCTCTAGTTCGGAGTTTTTCATTTCGGATTCTCGAAATTGGGTTTTTCGGCCAATCTCAGAAGACGCATAAAGATTGAATCTTTTATGTCCGATTTTAGTGTTTAGTTAAAATCTAATGTTTCTAACAGTTCACAACCACCGATATTGATATGTAAGGCATTATCTTACATGAATCTCGTCCTAGACTGTCTCGGGGTCGTCCGGGCTCTAAGATTTGACACGAACGGATCTCCTCAACGCAAAGCTTCCAACTTTGGCCACGAATTCGAATCGAAAGAAGAAATCTAATGTTAGATCGAATTTTCGGGTTCGAAAACTTAAACGAAAACCTATGAACGACTTACCACAATCTGGAACACTAAAGATCTTGTTCTCCACGCCTCCTCCGTCGATTTTCGTCGCCGGAAAGTGATCGGAAAGTTTGAAGTTGGTGATTTCAGGTGTTAGAAGAACTTTGGAGAGTTGGAGAGTGTTTTTGGGGCTGCTAGGGTTAGAGTCTCGAAAATAATGAGTCCTAAAACCTCTAAATCCGACCATATACACCTTCCATCAACCGCGATTGAGTTTCCAAAGTCGGGGGTCGAAAATATGGTAACTAATCGTCGAAAATCGAAAGTTGATCGCACACTGTGGAGTGGCGCGGTCTTGGAGCGGTATCCCTCCAGACTGCGCGGGCACCGCGCGGCCCCCGGTAGGGCTGCTTCATGGGCCGGGCCGTGCGATCCGTCGGGCCTTTCCTTCTCCCGTTCGGGTTTCTATCCTCCGACGTTCTCGGGCTCGGTTTTCCGGGTCATTTTCGGATTCCGATTCCTATCTTAAATTTTATTTCGTCTTTAATCGATTCCATATTCGAATTTTAAATTCATTGGCGTCGAATGTGTCGTCTTTCGATTCTCGTGCAATGCTTTATTTATCTAAATCATTTTCGACTCCAGGGTTTCTTGGAATTAAAATTCCTTTGCTATCCGCATTTAATTCCATTTCCTATTGTCAAAAGTCTCGGGTATTATAATAATGCTTGTGAAAATCAGGTTTGAATTTTTGGGGCGTTACACTAAATATCATATTAAATTTCAAATTTTCCAAACAAAAAATAGCAAATTTTCAAAAGAAAAGACATCTTATGCTCGTTGTTTTGAAAATATGCTATCTATTTATTTGAAATTTCTAAAATTCGATAGGATTTTTAAATTTCTTGCATCGAGTAAATAAATTTTCATATAAATAATGTCCAAATTCGAGTTCATTTGACAAAATTAAAGTCATTTGAAATTTGTCATAGAGTTTCTATTGTATAAACTCCATCACTGAAATGTAGACTATGTTGCTGAATTCATAGCCTCCATCGCTGAATTGTAAAGGTATGCTGCTGAAATTTACAATGAACTTCAAATGGTCCTAACTTTCTTAAATGAATTCGGATTTGGATAGCTGTTTATATGAAAATTTACCTACTTGATGTAAGGAATCTAACTATATTACCTGATTTCAAAAATTTCAAACAAAAAATAGTAAATTATGAGGGGCTTGAGAAGTACGAGCATGAGAATTGAGAAAAATGAATAAAGATCATTTGCATCTTACTGAAATTGCAGGAGTACCATTTGTATAAATTTTAATCATTGATTTCAATATTTCATTAATGGCTTGGATGTGTCACAGTAAATCAAGAGAGATGGGTCTCCGTACTCTAACAAATGTGTATATGGAGTGATTGGCAATAAGAAGTTTGTATGTTGATTCTGCATATGTAGCTGAATTGATATTTATAAGTGTGGTATTGCGAATCAAAAATATTCCATCAACATTTCCAACATTAACTAACTAAAGTTAAAAATATAAATTCATCACTTTTCAGTGAAAATTCAACACTTTTAATTCTCAATTCAGCTACATATGTGAAATCTCAGCACAATAACCAAATTAGTGATTGACTGTCCCATGATTCCCACCAAATTTATCCATATATATATTTACACATATATACATATGCGTTTATTATAATAAAATAATTTAATATACTAACTCTCTCTTCTGTGGATGGGACTAACCCTAGTGGTCAAGTCCAGGGTAAGTCCCGCGACTTCCAACCTATATGTTGGGGGTTCGATTCCCCACCCGACCCCCCTATCCCTTCCCTTTATCCCGCTTTGTAATCTGTGTAGCTTGGGCTCCCTCACACATTTTGCCAAACATGAGTGTCACTGTTTACCCAAAAAAAAAAAAAAAAAAAAACTCTCCTTTCTAATTACTTATTCCTTAAATATCATATGTATATGATTGACCATTAGCAAATACGAGTCACCAAAATATTTTCCTACACTTAGACCTATTTATTAGCTTATAAACTAAATAGTTCAAAAATTAATTTATGCCCAATCAACCTCAATGGGTCTGAAAGTATCAAACACCCCCTTATTCTTGCACCATTTCCATTTAAATTTAACTTATTTTATTGATATTGGCCAGAAAAATGAGAAATCCTCACACCTTAAATGTCAAAATCTCAATATATAATTGTTGTGGTGAATATAAATATATCTGTGGTATGTGTATGATCGTGTAGTGGAAATAATGAGATAAAATAATGTAAAACAACAAATAGAGAGAGAAATAAATGGAGAGAGAGTAAATGGCGTAAGTGAACTGATTGATTTTTATTCACGAGAGAGATATCTATCATGTTTGTATAGGTCATGTATTTATAGTACAATGCACTGTCTTGATATTAATTTCAATTCAATAAAGGTGGCGGAAGACTATTCCAAATCAATAAAAGTGATGCTTCCTTTTAAGATATTCACATATACATGCATTTTTTACATGCATGCGTTTCTAATACTTCTCCTTAAATGTCTTTGATACAAAGAATCTGTCTCTTTAAAACCTTACTATATAAAAACCCTATGGGAAAAAAATCTAGTGAAGAAAAAAAAGTACATGATTTTTGTATGTTTATTTCTCTCTGATCAAAACATCAGTTGAGATTCTTTAGTTGGCGCATCCCGAAACTTTTCACCAACTTCTCGAATGTTGTTGGCAGTGCCTTAGTAAACAAATCTACAAGATTATCAGTTGAACGGATTTGTTGCACATCTATCTCAACATTTTTTTGTAGATCATGAGTGAAGAAAAATTTTGGTGAAATATGTTTCGTTCTATCTCCTTTAATATACCTTCCCCTTAATTGAACTATAGAAGCTGCATTATCTTCGTATTAAATTATTGGGGTATTTTTTTTAGTGGCTATGCCATAATTTTTCAATATATGGTGTATCAAAGATCGCAACCATACACATTCTCGACTGGCTTCATGGATTACTCAAATTTCAGGATGATTTGAAGACGTAGCAGTCAAAGTCTACTTCATTCATCTACAAGAAAAACTGGGGTTACCGACCGCGTTTACCGACCACCGTTTTGCGGGTCGGATTTACCGACCGCAGGGCCGACCGCAAGCGGTGGTCGGTAAAAATTAGCCGTTGTGGGGTCCCGGATTAAAAGTCGACCGAATCACTGACCAACAAGATTTTTGGTCGATGATACCGACCGCGTTACCGACCGCATCTGCGGTCGGTAACCTAGGGATTAAATCCCCAAATCGCGAACAGAACCAGACGCACAGAAACACTCCCACCCTCGATTCTCTCTCGCGAAAGGCGACGCCTCCGACGCCTGACCACCACTCCGACCGCCGCCGACCCCGCCGCCGTCCGACACGCCACCGACAGCCTCCCTCTTTCGTCGAACACATTCGAGCCACCCCGCAAGTCCATTCGAGAAGCGAGCAGTGGACGTTTCAACTCAAGGGGAGCATTTCGATTCCATTCGTGCAATCACTCAAGGTATTCGATTGGCTACACCTTCTCATTTTAGATATTCGATTGTTCAAAATTTTGGGCAATTTTTTGTTGTGTTTCGTTTTATTAGCTTGAAGCTTGATTTCACTTTATTTTTTTTAATTGATGTTGGATTATGAGATTATAGAAAGAATTGAGTGTTGTACATTATGTTTGATGTTTTTGTTAGCAAATTCGCAATATAGGAGAAAAAAATCGAGATTGCATGTGTTCGAATTCCGGGCAACCCCCTGTTTTCATAATTTGCGCACAAAATGTTTAGATTTGTGAAATTATAATCACATAATTGGAAAGCTCTCGTCGAGTAGATGAATTTGCATATATGATATGCTTAATTTGGATGTCGTATGAGAAACTTATGGCTTGTTGAAATATTTATGTGGATTTCCTAATCATTGGTTTTTATAGTTTGCATATTGTGCAAGTGTTTGTATATGATATAGGATGAACTTAGTATTTAAATTAGGCTATATAGATGCATTGTATATTCGGAATGATTGTGGAGATGTTGAATTGAAATATGTTAAGTATAGGATGAACCGAATCTATGTTGATTGATTGGATTACTATCAAATTATCCACCTGTTTTTAACGATAAAATTGAGTTAGTTTAAAGGTGAATATACGATGACAACATATTCAAGTAACATTCAATAAGTCTAATCCACCTTAGGGTAAATTTATATTAAATTAATTTCACGAGTTGAATTAAGGCAAGGGAACAAACAATGTAACATCCACTTAGTCTATATTAACCAAAACGAGGAAAACATATTAATGTAGGTGATGGACCGGAGTTGGATGTACCGCTCCCGTCGTGAATTGGGAGTACTGACCTCAGAATTTAAGAATGGAGTTGATTTGTACCTGCTTATGTCTCATCAAAACCCAAACGTGGATAGAGCACAGGGAAAACTAAGGTGTCCGTGTAGACAGTGTAGGAATAAGTGTTATCTACCTGATGATGACATCAAGTATCATCTACAATGCAATGGATTCGTACTGAACTACGAAAGGTGGACGTGTCACGGAGAGTCACACCACCCCACTAGTTCAGAGGTTCTTGAAACGGCCGGCTCTTCGAGGCCTGCCGCTGAAGATGCTTATATACAGATGGTGTTCGATGGTATGGGATTTGATATTCCGAGTACGTTTACCGACCACCGCTTTTTTGGTCGGCCGAGAATCACCTACCAAGGGATTCCCGACCGACATTTCGGTCGGGCGTGCGGTCGGTAACCGCGAGGACGACCCGCTTTTCTTGGTTACCGACCGCATATTGCGGTCGGTAATCACTGTTTTTCTTGTAGTGGAAGCAGCGGGCTGTGAAAGAAAAAAAGTGCCCTAATTAAGATACATAAAATCTTGATAAACTATAAAAGAAACTAAAAGAACAACAAAAAAGGAAGAAAACTCTAAATAATCGAGAATACAGAAACGAAGAGAAAGTCTCACTCACCGCCATTGAATTTTCTTCCTCCAAGACGTTTTCACCAACTTGTTCTTCTCTCTTGGTTTTCGAGAGTGAAGTGTTCTCAACAGCTTTGGTTTCCTTCTCAGCCATTGCGACTTCTGTGAGTAGAGTGGGAATTTATATCTGTAAACAAAAAATCGAGGAGAGTACCGAGGCGACTGATCTACTCATAAATATTGGCGGCACCGTAGACTCAGTTAACATGTCATGAATTACACAGGAAAATGGATAACCTCTTTAAAATATGTATAAAATTTAGGGGTGGAAACGCTTCGAATACTTAACTTTTCCATGTATTTGTTAATGGAACCGAACCTAGCAAATATTCAAAGTTACTAACCGAAACTCAATCCAAAGGTAAAAATCCTACTATTTGCAAACCAAACCGAGATATTTTTTCCAACATATTCCCAAGTACAAAACCCCATACCAACAAAAATCAAATTTGGAATCACTTTCAACAAAAAGACTGTAAACCATTGGAATCCGACAACAACAAACTAATTCACTTCATTTCTTAAAAGTAGAAAGACAACAGCCAACAATCAAGACATTGATTGCAATTTTTTTACAATGTGTAACAGCAACAAAGCAAAACATCAAGGGTTCAAGGCATCAACCCACGACGTCACCTTTACTTTTTGAACCATTAACCCATAAGTCCTTATTCAAACAAGAAAATACAAAATGTTCAATATTGTGGTGAAGAATAACTCATCCAATATGTGCAGATAAGAAAGACAATATCTACCTTGTAAGGACGACTGGGGGTGTAGAGTAAGAACCGCACGGCGTCGCCACGTCAGTCGGAGGAAGGTGCGAGGGCAAGGACGGAGCAAAGGTTTGTGCGACAGTCGGCGTCGCCGCGTCAATCAGAGAAGGTGAGAGGGGGTCGGCATTGGGCGAGCAACGATGGAGGCTGTGGCGGAGCAACTTCTCTCATGGAAGAGTAAAATCGATTCGTTGTCGTCCGCTGAAAGAATCGAACAGAATTTGTTGGGGGGGTTAGGTTATCTCTAACTCACCCTGCAAATTGCAAATTTGCAGGGTGTAGGCTCCATCCCACCCTGCAAAAATGGGGGAGACACCCTCCCAAATGGGAGGGTG
Organism: Hygrophila difformis; assembly: GCA_030278955.1. Lineage (NCBI taxonomy): Eukaryota > Viridiplantae > Streptophyta > Magnoliopsida > Lamiales > Acanthaceae > Hygrophila > Hygrophila difformis. The sequence goes on along the minus strand of JAOANR010000003.1, from coordinate 44,280,292 downwards.
CTAAATGGGCGAAACACTGTTCATCACCCTGCATTTCTTTTTTTTTGTTCTTTTTTTTAAAAAATTTCTGTGTGTTATTTAATTTATAATAAAAATAAAAATGTTGTTAATATTTTTATAAAAGAGTATTAGTATTTTTTATAAATTTAAAAAAGTGATATAAAATAGAATATGTATGGAATATACCTTAATCCTGCAAAAATAGAGAGTTGGGTTGAAGATGAAATTACTATAGCTATCCTACAAAAATAAAGATTTGTACTGTAACTCCTGCAAAAGTAGAGGGTATGGTTGAAGATGGCCTTAGAGATTGAAGTTTTGAACGATCCGAACGAGTGGCTTGCACTGCAATTTTCACTCTTATTTCTTGTACCCAAAATACTAAATTTGACCAATACAGTATTTCATTTTAATTTCCTTTACTATTCAAACAATATTTCATGGGACATTTATCAATTAATCCATTTAAAATTATAAAATTAAAATATAATAAATATATTAAAAAAATTAACATCTAATTAATTTAAATTAAAGAAATATTTTTTTGCTGACCAATCTATACAGGTTAGAGAAATGGTGGGAGCTCATACTATACAAATTACAAAGGAATAAATGAAATGAATATGAGGCCGGGTGGAAAACTAAAACCACAACATGAAGGTTGAGAATTAGGGACTTGTGAAAAATACATTAAAATTTAAAAACAAAAAAAGAAAAAAAAAATGCATACTTATATTCATAGTGGTGTATCTAAAAAAATATGCAAAAAAAAATTAAAATTAAAAGCAACAGATCTCAGCAAAAAAGAAATAAAATAATAATAAATAAATGGGATTACAGGTGAACAGTACCCAGTTTCCTTTCTACGAGTAAATTCCGGCCAATAGTGCAGGCTTTGCATGTTGTCTGAGACTTTGCTGCGGGAAAGTCTGATTTGTCTTTTCGAAAGAAAGTACTATGCGTGCTAGCATGATAAGGGCTATCTTATTCTTTTAAGTAGTGTAATATGTGCCGCAATTTTTCCCATTGCACTATACAAGACCACTATCTATTGTGGTAGCATTTGTATTTTTTTTGTGGTGACGTTGAAGCAACCGCTCCCGCATTAATGCAGTTTACCCGTATTTTAAGGGATGAGTTGGAGACGCACTTAAAGATTAGGTTTGAAAGCTTTGATTCTTATTATTTACATAATCCATTAAATAATGACTATAATTATGAATTCATATGGGGATATAATGATAAAAGCCACAAATAGTTGGAAACGCAATTCTTTACGGCTCAAAAAGTTAGTTGCAGAAAAAGTGCGTTTAAAACGCAGATAATTGATTATGACAAGTTATTTACCCAAACAAGATTAACATATTATTTGCGTTATGAAAACTAATAATCAAATAATATAGTTCAAAACGCTTAAACAAACACTCTTTAAGAGAATTTGAGCTCAATGGAAAATCGGAAATGGGTGAATGCCTCAATGTGCTGACTAACTCAATTAATTGCTACCAGCATAGATGAAGTCAATAATTGAAATATCGATAAAGTCTAGGATCTAGATCATACACTTCGGTATAATTATATTATGGTAAAAAAGATTTTTTTGTTCTTTTTCTTTTCAAAAAATTCAAATCAGTCCGTTGGTAATTTTTTTGCCACATATAATCAGTCCTCTACGTTGGCTAATTTTTTCAATTCAGTCCTAATTACGTAATTAGTCTGAATCTGCTGATGTGACCGAAGTAAATCATATTTTACATCCACCATGACCAATCATTGAGTCCCTACACATAACACATCAGCTTAATAAATGTTTGAAGTAAATCTTTGAATGCTGTCCTAACACATTATTACTATAAAAAATACCTCCAGCGGGTCAATTGAGGCCTTTTTCACTGAGTTTAGGGACATATCCCCACTTGATTCGCATTGAGCTCTCATTGTGGTTACCCAACACACAAAGAAACACCAATCATTCATTTGCACACATTATATATCACAACTGGTCTTCGTTTTCTTGAGAAACACAAAAAATCACCGAGACCTAAATGAAGATCCACTGCAGTAGTTGTTGACCAGAACTCCGATGATATCCAACGAAGGCACTGCCCAATCCAATGCGAGAAGAGTCGCTTGACCTACATGTACCAAGAACACAAATTTCTTGGTGTGGTGAAAGGCTGAGATAAAGATTGTTAAGTTTATCCGGGACGGAAAATGAAGGTCAGTTCTGTTATTGTTGTGAATGGTTGATGTTTCTTTATGGGTTGGGTAACCCTAATGAGGGCTCAATGCGAACCAAGTCGAGACTATGTACGTCATCCCAGTGAAGAAGGGTTTAGTTGACCCGCTATAGGCATTTTTTAGAGTAGTGATGTGTTATGACAACCTTAAAACATTTATCTCAAACATTTATTAAACTGGTGTGTTATGAGTGGAGACTCCATATTGTTCACGGTGGATGTAAAATGTGATTTACTCCGGCCATGTCAGCAACCTCAGGCTAATAAAGTAATGAGGACAGAATTGAAAAAAATTAGCAAAGGTAGAGGACTATATGGGGCAAAATAATTATTACGGACCGATTTCGATTTTTTGAAAAGAAAAAGGACCAAAGGATCTTTTTGTCCATTATATTACTACCAATATGAACACTATTATGTCAAGACAAATCATCTCAATCATACAAAAATATCAAATGGTTATAAATAAAAATGGTAGAATTGTCAAATATATATAATCAAATTTTTAGCAACAAAATTATTCATAAAATCAATTTAGTGACTTGTATCCTTAAATACATAACATATAAAAAAATGAGCAATTGGAAAAAAAAAATAACCTTAGACTTATTGGTTTTGTCCATTTATACACCTCAATTTCTTTTTTGGAAAATAATAATCCTGAACTATAAAAAAAATATATAAATTTATAATCTTCCATTCAATTCCACCGTTAAGCCCAATAATCTTGCATAAGTTGCATTCTTTTGATATAATTCATGACATAATAATCTATAAATGATCATTATTAATCTCTTCATTCGTCCTGCTCTAATTCCGCATAATTTTCTATTTGTCTATTTTGAATTTCTAAACTCCGATATGATATTTAGATTCTTTGCATCCAGTAGATAGATTTTCATAAGCTTAAAGTTTGTCACATAAGTTTTGTTGTATAGGCTCTATCGCCGAAATGAATAGGCTATGTCGTTGAATTGCCCAGCCTCTGTCGTTGAATTGTATAGCACCCTCGTTGAAATATAAAGGTTATATTGCTGAAAATCACAATAAACTTTAAATGGCTCTAACTTTTTCAAATAAATTTGGATTTGGATGTTCTTTATGTGATAATCTACCTACTCAATGCAAACAATCTAAATGTAATGGCCCGACTTATTTTAATTGGACTGTATAATTATTCTGTTAATTGACTAAATTGCGTCCAAGCCCGGATGGGGTCCAATTGAAGAATTGGGAGTGTGTAGGGGGCCATTTGTAATTTTCATAAATTGGAAGTAATGGGGGGGGGGGGGTCTTTTTGTAGTTTGTCAAAACTATTGAAGAAACGGTAGAAAAGAGGGGGGGGGGGGGGGGTCGACCGAGAGGAAGAAGAGAAAGGGGGAGATTTCGACTCGCTCAAACCATCGCGTTTCTTGAGCGATTGTTCGATTGGTTGGTGGTTAGTGTTTCTCCTCATCGTCTTCTTCATAATGATTTATATTTCGCTCATTTTGTTGGTGATTTGGTGAGGTTTTGAGTATTTTGGATTCGATTGAAGATCGATTTGGATGTTTGGAAGTGTTTTTGATTGCCCAAAACACCAAGTAAGGGTCTATGGCTTAAAGTAGGTGTTTGGGGGGGGGGGGTATTGGGGGTGTTTTTCCGGTGAACTCGCCGGAATCGCGTCTGCACAGCAGACTAGTCACAGACCGCGCGGTGGTGGCGCGGTCCTGGGCATGAGCGCGCCACGGGCGCGCGAAACGGGGTTGTCCAGCGTTTTGTGCGTCGTCTTGTCCGTTCTTGATGTTTGAGTGCCTAGTTTCGTACTCTGAATTCTTTTGGAATTTCCCCTATATTAATTATTGAGCTTTAGGTAACTTGTTAGCTCAAGGGAGTTGTTGAATACCTTGGAGGAATTGTTGAATCATGTTATGTCGTTTATTTTCTCGTGTTTGACGAATTGTAAAGTTATGCCTTAGCCTAGGAGGCTATGATTAACTATCTAATGCGTTGAAAGCATGTGAACCTAGTATTAGGTGTGGAATCATCTTTTTATACTCATTTATGGACCCGATTGGGTTGTTGATAATGTAATTGATCGGGCAGCCTTCACCTATGTTGTTGAGTCCCGATGGCCCTGCGGGGTGGTTATTTGGCTGTGATGTTTGTGATTGACTGTGATGCCTGTGATTTGGCTGTGATGCCTGTGATTTAGTTGTGATGCATGTGGTCCCTGCGGGGATGGTGTATGTTACCCTGTAACGGATTGGAGTTGATGTTATCCTCACCCGTGGGTTCATACCGCCCGGGTTTTTAGGTGCCGGATAGGCATATTCATTGCATTTGCATATAGGGTAGATAGGTGTATGTTAGCTCATGCATCACGTGCATAAATTGTATGTTTGTGGTTGAAGCACGGTATGGGACGGTGTGATGTTTATTTGTTTTTATTTATATTCTGCACTGTTATTCTTGTTGTTATTACCTATTCTATATTATTATTTTATTGATGCTCGGTTTCCCTTACTCCCCGGCACGTAGCTTTGCTCAGTACGTTGTACTGACTACCTTTGCTTTTGTCTGTTTTATAGATCCTGCTGGAGGCGCTGGAGCATAATTGGGTATGGGGATGAGAGATCACATAGATAGGATTTGCATGTTCATTTTATTATATGTTTATGTGGTTCTCTGTTGTTTCGCTCATATTACTTGGCTTTGAATTTTACACTAGTAGAGGCCGGTGAGCCTAGGATTTACATTATGTCGGCCTGTGGCCTTATATGATTTGCTGCTTTGGGCTGGTAGCCCTGTTTCTGTTATATGTGTATATTGGCAGGACGCCTGATTATGTTATGAGAGGCTTGTAGCCTGATGTTGTGATTGGGATCGTTTTTATTCGGTTATTCTGTGAAATTATTATTGTGCCTATGTGTTTTTATTTTTTTTAGCTTCTACATTAAATTGGATTAATCAGATGATCACGTTAGGTTTACTCAGTCTTCTACTAGCTGTTTTAAATTAGCTGGCCACTAGTTTAGGATAGTTAGTACGGCGGTAATTGTAACACCCCGGATTTGATCACCCAGGCCGGGATGCCACCGCCACACCTTCCAAGCAAAACACGACTTCATTCGAGCTTACTTGAGAGATGCAAGGCTAATGGTATAAAATCATTTAAAACAACCAAGTTCGGAAGTACTTCTATTTAAAAATAATAATCATTCATATCAAGTAATATGCAGCGGAAAGATATATAAGTTTATGCAGCGGAATTTAAACATAGGGCCGACATAGCCAAAACACGGGTCAACAGACCCGTATGCAGTCTGATGCAAAAAAATAGTAAAATCTCCAAATTTAATCCCCCGGATGAATGCTCATGCTTCATACTCTATCATAGAAAAACATAAACAACATTTATCAGTATTAAAGAATACTGAGTAAGACAATCCTTAGCATAGCAATAAAGGGGAATTTAATGATTAATTTAAAAATTCATTTTAAGCATGCATGTTTAGACAACAATAAAATCCATAATTTCTCATAATTAATTTAATTTAAAAACAATGATCTAAGGCATAGGCATAAGTTTAAGGACATAATTTAAAAAGCATAATAAACAATAATTTAATATATTTAAATTTTCTCCTGTTAACTAAGAAGAGGAGCCACAACCACATATCTCAAGTATCTCGTTTTTCATCTATCAAGTTTCTCATATATCAAGTTTCAGAATTGCCGAAGCAATCCGAGTATCACGCCATACACAGTACCACTCCGGAACCTCGAGTAACCCATATGGATACACCCGAGAGTGTAGACTAATTTCGCAATGGCCGTTTTGGCACAATTTCACAATATGTCACATTTCGTCCACTCGGGCACGAATTCCAAGATAGAGGGGCACCCTGCAAAGCACTCACCCCCTACTTACGTGGAGATCTAGCTCAGCCTAGATTAACGGGATTTTGTAGAAAAAGTGTTTTAGTGTAGGCATATCTCACAAATCATGTATTTCTCAAGAATCGAGTTTTTCAACATTTCGACCAAGCCATTGCCACAGTTTACGCCATTGCCACAGTTTACGCTATCTCAGTTTAAAAATTCATTTCAAAGGAAATCGACTCAAAATTTTCACAGTAGCTCAAAAACATGCTAACGAACAACTTTCGTGTTTTAAATTTTTCGAAATTATGTGAGGAAATGGGTGAAATTTTACAATTTTTACAAAGTACAAAATATGTCAACTTTGTCTACACAGCGCACTGATTTTCAAAAGAGTTTTTGACTTATCAAACGACCTCTAAAATTTATGAAATTTTACAAGCACTTAAAAGACACAAAAATAAACAAGTTTTATTAGAGGTAACTTATGCTAATTCCTTACGGATCAAAACAGAATAATTCATCAAATTCGGTCTTAAAATCTGTCGACTTTTTCTTCTCGGACACAGTGTATTCAAAATGGGTTTTGACTATCCAAACCTAAAGAAAATATACGAAATTTTACAGGCATATTCTTAAGACATTTATCTACAACTTTTATGTTTTCACCAAAGATTAGTTTTGACCACAAGTGATAGAAAAATGCACAACAAGTTCGACTACATAATCTGTCCAGATTTTCGAAAAGTTTGTTTATTACAGAAACTGTTGGGCGCGATTTGGGATAGCAAATCTTAAGGAAAATGCATGAAATTTTAACACAAGCTAGATTAAGATGTTAGGAACAATTCTCTAGTTCGGAGTTTTTCATTTCGGATTCTCGAAATTGGGTTTTTCGGCCAATCTCAGAAGACGCATAAAGATTGAATCTTTTATGTCCGATTTTAGTGTTTAGTTAAAATCTAATGTTTCTAACAGTTCACAACCACCGATATTGATATGTAAGGCATTATCTTACATGAATCTCGTCCTAGACTGTCTCGGGGTCGTCCGGGCTCTAAGATTTGACACGAACGGATCTCCTCAACGCAAAGCTTCCAACTTTGGCCACGAATTCGAATCGAAAGAAGAAATCTAATGTTAGATCGAATTTTCGGGTTCGAAAACTTAAACGAAAACCTATGAACGACTTACCACAATCTGGAACACTAAAGATCTTGTTCTCCACGCCTCCTCCGTCGATTTTCGTCGCCGGAAAGTAATCGGAAAGTTTGAAGTTGGTGATTTCAGGTGTTAGAAGAACTTTGGAGAGTTGGAGAGTGTTTTTGGGGCTGCTAGGGTTAGAGTCTCGAAAATAATGAGTCCTAAAACCTCTAAATCCGACCATATACACCTTCCATCAACCGCGATTGAGTTTCCAAAGTCGGGGGTCGAAAATATGGTAACTAATCGTCGAAAATCGAAAGTTGATCGCACACTGTGGAGTGGCGCGGTCTTGGCGCGGTATCTCTCCAGACCGCGCGGGCACCGCGCGGCCCCCGGTAGGGCTGCTTCATGGGCCGGGTCGTGCGATCCGTCGTGCCTTTCCTTCTCCCGTTCGGGTTTCTATCCTTCGACGTTCTCGGGCTCGGTTTTCCGGGTCATTTTTGGATTCCAATTCCTATCTTAAATTTTATTTCGTCTTTAATCGATTCCATAGAATTTTAAATTCATTGGCGTCGAATGTGTCGTCTTTCGATTCTCGTGCAATGCTTTATTTATCTAAATCATTTTCGACTCCAGGGTTTCTTGGAATTAAAATTCCTTTGCTATCCGCATTTAATTCCATTTCCTATTGTCAAAAGTCTCGGGTATTATAATAATGCTTGTGAAAATCAGGTTTGAATTTTTGGGGCGTTACACTAAATATCATATTAAATTTCAAATTTTCCAAACAAAAAATAGCAAATTTTCAAAAGAAAAGACATCTTATGCTCGTTGTTTTGAAAATATGCTATCTATTTATTTGAAATTTCTAAAATTCGATAGGATTTTTAAATTTCTTGCATCGAGTAAATAAATTTTCATATAAATAATGTCCAAATTCGAGTTCATTTGAGAAAGTTAAAGTCATTTGAAATTTGTCATAGAGTTTCTATTGTATAAACTCCATCACTGAAATGTAGACTATGTTGCTGAATTCATAGCCTCCATCGCTGAATTGTAAAGGTATGCTGCTGAAATTTACAATGAACTTCAAATGGTCCTAACTTTCTTAAATGAATTCGGATTTGGATAGCTGTTTATATGAAAATTTACCTACTTGATGTAAGGAATCTAACTATATTACCTGATTTCAAAAATTTCAAACAAAAAATAGTAAATTATGAGGGGCTTGAGAAGTACGAGCATGAGAATTGAGAAAAATGAATAAAGATCATTTGCATCTTACTGAAATTGCAGGAGTACCATTTGTATAAATTTTAATCATTGATTTCAACATTTCATTAATGGCTTGGATGTGTCACAGTAAATCAAGAGAGATGGTTCTCCGTACTCTAACAAAAGTGTATATGGAGTGATTGGCAATAAGAAGTTTGTATGTTGATTCTGCATATGTAGCTGAATTGATATTTATAAGTGTGGTATTGCGAATCAAAAATATTCAATCAACATTTCCAACATTAACTAACTAAAGTTAAAAATATAAATTCATCACTTTTCAGTGAAAATTCAACACTTTTAATTCTCAATTCAGCTACATATGTGAAATCTCAGCACAATAACCAAATTAGTGATTGACTATCCCATGATTCCCACCAAATTTATCCATATATATATTTACACATATATACATATGCGTTTATTATAATAAAATAATTTAATATACTAACTCTCTCTTCTGTGGATGGGACTAACCCTAGTGGTCAAGTCCAGGGTAAGTCCCGCGACTTCCAACCTATATGTTGGGGGTTCGATTCCCCACCCGACCCCCCTATCCCTCCCCTTTATCCCGCTTTGTAATCTGTGTAGCTTGGGCTCCCTCACACATTTTGCCAAATATGAGTGTCACTGTTTACCCAAAAAAAAAAACTCTCCTTTCTAATTACTTATTCCTTAGATATCATATGTATATGATTGACCATTAGCAAATACGAGTCACCAAAATATTTTCCTACACTTAGACCTATTTATTAGCTTATAAACTAAATAGTTCAAAAATTAATTTATGCCCAATCAACCTCAATGGGTCCGAAAGTATCAAACACCCCCTTATTCTTGCACCATTTCCATTTAAATTTAACTTATTTTATTGATATTGGCCAGAAAAATTAGAAATCCTCACACCTTAAATGTCAAAATCTCAATATATAATTGTTGTGGTAAATATAAATATATGTGTGGTATGTGTATGATCGTGTAGTGGAAATAATGAGACAAAATAATGTAAAACAACAAATAGAGAGAGAAATAAATGGAGAGAGAGTAAATGGCGTAAGTGAACTGATTGATTTTTATTCACGAGAGAGATATCTATCATGTTTGTGTAGGTTATGTATTTATAGTACAATGCACTGTCTTGATATTAATTTCAATTCAATAAAGGTGGCGGAAGACTATTCCAAATCAATAAAAGTGATGCTTCCTTTTAAGATATTCACATATACATGCATTTATTACATGCATGCGTTTCTAACACTTCTCCTTAAATGTCTTTGATACAAAGAATATGTCTCTTTAAAACCTTACTATATAAAAACCCTATGGGAAAAAAATCTAGTGAAGAAAAAAAAGTACATGATTTTTGTATGTTTATTTCTCTCTGATCAAAACATCAGTTGAGATTCTTTAGTTGGCGCATCCCGAAACTTTTCACCAACTTCTCGAATGTTGTTGTTGGCAGTGCCTTAGTAAACAAATCTACAAGATTATCAGTTGAACGGATTTGTTGCACATCTATCTCACCATTTTTTTGTAGATCATGAGTGAAGAAAAATTTTGGTGAAACATGTTTCGTTCTATCTCCTTTAATATACCTTCCCCTTAATTGAACTATAGAAGCTGCATTATCTTCGTATAAAATTATTGGGGTATTTTTTTTAGTGGCTATGCCATAATTTTTCAATATATGGTGTATCAAAGATCGCAACCATACACATTCTCGACTGGCTTCATGGATTACTCAAATTTCAGGATGATTTGAAGACGTAGCAGTCAAAGTCTACTTCATTCATCTCCATGAAATTTCAGTACCGCATATAAAACATAATCAGTTTTTGATTTGACTTTATGTGGATCTGACAAATATCCAACATCAGCAAAGCCGGTTATTTCATATCGAAAATCATCTAGGTAAAATAACCCAAGATCAATAGTTACTTAGAGATAGCTGTAACGCCCCAAAAATTTTAAACCAATTTTTGTGACGTCACTGTCATGTTATCTCACAGAAACTGCTGGCTAATCAATTTAAGTTCAATAACACGAAGCCTGGTGATCAGAAATCCAGCATATCATAATATCAGAGTAAGCAACAGAGATAAGTTCATAGCATAATCATATCATCCTGGCTATAAGCCTCATACAGTACCCCACCTCGGTACTCACATCAACCTGTCCAAAATACCAAGTACATAGAAGGAATGGCAAAATAACGGTTTTCAGACCAATCCCAACAGTCAGACAGAACCAGAAATAGCAAACGAGTCACAGCTAGATAATCATAGAGTCTAGTACAGTAACTTAGTTATGATATAGCAATGCAATCCTACTAGATCACTCAGCCCCAAACCAATCACCATGAACATGCTCCGCATCCTCCTCGGGAGTATCTATAAGAAAGACAAAACGCACGGTGTAAGTACATAAGTACTGAGCAAGGGTAGAAACAACTGGGCAAACGGGGAACGAGGTTAGCACAGTTAAATAACAGTTTATAGTTGCATAATTGAATACATAATTAAAACATCACACTATCCCATACCGATGCTTCAACCACGTCAAACACTGCAAAACAATAATGAGATGAATGATGAATGATGAATGATGAGATGGAATGTTATGACCTACAGTGTCTATCTACCCTAAGTGCAGCACAGAAGTATGCCTAGCGCGCATCCTAAGTACCATGGTCGGTATTCCGCCCCAAATAGGGTCCACACCCCTACTGGTGTCAAAAGAGATACCCACAGTGCCCCGCCGCGGACACTAAAAGCTAGCGTGGCTTACGGTCTAGCGGGTACTAGCCTAGAGCATCTCGCCCGACATGCCCAGGATAATCAAATAATCAAGTATGCCCAGTTAATAACTTGAAAGCATAGACATGATATATGTATCATCGGAAGCATAATTTAAGTTCACAATAATATCACATATGTCGAGTCTCACGACTCGAAAACATATAAGTACAAGATAACAGTCCAAGGACTAAGTTTAGCATTCGGGTCGCCACCCCCCACATATTGGCTAGCATATTCCACATGAGTTAGACATATCCCAGGGTGTGCCACGTCCCATGTATCAGCACTCGACTCACAAACATCGTGATAGAAGTAACGCAAGATTCCATCCTAAACTAAGGCATGGTAGATCTTTCATTTCAATTCAATACTCATAATAGGCACTAACAATACATAGACCATTTTTAAACATTTTCTGAGGCCTAGAAACGAGTAAGAAACGATCAAATACAAAAGGGGACGAAAAACGGAAGAAAACAGCAAATCAGGCGCACATGTGACACCCAGAGGCACCACAGAGGCACCACATTGGCGCCCGAGTTGCCCTGGAGGCGCCACCCAGGCCATGTGGCGTCTGGGTTGAAGGAAGCCTGAACCGGGGCGCTGCAATGGCGCTCCGAGCCTCTTTTCGGCGCCGCAAAGTCATTGTGGTGCCTGACCTGAACAGAAACAGAACAACAAATGCTGTTCTGCGAGCTTCCTCCGTTCCTTCCTCATTTTTCCCTCACTTGAGCTAAATCCTACTCTTGCCTTGGATTTTTTATGTCCAAACACTTTAATTTCAGCTCCCAAGCTTCTCCAAACTCCAATACCAAGCTCAACTTCCTCAAGGTGTCCCCAAGCTCCAAGAGTGAAGATTCAAGCCACTAACAAACCACACTACGAAAATTCCAACCAAAACACCCATTTTCGTCACCCCTAAAACAGCCCCCAAAACTTGCTTCTATCTTCACCAAAACATGAAATAATCCGTGAAAAATACTTACCTCAAGTTGTAAGATGGTTTCCCTACTTGATTTTGCACCAAAAGCTCAATTTCTTCAAGAAATGGAATAACCCTAGTTTCTCCCTTATTTGGTGACGGGATTTGTGAATGTTGGGGTGTTAAATGAGTACCAAGCCCCCAATTTCATATTTTTAACAAATTAAAAAGGGTCCGGGTCGGGTTGGTGCAAACGGGTCGGGTTGAAAAGTGGGTTAAAGAGGTGGAACCACTTGTCTTGAGCCATACGCACTAAATGCACTCACTTGAATACACTTGAGTTCTTGTTCTCTTGTGGGTTTGAACCCACTTATTCTTCCACTTCATTCAAAATCATGCCTACAAAATAATCCATAGCATTTATCTTACTCAATTAACCATAATTAATTAAATTAATTGTGCGTTAATTAAATCGGGGTGTTACAATAGCGAGATACTCCATCCGTTCCATTATTTATGTCTCACTTTACTTTTTGATCCGTCCCAATAGCTTTGTCACATTTCTATTTTAGGAAATAATTAAACTAATAATACTCCAACCCTACTACATCACATCACATTAATAAATAAATAATTTAAAAATTCAAACCCACTACCATTAATAAATTCAATACACAACTATCACATCACATCAATAAAATAAAAATTAAAATTTCAAACTTACTACTATCACATCACATAAATCTCTAATTTATCCCTACTCTAAATAATAATCCACCCCTACTTTAAAACTAAACAAACACCACATAAAATACCTTGCCCAAAAGTTTTGGGATGTAAATACTGGGACGGAGGGAGTATATGTTTAATTTCATTCCAATATCGTTTTGTAGGAGATGAAATGAATCTCGCTAATAAATTTACTGCAAATGATATATCTGGTCTAGTGCAGTTTGCGGGACACATTAAAGCACCTATGGCACTTAAATATGGGATCTCTGGTCTAAGAATTTCTTCGCCTTCTTCTTTTTTTGTCTAAATGGATCATTTTTTGGATCAAGTGACCTTACGACCATTAGGGTAGTCAGTGGATGTGCTTTATCAATGTAAAATCACTTTAATACCCTCTGAGTATAAGCTGTCTGATAGAAAAAAATTCATTCTTTAAATATTCAATTTGCAGACCAGACATGATTTGGTTTTACCAAAATCTTTGATTTCAAACTTTTTCTTCCAGTATTCAACAGTCTTTTGAAGCTCCTCCGGAGTTCCAATCAAATTGAGATCATCAACATAAACTGCAATGATTACAAACTCTGGTCCATTTTTCTTAATGAAAATAAATGGACAAATTGAGTCATTTGTATAAGCCTCTTGTACCAAGGACTCACTGAGTCGGTTATACCACACTCGCTCGGACTGTTTCAGTCCATATAGGAAGTTCTGTAATTTGATGGAATACATATGTTTAGGATTTGATTTATATGTCTCTAACATTTTTAATCCCTTGGACCTTCATATAGATATCCATCCGTATCCAAATTTCCATATAGATGTGCAGTAATAACATCCATCAATCTCATTTCAAGATTTTGATGGACTGCGAAACTGGTAAGATATCTAAATGTTATTCTATCCATTTGTATCCAACTGGCCTTATATTTTCTAGTGTTTTGACAAAAGATCCAAACACATTTTGTCTAACCAGGGAATCCAATTCAGAATGGATTGCATCTTTCTATTTTGGTCAATATTTCTTTTCCGACATTCATCAACCACTTTTGATTCATGATCCTCGTCATCATTTATAATTCAAGTGCTATGTGGTATGAGAATACATTATCTATGATAATTCAAGTGCGGCCCTAGCGGGATTTTCTCGCCCGATCTCGGATGTTCGACGTCGGTTCCGTTTCTTGAGGCCCAAGCTTCGAATATTCGACCCCCAGATATTTTGGGTTTGTTGGGGGCTATAAATACCCCTCTTCTCAGCCCCGTACACCCTTTTCAACACCTTCACAATTTCTACCTTCAATCAAACACCCGAACAAAACCCTAACCCGAAACTTGGAGCGAATTCTGATGAAGAAGGAGGCCGTGGACGAAATTGAAGACTCTCCAAGCGTAGATCGGGTGAAGAAGAGACGACGGGATCTAGACGCGTGCGAGGATCTCGGAGGCCCAATTGTTAAATCTAAGACCACACACTTCGAAATCCAAGTAAGTTCACTCTTACATATGGTTTTGGTGGCTAAAAATCAACCAAACTTAAAGATCTAATTAAATAACCCTAAAATCTGTCAATAGAAGAACCCTAGGTGCGCAGCGTTGGTAATTGAATTTTTCGAGCCATTTCTAACATTCAAACGAAAAAACTCAAAACTAAAAAAGTGTTTCAAAGACATAGATCTACACTGTGTAAAATTTTCGAAATTTTTCATTAAGATTTGATGCCCCGAATCTGATCCGGACTAACCTGCGTTCTTACCGAATTCTTAAAAAGTTGACAGATTTGATTTTCGAACTTGTTCAATATTTTGACACCCTATCTAGGCCTAATTAGGAGTTGTGGTAAAATAAAAATTGTAGATAAATGAGTTGAGAACAAGCCTGTAAACCTTCATAAAATTTGGAGTTCGTTTGATGAGTCAAAAGTGGAGTTTTTGAACACTGCTACAATCTGAATTCTGACAGCATGTAGTTTTGGTAGAAATCTTAAATTTCGACTCGTTTCCTTATCTCTTTTTGAAAAAACTTATAATACGAAACTTGTTCGTTGAGACTTTTTTGAGCTACTGTGAAATTTTCTACTCATTTGACCTTGAAATATATTTTTAAACGAAAAAGGCGCGAACAACGACAATATAGAAATCACATTTTGTGAAATTGGTCGTTTCTAAACAAAGAGACGAAAGATCTTTTGAAAAATAAAAACAACATTTTCCGAAATCCCTTTATGACTTGATTAAAAATAAATTAGGGGGTGAGTGCTCTGCATGGTGCCCTCCTAACTATTCACGTCGTGCCTATATGGACGATGGTGACCCATATTGAGTAACTGAGCCAAAACGGCGAAATATATAGGGGCTACACTCTCGGGAGTATCCGTATGGGTTTTCCGAGGCTCCGGAGTGGTATTGGGTATGGCGGATACGGCTGCGGCCGCCGGGCTACTGGCTGAACATTGTTGAGATTGCACTGCAATCGTGAGAAACTCGAGATACCAGATCTTGGAGTAGCGGGAATTAAAAGACTTAAATTACCTTTTTATTAAATTTGGCTTTTAAATTATGTCCTTTATTTATTTACCATGAAAAGTTGTGTTTATTATCTTTTAGAATCCATGCATTTAATTATGCAATTAAATTTTATTAGTTAATCCGAATTAATTTATAAAGTGTATACAATCTTGCTAAAGGTAACTCATTTTTTTTAAAACTAATTAAAGGCTTTTAAACCCCATTATTGTATGCTAGGGGTTAACTTACTCAGTATGTTCATACTGACCAAACCGTTGTATTTTCTTTCTTTTCAGAGTATGGAGAGTATCCATGAGCATGAGCATGCATTGGGATTGTTGGGAACATTTATTTCTCGTTTTATATGACTTGCATTACGGGGCATGTTAACCCATTGTTTTGGCCATGTTGGCCCTATTTACATTCCTTTACTATTCCGCTGCTGTTTAATTAAATATTGCATGTGAATAAATTGGTATTTTAAATTTATATTATGTATGGGCTTGTTTAAAATTTATTTTCTGCAATACCTTAGCTTTGCATCTCTGCAATACCAGTGGAGGAAGACCCGGAGGAGGACCCTGTTACTCTGCCGGAAGGACATTATAGTCTTATTATATAGGCTATCTTAGTATTTTGTAAAGCAAATCATTTTCTTTTCTAGACTAGTACTGTACATCCCATCACTTGTATTAAAAATTTCTTTTAAGGAATAAAATACAAGCTTTATTGATTTATTTATTTATTTATTAAAAACTCTCTGAACTTCATATATTTTGGTGGGCTTCCCAAGCAAAAATCTAAAAGTTGAAAAAAAAATGAATAGGACGCCTGTTCTAAAAAAAAAAAAAACTTAACCCCTAAACCCGGAACCCTGAAACCTAAAACCTAAACCCTAAACCCTAAAAGCTAAAACCCTAAACCCTAAACCCTGAACCCTGAAAAACGCGCGGCCTATTTAAACCTTGGCCCCGAACGCTGCATCAGGATATACATCTAACACTCAAACACCATCAAATAACTCCGGTTGTCACCTTCCTGATTTCATAAATCCATGTCTAAACGATCTCTCAAATTCTCAGAATCTAATCTACACACGTTTGCAATAGAATGGCACCAAGGGGACGACCGAGAAACCAACCCATCCCACAAACCATTAATGAGGTGCCACAAAACCCCGCCGAGCCAGCTCAAAACATGAGAGATCCAAACCAAGGTGCGCAAGCAGCCCCCCCACCAACAACGTGGGCGACCGTTTACGAACGATAGAGGAAGTTCTGATTGCTGGGGAATGCACAAGTGAACCAAGGGCAAGCTGCGGCGGTGCCTCCACCCCAGGCTCAAATCAATTATTTGGCCATGGTAAACCCTTACCAGCCACCACACTACGCTGGTGAGGAGGATCCTGCCAAGTTAGAGGAATGGATAAGGACGTTCCACAAACTGTTGAATGCAGTCAAGTGCCCGGAGGGGGAAAAAGTACACGTAGCCTCGTACTACTTGGGAGGCGAAGCAGATGATTAGTGGCAGGCCACCCAGGGAAAGTTGACTGAGGAGGAAGAGCCCTATTTGTGGGCAAAGCTTATGGAATTGCTCAGGGACCGATTCTATCCCATGAGCACAAAGGCAGCAATGTACGAGGAGTTCCTATCACTGAAACAAGGAGGACAAACGGTGCAGGAATACTACACCCGCTTTAATGAACTGGTGCGATTTGCGCCAAGGTTGGTGCCAACTGATGCGGAAAAAGCCCAGAAGTTTGAGACGGGTTTAAATCTGGCAATAAGAGAGGTGATCACGGAAATACACTACCCCCACTTGCAAGCCGTGTACGATCGTGTCGTGGCAGTGGCACGAGTACAACAACTGAAGAGGAGAACGAGTGGGGAATCCAGCCGAGGACAAAAGAAATAGGGACAGTAGGAATGAGAACAACGCAAAGAGAAATGAATATCGGGGAGGGTTGAAGGCCACAACAGATGAACAATGTAGGGAACAATGGGAGGATGTTCAGTCAAGGAGGTCCTATGCCACCATGTCCAAGATGTTGCACACCTCATCTGGCGAGGGGATGCCCTCAGCAGGGTGCGTGTTTCCGATGTGGAAGGATGGGTCACCAGAGTTGGGAGTGCTGGACAAGGACTGAAAATGTCACCAAGAGGGAAGACTTGGTTACGGGACCTGTACAGCCTCGAAACCAAAATGGACGGAATGGCAACAATCAGGGGTACCGAACCCCTCAGAATCAGAATCAGAATCCCAATCAGAAACAGCGCCCTCCACAGAATTAGAACCCGAATCAGCAGCAAAATCAACATATGAACCCGAATCAGCAGGGCAATCAAGGACGCCCTATGGGACGACTCAACGTGATCAACCAAGCAGACGTGCCTGTGCAGGGAGAAGTGATGGCAGGTATATTTCATGTTTTAAGTACGCTCCTTAAGGTTTTATTTGATTCTGGAGCTAGTTGTTCAATTATAGCATCAAGAGTTTTGCCTGAGTTAGATCTACCTAAGTGCGAGATAATTAGCTTAGGAATTCAACTACCTTCAGGAGAAGTAGTATCATGCTCTAAGCGTTATAACGGAATTCCTGTAGTGATAAAGAACGTAGAATTATTTGCGAACTTGATAGAATTTAGCTTAAGGGACTTTGACATTATACTGGGTATGGATTGGTTGTCCCAGTATAAAGCGATGATCGAATGTCAGAAACAGAATATCACCCTGTCAAAAAGTAGGGGAAAGAGAGTTATCTTTTACTCTCAACCCCCTAAGAGGAGCAACAAAATCGTTAGTGCCCTCAAATTGTGTAGCTTGATGCGTAAGGGGTATGAGTTCTATGCGTGCTACGTTTACAACCTTGAGGCGGAAGAGAACAAGGTTGACAATATTTCAGTGGTAAGAGAATACCCGGATGTGTTTCCCGAAGATGTTCCTGGCATGCCACCTGAGCGAGATCTTGAATTCACCATAGATCTCATCCCGGGAACAGAGCCTGTTTCAAAAGCTCCGTACCGGATGGCACCGTTGGAGATGAAGGAGTTGAAGGAGCAACTCGAAGAACTGCTGGGAAAAGGATACATAAAACCGAGTACTTCTCCGTGGGGATCACCGGTTTTATTTGTTAAGAAGAAAGACGGAGGGTTACGTCTTTGCATCGATTATAGAGGACTAAATCAAGTGACCATCAAGAATAAGTATCCCCTACCGAGGATTGAGGATCTATTCGATCAATTGAAGGGAGCTTCGGTGTTCTCGAAGATAGACTTGCGATCTGGTTATCACCAACTGAAGATCGCCGGAAGGATATTCCAAAGACGGCGTTTCGAACTCGCTATGGCCACTACGAGTTCACATTGTTATCCTTTGGGTTAACAAATGCTCCCGCAATGTTCATGAACCTCATGAACAATGTATTTAGAGAATTGTTGGATCAGTGTGTAATGGTGTTCATCGACGACATCCTGATCTACTCAAAGAGCGAGGAGGAGCATTCCAACATTTGCATCAAGTGTTAGGGATCTTGCGCAAGAATCAACTCTATGGAAAGTTGTCCAAATGCGACTTTTGGTTGAAGGAAGTACCATTCCTTGGACACATAGTATCCGCTGATGGAGTTTCAGTGGACCCAGCGAAAGTTTCTGCAGTGACGGAGTGGGAGCGCCGACAAGTCCAACGGAAATAAGAAGTTTTGTTGGACTAGCTGGGTATTATAGGAAATTTGTGAAGAACTTCTCGAAAATCGAACGTCCTTTAACCCAGCTATTGAATAAATGAGTGAAATACAAGTGGACTGGTGTGGGTGAGACTGCGTTTCAAGAGTTAAAGAAACGACTCACGACTATATCCGTATTAGCACTACCATCAGAGAATGGTGACTTCGAGGTTTACAGTGATGCTTCGAATGAAGGATTAGGATGCGTTCTGATACAAGACTCGAGGGTCATTGCATATGCATCACGTCAACTGAAACCTCACGAAGAGAATTACCCGACACACGACTTGGAGTTGACAGCAGTCGTATTCGCTCTGAAGATATGGAGACATTATCTTTATGGGCGAAAGTGTCGAATGTTTACTAACCACAAAAGCCTGAAATATATATTCACTCAGAATGAGTTGAATTTGAGGCAAAGAAGATGGTTGGAGTTGATTAAGGATTACGACTTAGAGATCTCCTACCACGAGGGGAAGGCGAATGTGGTAGCCTATGCCTTAAATCGGAAGAACCAACACGTGACACACTCGTTGGTGATTCTATCGGCATTGTACATGGATTTGGCAAGATTGAACTTGGACCTGGTGCATCCCGGCACAGTGAACGAAATGGTCAATGCAATGATAGTAGAGACCCCAATATTTGACGAGATAAAACTCGCACAACCGGGCGACGTAAAATTGGGGAGGATAAAGAAGAGCAATGCCGATGGTAAGGCAATAGGATTTGCTATCCACGAGGATGGAAGCATTCACTTCAAAGAAAGATGGTGCATGCCTCAGAAGTGCGTTGAGCTGAAATAAAGATTGATGGAGGAAGGGCATAACACGCCATATTCTGTTCACCCCGGAGGTGACAAACTTTATAAAGATCTGAAGAAAATCAATTGGTGGTCGAGGATGAAGAAGGAAGTGGCAGACTTCGTGGCGAAATGCCTCACCTGTCAGAAGGTTAAAGTAGTGCGATAAAAAGCCTTAGGGTTGATGCAACCACTGGAGATTCCGAGTTGGAAATGGGATAGTATGTCGATGGACTTCGTCTCGGGATTACCGCGATCACTGAAGGGATGAACAAGATCTGGTGATTGTGCATAGGCTAACAAAGACGGTCATATTTATCCCAATGAAGGACACTTGGACTATGGACCAATTGGCCCGAGTCTACATTGATAATGTGGTACGACGACATGGGGTACCACATGACATTATTTCTGATAGAGACAGTAGATTTGTCTCTCACTTTTGGACTAATCTGCAAGAAGCTCTTGGTACACAGATTAAGATGAGCACCGCATTCCACCCGATGACTAATCTGCCGGAAGTGATTGAATTAGAAGATGACTTGACTTATGAAGAGGTCCCGGTACGAATACTCGATGTCAAGGAGAGAGTGACAAGAAATAATACTGTGAAGATGGTCAAGGTTCTTTGGTCTAACCAGAAGCCGAGACAGCAACGTGGGAATTAGAGTCAGACATGAAGGATCGTTACCCGACCCTGTTTCAAACCAATCCAACCACAGTTATGGGGACATAACTGTAAGCTTATGGGGAGGAGGATGTAACAATGTGTATTCTAGTCAATAAGATAAACAAATTCAAATTATTTTGAACTACGTAATGGCTTGATTCCTTCATAGGGTACTTAGGCAGCTTGGAAATTTCAATTCTAAGTTCAGTCATGATATAAAAATAAAGAAAGAAAAAAACGAAATGAACGAAAGGATCCTAGTTCTTAGCTCGAGAGAAGCTAAAACGCAACTTCGAGGACGAAGTTGATTCATAAGGAGGGTAGACTGTAATACCCGCGAAATTAGTCACATAAATAAAAAAAAAGAAATAATTAAAATAAAGGTAAAAAGAGAAATGAAATTTATTTTAAAGAGAAAAGGAATTTAGTTTCCAAACGTCGGCGGACTCAAGATTTCAAACACGAAATTAAATTGAGGTCCAAATGAATTGGGGTAGGAATTTAAAGCCCAAGAATAGCCCGAAAATCAAAGTCCGAGAAAGTAGAAAGATAGAAGCCGAAAAGAGAGGAGAAAAGGCCCGACGGATCGCACGACCCGGCCCAGGCCGAGGCGGCGCGATCACCGCGTGTTTCGCGGCCGAAACCGCGCCACCACCGCGCCGTCGCGGCAGGTGCGGCCCTAGCGGGATTTTCTCGCCCGATCTCGGATTTTTCGACGTCGGTTCCCTTTCTTGAGGCCCAAGCTCTGAATACTCCACCCCTAGATATTTTAGGTTTGTCGGGGGCTATAAATACCCCTCTTCTCAGCCCCGTACACCCTTTTCAACACCTTCACAATTTCTACCTTCAATCGAACACCCAAAGAAAACCCTAACCCAAAACTTGGAGCGAATTCTGACGAAGAAGGAGGCCGTGGACGAAATTGAAGACTCTCCAAGCGTAGATCGGGTGAAGAAGAGACGACCGGATCTAAACGTGTGCGAGGATCTCAAAGGCCCAATTGTTCAATCAAAGACCACACACTTTGAAATCCAAGTAAGTTAACTCTTACATACGGTTTTGGTGGCTAAAAATCAACCAAATTTAAAGATCTAATTAAAGAACCCTAAAATCTGTTTATAGAAGAACCCTAGGCGCGCAGCGTTGGTAATTGAATTTTTCGAGTCATTTCTAGCATTCAAACGAAAAAACTAAAAACTGGAAAAGTGTTCTTGAGACATAGATCTACACTGTGCAAAATTTTTGAAATTTTTCATTAACATTGATGCCTCAAATCTGATCCGGACTAACCTGCAATCTTGCCGAATTCTTAAAAAGTTGATAGATTTTATTTTCGAACTTGTTCAATATTTTGACACCAGATCTAGGCCGAATTAGGAATTGTGGTAAAAATAAAAATTTTAGAAAATGAGTCGAGAACAAGCCTGAAAATTGCATAAAATTTAGAGTTCGTTTGATGAGTCAAAGGTCTAGTTTTTTAACACTGCTACAATTTGAATTCTGACAGCATGTAGTTTTGGTAGAAATCTTAAATTTCGACTCGTTTCCTTACCTCGTTTTGAAAAACTTAAAACACAAAACTTGTTCATTGAGATTTTTTGAGCTAATGTGAAAATTTCAACTCATTTGACCTTGAAATGGATTTTTAAACGAAAAAGGTGCGATCAACGACAATATATATAGAAATCATATTTTGTTAAATTGGTCTTTAGAGACAAAAGATTTTTTGAATAATAAAAAAACATTTTCCGAAATCCCATTTACGACTAGATTAAAAACAAATTCAGGGGTTGAGTGCTATGCAGGGTGCCCTCTAACTATTCACGTCGTGCCTATATGGACGATGGTGACCCATTTTGAGAAACTGAGCCAAAACGGCGAAATATATAGGGCCTACATTCTCGGGAGTATCCGTATGAGTTTCCCGAGGCTCCGAAGTGGTACTGCGTATGACGGATGCGGGTGCAGCCGCCGGGCTACCGGCTAAACATTTTTGAGATTGCACTACAATCGTGAGAAACTTGTGATACCTGATCTTGGAGTAGCGGGAATTAAAAGACTTAAATTACCTTTTTATTAAATTTGGCTTTTAAATTATGTCTTTTATTTATTTACCTTGCAAAGTTGTTTATGATCTTTTAGAATCCATGCTTTTAATTATGCAATTAAATTTATTAGTTAAGCCGAATTAATTTATATAGTGTATACAATCTTGCTAAAGGTAACTCATTTTTTTAAAAATAATTAAAGACTTTTAAACCCCATTATTGTATGCTAGCAGTTAACTTACTCAGTATGTTTATACTGACCAAACCGTTGTATATTCTTTTTTTTTTAGATTATGGAGAGTATGCATGAGCATGAGCATGCATTGGGATTGTTGGGAACATTTATTTTTTGTTTTATACGACTTGCATTACGGGCCTGCTAACCCGTTGTTTTGGTCATGTTGGCCCTATTTACATTCCTTTACTATTCCCCTGTTGTTTAATTAAATATTGCATGTGAATAATTTGGTATTTTAAATTTATATTATGTATGGGCTTGTTTAAAATTTATTTTCTGCAATACTTTAGCCTTGCATCTCTTTAGAAAGCTCGAAGAAGTCGTGTCTTGCTGGGGAGGTGTGGCAGTGGCATCCCGGCCTGGGTTACCAAAACCGAGGGTGTTACAATTCATGAGATTGATATCTATTATGTCTGCATTGGTCATGTATTTATAATACAATGCACCGCCTTGATATTAATTTCAATTCAATAAATGTGGCAGAAGATTATTCCAATTCAATAAAGGTATGGCTTCTTTTTAAGACATTCACATATATACGCATTTGGTGTCATGCGAAATCATCTACGGGTAGACGGTGGACTGCTAGTGGCACGGCATGGTTCTTATTACTCCACATTAATGTCCGATTGACAGCATTACAGAGGGAGCATTCTGTCCATTCCAAACGTCTAATGTTGGAAACACTTGGTAGGATTGATGTTTTTGCCTCAAACACATAGCGTCTATTCCCAAGCGAACCTAGTGAAACCTGGTGAGATCTGAACAATAAGCTTTTCTTTGATACGTGCACTTGTAATGCTCATCTTGATCTCCTTGAAATTGCCTAGGCATTCACGGTGAACTTACAAATGTGTTTATGTTAATGTATCGGTTATGAAAAGGGCTCTAGGATGCTTTCACTCTGGATTTTTCTTTTTCACACCTGTTGCTTCCTTTCTAGCTCCTACTAAGCTGTCTTCTGAAAAGTAGATACTCCTTTCCTGTAGCCCCCCAATGCGATGTTTCCCCTCTTCAATAGCCTATTCCCCGCTTTTGTTTAGCTTATTACCATTGGGATATTCAGATACTCCTGTCAATAAATCTTTTTGGATGATGGTTAGATTGCAGCTGGAATTCTTTTAGAAGTCTTGGTACATATGTATCTAGTGGGAGGGGGTGAGCTTCTCAATATTAACCGGGAGGCTTTTTTGATGGTTTTTGATTGGAGTTTTTGGTCGGATAGTCAGTGATCCTCTTCATTTTGGTTATGGAATTTTGGTCAAACTATTGGAGTGTGGAAAAATATTATAAGAGGCGCCTTTTTATTTATTGAAGAAGAAAAGTAGTACTGGATGAAGAAAAAATAATAATAATAATAATAATAATAATAATAATAAATAAATAAAAAAATAGAGCAGAAATAAAAAAAAAAAAAAAAAAAAAAGATAGTTCTATATTCAGTCATTTTAGCCTGTGAGAGACGGTTTCATTGATAGGTTGAGGGGGTGAATTGTTGAGTATAGAAACTAGGAGTGGGATAGAGCTTTGTGGGTTTTATTTTGATTGGATTTTGGTCTGGCTATCCTCCTACTAAGTGCACAGCTGAGCAATTTTATTCCGGTACATTTTGTTTTCTTTCTTTTAATCTCCAGTCATTGTCCCTTGCCAATCACTGTATCTATATCCTTTGATGTTGGCCTTACCATCCTAGTTTAGTCCCTTTGAATTGTTTCTGATACATTGGCTATGAGCATTATTTGTAGAGGAGATGTGATGTTGAAGCAATTTTTGAGGTTGGTCACGGTGACCCATTACATGAGGTTTTCGGGTTTATTGCTGCTCCAATCTTGGGGAGAGCTTGGAAGGATCTATACACAGTGGAGATTTGCTTGAATTCTGGAAATTTGGATGATGGGATAATGCAACTAGTTTAAGCCGTCAATGCCGATGCCAATGGCATATGCATGCTGTAAAGGGTTGAGAAATGGTAATTAAAGAGATGAAGCTCGTTTTCTGAGATGGGTCATAATGCTACTGCGTCCCCTGAAGCGTTCCACTGAGGCTGTTGTGTTTGTGCTGCTGATTTCTGTTGAGCAGATTGGGAGGTTTTGATGATGCCTGTTAAGATTTTTGCTGCTCAGCCATTTTCGCTGGAGTTTATCATAGTTTGTCTTTGGCATGATAAGGACCAAAAGGAATGGAAATGTTGAGAAATGGAACTTGTACGAGGCTGTAATAAGTTTAGTACTTTACAATGGGAGTTGATAGTTGTCCCTTGTAGTCAAAGAGTGTTTAAATGATGTACTTCGTTGGCTGGATTCTATGGAAGTGAAATAATATTTTTTCTAAAAAAAAAAAAATTACATGCATGCATCTTTAACAATTGTATGTTTGATGCATTTATTTCATTCATATCATATTTGTTCAACTATTGATTTATTGTCTTGAACTTTTTATTTATTTTTATTAAGATTATATCATATTAAATCAGGACCAATCAGAGATCAAATCAAGACAAAACAAAATAGCTCATTCTAGAATAGAATTGTACTGTATTATTATTATTATTATTATTATTATTATTATTATTATTATTATTATTATTATTATTATTATTATTATTATTATTCACAATATCAAAAACTAAAATTAAATTTGATTTTAAAAAAAATAAACAATTTATCATGGAATGAAATTGGGTCAAAAATGAATTGGAACAACAATTTAATTTGAACAAATAATACAAACTTAAATAACAAAACAGGTGCATCCTAAATTAAAGCAAATGGCTTTCAATATAATTAGTTGATCATACCCATTAGTATATTATTTAGATTGGAGATGGAACGAATTTATAGGGTCTACCAATGCGGGCACCATTGACAACATAGCAACAACCTTAATTAGCTTTATTACAAGTCCTCTTGACGCTTTGTCATGTTTGTATGTATGTCCCAAATAATCCCAAAAATGAGCATGAAGAAAGAACGTGATTAATGATTAGGCACATACATAAGTTTAGCTATACACAAATATATAGATAGATGAATGGAGTAAATAGTGGTTATCATATATAGGAAACTAAAATGGAAGGGCAACAACAGCTGAAAAGGGAAGATTATCAAGATGAACATACCCAAACCAAAATGCAGCAGCTTCCTTTACAGGGTAGCCCTTATGTCAAGTATGATCAAGATCTGGCTGATGACGCCGCCCACGCCCACGCCCACGCCCACCTCAGAAACAAGACTGCGACTGCCGCTTCCGCTGTTGCTGCTGCCCGTGTCCATGCCCATAATGGGCAAATGCAAAAGCCTCAATGATTGTGGAACATTCTATACTGCTAGATTTCTTTTGTTTTTGCTACCTAATTAGATCTCTAAAGCCTTGATAGTTAAAATGAGTTTTGGTCGATAATTTTTTTAGTGGCCAAATTCTAGAGTAAATTCGGTCGTGAAAACGAAAAATTCTTGTAAGTTATATGATGGGGAAATTTTCAAATTTCTAGGGCTTTTGTTTGTGTGTTTGTCACAACATGTAATTGTATAGTTTTTTCTTTCTCTTTTTTTCTGTGTGTATATATAATTTTTCCCTGTATCAGATTTTAGAGATGAAAGGTGTTCTTTTTCCTTTTCTGAGTGTATGTGGGAATACATGAAATATAATCAACTAGAGATCAGTACAAAGGAATAAAGATTAGGCGGGATTAGGAAGTTTAGATAAACTACTGAACCATTCAATTTAACATTCTATGATTTGTCATCATCTATCATCCAATTTCGTTTGATTGGCCTGCATAAAACCAAATGATAAAATTGTGAAACACCACTCATTGTTTAAATTTTTTTTTAAAAAAAAAAAATTATCATGTTGTAGGGAATGGGGACTTAGTCTAGTGGTCGTGTCCTTGACATCCAACCTTATGGTCAGGGGTTCAATTCCCACCCGGCCCCCTATCTCTCCACTTAATCCCCTTTGTAATTTGTATGTCTTGGGCTCCCACACACTTAGGTCTGGGAAAAAATACCGATATACCACATACTGCATATACCGTACCGAAAAAATACCGAGAATGCCAAAATTTTCGGTATACCGTAATTTTCGGTACGGTATCATACCGTATAGTAGAATTTTGGTACGGTAGCGGTATAGATTTTTCTATACCGCGGTATACCGTTATCGTACCGAACTTCAGTATATACTACGGTATCGGTATGTCGGTATATACCGAAGGCTCGGTATATCGGTATATACCGAACTTACCGAAAATATATACCTAATTTACATAATATTATGTATTTAACACTATATATCTGAACGTCGCTTCCCACACTTATCTCTATAAATGCACTCGCTTGCATTCTTGTCAAAGTATTGAGTTATTGGCATGATTGAGATTGATCTTGACTTGTGGTGTCTTTGTTTTGACTTGATGGCATGCTTGAGGGCAAGCATGGAGTAGGTGTGGGGGATTGATATTCATCATTTTGTGCTTGTATTTTATATGATTCCATATGGTTGATTGATGAGTATTTATCCATTTTGGTGTCTTATTAAAGTGTTTTGGATTGTAGGAGCAAAAATGAGCTTGGCTTGAGAAAGACATCAAATTGGTGACATTTTGGAGAAGCTTCAGGTCGTATGCCCACACACAAGGGCGGCGTTCAGTCCTGCTGTGCATATGCTGTTTCTGGGGTGTTTCCAACTTGATTGCTTATGTGTCCGGGTGACTTGGCTAATGATGTGGACGAATTTGACTTAATTCAAGATACTTTTAGATCATGGAAAGCATATTGTGGTTGGGAACTTATTTCCAAAAGGGGGATCAAGATTTTGTAAAGAAGGAATTTGATAGCTGTCGTCTAGCTACAAAAATATATAATTCTACCCGTTTGAAAATAAACTAGATAATGATGAGTAGAGTCGTCTCCTCGGGAATTCAAACGAAATATTAACTATGATTAACCACAATAATAAATGGGGGGTTTTGATTTTAACTAGTGCTAAGAAAATAAAATAGAAGAATAAAATTAAATAAGCAGGCGAAGGGCAGGACACACTGGAAAGTATATGAAATCTAATGATGAAAAATACCTAGCTTAGGACTTGAACTCGCCGGATTGGAATTGGATTTATTGTTGATGATTGACAAATATTCCCTTAGCCTATTAAATAAATTAGCTATAGTCACACGGCAATCGCTCCGCGACCAACTTTGCCTTACTTAATCGGTGAACAAGGCACGGCTGTTATTCACTTCCCTAACCGAATTAAGATCCTAGGTACAACCATAGAAGTACTTATCCGATTGCATTAAATTCTAGAAAGCCTAATTAAAATGGATTAATCTACCTACGCGGTGATATCTCAAATGATTCCATGATTCCGTAGAGTTGTATCCTCTAGTGGTTACTCAATTAGATTAAAGTGCAATTACACGGACACCAATCTAATTATAATACGGTGATATCTCAAATGATTCCATGATTCCGTAGAGTTGTATCCTCTAGTTGTTACTCAATTAGATTAAAGTGCAATTACACGGACATCAATCTAATTATAACGGTAAAACTCCTAAGCCAATCAACTATGTGCGCATCATAATCAATCAACATAAGAATTCATGTCGTGAAAATAGAAATCATGAAAATACTTAATACTCAAAGGAATCAAATATTCAAAATATATCAAGCCTCACAACGGCAATCCAATCCCAACACGGGGTTCAATCCTAAGCTAGATAATAGTAAACTACTCACTACTCATGAAAGAAATAACGAAAGCTAAATAAAAGTTCATCACAAACACTATTCCAGCAGAAATAATGGAACTTCAAGAATCTTCACGGTCTCCAGGCAACGTCTCTCGTCTCCAGGCCAAGTCGATCTCTCCAGTAACCATGTCTGTCCCAAACAGCAACAATCGAATGGTTTTTTTCTCTCCAAAGTCCCTCAAATTCATCCAAAGCAGCAGCACCAAGAAGAGACAAGCAAGAAATCACCAAATACTCCAAGTTTCCTTCTATGCAGATTTGTTTCCTTCTTTACAAAATCTTGATCCCCCTTTTGGAAATAAGTTCTCAGCCACAATATGCTTTCCATGATCCCAAAATATCTTGAATTAAGTCTCCAAATTCGTCCACATCATCAGCCAAGTCGCCCGGACACATAAGCAATCAAGTTGGAAACACCCCAGAAACAACATATGCACAACAGGACTGACCACCGCCCTTGTGTGTGGGCATACGACCTGAAGCTCCTCCAAAATGTCACCAATTTGATGTCTTTCTCAAGCCAAGCTCATTTTTCTCCTACAATCCAAAATACTTTAATAAGACAACAAAATGGATCAATACTCATCAATCAACCATATGGAATCATATAAAATATAAGCACAAAATGATGAATATCAATCCCCCCACACCTACTCCATGCTTGCCCTCAAGCATGCAATCAAATCAAAACAAAGACACCACAAGTCAAGATCAATCTTAATCATGCCAATTACTCAATACTTTGACAAGAATGCAAGCGAGTGCATTTATAGAGATAAGTGCAGGAAGCAACGTTCAATCCCCCCACACCTAAACTCGGCAGTGTCCTCAATGCCATAAAGAAAATATTAAGAAAAATGATTGCATGAAAGAAGAGAAGCAATGAAGAATGCAAAAGGAACAATGTAGGGTAGAAGGGCATCCCTGAAAAGTGCATCATCGGCCAGGAGAAACGTGCCCGAAGAAGGTAACAAGGGGGTAGGCGGTGGCAGCAAGTGCAGTGATGGATGTGACTTGAACAATATCCTTGTGCGTGCCCATATGACCTATAGCAGGCTCCCTTCCCAAATTAATTAGCAAAATCAATGAGTAAATGGCTTGCGCGTGCCCACGCAACCTGTAGCCAAGCAAAAATCCCCAATTCTGCATTATTCAAGCTGCATAACCAAGAATTTTCCATCTTCCTATAATAAACAAGTGAAATGTCATGATAGAACACCAAAAATTCGAAAGAAATAAAATAGTAAAAAACTTGGGTTGTCTCCCAAGAAGCGCCTTTCTTTAACGTCTTTGGCTAGACACTCTATGGCTCAATGGTAATTTAATGCAATCAACCAAAGCAACAAGCTCCTCCCTTTGAACACCAAATCCCGCAATGTAGCGCTTAAGTCGGGGCTTATTGGCCTTGGATTTCTTTTCCATCTTCTTCTGCTTCCCAACCACCCAGAAAATATATTTGATCTCTTGAAGCTTGAATCCACTTTTCTTCATTGGTGGGAGGAAAAGAGGCATCAAATAACTTTGGTGGACCTTTTCCATTCAGCTCAAAGGTTTCCTGCATGCTATGATTAAGAACATCCACTCTATATAGAGCATTAGATTCCATGGGATATTGCTCATCATTAAATATATTAATTTTCACTTCTTCCCCATAAAAAGCCATAGTGAGTGTCCCTTCTTAACATCAATTTTTGTTTCAGCAGTGCACATGAAGGTTCTTCCAAGTAAGACAAGAGAGGGATTTGGGGAATTATCATCATGCATGTCAAGCACATAAAAATCAACAGGAAAAATCAATCCATTCACTTGAACTAGGACATCTTCTATCATACCTTCAGGATAAGCATTTGTCCTATTAGCTAATTGAATTATAATTCCCGTTTCTTTCAAGTTACCTAAATTCAAATTTTTATACACAGACAAAGGCATAACATTAATTGCAGCGCCAAGATCCAACATAGCCTTTTTAATTTCCATTTTCCCAATTTTGCAGGGAACTAGAAACATACCTGGGACACCCCATTTTGGTGGAAGTTTGCGTTGAAGCACAGCAGACACGGCCTCTCCAGCTGTGATCTTTTCATCCCCCCCGAAGCTTTTTCTTATTAGTGCACAACTCCTTTAAAAATTTTGCATAACGTGGGATTTGTTGGATGGCGTCCATGAGAGGAATGCTTAGTTCAACTTTCTTGAATAGTTCCATAATCTCCTTATTTTTGTTGCTCTTCGGAGGTCTTGCCAGTCTGCTAGAAACTGGAGCAGAGTTAGAAGAAGGTCAATTAGAACTTTCATTGACTAAAGTTTTTGAAGAGAGTTTCTCATCCTGCTCGATTTCTTTCTCCGGTGATTCTTCATCTTTTTTACTCATCTCAGCAACTTCAGGTCTTGCCAACTCCTTCCCATTGCGTAGCATCATGGCACTCACATTGCGTGGATTAATTTCAGGTTGTGCAGATAATTTCCCTTTTTCATGCTCCCTGGACTCGCGCACCTCCCTGGTCAATTGAGCCATTTGATCTTCAAGATTCTTAATGCTGGTGCGCGCCTCCTGTTGAAAATGGAAAGTGTTAGATGCCATGGATTTAACTATATCGTGTAAAGACATACCTGCTTCGCCTTGTGGAGGTGGGCGATTTTGTTTTTAGTTAGCAGGTTGGAAATTATTTGAGGAGTTTCCATAGCGAAGGTTGGGATGATCATGCCACCTTGGGTTGAATGTTTGGGAAAATGGATCATAATTCTTTCGGGGTACAAACCC
Source organism: Hygrophila difformis (assembly GCA_030278955.1). Classification (NCBI taxonomy): domain Eukaryota; kingdom Viridiplantae; phylum Streptophyta; class Magnoliopsida; order Lamiales; family Acanthaceae; genus Hygrophila; species Hygrophila difformis. Next base: position 44,248,817 of record JAOANR010000003.1, on the reverse strand, counting down.
AGCAGCATTCACATCGACTTCCTCAGATGCCTCTTTAACTCCAACAACTTTGTCCCGCGATCCAAACTGTTGGGTGTACTCAGCGGATGTTAGAATCATTTCCCATGCTTCTGCTGGAGTCTTCTTCATCAGGGACCCTCCACAAGCCGAATCCAGGAGTCTCCTTTCCATGTTGGTAAGACATCATAAAAATATTGAATTAGTAATGATTCGGGAATTTGATGATGTGGACATTTAGTAATTAACTTAATTAAAACGGTCCCAATACTTATAAAGAGATTCTCCCTGAGATTGAGTGATTCCACAAATTTCTTTGCGCAAGGTAGAAGCTCTTGAGGCAGGATAATATTTCTCCAGGAACTTCTTGTGTAAGTCCGCCCATGTTTTAATACTCCCAGCAGGTAAATGGTAAAGCCATTCCTTAGCAGCATCCCGCAAGGAAAAAGGAAAGGCACGAAGGCGGAGTTGATCATCAGTGACGCCTCGTGGTTTCATTCTCAAACAAATAACGTCAAATTCCTGCAAGTGCCTCTGCGGTTCTTCTCCTGAAAGTCCATGAAAAATAGGAAGCAAATGAATTAAACCCTTTTTAAGTCCAAAATCAGTATTATCGGGAAGAGCGGGAAAGGTAATGCAAAGAGGTTGTGGGCCAAGTTAGTCGCAGCTAATTCCTGGAGAGTGCGTTGATCTTGAGCCATCTCTTGTTCAAACGCTTCACTCTCATCACCGCTTAGCTCACTACCAGATGTAGCAGCTTCTTCAAGTGCAAGATCTAGGTCTTCCTGTTCTCCTTGGCACGCAGCGAGTCTAGCTTCCCTGGTTTCTCTCCTCAATCTTCGAGTAGTTCTCTCAATCTCCGGATCGTAGATTAATTCACCAGTCCGAGTAGATCGAGGCATAAACCAGAAAAAATAATATTAGTAAATATAATAGTAGCAATTAACCACAGAATAATAAATCAATTTGAATCCCCGGCAACGGCGCCAAAATTTGATAGTTGTCGTCTAGCTACAAAAATAAATAATTCTACACGTATGAAAATAAAATAGATAATGATGAGTAGAGTCGTCTCCTCAGGGATTCAAACGAGATATTAACTATGATTAACCACAATAATAAAATTGGGGGGGGGGGTGTGATTTTAACTAATGCTAAGAAAATAAAATAGAAGAATAAAACTAAATAAGCAGGCGATGGCAGGACACACTGGAAAGTATACGAAATCTAATGATGAAAAATACCTAGCATAGGACTTGAATTCGCCGGATTGGAATTGGATTTATTGTTGATCATTGACAAATATTCCCTTAGCCTATTAAATAAATTAGTTATAGTCACTCGGCAACCGCTCCGTGACCAACTTTTTCTTACTTAATCGGTGAACAAGGCATGGCCATTATTCACTTCCCTAACCGAATTAAGATCCTAGGTACGACCATAGAAGTACTTATTCGATTGCATTAAATTCTAGAAAAGCCTAATTCAAATGGATTAATCTACCTACGCGGTGATATCTCAAATGATTCCCTGATTCCCTAAAGTTGTATCATCTAGTTGTTACTCAATTAGATTAAAGTGCAATTAAACGGACACCAATCTAATTATAACGGTAAAACTCTTAAGCCAATCAACTATGTGCGCATCATAATCAATCAACATAAGAATTCATGTCGTGAAAATAGAAATCATGAAAATACTTAACAGTCAAAGGAAATCAAACATTCAAAACATATCAAGCCTCACAACGGCAATCCAATCCCAACACGAGGTTCAATCCTAAGCTAGATAATAGTAAACTACTCACTACCCATGAAAGAAATAACAAAAGCTAAATAAAAGTTCATCACAAACACTATTCCAACAGAAAGAATGGAACTTCAAGAATCTTCACGGTCTCCAGGCAACGTCTCTCGTCACCAGGACAAGTCGATCTCTCCAGTAACCAAGTCTGCCCCAATCAGCAACAATCGAATGGTTTTTATCTCTCCAAAGTCCCTCAAATTCGTCCAAAGCAGCAGCACCAAGAAGAGACAAGCAAGAAATCACCAAATACTCCAAGTTTCCTTCTATGCAGATTTGTTTCCTTCTTTACAAAATCTTGATCCCCTTTTGGAAATAAGTTCCCGGCCACAATATGCTTTCCATGATCCCAAAATATCTTGAATTAAGTCTTCAAATTCGTCCACATCATCAGCCAAGTCGCCCGGACACATAAGCAATCAAGTTGGAAACACCCCAAAAACAACATATGCACAACAGGACTGACCACTGCCCTTGTGTGTGGGCATACGACCTCAAGCTTCTCTAAAATGTCACCAATTTGATATCTTTCTCAAGCCAAGCTCATTTTTGCTCCTACAATCCAAAACACTTTAATAAGACACCAAAATGGATCAATACTCATCAATCAACCATATGGAATCATATAAAATATAAGCACAAAATGATGAATATCAATATCGGTATGTCGGTATGTACCAAATGTTCGATATGTCGGTATATATCGAGACACCAGTTTGTCGGCATGTACCGAAGGTTCGGTATGTCGGTGTATACCGCGATACCGGTACGTCAGTATGTATCGAATGTTCGGTATATCAGTACATACCGCGATACTGGTACGTCAGTATGTACCGAATGTTTGGTATATTGGTATATACCGAACTTACCGAAAAGTCGGTATGGTAACGATATGAAAATATTTTATACCGAAATCTTCGGTATACCGAACTTCGGCATACCGAATGCTTCAGTACGGCATTGTTATGAAAATTTTCATACTGTAAATTTCGGCACAGTATACGATATGGCAAAAAAATTTCGGTATACAATACCGACCCTCCCCTACACACACCTTTGCCGACAAATGAGTGTCAATATTTTTTTAAAAAAAACAATTATGATGTTGTACAAATCTCGTAAATGATACATATATACTCCCTTCCTTAAAATTGAAACTCATGAATAGTTTTTACTATTCATTAAGTAAATTGATTCAATTTTTAACACAGTTATATGTATGTTTGGAAAATTATTAGAGTTTAGTATCTAGAGTTTGAAATTAATGGTGAAAAATAGTTTTAAGTTTGAATAATGGTGTTTGGTAATGCAATTTTAAATTAGAGTTTAGAGTCTGGAGTTGAAAAGCTAAAAGCTGTGGGAGATGAGCGTTCAGAGTTTAGAGATTAGAGATTAAAATTTGGCAGTTACTGTAATTAATATTTACTATATATAGGATTTTAGGTTATTTTTAGTATGTATTTTAAAAGTTAAATATATATAGGATTTTAGGTTATTTTTAGTATGTATTTTAAAAGTTAAATACTAATCGCTAGCGTTTGTTCCTAAACGCAGCCAAGATAAAACATAGTCAAGTGAGATCTTGTTGGATTCGTCTAATAATGTAGTTTTAGAATATCATATTTTTATAATTTTTAATTTTTCACAATTTGAGATATTAAGCGTTAAAAATGTGCATTGAATTGCGTGAAATACATAAATGTTCAAATTTTTTGAAAATGGAGGGAATATATAACTTATTGCAACACCAACACATAAACAAAGATATAATATAAATTGGCCGTATACTTGGATAAAAGAAGATGAGAAGATAAGAAAATATGGGGAAAAATACACCCAAGGTGGTCAATGCGTCGCTTAGGGAGAGGTTTTTTACAACTTGGATATTTGGGCGTGGCGAGTTTTGGGGTTTCTTTCCTCTCAGTTGATGCATCGGCTGTGATGAACTTACTTATGCCTCAAACTTCCCTGAATTTCATTGTGCATATTATGGAAAAATATGTTTTGTTGAGAACTTGAGACACTATTAAATAAGCATATTACAAATTTGGCAACATACCTTGTACGATATGTGTTGGTACATACAATGATTAGATGGAAGCAGATCTGGTCTATCCTTTTTCGTTCTTGTCTATTTTGATTCAGTTTGATTTTATTCTTTTGGTCTGGTATATATAATTCGTTTGGTCTAATATGATTGTTTATGGTTTGATCATTTTATTTCTTGTTTGATTAGTTCTTGTGTGATCTAATTTGATAATTTGATTTAATAACCTACAATAGCTTTTCCTATGTTTCACATGTTAATTTCAAAGTTGATTGGTGGTAAATTCAATCCCTCCCAAGTCCCATCTATACAAAATAAGAAACATAGATTGAGCCAAATCGACACTCCTAACTTCAAAGCCCTATATGGCAACAATTAGTTATACTACCCCTGTTCCTCTATAAATGCACGTTTGATATTTTGTCACTGTTTATTGAATAACTTCGATTGACTTTTTAATACAATTACATAAGATAAAATATAGTCAAGTGAGATCTATTAGATTTGTCTAATCGCATAGATTTATAATATCAAATTTTCATAATTTTTACTTCTATACAATTTGAGTTATTAAGGATTAAAAATGTGTATTTGATTGCATGAAATATAAGTCCGTAATATTAAAAAAAAAAAAAAAGAACGGAGGAAGTATACTTTTGGTTTTAAGGTTACGAACACATATTAAGAAACTGGATGAGTTGATGGTAATATATAGTTCAATCACCGCCCAAAATTGAGAGAATGTAGAGGTAAAAATTAGAAAAACAGGACATTGTGTTAAAAAGAATTGGGTATAGCGAAGGACAATAAATGGACACAAAAACCAAAATCAGTAACAGCAACATCTGCATTTAAATGTGTTCAAAATTTGTTTACATTTTAAAAGGAAACGTTTGCCTTGGTGCCTAGCATGACGGCAATGACATTATCTTTTGCCTGAGCAAAGAGCATTATATTCCATGACTTGATCAATGACTTCCTGGTGAGATGTATGGTCTCCATTCCAAGTGACATATTAAGACTTTCCGGTGAGAGATGCATGGCGTGGCGCCTCCACGAGACATACTAAGACGGGGGCAACATTCATTCTAGCATCGGCCAACTTCCATATCATTTCTCTGGTGCTAGTTGACGGCCTGTTGTACAAACAATCTGTCTTTCGCCGGACTATTGGCTTGGACAACATCCCAAATGATGTGCCACCAAGTTGGCGAATCCCCTGTAATTCTTGATCTAATTTTTCTACCTGGTCAACATCGAACAATAAATCTGGCGATGGAACCACAAAAGACTGAAAATTTATTCGAGGAATGAGGAATTAGGTAGTAGTTGAACATAACAGATTTTGAAATCCACCTTATGTGCAAAACTTAGCCGCAGAAACTCTGTTCTTCAATAGTAATAACATAAGCTAACAATAACAATAGGTAATAATCACAACAATTCAAATTCCAATTACAGAGTAGATAATGGAAATTCCCATCCCATGTTTTTGTAGTATACGATAAAGGATAATTACCAACATTATACAGGTCAGACTTCAGACTTCAGAGATCAACTTCAGCAGGTTTTGGCTTGAAGGCACTGTTTATATAAACTGAAGGCTTTACTAGGAAATGTTGAAGTAGGAGACTCCAATTTTAAGCACATGATAATCTGTAGCTACAACTTTAAAGTCCTCAACATGGTGCTATTCTGATTCAACATTAGAATCGGAATTAAAATTAAGATTTAAATCCTACATCTTAAATAAGCCCAACAAAACAGGTCCTAACTCACTAAGTTGAGAGTCAAAGACTTGGCTACTAGAAAATCCCAATTTCCTGCCACATACAAAGGTTTATATATTACTTTTTTTTGGAAGAGCCGAAGCCAGGAAAGGTTTATATATTGCTTGAAGTTTATAAATTATTTTACTGATATTAAATAGGAGTACTACATTACAAATTTTGTTTACTCTGCTTTTGCAAGAATATTGTATCCTTCAATACCCAATATTTCTATTTATCTGCTATTGAATATAAGTATTCTTTATACCGACAATCATATCATGTCACATATCACTAACAATGTTACATCGTCGAACCAAAATTGAAATAATTCACTTTAACTTTCAGCTAACCTATCAGACACACCACCAAAAATACTGAGTGACAAAATAAAAAATAAAATAAAATAGAAGAAACCCTTCAAAAGCTCCAAATTTTCTCCACCCAAAGTGATGTAAGCAGCACTTACCAGCAATGTCAAGTGATGTAAGCCCCAAAGTAGCATCACAAATAAATCTTCCATTGCTAAAGCCAAAATGCAGTTATTTAGTGCATCTTTCCCACTCAAATATTTTAACAATCCCTGCATCAAGTTCAACATGAGATATCATCCATAGTACAATAAAGCATGGGTTAATACATATAGGTAAGATAAATTGATGGGCATATGGGAATATTCGACAAACCTGACTGAGATTCTGGAGCTGTGGTGAATAAAACATCAGTCCTCTCCTCCATTGGTACCTCTAGAATATCAATTTTCTTCTTCAATCATTTTGTTTACCACATAAATAAGGGCTTCTAATCTTAAGTCAAGGATCCATAATCAGCATCAAGAAAATGAACCGAAAAAATACAGCTTTATCAAAATAACAAAGCAATTTATGGGCCATTACATCACACATAATAAGAATACAGCATCAAGGATCAATTTAAGCAATTTTTCAAATGAGTGCAGAAACAAAAAAAAAAGCGAGATTATTATGCAAGTTAAGTCAGTAAATATATTTACATCAGTTATTATAATAGTCTATACACTTTATTATTGAAGATGGAATCAGGGATGAGTTTTGCTGAATCTTACATTTCAGAATACTAACATTCAAGCAGCACGGATTTGTGGCAAGTGCTTGTCATATTTAATATTGTTTTTGTAACAAAAAAAAATACACCATCAAGAAGAAACCTAGTGACCACATAGTTTGATGCTACACTGTAGGAATAATGCTTCCAAGTTGTCATTTATCAAACCATGTACAAGGTGCAAAACCAATATCAGATCAGGCAAATGTGGCAATAGTCCCCAGGTAAAATAATATATACTTTATATATATATATATATATATATAATAAAAAAAAAAGAAACAAACTGAAATTATAATCTCTAGCTGTCAGAACAGAAATAAAAAGGAATACAATGACATAAGATCATTTGCCCATCACCTTCTAGATTTAGTATGTACAAGGCAAACAGTATTCCTCTACACAGCTAATAAATGTTGTGATGGAGAATATAGTCAAGAAAGGTTATGGTGTGGATCAAATCGCACCATGTTGCCCATTGAGAAAGGAGGAAATGGGAGCAACTTTTGCATAGATTTAATTATATATAATGTCTGTGTGTGTATAAGATCTTCAAAGTTCATCATGCAGAGGTTGTTCTAGAGCTCCCATCCCAGATTTACAGCGGCAATCACCTTTCTCTGCAACTTGAAAATACCGATGCGCTTTGAGACAACATAGAGCACAGCGAAGGAGAAAAGAAGAAATCCAACAATGATTATTGCTCTGCCAAAAACAATCTCAACTTTAGATATGCGCATTAGAGACCACAGTTTCGAGAAGGAGACCGGTGGTTGTACCTGTCGATAACATCTTGCCGCTGCATTGTGGAGAGAAGATTTCGGGTCCGGGATAGTAATGAGCCATGACCCTTGTATTCACTTTCAGCTTTCTTTAGAACCCCAGTGGATTCCTCTTAAAACATTCAACATGTTGCAAATTATCATCCAATTTAGTCCCTTGTTGAAATTATCATTCATTTTCTTTAAAATTACAATAAAGGGGAAAAACATCTACATAAGAAAGTTTTCAAAAAAAATTCATACATATATACATACATAATACAAAGAAAAGTACTAAAAAAACTCGTCATCTCGACAGAACATCATATTTTTTCGTCAGTAAAATGAAAACCAAATATACACAATTCATACAAATTAACTTCTTGTACATCTATTAACAACATGCAGCAGCATGAGTGAATGTTCATGTACTTAACTTTTGACAAAAATCATAAAACTTTGCATTCAAACTAAAGAGAAGTATAAACAAACAAAAAAGGTCCATGTTTCTAGGACTTAAAACTCCATAAAAAGATTTTATCATCCTGATTATTAGTCTCAATGCTTTATGAGATTTTGAGTTACAACAGGTGATCATATAAGTATGCACACCGCCGTCCGACAAAATGGTATTAAATTCAAAGATGGAAAGTTCACCATTGTTCATTTGAAGATTTTTTAACCAGAAATTGTGAAATGTATGCAAAGCAAACAAGAAATCCAGGCTTAAGAATGGACTGCTTATGCGGACAAGAAGTATGGACACACTAACATCACCTTTATTTGTGTTGTGTCCTATAGGATTTCATCAGATTTCCAGAGAAAGACAAAAAACTATTTCCACAAATCTAGTTATGAACACCTATCTCTGATATCAAATCCTAACAAAAGATTGTTGTTCCTTTGTTTTCTTCAAGCCTCAATAGTCAATACTATCTTGAAATGTATTCCAGTAATTTTGTTTAGAATTAATACGAATAGGTACCATTAGAATTTACATAAGGAAATCCAAATATTGGAGGAATAAAAGGCATTAACACAACAACCGCTGGAAAGAACTGGGAACAACAAAAGTATTTGTAATTTCAGCAACTCCATAGTAGTGGAAATCAATAAACTACATATGAACATACCAAAAGTCATCAAAGTACTTGCACTCCGTTCAACTTCCTATAACATAAAAGAAAAGTGAAAATCACATCATCTGATCACAATCTATATTCCATAACAACATTATTAAAAAAAGTTAAAATTTTTACTACCTGAACCATAAGCTGACGGGTACGTCGAAGACTCTCTGTGATGCTCTCGGCAGCAGAAGTCATTCCTGCTTTTGTCCTGACCCACATGAATAAGATTACGCCTTTTCAGTGAAAACCATAAATCAGCTCAAACCATTTCCTTGATATTGATGTTGAACAACGTTTTTTGTACATACTGAAGATTTCTCCTCCGTGATGTAGACTCTTCTCCACCTCCCAAAAGGAGCTCTCTCTGCACTCATTCACATCTTGTTACAACAATTTTCTACTACTCCATTACTCAACAAAAGTTAAATTTCCCAACATTTTATAAGAAACCATCTGAACATTATAAGCGAATTTTGACACTCAATGCAGTTATGCAGCAATCTTAATAACACTCTAAAAGTATTAAAAAAAGGGATATAAACAAACATTAAGCAAGAGATATTTGATGCATCTATGCAAGAAAAAAGCCGGCACATTTATGGCAAATAAACATTACCTCTTGTTGCGCAACTTTTCTCATATTCTCCTTCGCTCGCAAATTTGCATTTCTTAAGCTCAGCTTTAAACTGGATTTTGATGATATATATGTAAGTGTAGATAGATGTAGAGAAATACAAATGATACGGAAATCCAAGAATGCATCCATCACACACAAGGTTTCGAACAAAAGGGTTTAGGATTACAGGCCAGGAATGATCAAATACAACATAACAGTAAATAACTCCGCTAAATTGGCAGTTCAGAATAAAATCAATCATTGAATTGAGTTCTACTAAGCCTCCAGTTTCTTGACAGAATGAAACAAAACGCATACAATTAAAGCAAAAGGATCAACATGGAATCCTTGGAATATGTTAAAAATGCTTACTCCTCAATTCAAAGCCTCATTATTCACAACGATGGGTTAAAGGGATGGATACCTCTGAATTTGCTTTTTCCAAGACCCCGCCAAAGATTGAGCCTTTTCAACATCGTCAGCGGAGGAAAGTTGCGGGGCAAGAAGATCGAGTCTGAAATGCAGTGATTGCAACATATTTAGCGCATCTTGGGCCAATCCGTTTAATCGAGGGAGTGAGTCTTCCTTGACTATGTTTTCGTCTCCGACTGGATGGGCAATTCTAGATTTCTTGCCATATTCTTGAATGGAATTGATGTGGTTCAAGGCTTGATTGTATGTTTCTTCGAAATCCCTCTCAACTTTCTCCACTTCTGGGGCAACTTGATCCATGAATCGGACAGAAAACAGCGACGACAGGAGTGAAGTTCAGGGAGGATGGGACAACACAAATTTCTTGAATTTTTTAGATTATTGTTGGCTGGGGTTTGCCTTGACTTTTCAGTTTATCTTCTTACTCCCTCGGTTTGTTTTCTTTTTTAATTGCTACCTGGCATGCAATTCTATCCACATTTTAAACCATCGATAACTTAAATTGGATATAAATAAAAATTCTAAAAATTTAATATTTAGAAACTAAACAATGAGACGAATCTAACAAGATCTCACTTGACTATAATTTAAATTATATAATTATGATAAAACTTTAAATCAAAATATGTCAGTCAATCGTAGCCAAACCACCCAATGGGGCAACTTAAAAGAAAATGGAGGGAGTATTTATTTATTTTATAATGCTAATTTATGATGTGAGAATGGGGCTTCACCCAATACTCATAATGACTTCCAACCTTATTGTCTTATTGTTGGGGTTGATTCTCATCCAGCCTCCTATCTCTCAACTTTGTTGCATTCATAATTTATATGGTTTAGGCTCGCACACACTTTTACCGATATATGAATGCCAATATTTACCAAAAAAATGCTAATTTATACTCCCTCCGTTTTTTAAAGATAGCTACGGACCCACCCAGCTCGCAATCCAATGCACATTTTAAACTATTAATAACTCAAATTCGGTACATGTTAAAATTCTAAAAGTTTGATATTTAAAATCTACAAGACGAGAAAAATCTAACAAGATCACACTTGACTATATTTTAACTTGTATAACCACGATAAAACTTTAAGTCAAAGTATATAAGTGAACAGTACATATTTGTCAAACGTAGCTAACAAAAAAAAACGGAGGAAGTACTATTTTTTACAAAAAAAAATATTTAGCCAAATATTTATAACTTAAAATATACTCCATCTGTCCCACCTCAATTGTCATGCTTGACATTTTTACACTGTTCATTGTTCAACTTTGACTCGATATTATTGTAAGTATATATTTGGAAAAAATAGTCGAGTTCGGTCTTGTTAGATTCGTCTAATCGTATAGGTTTAGAATATATATTTTATATAATTTTTATTTATATATTTTGAGATATTAACGATTGAAAATGTGCATTGGATTATGTGCAGAAATCAAACAGGACATTTCAAATGAGACGGGGGAGTATTAATTAGGTTCTTTAGGGTATGTCTGGTATGGTGTATTAGGCCGTATAGTATTAATATTATGTACTATAATAATGCTATCTATTTTTGGTGTTTTTCAAGAAATGTATAGGTATTATTTTAATGAGAGATTTAATGGATTATTTAATACATGGGCTAATGTTTTAAAAAGGCCACCAGAAGGAGTCCTTTCCACTTTTTGGCCACCATAATTTGATTTCTAAAAATAGGCCATCAGAAACATAACTTGGATGAATTTAGACCATATGACTAATTTGAAAAGTCAACTGACCTTAACAACTTTTCATTTCTTTCATTCCAACCCCAGAAAAGTTTGACTATGGACACATTAGTCCTCTTTCAATAAACTTAAATTTTCATTATATAAATAACACTCAAAGCATAAAAATTGGTATCAGAGCCTAGGTTTTATTGAAGAACATATTAATTATAATATTTATAATATTTTATCTCTTAATGGTGAAGATTTAATTATTTAATGGATTCAATTAATTTAAAACCAACGAGTTATTTCCAAATTTTGGAAATAAAAAATAGAAATTTCAAGAGGAAATTCTTGAACTTGTCCATAAGACAAGATTTTATTAAAAGTAATTTCTTTTAATGAAAATGAGAGGAACTGACTCGGAAAAAATTGATCCGGATAGCTCTAAGTTCTCGCAAGACTTAAGAGAAATCCAAAGAAGATTCAAGATTATGGTAACCAGGTATTAATTTTACCTGAAAATAGATATCTTGAATCAATCAACAGAGGAGATCTTGAAATTATTTCAAGATCTAAAGAAAGAGATTTTAAATCTGAAATTTGATATTTCGGATATCAAGAAAACGCAGAAGGATATTCCTCACTGGGCCAATACGGTGCTCCAACCATTAAATCCATATGTTATAACATTGAACCTCGACATTATCGACTTCCAAAATATCGAGGAGCTGATCGACGAATGGGTAGCTTCAATGAAAATTGCAGCCACCACCCTGGACCTCGACAAAGAGAACTTTGTGAGACTGATAGAGCTGAGCCTCGAAGGAACTGCAAAGCTTGGCTGGAAAAATTCCATAGCAGCGCTGAAGGAACAAATCCTTGAGGGAGAATCCAAAAGCACAATCTGCGAGCGATTTGGCATCCTATTCAAAATCCACTTCGTAGAAGATGGTTATTTTGAAGAAAAGGAAGCCGAAAAAGGCCATCAGAAACATAACTTGGATGAATTTAGGCCATATGACTAATTTGAAAAGTCAACTGACCTTAACAACTTTTCATTTCTTTCATTCCAACCCCAGAAAAATTTGACTTTGGACACCTTAGTCCTCTTTCAATAAACTTAAATTTGCATTACATAAATGACACTCAAAGCGCATAAAAATTGGTATCAGAGCTATATTATAGGTAAAAGAAAGTTTGGTAAGGCTTTGTTTCTTTTTGACAACAAGGATGCATCTATTGATGAAATTATAAACCTCAAAGAAGCAATGCAGGAAATGAAGTCATTAAATACAACTTCATTAGACATTGATGGGGAAATTAAATTGTCCCTCGAAAATGTCAAAAGGCTTATCCATAGAAACTTTAACGAGGATCCTCTGGCATGGTGGGATAAAATAAGATCGAAGCTACTCTACAGGTAAAGGAACAATATAAATATGAGTATGTTCGATATAAATCCATCTTAATAAATATGCATGATAAGAAAGATATGCAGCAAATTATTAAGGAGCATATTGATCTTAAACTCATCGAGCCTGGAGTCTCAGCTTATAGCAGCCCTGAATTCTTGGTAAGAAACCATTGTGAAATAAAAAAGGTAAACCCAGGTTGTTAATAAATTATCAAGGTATTAATAAAATAATACAGTTTGATGGTTATTGCATTCCGAGTAGAGAACACTTAATCGATTGCATCAAAGGTGCTAAAGTTTTTCTAAGTTTGATTGTAAATCTGGTTTCTGTCAGATTAAGATGGAAAATGAGTCGAAGAAATTCACAGCATTTTTCACCCCGTAAGGCAATATATTTGGAATGTTATGCCAATGGGGCTTTCTAATGCCCCTCAGATATTCCAAAGAAAAATGGATAATTTATTTAAATATTATCTAGAGTTTATGTTCGTCTATATTGATGACATTCTGATTGCATCTCGAAATATTGAAGAGCACATTAAACATCTACAAATATTTTCAGATGCATGTCATAGGGAAGGTCTTCTTCTCTCTGAGAAAAATGCTACAATAGCTGCTAACAAAATTGAATTCTTAGGAGTTCAAATTGATGAAGCAGGGATAGAATTACAGGAACACATTATGGAGAAATTCCATAATTTTCTTGATATATTAAAGGACAAGAAACAACTTTAGAGTTTATTGGGAGTTGTAAATTTTGCTAGTATGTTTATTAAAGACCTTGCAAAATATAGAAAGGATTTTAGACCACTTCTGAAAGAGACTGAAAGCTCTAGATGGAAGTGGGAAGAAATCCATACCAAGAGAATTCGTGAACTAAAGCAAGTCTACAATAGCTTGCCAAAGCTTGCGATACCTCAAGATGAGGAGGAGTTGGTAGTCTACACGGACGCCAATGATTTTCGATGGGCAGGAGTACTCATGAGGAAAACAACTACAGGTTAAGAACCCTGTAGATACACAGGAGGGTTGTTCACTGAACAACAAGCCAAACTTTGGCACATTAACGAGATGAAATTCTTTGCAGTATGGAAAACATTTAAAATGGCCTTTATTCTTACTTGCAAAGAAATTTGTATTAAAAGTTGATAATACTAATTTTAGAGTTTTTCTAAAAAATAAACTTGAATCAAAAATTGAAAAAGCTCGTATTATCAGATAGCAAGCTGAATGTCCATATTATACTTAAGATATTGATGTTATAAAATCTCATTAAAATGTTCTTGCAGATTTCTTGACAAGAGATGGAAGCATTTGAAGCAGATTCCATCATTACAAGATTCAGGCACCTCAGAGAAAATCTTGGGGAGCTATCCAAGCATTTTGGACAGCTGGATATCAATGCAAGAACAGCTAGCCAAATACAACAGAGTGATGTGGACATGGTCCGCAATGATATACGAACCTCCTATATTGCAATGAAAATGCTATGGGAATCAGTATTAGAGTCAATCAGAAAAGCGTCAGCCTCCCTGGTAAACAAAGAGAAAAGTGCCCAAAAAGCTAAGGTGGTCACTTATGAAGAAGCAGATTCAAGCACTGCTTCAAAGGAACCATTGTCGAATATCGACAAAAATATTGAGCAAGAAGAAAGTCACATTTCTGAAAGCTCAAGTCAATCCACAGCCTCTGGGGTAAAAGAGGAATAAATTAACCTTAGGCCAATAACAGGCACCTCTAAGGTTAATTCAGAGGAGAATGTCCTTTCTACAGCCTGTCTGGACTACCAAGTAAAATGGGAACAACTAGTTTCCAAAGGGAGAAATAACCCTAGCAAGACGGTTATTGACACATCAGAAAGATACAATAGGGTCTGGATGCTCGAGGGCTCGAAACCAGAAGGGGTTCGAATGTGGTATAATTTTTGGAGCATTGGCATCTGTACATACCACATCACCAGGATTTTCGGAAATAGAAAAACTTCCGGGATGGATAAGTAGCGCAGTGCATGAATCATGGTAAAACAACCTGCACCTACAAAGAGGAGATATTTTGGAGTTTAAGTTCATATTAGCGGCCCCAGAAATCATCGGTAAAAGTTCCTATCCGGTCTTTCATTTTATTAAATTAAAAAGGTGTGATATGATCTCGTTCAACAGAGTAAAGTCTATTGAAGAGAAGGCACCATTGGTATCTTCCATTAGCAAAAATGAAATCTCCACTAGACGAGCATGGGGATTTTGGGCCTGTCTCACCGAGATGGAAAATGTCAAATATCCATTTAAAATATTTTCAAATAATTTAAATAGATCGTTCCTGGTTAATTCTTTAACAGAGAAAAGCATGGAGTTTGCGGAAACCTCTGTAATACCAGTAAAAAAAATGATGATGATGATGATGATGATGATGATGATAATAATAATAATAATAATAATAATAATAATAATAATAATAATAAATATGAAATAAATAAATATGCATAATGAATTTAGAGTGATACGAGGAATTTTTTAATTAATAATAGTAAATCTAGTTTCCTAATTCCTCTATTCTTTAGCATAATTTAATCCTAACAATTAGATGTGAGGGGATGTGTTACGGAGATGTTGATCGTAAAATTTTGGAGGACAAAACCTCTTTTCAATTGAACAGTGTCGGATGAATTACAAGAACTTACGGAAAGGAAAGCTACATAAAACTTAAGAAAGCTTAAGGAAATAATAATGCAGAAAGGAAGAAAGACAATACAGAATGTTTAAAGAAATAAAAGTGTGGTTTCTCTTGTGGAGTTGAAGGACCCTTCCAAATGAGCCTTCCTTCGGTTTTTGTAAGCGGAGTCACTCAACCGTCAGACACCACCACGATCTTCTCTAAGACACTTGTCTTCATGCCACCCCTCCTGCTGGCACTCCAACGTCTGCCTCCAGGACACTTATCTTCACGCCAACGCTGGCACTCAAACGTCCGCTCCAGGACACATGTCTTCATGCCAATCCTCAGGCTGTGAACCGGGCTCAATACATAAACTATTAGACATTGGGCCTTAACTAGTAGATCATAACTTATTATTGGGCTAACAGATGCCCCCCCTCGCGCAATTTGTCTGTTAGGGTTTCTTAAGACGAATTTGAGCGTTTGACCTAGACCTGGCCCGCCCGGGCATCCCTGGCCGCCACCTTGCTCGAGCCAGTCGCCACGCTGCCTGGCCACCGTCGAGGCCTCCCTGGCCGCCATCTGCGCACGCCAGGCCGCCATCGTGCATGTCCGTCCGCTGTCCGCCAATCCGAACACACCGCCTCCTGTGCTTTCTTGGCCGCCATCAAGAACACGACAGCCGCCACCAAGAAGACGCTGGCCGCCATCCAGCCCCCTTCAGCCACCGTCTGTACACGTTGGGCCGCCATCTTCACCCTCCTGGCCGCCATCTATGTGTCCAAGTTGTTGCTATTATGTTCCCATCTTCAGTTCAAGCCGCCACCCTGTCACAATTGGCCGCCCTTCTGCTTGGCTCGACCGCCACCTGAGAGGCTCCAACCGCCAATCATCTTGTTTCAAGCCGCCCTTGCGTGTGCTGGGGCTGCCACTCGAGGGCTCCCGGCCGCCATCTTTGCTGCTTGAACCATTATTGAACTTTTGTGGGGCAGCCGCCAACCAACACTCTTCAGCCGCCACTTCAAACTACCTGGCCGCCATCTAGATAGGCCCAGCCGCCACCTGAGAGGCTCCAGCCGCCATCAGGAGGGCTCCTCAACCGTCACTCAGCACCTCTTGGCCGCCCCTTGTGCTTGTGATGGCGTCGCAAGTTCGAATCTTGTTTATTCTTTCACGCTCAGCGCCACTTCGCAGCCTCAGACTGCTACTTCGCAGCCTTAGCCTCAGTCTCAGCCTCAGCCTCAGTCTCAACCTCAGCCTCAGCCTCAGCAGCCTCAGTCTCAGTCTCCGCCTCAGCAGCCTCAGCCTCAGCCTCAGTCTCAGCCTCAGCCTCAGCCTCAGCCTCCGTCTCAGCCTCAGCCTCGAACAAGCTTCGACCCCCGTTGCGAGACTTAAACGCCACACTGGGCACGCCAGCCGCCACAATACAAGCCTCAGACGCGACAGAAGACCTTTCAGCTGCCACCCGAACTCCTTTCAGCCGCCATCAGGACCTTCCAGCCGCCACCAGGAGCTTCCCAGGCCGCCATCAAACATTTCCGGACGTCATCTGCTACGCTGTCTCTTTAATCCCCATGGACCAGCTTCCAGCCGCCACAGACAGGGTCCCAGCCGCCACTGGACCTTCTTCAGCCGCCACAGACAGAGTCTCTCAGCCTCCATCTGCCTTTAAGCCAGCCGCCACTGCCATGGCGCCTCAGGTTCGTTTCTTGCTTCACTTGTTTGTTAGTCCGTATCCTCTCCGAACACATCTAATAATGTTGTTTGATGACCTAGGACTCTGCTTCGCGGCTTCAGGCTGCACCTGGATCATCCTCAGCCACAACACAGTCTCCTCTGGCCGCCACTTTGGGCCTTCAGTGGCCTCGAGTTCGTCTGGCTTTGCCGCTTTGTCGGGTCGCCCCACGGCTTTCTAAGTTTGATTACATCCTTGGCCTCGTTTCTTAATTCTGATTGTTCTATTGGCTGGCGTCTATCTTCCTCAGGCAGTGATGCACTTACCTTAGTCAATTCAGGATCTGCATCTGTCCCGAGGTTGATGTCATACAAGTGGTTCCTTGACCTCCAGACTAGGCAAAGTCCGCTTCACAGGAGATGGCCACTCGGATGGCCGGCTGTCAGTCAGGCTTTTGGACTTGTCTTCAGCACCCATCATTACTTCAGTGGCAGCAAGCCGCTGTAACAAGTCTTTGTAAACATCCTGGCTGCACATCATAAGGGATTTGAGGTGTCTTGTCGGCTGTCCGCAGAATGTAACTTAAAGCCGCTTGAAGTACAATCAATGGACTCTATATCCAAGTCCACACCAATTAGGGCTGAGGCTGGTTGGATATCCTCCAGGCAGAAGACTGCCTCGTTATTGTTGATGTTTGGTCCAACAAAGGGCTGAGGGTTTGCCTCCACCAACTCTACCTGATCACCACCCCAAATGAGTAGTTGTTGGTGCAGCGTGGATGGGACGCACTGCGCCATGTGGATCCAATCACGTCCTAGAAATGCAGAGTAACACGTCCTGGGCTTTACCACGAAGAATGCTACCTTCACTGTTTTTGATCCAATGGTGACATCCGCCGTTACGAATCCGGCAGGCTGAGTAGCTTCTCCCACAAAGCTGCACATCCTGACCTTGGTAGGGATCAGATCTTTCCCTTTGTCAGTCTGGCTACTAAAGCCGCCATCGCCTAGATTTGGGATGAATCCTGAGCTGCTAACATGCAGCTGAGGGAATGGCTCAACATCCACCTTCATACCTGCAATTTTTAGACGTCCCTCCTTAATTTTATTCTGAATGGCACTCCTAAAACTCCTGCATTTAGTGATGCTATGAGTATAAGAATTATGCCACTTACAAAATGATCGGCCCCGAATGTCTTCGGCCACTGGTAACATCTCCCCCTTAGGCAGCTTAATTACCCCGTCTTTGAGTAAGGCATCGAACACTTGGTCCGCCCTGCCCATATCGAAAATGTCTTCCCCAGGCCTGTACTTGGCCTCTTTTTGCTTAGGCGGCCTGAGGACCGCACATGTATGTGGCTTGGCTATCTGCATTAGCTCTGCAACAGCCACCTCCACAGTCTCGTCCACCTTGTCGCTGAATTTCACTTCCTTGAAGAGAACCCAACGCGTACGACACTGCTCCTCTTGTTCTTCCAGGAATTTTTCCAGGCGAGCGGCTTTCTCGGCCAGCTGGGCAACATCAGTCGCATCCTGCACAATTAAATGTTCCTTCAGTTTAGGAAACATGTTAGCCACTGCTATATTGGCTATTTCCCTATCAGGGATTACCATCGTGCATCGGCTCTTAAGCCGCTGTAACCTATTAATGAAAGTACTCGCCATTTCATCGGCAAATTTCCTTGCATTAGTTAAGTCTGCGAGACTAACCTGTTACAATGGTGTATAAAACCTGTCATGGAAGGCTCGCTCCAAATCAGCCCAATTCTGAATAGAATTAGACCGCAAAGATGCGTACCACGCGAAAGCAGGACCAGTGAGGGATGAGCTAAAGAGCCTCAAGTTCAGCCAGTCATTCGATGCTGCTTCCCCACACTGTGCGGTGAACCTACCCACATGCTCCACGGTGGATTTGCCTTCATCCCCTGAGAATGTGGAGAATTCAGGCATCTTGAAGCCTCGTGGGTATGGCTGCATACTGTCTACCCAATCAGGGTATGGCTTTCGGTACGTAGGCCGCTCCATCGGCCTCAATTGAATCCCAAAGTATTGCTGCATCATGTCAGCAAGCAACTCGGATGACACTGTTGGTGCCTGCACAGGCGACATTGCCACTAGGGGTGTAGTAGGAGCCACGACGCCTTGTGTTTCATTCTGTGGTGTCTGTCCCCAAGTTGTGGCATCTGCCCCCCTTGCGGTGGCGTCTGCCCCTATGGTTGGGTTGTCTGTCCCCAAGGCTGCGTCGCCATGTGGGGTCCAACTGGAACGTTCGGCACATCAGGTGCCGCTTGTCGTGGCTGCATACCAATGCCACCAGAGGCTGCTGTACAGCCTGGAGACACACTGGAGATCACTAAACAGCCTGGAGCCGCATAGATGGGCGTTGGGGGTGCTGCGTATCCAAGACTCGGCATCATGGGTGCCGCTGGGTTGAAAGCATAGGTTGTCTGGTATGGATTTACAAACGGACTAGCCAAACCTCCTACATCGGGGAGTGGTGGCTGACTGGGTGCTGCTCCCCAAGTCCGTAGTTGGCCGCCTGACGGCCCAGAACATGGCGGCGTGTTAGCGCCGTTTACAGGGGCGGTTGCAGAAGCAGTTGCTTCCTGTTGAGTCCGCAAGGCATTGAAGCCTCGGTCAATTTGATCGGCCATAGCAGGCCACAAAACATCCATAAGATGCCTCGTTAGTAGAGGCATGAACTCGGCCATCGATTCTGTCATCGAGAGCTGCATCTGTTCTGAGAATGTGGGGGTCTGCGTAATCCCCTGTTGTGGTTGTGCAACACTCGTCGTCTCAATCACATCCTCGGACGACGTTCTAACAAGTGTCTTCTCTTGCAGAGACATTTCTTCAAACATCTGTGTAAGATCACTCACTAACTTGCCTGATCTGAGACGCATAAACAACCTCTAAGCGGATATGGTTTCCACTTTGGGTCCCACTGGGCGTGCCAATTTTGTAAAAGCTTCTAAAGTAGTATACAAACTAATTCATTAAGCAATCTGTTGAGAATCAATTCGTCCCTTCTCCCCTAATCATTTTTTTTTTCTTTCCCATCAGTGTAAGTTAGCCTTCTTTTCCTCCATTGTGTTGTTTCGCAAATTGCCTATCCTGATCTGTGACTTGTTTTCTGCTATCGCCGGTGAAGCCAAACCTTCCGTGAAATAATCATGATGGCGACATGGTGTCTTCACAAATAGTAGAAACCTTGATATTCCTGTGTCTGTGTGTACATGTAGCGAAACAAATAGTAGAAACCTTGATATTTAATTTCCCTTGTATTTTGGAAGTATACGGCAAATTATTTTCTTGGTAATGATTATAAAGTCAAACTTGGTTCTTCTTAAATTATTTTGATTGTCCTGCCGCCGTGGTTAAGTTCGTGAGATAATTCCTCCGCGAAGTATAAATTAATTTGACTTTTTTCTTTTAGTTAATCGTGCCTTCTGCAATTTCAATGGGTGAGTGCAGGGAATATATACATATATAATTCCTTTTTTTGTGTACATAATAATTCATTTG
Source organism: Hygrophila difformis (assembly GCA_030278955.1). Lineage (NCBI taxonomy): Eukaryota > Viridiplantae > Streptophyta > Magnoliopsida > Lamiales > Acanthaceae > Hygrophila > Hygrophila difformis. Next base: position 44,228,215 of record JAOANR010000003.1, on the reverse strand, counting down.
TATATGCTATAAACGTGTTAGTGTAGGCTTATTGAATTAGTTTTGCTTACTAGAATTCCCATATCAAGTAGTCAAATTGGCTGTTGTCTCTGTATGTAAATAAATAAATTTTGGGAAGTGCCTGCTAGGACTTTTAGTTGAGATCTATATCTTACCGTGTCAAGATTGTATGATAATAAATATTTTAAATGACCTACTGTGTTAGCCAAATTGGTGTAGGCAGTTTGAGGAAAGATTTTTCATTCGATGTGGTGTATAAATATTAATGTGGACAAATTGGTATTGACGAGTAGATGCTTATTTGTGGATTGTGCGGATGCGGTTGAGGGGTAGGACCGTGACGGGTCTGCAGCGTCGAAACTCGCCCCCTCTGTCAAAATTTAATTAAATCTAGGTTGACGAACCTTTGAATATGCGGTATTGTGGGTCTAAACCACTAACCTCGCATGTGGGCCTAGGTTAGGGTACCGGTGCTATAAGTTTAGACAGAGATTTGCGGATTATGCGGACTATGCGGTTGATGCGGTTAAGGGTGTCCTCGGCAATACTAATTCACCTTCATATTAAATATGTTAATATTGCGGATGTGTCGTTTCTTTGTCCTTATGGAACTGTGGGTTAACTTACCAGTTTATAGTGAGTTGTGTGTGTGTTTTTTCTTTTCTCTCTTCAGAATTTGGAAGTGAGTAGTCATGAGCACATGCACATTGGGGCCTGGGATTCAAGTTTCATTTTATTTTAGATTTAGCAAATAAAACTATCTTTTAAATTCATGATGTCTTTTGCACAATTATTTTTGAAACCATTATGGATGATGCAAGATTTGATAATAGAACTAATATTTTCTTATTAGAGCCTTAACATCTCTTGGTTGAGTTGTGTGTTATAGTATTTTATCCAAGAGATGTGGCGATAGCATCCCATTTATTTTGGTGTTTTAAAATTGGGGGTGTTACATCTTTTGAAAAGAAGATGTTACTCATCTGGGAAAATAAGTTGCCAGCAACCGAGTCTGCCAGAAAGAAGGCATGCAATATGATGCATGTTCTCCAATGGGAGAACCACATATGCCCATATTACGCAGAACAGGAAAAACCCCTATTCGGTACAAAAATCCCGGTAACCTAGAAGAAATCTGGATCCGAGCAGGATAAAGGAAAGAAACGTCCAAAAAACTTTCACAAGCCAAAGTGAGAACAGCTGTCGGCAATACCTAATAATTAAAGGCCGACAAAGCAAGTAAGAGTAGTTGGCAATTAGTGGCCAACAAAAGAATGTGGAAAGTTGACAAAAGATGCCACCAAAAAATAATAATTCACCAGGCATGTAGCAAGCTGGAATCCAAGGGAGGTGATGAACGCAGTGACGTCACCATAAATTAGAGAAGGTTTGGAGTCCGCAGTTGAGGTCCGCAAATGCCTATAAATAAAAGAGTTTGAAGCAGATAGAAGGCATCGAAAAATCCTCCCTACTCTTCAAAACATTTGTAATATTTCCATTTCTGCAAATTTCCTTTCAAAGTTTGTAATAATATGGGGTACATCCCCAAGGGTCTCGCTTTTTTCATGTGGAGCTAAGTGTCTGTCTTCTCCATTAGGAGAAATTATGTTTGAATAATATTTTTAATATTTCTTCAATAAAACCAGGCTTCCAGTATTCCAAATATTCTGATAAATCAGTTAAAACCCTTTACCGATATCTTGTTACGTCCTAAGCTAAAAAACAAAACAGGAATGTGCTGTTTGTTGCTGAAGGAGCCAAGAATCGGTGAACCATCGGTCGCGGCTGCGTGGTTGGAGGAAGTCCGTAAAATCCCTGAGCTTCGGAAATCCGGCAGCAAGGTGGTCGAGCCCAAAGTATGAAGTTTAGTGCTTAATTTAATTATCGGAAGCATGGTGGGCTATCATTGGACTAAATTAAATGAAAATTCTAAAGTTGGGGTCAAAGGGGAATAAGGCTAAAGTTGAAAAGTCAACTGTTAGGGTTAAAGTATAATAAATCAAAAGTTGGTAGGGTCAATGGTAATTTGAAAAGTCTAAATGGCATGGATTTGGTCAAAGCTGGTTTCTAATGGCCTAAAATCAAAAATGAAGTTTTAGTGGCCCAAAATTGGAAGAGATGCCTTCTCATGGCCTATTTTATTAATTAGCTCTTAGTGGAACGGCAGGTTTAGATGTATCAATGATTATTCATTCTTTTTTTCCTTATTCGTCTCACAACTATTAAATATTATCTTTCATATATTATTTATTAATATATTATTTATTTTTTAATTTTTTAATTATTATTTATTAAAATATTATTTATTAATATTTTAATTATTTTTAATATATTATTTATTATTTTTTCATAAATTAGAAAACTAGTTTTTTATTTAATTGTTTAAAATATAATACATCATGATGTAATACAACATCAACACCAAACACTGTATATAACATTAACTAAATACAATACATCATAATACAATACACCTGCAATAAATAATACTCTCTCCGTCTTCAAAAAAATGAAACATTGGCATAGTAACTACTATTCATCGAGTAACCGTGATTCGATTTTTTAACATAATTATATAAGATAAAACATAGTCAAGTGACATCTTGTTTGATTCGTCTAATCGCGTAGATTTATATTATCCAACTTTTATAATTTTTACTTTTATACAATTAAAGATATTGAGCGTTAAAAATGTATATTGAATTGCGTGAAATGCTGAAATGTTACAATTATTGGAAAACGGAGGGAGTACAATACATCATAATATAATACAGTGTTCCAAACACACCCTTAAAGTACTTGTTACATTAATACTACCATCGTATTTTTGGGTTTGCACCATTTGATATAGGCACGCATGCCGATACACATTTTCATCGATTAATAATTTAAATTGTGTACAATAAAAAATTATAGAAATTTGATATTCTAAAACAACAAGTTTCGACGAATCTTACAATATCTCACTTGACTATGTTTTTTCTTCTATAACTGTGATAAAAATTTGAGACAAAGTTAAACTGCGAATATTGCAAAAAATACTAATGTTGCAAAGCTAACAAAACTGAGTGAGTACATTTCACATAATTCAAGATACATTTTCAATACTTAATAATTCAAATTAGGGGTGATATCGAGTCTCGAGTCTGAACAGTGTAATTCGAGCTTGTATATAACAAAATTTAAAGTTCTAGCCCGAATATAACAAGGTTAGATAGTATATAATTTGAATTTAAATTAGCAGTTTTGCTTAGAGGTAATAACTAAAATATACCAGAAAAATGAGGCCCTTCTGCTTTTGGGCCACGTTATATAAAATATCTACGTATGCGCCACTAAAAGGCATTTGGGCCTAATTTTATGCCAAATAGCCGGAAAAAGTGCTAAGTACGGGCTCGTGATATGCTCTCCGACGCGATGGCCTAAAACTGGATATGGTATCCTTTCCACTTTTAGGCCATCGCGGCCCGAATTACAGCCCAATGGCCTAAATTCAGGCCCGAAATCCTTCTAGTGGCCTATTTTCCTAAATCAAAATATCGTGGCCCAAAAGTGGAATTTGATGGCTTATTTTAATTTTTTTTAATATAATTACAATAAATAATACACAAATCGGTCCCATTAATTACATTTTGCTTTCATTTTTGTCTGTCTCAACATTTTTGTCTCATTTTTATTTTAGTAAATAATTAAATATTAATTATCAAACATACCCAATCATATCGTATCCATAAATAAATTAAAGTTCAAACCCACATTTATCATATTACACATAAATAAATAAGTTAAAAATTCAAACTCATTACAATTACATCAAATAAATTAATATTTTACCCATACTTTCAGCTCTAATATACCCCTACATTCAATACTAATTATTCTCACATAAAATATAGTATACAAAATTTGAAAATAAAGAAAAAACTGAAGATAGTAAATTTGGAAATGTTTCCACTTTATTTTTCATTATGTATTTTTTCCATTTGTTAATAGATTATTCCCTTTTTGATATCTTTCCTTTCGGATACATTTTTTATATAATTTTTTTAATTGATTTAAGTTCACTATAAAGTAGAAAAACAACCATTATTTAATTGAATTCGGGAAAATTGGGAATAATCCAATAAATTGGATAGGGAATCAATTGTATTTTATGCTACTAGGGCGGCTACTAAATTAGTTGTTTATTTTTTCCCAACTCTTTATTTAGTATAGTGATTTGTTATTATTCTAGAAGATTTTAATCTAATTTTGAATGGTGGATATATGTAAGGTAGATATCCAATATTTTTTAAAAAATATTATTAATTAATATAAAAGGTATAATGACACTACATAAATTAAAAAGATTTAATTTGATATACAAATCTTTTAACATCGTCTAATTGAATAAATATAGTACTATATAGTTGTATAATATATATATATACATATAATTAGGGGTGAAAGTGGTACGGTAAATATCCGACCGATCTGATGCCGTATCCGATTATATTCGAATTCGAATCTATATTCGACTATCCGGCCAGATATTTCAATATTCATTCGTATTTCAAATCCGTAGTTTAATATCTGCATTCGTATTCGTATACGAAAATATCTGACTTTACTAGAAAATATTCGAAAATTGATAGGATATTATCCAGATTTTAAATATGGATATCCGAATATATTAAAAAATTATTATTTATTAATTAAAAATTATCAAGATTTATAAAAAATATCAAATTATCCGAATATAAAAATTGCTATGCTCGTCGCAAAGCTGCAAAAATAGATATTAGTCCTACGTCACAAACAAGAATAAATGTAGTGTGGTGAGTAGGGTCGTCTCCCAAGGGATGCAAACAAAGATTCAATATTTTGATTATTTATAAAATAAATATAGATATAAAAGGGGGGGATTTTCAATATCAACTAATCCTAATAAAAATAATAAAATCAAGAACTAAGCTAAGAATGCAAAAGACAGATTTTTCAAACTCCAATAATCAAGAAATCTAGCTCGGGCATGAATTTTCATTCGGGACATGTGAATTGCTCATCAACCATAAATAATAATGTTCATTAGCTCAATGGATAAATTGGTTATAGTTGATCTACACGCGTTCACAACCAACTTTTCCTTACCTATTCGTTAGCCAAGGTACGACCGTTAGCTAATTCCCTATTCGAATGAGAACCCTAGGTACGACCATAGGATTTACAGATTCAACAGCATTAAAACCCAGAAAAGCCCAATTCAATTTAACATCAATCCTACGAGGCAATGTTCAAAATTGATTCTAATCTCCCACTAGAGTGTTCTACTCTAGCTTGCTACTCCAATTAAAACTCAACACAATTACGGATGAAGAATTTCAATATAGCAATGAATTCCTAAACTAATATCTGGCCACAATATCAATTCAAGTATTCTAAACTTGCAATTTAGAGAAATTAGAAATACCCATTACCAATGAACATTCAAATTAAACCAAATCAAAGTTTCACAATTCAATATCCCAAAATTAATTCAATACCCAGCTAGACAAAATATCTACTCACAATCCATAACAATCTCACTAAAACCAAAAAGACTCAACATTGCCCAACAAGTTTAGGAATTAAAACAAGAATTCACCAACCCAAAAGACTGATTCCAGGAACGCTGCTGCTGTCCGGAAGAGTCCAGAATTCTGCTGCTGGCTGCTCCAAAATTGATACTCTGGTCGGTGGATTAAGTGGTGGAAAATGGATGAGACCTTGCTGGGTAATGGCTGAAACCAATGATGGAAAAGTTGGAGTGCCAAAAATGAAGAAATCTGGAGTCTGCTCTTGTCTCAAATCTATCTCTATATGTGCGTGTCTGTGTGCTCTGTTCTCCTTCCCATTTATAAAACCCAAGTGCAGTAGAACTTTCTCCATAATCTCCTCTCCACTACAGAAGTTGTTGCCTAATTTTGGTGGTGTTTGAGATCGTGTCTCCTCTCCTCAATCTGCAGCCTTTGTCTCCAAGTAATGAGTTTGAGATCCCCTTTGCTTTTTAATTCCCAGACTTCTAAGATCTTCAATTTGGTACCCAGGGAGCTTTTTGCAAATTTTGATACTTCACACATGGACCCCACAGCTGCGAATTTGCCCTTAGGCGTGGCCACGCCCAACACTTCAGAATAAGCTGTCCAAAGTGACAAAATCCACCATTCCTACAATATCAAGATTTCCACAAGTTAAACCAATCTAGGCCATTTTTATCATCTTTTTCACAGAATTTAAGTTGCCATATGTACAAGAATATCATCAAAAACGGCATATATCAACTCCCCCACACCTAATCCATGCTTGTCCTCAAGCATATATCAAAACCAAATATCAAAAGTGCATGCCAACCAAAGTATCATTCAACCATGCCAAAGTTTCATCAAAATCAAGGTATGCAAAGCCAACTATCCTCACAAAATGGGAAATTATATAAAGAGATCACTCACCCTCAAGTGTTTAGGCTAGATTTCACTCAATACGCATAGAGAACTATCAATCCCATAGGCTTGCTATCAAATCCCAATAAATTCACATCTCAAATAAGAACATGATGCTCATAATCAAAGGGTCTTTATTAGGGTTGTAACGGGGCTAAGGTTGGGGTAGGAAAATATGGAATATGTAGGTTAAAAGGAATTGAGGAAATTGTCTAACCATCAAAACATGCTACGAAACATATGTTGCACAACTTCTTCTTTGACATCAATGATCATGCTGCTCTCAAAATAAAGAATTACACTTGCAGCTAATACAAACATGTCTGCCTCTCTCTCTTTTTTTCTTTTTTATTTTCTTTTTTTTTTCTTTTTTTTTTGGTGGCTTTCAATAGCTTGGTACGTTTATTAGAGGAATTCCCTTGTCTGAAAATTGCAGACAGAACTTCAACTCTTTGTTCATAACACTCCGGTTAGAGGAACACGTTCCAAACTATTTATTTCCACTGCCCTGGTACTTTTTTTTCTTTTTTTTTCATAGGGCTTTTCTCCTTTTTTTTTTAGAGAGAGGCAGTACGATAACATCGAATACAAAAGCTCAATCAACTCAATCAAGTGCAACCTCTAACAAAATCACATGTAATGATATTTAAACAAATTTCCCCATGTTCCTAGGGTTCAAATGAGTGTATGGCCACAATCAAAGAAAAAGGTCTCATAGGCTAAGGGTTAAACATGAACCAAGAAAAAAGGATGTATCATCAATAGGCTCAACGTGGTTCACTAGGGGATAAGCATGGGTCAGGGAAAAAAACAAAGCCAAAATGGGGTAATCCTAGTTCCCTTATCATTTTATTTGCATCAAGATTCAAAAATGAGAGTACAATCAACTATGTATAATCAAGCAAGTTCTAGAAAATCAAGTCTCATGCGTTTCACACAACAAAAAATTCGAGCAATTATGTGATGTGTGTATAATTTTTTTTTCTTTTTCTTGCTCAAAGAGGCTCAAATAGCTCACTTAGGGTTAAATGATAGAAAACTAGGCATACCTCTCAATTAATTTGACCAAAAACATGGCAAACTCTACCATAGTCAAGCAATGCACATAAGACTTGGCAAGACAACGCAAGAGGACAAGCTAGGAAGTTCAAAAATTCATATTCATATGTAAGCATATCCTTAACCCCCCCCCCCCCCCCCACACCTAAATCATGCAATGTCCCTATTGCAAAATAAAGATGAAATGAAGAGGAGGAGATAGGAACTTCCCTGGATTAGGTGGAGGCGCCCGGGGGGCCTATTGTCTGGCCCGGAGGATCTCTAAAATAGAGTCCATCTTTGCTTCAAGGCGAGCCTGCGAAGTTTGAATTTCGGTGTGAGAGGCTTTCAAGGTGGCAAGTTCTTGCTTGATGTTTTCAACTGCCAGGTGTACAAAGGGGCCTAGTGGAGAACCCGGGGAAGATGGGCCGGTGGAATCAATGGAAGGTAATAATGGGACATCCTCATCCTCTGCCTCGTAGTCCGGCGGCTCCCCAGACAGGGCCTCAGAGGCAGCAAATGCAGCGGCTGCTCTATGTGATGGGGCAGGTCCAGTAGTGAGCGTGTAGCTGTCTCCATCTTTGGCAATCATTCCCATTTTGTGGAGAGAAGGAATGTTCAAATACTCCATGGGGGAAGCTCTATGTAACTGCCAGGAAGAAATAGAAGTATCATCAGTACCATGTAATACGCCTAAATTAAGAGCAAGGACAGTGACAAAAGGGGATCCAACCAAGGACCGTTTTTTTCGAACCACTTCCCCGAAAGTAATTGCTAAAAAATAACCAAGATTAAGTCGAACTCCCTGTTTCATGCACCAGAGGAAGTAGAACTCAATCTTGGTAACTATATTGCCAGTCTCCTTTCGGCCAGATAGGGTCGCAGCAAAGAATTTGTGTAGATATCGGAGGGCTGGATCTTTCAAAGACTTTCCAAAGCCCTCGCCTTGAAACCTTTCGGTCGGATCCCAAGTAAACTGTCCCCACAATCTTGCAAAATTTTTAGCAAACGGTTCAATGAAATTACATGGTGATGTAACAAAAACTTCACTGTCCATTTCCTCAGCAGAAATAAGCCCCAAATGATGATTAAACTCGGCTATGGAAAGCTGAAATGGCTTCCCAAGTAGCCTAAATTTAATTACATTCGGGTGTAAGACATCAAAGATTTTAGGTGGAAGCTCAAATGTAAAAGTAGAGTAAAACTCACGACTTAGTTCATTAAAGCTTTCATATTCAAAAGTCATGAGTGCGTCCCACCCTATTCGAGAGAGATAAGTGGAGACAGCATCCTTAATACCCAGTTTTTCAAGAGTGGGAGAGTGAATGGCCTTACCAGAGTACACGTCACGTGAGACAATGGAATCATACCGCTTTTGCTCCTTAGCAGTGAAGGAGTGGAGATATCCACCTGCATGAGAGGTAGGGAGAACTTGTACCGCTTGTCCTTTCCTTGCTCGAGCTGTGGTAGGTGCCTGGGAAGATGGATGAAGAGGAATGATTGCAACATTGGTGGAGGGGGAGGCATCGGTAGTGGCCTTTGACTTTTTTGTTGGACCGTTCTTTGTTGGGGGTTTAGAAACCCCTTTTGAAGTAGGTGCCAGAGCCTTCTTTTTGGACCGGGTAGCCGGGGTGTTGGTCCTCCCCATTCGAAAATCCCTGCACTCAGAAAAATCCACACGCAACCAAGTAGCAACAAGTATAGAACAATCCAAGACCCACGAATCAACCACAGGGCAAATATTCCGGAAGTTTAGATTCTCCTAACTATCGGCATTGGCTTATCACTAGACAAATGAAATAAGAACAACCTAATCCATCTGAAATTCAGGACTTACAACTGAGCACAAGCAGAATTCAATCAATATTCAACCCAAGAATAGTCTCTAATCATTAAACATATACCAAGAGCAAGATGCAATTCATAATTCCAATTATCAATTCGAACTCAGCAAGTATATCGAGACTGAAATCCACAGAAATAGCAATGATTTGCACAGGGAATTAGGGCTTCCAAAATAGAGAGTATGTGACTTACAAAAATGGGAACCCTAGTAATTCTTGAGGGTCGGCGGCCAAGCGGGAAGGGTGGACAGGCGGCGGCGGCGCCTGGGCAGGCGGCGGTGGCGCGCGACAATGGAGGAGAGGGCCGGCGGCTTGTTCGGGCGAGACAGGGGCTGGCGCAACAGGGGGTCAGCGGCGGCGTGGGTAGGCGGCGCTGAACGCGAGGAGGGGGCAGTGGTGCGGCGGCGATTGGTGGAGGGCGGAGGCGGCGGCGCCTGGAGGAGGAAGATGGTGGCTCGCGGCGGCGAGAGAGAGAACGAGAGAGAGCGAGAGAAGGGGCGGCGCGAGCGGGCGGGCGGCGCGAGCGGCAGGGAGGAGAGGAAGGAGGAGGAGGCGGCGGCGGCGGCTCGCAGGCGGCGCTGGCGGCGGTGACGCCTGGACCGCCCGAGAGAGACACGATCGAGAGAGGAAAGGCTCGGTGTGCTTTGCTAGGGCTTGAAATGAGTTTGAATATTTGGACTGATTTTTGCCTTATGTCCTCTTCAATTGCAGGCTATTTTTGTTTCTTATGTGTGCCCACGCCTAAGGCTCTCATTTAGCCTGGTGGACCTTCTTCCTTCCACTCCAATTCCAGTGTAAATTGACTCCTTGGGCGGGCCCACGCACAAGGCTTCAAATTGTTCTGTCCGTCCCCTTCACTTGAACCCAAATTCCAGTGTAATTTTACTCCTTATGCGTGCCCACGCATAAGGCTTCTAATTACTCTGTTTCTCCATCTTTTTTCCTTATGAAGTCCAGAATGAATTCCACTCTTAAGCATGCCCACGCACAACACCAATTTTTACTCTGCAACTTCAAAACACCCTGAAATCAATAAGCATGAGCCAAAACCAAAGAAAACTTATTAGACTCAATCTAAGACTAAAAACATCAACTAAAAGAATGGAATTAAATTAAATCACTTGGGTTGCCTCCCAAGAAGCGCCATTCTTTATTGTCTTTGGCTAGACTTATTGTTGTCTTATCTAATTAGCCTCGTGGGAATCACTTAATTCTAAGCTTTCCACCTCTTGAGTTTTGAATCCCTCATAAAAGGGCTTAAGACGATGCCCATTTACAACAAACCTTTTCTTAGTGCTCATACTCTCAATTTCCACTGCACCATAAGGAAACACATTAGTAATTAAAAATGGGCCTATCCAACGAGAACGTAATTTACCCGGAAAGAGTTTAAGTCGGGAATGATAGAGTAAAACCTTTTGGCCTACTTTAAAATCCTTTCTTAAAATATGTTGATCATGCAATTTTTTTACTCTTATCCTTGTAAATCATGGAACTCTCATAAGCATCATTCCTAATTTCTTCTAGCTCTTGCAATTGCAATGTCCTATGATTTCCCGCTTCATTCAAGTTCATATTACATTGCTTCACAGCCCAATAAGCGCGATGTTCAATCTCAACAGGCAAATGACAAGGCTTACCGAAAACTAAACGAAAGGGAGACATACCAATTGGAGTTTTATATGCAGTTCTATAAGCCCATAAGGCATCTTCTAACCTCAAACTCCAGTCCTTTCGGTCAGGCCTTACCATCTTCTCCAAAATTCCCTTGATTTCTCGATTTGATACCTCAGCTTGCCCATTTGTTTGAGGATGGTAGGAAGTTGAAACCTTGTGAAGAATTCCATACCTGCGAAAAAGAGCTGAAATGGTCTTGTTGCAAAAGTGAGTTCCCCTATCACTTACAATCGCCCTTGGCATTCCAAAGCGGGTGAAAATAAACGACTTCAAAAATTCTGCAACACCCTTAGAGTCATTAGTGCGGGTGGCTTTTGCTTCCACCCATTTCGATACATAATCAACCGCAAGTATAATATAATAAAAACCATGTGACATTGGAAACGGGCCCATGAAATCCATGCCCCAAACATCGAATATCTCAACAAAAAGCATCGGTGTCAATGGCATTTGATCTCTAGCAGAAATATTACCTACTTTTTGACATTTTTCACAAGTTTTACAAAACACATGTGCATCTTTAAATAAAGTAGGCCAATAAAATCCGCTATCCAATACCTTTCTTGCAGTTCGTTGAACACCAAAATGACCCCCAGACTCTAATGAGTGGCAAAATTTCAGAATGGACTCATACTCGCCTTCAGCTACACAACGCCTTACAACTTGGTCTGCACACCTCTTCCACAAGTACGGGTCATCCCAAATGTAGTACTTGGCATCACTTTTCAACTTATCCTTCTTCGCTTTGGACCAACCTATAGGGAACTCATTAGTGACCAAATAATTAACCAAATCAGCATACCAAGGTGAAATGCTAGAAATTGAAAGCAATTGCTCATCCGGAAAATACTCCCTTAAACATAGTTTTTCTTGAGGTTTGGAAAGTCGGCTTAGGTGATCAGCTACCAAGTTTTCACTTCCCTTCTTGTCCCGAATTTCCACATCAAACTCTTGGAGTAATAGAATCCATCGAATAAGCCTTGGCTTGCTTTCCTTCTTGGTCAAGAGGTACCTTAAAGCTGCATGGTCAGAAAATACAATCACTTTAGTACCCAATAGATAAGAACGAAATTTTTCTAAAGCAAACACAACAGCAAGAAGCTCTTTTTCAGTGGTGGAGTAATTTAGTTGGGCGCCATTCAATGCTTTAGAAGCATAATAAATTGCCCATGGTGTTCTTCCACTCCTTTCGCCTAGAACGGCTCCCACGGCTGTGTCGCTTGCATCACACATAAGCTCGAATGGCAAGTCCCAATTCGGAGGTTGAATTATGGGAGGCGATGTGAGTAGTGCTTTGATCTTCTTGAATGCCTTTTTGCACTCTTCATTAAAGTCAAATGTGACATCCTTTTGCAACAATTGGAAAAGTGGGGCTGCTATCTTTGAAAAGTCCTTGATAAATCGGCGATAGAAACCTGCATGGCCAAGAAAAGAACGCACATCCCTCACCGAAGTGGGGTAGGGTAAAGCAGAGATACTATCAATCTTGGCCCTATCAACTTCTATCCCTTTTGATGATACTAAATGCCCAAGTACAATACCCTCTTCTACCATAAACTGACATTTTTTCCAATTTAACACTAACTTAGTTTCTTTACATCTTTTCAAAATTCGTTCCAAATTCCCTAAGCAAGTGTCAAAATCAGTCCCATAGACACTAAAATCATCCATGAAAACCTCTATTCCTTTCCCAACATAATCAAAAAAAATACTTACCATGCACCGTCGAAACGTGGCCGGAGCATTACACAATCCAAACGGCATCCTTCTATAGGCAAAGGTGCCAAATGGGCATGTGAAAGTCGTCTTCTCTTGATCCTCCGGTGCAATAGCAATCGGAAAATATCCTGAAAAACCATCTAGGAAGCAATAGTGAGATTTTCCCGCTAATCGTTCAACCATTTGATCTATGAAAGGCAAGGGAAAATGGTCTTTTTTAGTTACAGCATTTAATCTACGGTAATCTATACATTGGCGCCACCTTGTTTGTTTTTTTACTGGAATTAAATTACCGTCATGATCAGCTTCAACAGTTACCCCTGCCTTCTTCGGGACCACATGTATGGGACTCACCCAATTGCTATCCGAGATTGGATAGATTATGTCAGCATCTAGTAGCTTCAAAATTTCCTTCTTTACCACCTCCATCATTGCTGGGTTCAATCTCCTTTGTGCTTGCCTCACTGGCTTAGTACCATCCTCAAGTACAATTTTGTGCGTGCATAAAAATGGACTAATTTCCTTGATGTCTCCTAACGTCCATCCAATGGCCTCCTTGTGTTCCCTCAAAACCCGAGTAAGCTTCTCCTCTTGGATGGGAGACAAAGAAGCAGACATTATTACTGGCAATGTCTCTCCATCTCCAAGAAAAGCATATTTCAAGTTAGAGGGTAACGGTTTAAGCTCCAATTCCGGTGCCTGCACAATAGAAGATAAAACACCTTGGTTAGATTTTTCTAAAACCGAATTCACCAACCCATACCTCATATTTGGTGATTCCAAGGGTTGCAATGCTTGCACAATTTTCTTTTTGCCTTCCTTGATTGGTAAGGGATCAAGACATTCCATCTCCAAGTGATTTGCCAGTGTAACTTCTAAAAGATCATGGCCATTCAACTCCAATGCTTCCTGCACACAACTCTCAAGAATATCCATTCTACACACTTCATTAGATTCCATGGGGTATTTCATAGCATCAAAAATGTTAAACTTTATTTGTTCCCCATCAAATTCCATTGTGAGAGTTCCACTTTTCACATCAATTTTAGTTTGCGCGGTACACATAAAAGGTCTTCCTAACAATATAGGTGAGGGATTAAACGAGTTTTCATCATGCATATCAAGCACATAAAAATCGACTGGAAAGATTAGTTCATTCACTTGCACTAAGATGTCTTCTATCATTCCTTCAGGGTATGCATTTGTCCTATCTGCAAGTTGTATAATTATTCCAGTTCCTTTTAAAGGCCCAATATTTAGAGTATTAAAAATGGATTTAGGCATAACATTAATTGCTGCTCCTAAATCTAACATAGCTCGCTTAACCTCTAATTTTCCTATTTTGCATGGAACTACAAACATACCAGGGTCCCCGCATTTCTGAGGCAATTTCCTTTGGAGCATCGCTGATACACTTTCACCTGCCAAAATCTTCTCATCCCCTCGCAACTTCCTCTTATTTGTGCACAACTCCTTAAGAAACTTAGCATACCGTGGAATTTGCTTGATAGCATCTAGCAACGGTATACTAAGATCTACCTTTTTGAATATTTCCATGATCTCCCTATCTTTGTCTCCTTTTTTCGGCCTTGCCAACCTATGAGGAAAAGGAGCTGGGTTAGAATACGATTGAGTTGGAGAATTTAAAATTACCTCGGATGAGTTCTTTGCTTCGTCCTCAATCTCCTTTTCAATCTCTTCTTCGGCTTTCTCCTTGGAATTTATAACTTGTGGGCCCTCCACCTCTTTGCCACTTCTCAACATCATGGCACTCACATTTCCTGGGTTCATGTGGGTTTGTGCAGGAAGCTTCCCTTTCTCACGCTCTTTTGATTCTCGAAGCTCAGCCATAACTTGAGCCATTTGATCTTCCAAGTTCTTCACACTCGTCCTAGTCTCTTGCTGCAATTGCAAAACACTAGAAGCAATAGATTTAACCATGTCTTGTAAAGAAGTACCTGGAGCAGGGGCGTGAGGTGGCTGCTTTTGTTGTTGAGGCTGTGAATTTGGTTGAAAACCGGGGTGGTGGTTGCTGTGGATAGCTAACTTGCTGATTTTCATACCTCAAATTTGGGTGATCACGCCACCCCGGATTGTAGGTGTTGGAATATGGATCATAAGGCCTCCTAGGGACGAAACCAACAGCATTGACGTCTACTTCCTCCATCAATGTGGGACATGCATCAGTAGGGTGCTCAGTGTTGGAGCAGATGCCACATGCTTTAACCTGTGCATTTCCTACAGCAAGTTTTCGAACAAAAGAGGTTAGCTCAGTTAGTTGTTGTTGTAAAGAATTTACCTCAGTGGCCTCTTTCACTGCCACAGTCTCTCGTGGCCCAAATTGTTGAGAATTCATGGCCATATCATTCAACAATTGCCATGCCTGTGCTGGAGTTTTGTTCATCAGTGCACCACCACTTGCAACATCAATGATCATCCTATCCATAGCAGTGAGCCCTTCATAAAAATACTGGATTAGTAACTGTTGAGAAATTTGGTGTTGAGGACACCTAGTAATTAGTTTATTAAATCTATCCCAATATTCATATAAAGACTCCCCTGTTGCTTGCTTGATTCCACATATTTCCTTTCGCAAGTTGGCAGCTCGAGATGCAGGAAAATACTTCTCCAAGAATCTGCGCTTCATGTCATTCCACGTGGTAATACTCCCTGCTGGAAGGTTGAAGAGCCAGTCCTTCGCAGCATCCTTCAGTGAAAATGGGAAAGCCCTCAGCTTGATCTGATCCTCAGTGACACCAGGTGGCTTCATGCTTGTACAAACCACATCGAATTCCTGCAAATGTTTATGAGGCTCCTCACCTGACAAACCATGGTAAGAAGGCAAAAGATGGATTAGTCCAGTTTTTAGCACAAAGTCAGTGTTATTAGCTACGGTAGGGAATGTGATACACAAAGGCTGTTGAGCCAAATCAGGAGCTGCTAGCTCCCTTAATGTCCTTTGCTGTGCCATTTGTGCCTGGGGAATATCAGCTTTTTCCTCTATCTCCTCTATCTCCTGGCTATCCTCAGAATCTGATGAGCTAGAATCCTCAGCAATTTGGACTGCCAAGCTAATAAGTGGTGATAGAACGGCTGCTTTTTCTGCTCTCCTTAATTCCCTAGCTTCCTTCCTCAAACGACGTGCAGTCTTTTCAATTTCAGGATCAAAATCTTTTTTCAGCACCACGTTCTGTTCGAGGCATAAACTAGTAAGAAAAAAATAAACAATAATATATATAATAAAATAGAATAGATAAAATAACCAAAGTATCCAAATCCTTAATGGCCTCCCCGGCAACGGCGCCAAAAATTGCTATGCTCGTCGCAAAGCTGCAAAAATAGATATTAGTCCTACGTCACAAATAAGAATAAATGTAGTGTGGTGAGTAGGGTCGTCTCCCAAGGGATGCAAACAAAGATTCAATATTTTGATTATTTATAAAATAAATATAGATATAAAAGGGCGGGATTTTCAATATCAACTAATCCTAATAAAAATAATAAAATCAAGAACTAAGCTAAGAATGCAAAAGACAGATTTTTCAAACTCCAATAATCAAGAAATCTAGCCCGGGCATGAATTTTCATTCGGGACATGTGAATTGCTCATCAACCATAAATAATAATGTTCATTAGCTCAATGGATAAATTGGTTATAGTTGATCTACACGCGTTCACAACCAACTTTTCCTTACCTATTCGTTAGCCAAGGTACGACCGTTAGCTAATTCCCTAATCGAATGAGAACCCTAGGTACGACCATAGGATTTACAGATTCAACAGCATTAAAACCCAGAAAAGCCCAATTCAATTTAACATCAATCCTACGAGGCAATGTTCAAAATTGATTCTAATCTCCCACTAGAGTGTTCTACTCTAGCTTGCTACTCCAATTAAAACTCAACACAATTACGGATGAAGAATTTCAATATAGCAATGAATTCCTAAACTAATATCTGGCCACAATATCAATTCAAGTATTCTAAACTTGCAATTTAGAGAAATTAGAAATACCCATTACCAATGAACATTCAAATTAAACCAAATCAAAGTTTCACAATTCAATATCCCAAAATTAATTCAATACCCAGCTTGACAAAATATCTACTCACAATCCATAACAATCTCACTAAAACCAAAAAGACTCAACATTGCCCAACAAGTTTAGGAATTAAAACAAGAATTCACCAAGCCAAAAGACTGATTCCAGGAACGCTGCTGCTGTCCGGAAGAGTCCAGAATTTTGCTGCTGGCTGCTCCAAAATTGATACTCTGGTCGGTGGATTAAGTGGTGGAAAATGGATGAGACCTTGCTGGGTAATGGCTGAAACCAATGATGGAAAAGTTGGAGTGCCAAAAATGAAGAAATCTGGAGTCTGCTCTTGTCTCAAATCTGTCTCTATCTGTGCGTGTCTGTCTGCTCTGTTCTCCTTCCCATTTATAAAACCCAAGTGCAGTAGAACTTTCTCCATAATCTCCTCTCCACTACAGAAGTTGTTGCCTAATTTTGGTGGTGTTTGAGATCGTGTCTCCTCTCCTCAATCTGCAGCCTTTGTCTCCAAGTAATGAGTTTGAGATCCCCTTTGCTTTTTAATTCCCAGACTTCTAAGATCTTCAATTTGGTACCCAGGGAGCTTTTTGCAAATTTTGATACTTCACACATGGACCCCACAGCTGCGAATTTGCCCTTAGGCGTGGCCACGCCCAACACTTCAGAATAAGCTGTCCAAAGTGACAAAATCCACCATTCCTACAATATCAAGATTTCCACAAGTTAAACCAATCTAGGCCATTTTTATCATCTTTTTCACAGAATTTAAGTGACATATGTACAAGAATATCATCAAAAACGGCATATATCAAAAATTATCAAAAAATATCAAATTTTCAAAAAAAGATTATAAAAAGTTATATGACAATCTGTATCCGAGTGAATCCGTATCCGACATGTATTCGTATCCGGAAAATATTCAAATTCGTATTCATATCCGGCATATCCGTATTCGATCTGAATCCAAGAAAAAAAGGGGGATAATATTCGTATCGATATTATCCGACCATATCCGTACCGTTTTCATCCCTACATATAATATAATATAATATAATATGAGAATTATATATTTTGATTTGATTTGTATTAGTCACTCCATATTTATGTGAATAATGTTCTAAATTATTAACATTATTTTTGGGAAGCTGAAGCCAGATAACAAATTGAAAAGAAAATAAAGGGAAAAAAAGCAACAGAAAGAGGTGTCCATAAAGCAAAAAGGAAAAAAATTAGCTAAGACTTAGGTTCTTGGAAACCACACGCCCGAAGAATCCGCCGCTAACGCCCCGTGCGTGAAGTCTGGGGGAATGCCCAAATAGTGTTGAATTCTTCTAGAGATGCACCATGTTTTGCTAGATAATCCGCGACCATTTTACCATCACAAAGTACATGATGAACTGAACATCGGTCAAAGACGTCTCTACGGTCTTTAATCTGATGTCAGAGTGGAGCCATGGGTGGGAGGCAGGTCATTGGTCAAGGAGTCCAATAGCATAATTAGAATGTAATATATAATAATAAATTAATATATAAAATATAAAATAGAGTTAAAATTAAAAGATGAAAATACTAAATAATGTCATTTATAAATTAAGTAATGATTACAAATATATCGAGCAAATTATAAATTTAAAAAATATAAAATCAAATATATTACATAATTCGTATCAAGCAAATATTACTGTAAATTTATAAATTAAGTAATGTAAAATCAAATTGATTATGGTGTATATAAATCAAACAACAATATTAGGAAAATAACTTAATTGACAAAGTTGCTAAACCACTTTGTCATATTTTTTCTCAATAATATGGTCAGAAAATTGGCATTAACCAAATTTTATGTAATAAAATATTTGATTTTTAAAATATTATGTTATTTTTTAAAATATATATATATATAAATTTTACCTTCCGCGCATTGAGCCGGCGGGTATGCTAGTATTGATAAATGACTATATATTTTTTAGACATAAATATTTAACCTAATTAAATTTATTTAACCTAATATTATAATAGTATTATGTATACAATCAAATAATTTATATATATATATTTATAATCAATTATATCTTTTTAAAATATATATGAAGATTTTCTCAAGATTTTGTTATATTAATAGATAGATTTATTTTCTAAATATAGATACTGATGATGTGCGCGAAGACGTGTAATTAGTCAGCAGATTACATGGAAACCCAGTCTATCTATGTGTTGTAATAAGAGCCGTTGATTAAAAATGAGCATATATGATTAACCCATTAAAATTAAGAAGAATGAATTAAATTTAATAAGGACAAAAGAGCCTACAGATATTAAAAAGTATTCAGGATTTATTATATAGATAGATAGATTTAAATATTAACTAAAATAAAAATGAAAAAAAAACGTTTTGACAGACAAAAAATGAAAGCAAAACATAATTAATGGGACGGTTAATTACATAAAAAATTAAAATAGGTCATCAAAAGAAGTTCATGTCGAGTTTTAGGCTATTGTGTCGGTTCTCCGGCGCGTGCATATCACACAACCCGGACTCAGAATTTTTTCCGGCCATTCGGCCTAAAATTAGGCCCAAATGTCTTCCAGTAGCTCATAAGTGGATATTTTTTATAACGTGGCTCAAAAGCAGAAGGGCCTCTTTCTGCTGGCATATTTTAGTTATTATCTCTTTTACTTATTATACTGCAAAATACTTAGTTAGGCTTAATAAAGCTTAAATTGTGTCTAATAGTTTTTTATTTTTATATTTTAAAAATTTAATAATTTAATCAAGTTTTGATCGAGTATCGAGTCGAGTTTTCCTCACCCCTATTTCAAATTGTACCCAAGTAAAATTGTAAATATTTAATATTTTAAAACTATTTTATTAGACAAATTCAACAAAATTTTATCTGACTCTATTTTTCATATTTAATCATATTAAAAATTTTGATCAAGATTACTCAATAAACACAAACCCTTATGCATAACAATTAAAATGGAACAGAGGAAGTAATAATTTAAATTAATTGAATTATTTTATTTAAAATTTATATAAATAGAGGTTAAAAAAAAGCATAGTTCTTTTTCTCCAATATTTAAATAATTTTGACGTTTTATAAAATTTATTGAACATAGCCATAAGTATGATATACTTCATCCATTTTTTTACATGTTACGGTTTGATTTTGTTGCTGTTAATTATATCACTTTAGTTTAAATTTTTTATCATAGTTATACAAGTTAAAATATAGCCAAATAAGATCTTGTTAAAATCGTCTGGTTTTATACTTTTTAAAGATTGATTTTTTAGAATTTTTACTTGTACCGATTTGAGTTATTAATTGTTTAAAATATGCATCGGACTGTGCAAAAATTGGGTACGTAACAAGCAAAGAAAAGAAAAAAACAGAGGAAGTATATAGTATAATATTTTTTCATACCATGAAATAAACCCATAAATTTTAAAAACTAAAATTATAAAAATCCAAATTCAAATAACTGTACCTAAAATACTTATTGCAAAAAAAAAAAGCACAATATATGGATGAAGACTTAGCCCAGGTGGTTAAGTCCCTCAACTTCTAATGAATGGTTGGAGGTTCGATTCCCCACCGGTCCCCTATCCCTCCCTTTTATTCCCCTTTGTAATTTGTGTGTCTTGGGCTCTCACCATCCCTTTCATATCCCTCCCTTTTATTCCCCTTTTAATTTGTGTGTCTTGGGCTCTCACCATCCATTTCATAGGGTGTTTAGCAAAAAAGAAAAATTATTTTTTTATAAACGATAATTAAAAATAGGATATTCGGATTATTTATTAAATAAAAGTATTTGAGTACTATATATCTGTTCGTTCACATAGGGTGTTCAAACACACACTTTGAACACCATTAGACAGTTTAAAAATAAAATAATTAAATTGAATGAAATGCGGAAGCGTAAAAGATAACAGACGGACACGTCAAACATTCAAGTAGATGATCAATGGAAATAGAACCTCATTCTAGTGTAGATCTCCCCGATTTATGTTCAATCCTCAAGCCTCCCGCCTCAAGTTCCCCTTGACATGTTCCTGTGATCTTGACTTCTCCTCTTGCTTCTTCAATTGAGCGCGGGTAACAAGTTTTGACACAAGTTCTTGTGTGATTTCCTTGATTAAGTATGTCTTTTCTTTTGTTTTTTTTTGGCAATACTCCTTGATTAAGTATGTCAATCACAATCAAGGAATTATGAACACATTTTCTTCTTTTCTTGGTTCACTCAAGGCACAACAATGAAGGGATGAACAAGACCACCACTTCACTGTTGACAAACGATTTTCGTGTGAAAGGATTTCCAACACCCCTTGGTTCAGCCAAACCTTTTCTCTCAATTACTTAATGGATGTGTTTTTGTCTATCTCTTTTTAAAGTCCATTCCACTGAGGTCAAATGCTGAAATAGGTGAGTACTTTCCTGCAAAGGAATGTGGATCAAGTTACCAAATCACCAAAACTTCCAAAGCAAAATATTTCATGGGATATGAAATCTAGTTTCCATAATTCTTTGACACCTTCTCTGAAATCCAAATTCTTTCTGTTGAGAAATATCTTCCGGAGGCGTGAATCAGTTTCCATAAATATGCCAACTTATGAATAAGATTTGGTTGGGCGGAATCGTATCCATAGTTCTAACATAAAGTTCAAACATTGGTTTAGAACTACATCCAGCAAAACATGGTTCTGACATAGTATTGCTTTTGATTTCTCTAGTCTCTACCCCCTTACTGTGCTAGTCCTATATACCCAACAGAGCCCTACATTTCCTTATTTACAATAGAAACTGCTAGCTAGTTTATATACACACTACACCTACACAACCTACATTTCTTTATTAAGTTGAAAAAAAAAGAGTAGAATTAAAGCATCATCTATAATTTAATAAATTTAATGATTTTATACATAATATATACAAAAAATACTTAATTTTTTTTTACAATATTAGATTTCTTGATACCATGGGGGTCACCATGTTAGCTGGGGCACCGTGATATATCTCCTTTCACCTCTTCCATAACTAGGTTCAGCCAAGGCATTTACAACATGGCCCAAAGTGAATTCGTCGAGCCTTCACGCGAAGTGTCCCTTGAGGGGATCCCAACGCTACATTGGTTGGCATCCCGTTGGTTGGCGATTCATGCATACTGGTGTTCCCCGATAAATCCGGAAAGGGAGGCTTTGGTGTGGCCATTAGGGATTTGGATTGGTTAAGGTTTTTCAGGTAGCATTGATGTTGCAAGCTAAGTTACTCGTAGCAGGACTATGACAGGGTATTCAGCGGATGCATAATTAAGATGGGATATAATCACATAGAAGTATGTATTTGTTCTGACCACTTACATGCAGTTAAGATGGTATGTTGTGTGGTGGGATTCCTGCCCATAACATTTTCTTCCCCAAATGAGGAGGGTGATATTTTGGATATCTTGGAGCCAAAAAACAAGAGTACATGATTCACCACATCTTTAGCGTAGATAATTGGGTGGCGGACGCACTTGCTGTTAGGTCTGCTCATTTATTGAGCACAGACCAATAAGGCCATTGTGGCCTACTACATTTAAAAAAAAAAAAATGAAGCACTTACCAGGCAGTAGAGGGGCTGAGGAAAGTAGTGGGCATTTATTATTACAACCAAACAAACATCAATTATAGAGGTAGTGAGTGAGGCAGACCGAGGTGAGCTGCAGAACAATTTTGAGAAGCAGAAAAAGTGCAGAAAACCAGAGAAAGAAAACAGAGAAGGAAAAGGAGGAAGAAGAAGGACGATCAGTCATTCCGTCCGGCAGAAAAATTCACATCTTTGGTGAAATCCTTTCTCTTACACCTCTCGTGTTCTTAGCCTAGAATTGTGTTCTAGAAGTATATATATTTCTTTGAGAATCCACTACCGACTGTCTATATTGTTGATTAGCCAAGATTAGTGAAAATCTTGATGATTGTTGGTGAACCTCTAGGAATATGCTAGAGAGAAACGTTGGTATACCCATTATTTGATATAGTGGAGATTTTGAGATGGTGGCGACTAGCCCGTGGTTTTTACCTTCATTTTGAAGGGTTTTCCACGTATAAATCTCGGTGTCAATTTACTGCTTTGATATTGCTTTGGTTGATTTGGTGTTGTTGGCTTGATTGCATCTGTTGGAAACTCATTTGGCACACAGGAGATATACTGTTTTGGATATTTGTACTGTTTTGGTATTTCTGGTGATCCCACAGGTTCCGCACTGTTCCGCTATTTTTCCCAACAAACTGGTATCAGAGCGAAAGTTGGGCTGTGGAAGTTTTGATAGTATATCTGTGTGTTGAAATGGATGAGCAAAATTCCTTTGGAATGATGAAATTAAATTCTGGGAATTATGCTATTTGGAAAAGAAAGATGCTCGATCTGCTTTATTGCAAAGATTTATTTAAGCCGGTGTTGGGCAAAGAAAAGCCTAATGATGTGAGAGATGATGCTTGGGAAGTGTTGCATATGAAAGCTTCTGCCACTATCAGGCAATGGGTAGATCCCAATATATTCCATCACATTGCAGAGGAAACCAAAGCAGAT